>CM077159.1:42033691-42633691 GCA_039583875.1 Platanthera guangdongensis | reverse complement strand
TGTGCCCAACCAACCTTTCCCAGGTCTTCCTAGACCTAAAGTGGTGTCAGTGGGTCACCAAGGACCCATTGGGGTCAACCCAAGAGTCTATGTTGATCAAAGTCAACTCTAGCCCCTAAATTGGTCAAAGTACCCTTCCTAAGGGTAGGTGACCTACAAAGTGCCAATACAACCCTACCCAATCCTTCCTAGATCTTAGGGGAGGCCAATGGGTCACCAAGGACCCATTGGGGTCAACCAAAGAGGCTAAGTTGACCCAAGTCAACCCTAGCTTCAAAAAGGGTCAAAGTGCCCTAACTAAGGGTCAAGTGACCCCCAAGATGCCCAACCAACCCTACTCAAGTCTTCCTAGACATTAGGGAAGGCCAATGGCTCACCAAGGACCCATTGGGGTCAACTCAAATGGTCATGTTGACCAAGGTCAACTCTATTCTAGTGTTGGGTCAAATTAGCCTAAATGGGCTAACTCAAGCTCAAACTCATTTCCCCCACTTGGGCTAACCTCATTTTTATTATTAATTTGAGTTAGTGGGCTGCCAATAGGCTGGAGTAGACATCAAAATTTGGCCATGGTGAGTAGGAGAGAGAAAGCTCCATTTTTCCCTTTAATGGAGGAGAGAGAAAGTGAGAAAAAAGGCCATTCATGGCCAATGGAGACCAAGGGCCTCTCCAATTGATTCCAAAGGCTGAATGCATTCCCCCTAATCAGTTTTGAGGAGTTGAATAGCCATGGCCAGCCACCCAAGGTGGCTGAATTCAATTCCTCCAATAGGGAAGAGAGAGAAAGAAGAAAGAGAAGGCCATTCATGGTGGGGAAGGTGAATCGCCCCTCCATTCTTCACCAATTAATTAGTATTCATCTCCCCTATCAGTTTTGAGGAGTTTCCAAACGAATTGGGACCAAGGGGAGGTGAATTTCTATGGATTTTCTCCATGGCCGAAATTCCCTTTCATGGCCATTAATGACTTTGAAGCCATGACCCTCCCTCTCCCTCATTTGATGCTTTTAAAAGCTTCCCTGGGCCAAGAGAAATTGTTTCCACCCTTCACCTAAAGAAACCGGGCTGTTTGGTAGTGAAGTTGCAAAGCATCGGAAAGCTCCACCACCGGCCATGGCGCACCACCACCACACTCGCCGACAAGCTCGGTTAAAGGTCCTCCTCCACTCCTCTCTTCGTGGGCTAGAATCCTAGATCAATTAGGAGAGAAATCAGGCTCAATTGAGCAGGATCGGGTGAGGAAAATTTCAGTTTTTCATGGATTTTTATACCTCGTGAGTTCACCGGAAACCGCCCCTCCGGCGGTTGTGCCGCCGCCCGGCGATAGCCCCCACCTCAACGAAGGTGGTGGCGGTGGTGGCCGGCCAGGGAGGTGGCCGGGTGGCCGGGAAATGAGCTTGGAATATGCTCCAGGTTCGGCCAATCCCAGCCCTTGGCTGTAGGAAGAAGATGACCAGGAGCCCCACGATTCTGCTTTAAGATCCGTGCTGGATCAGATTTTAATTATTTCTATTTTATTAATTTCTACCTCATTTCTGGGCTATTTTTAAATTAACTTTTAAAAATACTTAGGTCCACCTGGTGGGAAACCTTTCAATATGAACGTTGTAGCCCTATGGGTTTACTTTAATCCAAAATTGATTTGGACCAATTTGGCTATCTGGTTGGACCAGGGCACCCATTTTGGTGGGACCTATACTTAGGGCTCTCCTGAGATTAAAGTGGATGCCCACCCTTCATCCCTTGTCCAAATGGGCTGCAATTTGGACAGGGGATCAGTCTTAACTATACCTAAGGTCTGTCCAAAATTGGGATTTTTTGGAGACACGTTTCCTAAAGTTTTTACTTTTATTTAATAATGTTAGGGTATTTTAATTAAGTAGTCTAATTACCTCCAAACCCTACCAAATTTTGGTGAGTGGTCCCTGGCATGAATATCTAGCTCTGTACATAATTGCAAATCATTTGGATGGGTTTTGGTTAGGGAATCACCAAACCGTAGTTTGGCCTTAAGGAGGTGTTTTTGATTAAAAGTGCACCATGGGCTTAGGATAGCCACTTCCCCTCAACAGAGGCTGAGGTTTTGGACACTGACTTAGTATGGCCAATGTCACCCTCTTAAGGAAAATGGGGTGATTTAGGCTTGCTTTATCCTAGGGTTCAACCTCAAACCCTAAGGAAGGACTTTTTGGGGTTGTGAAGGACATGGGGGCTAATGCCTTTGTATGACCTTGAAAACTTAGTAGCATTGAAGGTAGTGTAACCTAAGATCTCTGGAAGGAATCTTAGAGGACTTGGACAAAGGTAGACACCTCAAAACCCTAACCCTAGTTTTAGGGGAGAAGCACAATTTTGTAAATTCAGCCACTAAACCTTATTTAGATGTTGTGAAACTTGGGTACAATAAGTCTTAGACCATCTAGAACCCTTAGTAAATTTTATTAGAATTTTATGGATTATATTTCTAGTACTTTATTTGTTAAATATCAAAAGGCCTCAAAATGGTGTTTTAATTAATTTGATTATTTTTTTCTTTTGAAACTGATGAATCTTGGTCAGTAGATGACCTAGCCTAAGTGAATATCTCTGAATTTTATTACAATTTTTAATTGATGATATTTAGTACTCCTTCACTAGTTTCAAAAAGGGGCTTTGGTGGTATAAAATTATTTATATATGATAGACTGGCCGAGATATTTAGTACTTCCTTCACTGGTATCTCCCGGGAGTGAAGAAGGGCGTCATGGATTTTGTGATGCACGGTGAGGTCCGTCGCCCGATGAAGGTCAAGTGCAAGAACTTTTGGGAAACTATTACAGTCACTGCCCGGTTAGAGGGGAAGTTCGAGGATATAATTAGGTATTTTCATACACGTGATTCCTCATCCGCACTCCGGGCATAATTATAATTGGAACATTAAAGATAGACTGGCCGAGATATCTAGGGTCACCCTGACCCGAAAGAAAACTCCCGTAGGTGTTTCATAAGTTTTGTGAGTAATTGTTCATTATCATGGTGTGCTCAAGATAATTGTGTTGAATCAGGATGGATAGTGTATGTCCAAGGAGAGAAGATCACTCCAGGCTTATCTGGGCTCTCGATCGACATTCAACACAACTCTCCACCCTTGTACGGAAGGAGATGTAGGACTCCGCTTTCATGGATTCAGGACGAGGATCTGAAGGCGTTGGAGTCGGATTTTGTCGAAGACACTGAAGCTCAGGTGAGACTGATACGGGACAGGATGCTGGAAGCACAGAGCCGTCAGGTAGAGTTTCAGGTGGGAGACCTGGTCTTCTTGAAGATCCGGCCCATGCACGATGTTTCACGGGTACGTGGTCGGAAGAAGAAGCTCAGCCCTAAGTATATGGGCCCTTACAGGATCCTGGAGCGGATTGGGCCCCTAGCTTACAGGCTGGAGTTGCCACCGGAACTGACAGATTTACACGACGTGTTCCATATATCTTCGCTTAGGAGGGCTCTACTACGCCCGGAGCAGCAGATTTCGACCATAGATGGACCGGTAGCTTCAGACCGGTCAGTTCACTTGGAGCCGGTTCGGATCGATGACAGAGGAGTACTGATCTTTGATGGGCTAAAACCCGAACAGGCAAGTGTACATGTCAAATTGTAGTATCAAGATCGTATTTAAACACGGGGTTGTCAAGTACTGCTACTCACGCTTGAACTATTATCCTACCGAAAGAAAATGGGTTTTGAGAATTTTTAAACTAAAACGAAAGAGAATTTTTTAGACGAAAAAACTTTATAATAAAAGGCTAGCATTCGATCGAAGATTCACCATAAAACGAAATGAGAGGGATGAAAAGGCATAGTTTTAAGTTTGCAAATCATACTCGACCGTGACGGATCCGAAAATAAGACAAAATCTCGCTAGAGCATTAAGTCTCCTAACTTATAGACGCTTTGATAGAAATCTCTTTACAAATAAAAGAGGCCTAAAGTTGCATTATCGAGATGACCTGCACTATTGGATTTGACTCCAATCCGGAAGATTTACGTCATCCTATCTCTAGGGTTGCATTCAACTCCTTCCTTCTTTGAGTGATCTTTCACATTCACGAGCCTCTCGGCTACTCAAATATGAGATCCCAAGCCTACTACCGTATACCGGAAATACGGAGTCGACGCGAGAAGAATCAAAGAAGGATCGAATATAATTTAGACAAAAATAAAACTAAAAAAATAAAGGAAAACCTCATCTCATTTCATGGATCCCCATGATCGAATGCTAACGGAAAATTTGCTACGCATAGTAAAAAGGGAAATCACAAGAATAAGAGAAAGAGAATAATTTTTCATTAAAAAGTTAAAAAGAGGTACATAATAATAAAGACAAGACAATAATATTCTATTAAAAGAAAGATTACAATAAGAAGAGAAATACAATAAGAAATGAAAACTTGCATTAGAACAAAATCTTAACTAACTTAAACAAAAACTTCTCTAATAAAAACTTTCTAACTCATCAAGCTTCTCTTTTTTTTCTCCTTTCAACATGAGGCATGGGCTTCCTTTTATAGGAGAGGAGGAAGGTTCTAGAAAAATGGGGATGAAGGGACAAAGGGGGGGGTGGCCGGCCATGTGTAGGGGAGAGTGTTCATGCATGGCATTAAATGAAGGAAGAGGGAGAAGATACATTCATGCATATACATTTAAAAGAAATGAAATTAATATAAGAGGGGGATGGATGGGTTTAAATGAGAATGAGAGAAAAGGATGGAGGGGTGAATGAGAAATAAATAAGAGGGAGAGAGTGTGGATTCATTGCATGTGATTTATGGAAATGAAATAAAATAAAGTAGAGAGGGGGAATGGATGTAGAATAATGAAGGGGGGGGGAAATAGGGAGTCGGCCATGCATGAATGGCACCATGTGGGCCGAAATTTTATTTGTGGGCTGCTGAATTTGAAGGAGGGTTACACTTGGAGAGGTTCCGGGCTGCTACATGAAGAGGGCTGCACCATGTGGGCTTTGTTGTAGGCTCGGGTAGGGCTAGGATTGCATGTAGGGGCTGCTCTAAAAGTGGTCGGGCTGCTCCAAAGGGCTTGATCAAGTGAAAGGGTTGCACTAGCATGGGCTTTGAACCTACAAATAAAGCAAAACAAAACATTAGTTAATACAAATAAAACTAAACATAGCATATCATACTATTAATTAATTATATTCATAACAAAATACAAGTAAACATAAAACATGTACTAAAACTATAGATTTTTATATCAAAACATAACAAAATAAAATTGCAACATAACAAGCAAATAAAACTATAATAAAACTAGAAATTATAATACCCTAACACAAAAAGACTTTAAGAAGAAAAAAAACAAAACATGCATAAAAATACTTGAAACATATAATTAAACTAGGAATTTTGCATGCTAGAGTTTTTGCTTGCCCTCAAGCAAATAAAAATTAAAGAACTAGGAAAAAAACAAAGAAGATTAAGGTTGCATAATTAAGAAAAACAAAACATGAAAAATTAAACTATCTTAATTCCTATGTTAACAACTAGTGGGGTGAGAAGTGCACAATAAAAAACTTGAAAGTGGAGACCTAAAAATATCATTAGAACATAAAGAAATTTTACACATTTCTAAATCTTAAAACAAGGCATCCAAAATTAATGAAAATAAGAGAAACAAGAGTAGAAATTCTAAATAAACGGCGCATTAACAAACTGCTAGGTTGTTAGATAAAAATTAACCCTAAAACACCTCAAGGTAACCTCCAAAGAAATCCATCAATGATGGTGGCCATAGGCTTGTGCATTCACACTCTCTCCACTACGCGAGTTTACATTCTAAAGATCAATAGGACTTCTAATAGGCGTTAAAACTTGGCTTAGGTAAATGATTAGGAAATGAAAAAAGGAATAAATATGAGGGCTTAAACACTAAACCAACGTTGAGCTCAAAAATAAACATAGAAACATGAAACGAAATGATAAGCACTTCAAACAAACAAAAGGCCATAAAAATTTTTTACTTTAATAAAATGGCCGCAAATAAACTTCATTTTTCATTTTTTTCTTTCTTTTTGTTTTCTCTCTTTTATCAAAGTGTTTTTTTTTATTTGATAACATTTTGATAATAACATTTTTTTTCATAAAAGAGAGCTCCAAAAATAGGCTTTAAAATTTTCTTTTCATTTCAAAGATAATACCCCCCACAAAAATGATTTTTAAGCTCAAAGATTTAGTGTGAAAATAGGAAAGGAATTTTGGCTTCGGAGCAAATAATGAAAAAAAGGTGGAGCTAAATCAAATAAACATGGAAAAGGCCCAAAATTGTTTTGCAATGGTAAATTTTTTTGGTGGGCAAGAAAAGCTCAAACGAGTCAAATGGTGGCCTAAATCATTTCTAAAGTACGTAAAAATGACGCACATGCTTCGAGAGTAGCTAGGGACAAGTTCTAAACACCAAGAAAGACTACCCCACAAATGAAAAAGGAGATAATATTACCTAGCAACCATTCATACGTAACTAACCGAATAAAAAGACATAACTACAAATTGCTAACTTATAACTTAAAAAACGGATGCCTATATTTAAGAACAAGAAACTAGTAAAACTAGGCTATGTTAAACTGATAAATTTAGAAAACTGTTTCAAAGAAATCTAAATAGAACTAAGGAACCGAACGGGCCTACACATCACTAGAAGAAACATAAAAATAAAGATAAAAAATAATTTTAGATTTTGTTTTTCAAATAGATTTTAGCCACTTTTTTGGATTTTTGAAATAGTTAAATAAAAACAATAAAAAAGCTTAATATAACTATACTAATTTTTTTGAATTTTGTTTTAAAGCATTTTTTTCTAAAGGAAAGAAGAAAAAAGAAAGAATCTAAACCCTCCCCCATGCTTAAGTTTTGCATTGCCCTCAATGCAAAAAAAACGAAAAAAGGAAGAAGAAAAGGGAGAGGGTGCAATAAAGTAAATACTTTAAAAGAAAACGACTTCCCCGGATTCATAAGGCTGAATGCTGATTTCGTTCCACCATGCTTAAGCTGGACACCGGCTCAGGCCTAAGGAAGAGAAAAAAAATGATGGAGTCAAACGAACCGCCGGAGGTTTTATTCCTGCAAAACACAATAAGAAAACAAAACGAAAAAGAAATAACAAAAAGGATAAGCAAGGGGTGCCTCCCAAGAGCGCTCTTTGTTTAACGTCAGTTGAGCCTGACGTTATTGGTTAGCTAAATGGAAAATAAAAAGTGAAGTGCAGTGGTAACTCTCTATGTATGCGCTTAGGAGAGTAAATTAAAAAAAGGAAAAAGTGAAGAATCGCACCGACATGCGGTGAAATCTTCAAAGGAATGACGCCCAAAAAGGAACATATGGAGTTATAGAAGAACTCCGCTGTAAATAAGAAGGGGTCGTCAACAGGAGAAGAGAAAAAAGAAGAAATAGAAAGAGGAATAAAAGAAAGTGAAAAAGAGGTTTCATTAACGAATATTTCACAAGGAGAAGGAGAATCTTGAGAAATGTTGGGAGGAGGGGGGTAGAAAGAACTAAAGAAGAAGTATCTAAAATAAAAAAAAGAAGATTCGCTAAAAATAGAAACATTTGGAACAGTTGAAGTTGAAATTAAAATGGAATCACAAACGTCTTCAGAAGAAGAAATAAGAGACATCTCGTCATCCTCAACGGGTAAGAAGCATGCCGGAATATCCATAGAGGTGTCATCCAAAAGAGGAAGGAAACAATCCGGAATATCCAAATAGTTATCCTCCTCGAGAGGAAAAAAAACACATCGGGATATCCGGTGACTCATTACATGAAGAAATTGGAGGAGACGGAGAAGAAGACAAAGAAAACGAAGCGGCCTCACGAGAAAAATAATCGATAATGGTCTTTAAATGCGAATTAATATTATCAATAGAAGTTTGCAATTCAAAATACCCATTATCGATTGAATTAAAATTTAGAGCCGCGGCGCTTTGCGGGGCAAAATCATAAGAAAAATAAGACGGGTTTTCCATCTCCCAAGTAGGATAAAAATTGGAGTAAGGGTCAAATTGGCCACTTTGACTTGCTCCATAAAAATTGAAATCAAAAGAGGGAGGGGGTCCTGAAAGACATTCAGAATAAAAGTGGTCAAGCGACCCGCAAAAATTACAAAATGCGCCAAAATAAGACGATTCCATAAAGAAAAACTGTTACCAAAAAGAAACCGAAAAATTAAAAAAAATTTATTTTTTTATTTTTGTAGAAGTAATAGCGTAAGCATTTTCAAAATATTGACGAAGAAGTCCCCGGCAACGGCGCCAAAAACTTGATGGGCTAAAACCCGAACAGGCAAGTGTACCTGTCGAATTGTAGTATCAAGGTCGTATTTAAACACGGGGTTGTCAAGTACTGCTACTCACGCTTGAACTATTATCCTACCGAAAGAAAATGGGTTTTGAGAATTTTTAAACTAAAACGAAAGAGAATTTTTTAGACGAAAAAACTTTATAATAAAAGGCTAGCATTCGATCGAAGATTCACCATAAAACGAAATGAGAGGGATGAAAAGGCATAGTTTTAAATTTGCAAATCATACTCGACCGTGACGGATCCGAAAATAAGACAAAATCTCGCTAGAGCATTAAGACTCATAACTTATAGACGCTTTGATTGAAATCTCTTTACAAATCAAAGAGGCCTAAAGTTGCATTATCGAGGTGACCCGCACTATTGGATTTGACTCCAATCCGGAAGATTTACGTCATCCTATCTCTAGGGTTGCATTCAACTCCTTCCTTCTTTGAGTGATCTTTCACATTCACGAGCCTCTCGGATACTCAAATATGAGATCCCAAGCCTACTACCGTATACCGGAAATACGGAGTCGACGCGAGAAGAATCAAAGAAGGATCGAATATAATTTAGACAAAAAAAAACTAAAAAAATAAAGGAAAACCTCATCTCATTTCATGGATCCCCATGATCGAATGCTAACGGAAAATTAGCTATGCATAGTAAAAAGGGAAATCACAAGAATAAGAGAAAGAGAATAATTTTTCATTAAAAAGTTAAAAAGAGGTACATAATAATAAAGACAAGACAATACTATTCTATTAAAAGAAAGATTACAATAAGAAGAGAAATACAACAAGAAATGAAAACTTGCATTAGAACAAAATCTTAACTAACTTAAACAAAAACTTCTCTAATAAAAACTTTCTAACTCATCAAGCTTCTCTTTTTTTTCTCCTTTCAACATGAGGCATGGGCTTCCTTTTATAGGAGAGGAGGAAGGTTCTAAAAAAATGGGGATGAAGGGACAAAGGGGGGTGGCCGGCCATGTGTAGGGGAGAGTGTTCATGCATGGCATTAAATGAAGGAAGAGGGAGAAGATACATTCATGCATATACATTTAAAAGAAATGAAATAAATATAAGAGGGGGGATGGATGGGTTTAAATGAGAATGAGAGAAAAGGAAGGAGGGGTGAATGAGAAATAAATAAGAGGGAGAGAGTGTGGATTCATTGCATTTTATTTATGGAAATGAAATAAAATAAAGTAGAGAGGGGGAATGGATGTAGAATAATGAAGGGGGGGAAATAGGGAGTTGGCCATGCATGAATGGCGCCATGTGGGCCGAAATTTTATTTGTGGGCTGCTGAATTTGAAGGAGGGTTGCACTTGGAGAGGGGCCGGGCTGCTACATGTAGAGGGCTGCACCATGTGGGCTTTGTTGTAGGCTCGGGTAGGGCTAGGATTGCATGTAGGGGCTGCTCTAAAAGTGGCCGGGCTGCTCCAAAGGGCTTGATCAAGTGAAAGGGTTGCACTAGTATGGGCTTTGAACCTACAAATAAAGCAAAACAAAACATTAGTTAATACAAATAAAACTAAACATAGCATATCATACTATTAATTAATTATATTCATAACAAAATACAAGTAAACATAAAACATAAAACATGTACTAAAACTATAGATGTTTATATCAAAACATAACAAAATAAAATTGCAACATAACAAGCAAATAAAACTATAATAAAACTAGGAATTATAATACCCTAACACAAAAAGACTTTAAGAAGAAATAAAACAAAACATGCATAAAAATACTTGAAACATATAATTAAACTAGGAATTTTGCATACTAAACTATCCCAAAAACGATGACTAAAATAAGTCATCAATCTTATGTCGCAAGAAGGTTCCGTTAGTCGAAGTTCTGTGGAGAAACCACGGCCAGGAGGAGCATACCTGGGAACCGCATGGCCTGATGTGAAAAAAAGTATCCAGAGCTGTTCAGTAAGGTATACCTCACAACCTCTCAAGATGTTCAATTTACTTTCCTGTTTTAAACTAGTAGGGCTGCTCTAGGAAGAGTAGAGTCTAATCTTTTGTTTATTGGGATCTTGGCTTTGCCAATTGGGCGAATTGGTCATAGATTTAGGTTTTCCTTTAAACCCCACTTAACAAACATGACGTCGAGATGTAATCTTTCACTTCTTATGAGATGTTACAAGCTTCCTTTTCTTCGATAGAAATTCATGTAGGCTTAACCTTGATTTCGGGGACGAAATCTTTGTTTTGTTTATTGGAATTTGTAACATCTCATTTCCAACTAGACCCCTAAGAGTGGTTTTGGCCATGACTAGATCATGACAAAACCCAAGGAAGCTAAAAATGGCCAGGTGATAGAAGGTCATGATGAGAATCACCTTGGTCTACCTGTGGCACAACCACATCACAAAACCTAGGGTTTGACCTTAGGGCTTCACCATGACTCCATGACACCACCACAACATCACTAACCTATTAGAGGGACCACTAGAGCCTTAAGGTCCCATTGGAGTCAACCCAAAGTGGCTAATTTGACCTAGGACCACCATAGGCCTAAATTGGGCAAGGTGCCCTAACAAAGGGCATTTGGCCTCTAATGTGTCCAACCAACCTTGCCCAGGTCTTCCTAGACCTAACGTGGTGTCAGTGGGTCACCAAGGACCCATTGGGGTCAACCCAAGAGTCTATGTTGACCAAAGTCAACTCTAGCCCCTAAATTGGTCAAAGTACCCTTCCTAAGGGTATGTGTAACACCCCCTATCCGCCACACAGCATATAGTAGTAGGTCCGGTCGGGGCCCGACGCCATATACTACAGACAGACCGGGTGGTTACTTATGGAAACCATCCAACCAATCTCAACGTCCTACACAGAGCATTCTAGCGGAAGCAGTTTATAAAAGTTGTAACAAAGAACCCAGCATTACAGCACGAATGTCCACTAATACAAAATAGGAATGTTATACAAAATACCCAAAATAATCCTTAAGGCCTTACAAAATATTTCACTTCAAATTACATGCTTTACAAATCACGGCACGCAGGCCGGTCACACATGAATAAAGCAGTAAACACTTCCAATTAGGCCTTCGAGGGCCGGCTTCGCATTCGGGCTTTAGCCCGCTATTGACCGCTTGGTCCAGCTGCACCTGCAAGACACAAACCATCGCACGGTGGCAAAACAATGCAACGGTCAGCAATGCTGACCAAATTATAACGATCCCGCCCCCAACTCGGGGCGGCGATGCTCCTTCCCTGCATTTCATTAGCATAAGCGAGCAATATATAAAATCATTTCATCACAGGAGGAGGCACAACGGCCATACACCCCGTGCACTCAGGGCACATTCTTGGTGAACGCAGTCTAAGTTTGTCGACTCACCGCCATCCCCTTTGGACGGCCAAACAATGAGCAGTTTGTCTTCCCGGCATGGGTCACGGTAATTAAAACCATAGACCGCCGAAGACTCTCATTTATGCCAACTGCTCTAATCCGAACGACATAGAACGGGTACGGTTCCATCTAACCCGTGCTCACAACGCAACGGTAATTTAAACCATATGCGCCCGCAACGGTAATTTAAACCATATGCGCAGGTCAAACTTCTCCCGAGTCCCATTTCCATCACATTTCACATAACCTGATTATGTTCAAGCTGGCTCTCAGGCCACCAAGTTAGCAAGATCTCGTATCCGCCCAGTTTTTCGGGTGCACCTTTGGGTTAGTCCACAAGGCTCCCTGCTGCAATCTACCGTGTAGAAAACCCGAAAAACAATCCATAGCACGGAGTCTTCTCCGGCATTTATGCAATGCAATAACACCGATCCAGACCAACATGTCTGGGTAGGCTTCACACATCATGTCTATGTCCGTTCTCGCTTACGGACTCTAAACAACGGGGACTTCACATATCTACCCGAAGGAACGCCTCCAACTCTCCACAAACTCGCGAGAGCGGGCTTCCTATACAAAGAAAGAGAGCTACTCATGCTCAAGATGACGATCGTTACCCTAGCATTCCTCTTTGGCGCCATTGAAAAGTAATCGGATGAAAAGCACCGCACTAGCTTTGCCTCCGTGGATCCGGAGTCGGCTCGCGATTTGGAGCTTTGAAGCTCCTCCAATGGCGGGATCTAGCTCCTTCTTCCTTCCTTGGCTCTCCTCTCTCTCTAAGGTTTTAGAAAGATGAAAACTTAAGAAAAGTGAGGGTTTCTAAGTCCAATCCCGGGTATATCCCTTCAGGAACAACCCCCAGCCGTTGGATCTCAAAATAAGGAAACGAACGGCTTTGATTCGGGATTGAAATGCCCAATCTGGACCGAACACGGCCTGGCACACGCCCGTGTCCAGGGCCGTGTGCCTCATTCGTCATCGAAATAGAATCACCTGGAACAACACACGGGTATTGAACACGCCCGTGTTCGAGCTGACACGCCCATGTTCCACCTGACACGGCCGTGTGACCGGCCGTGTACCCCCATCATTTTTCCCCGAAATCAACCCGAGCACTGCACGGGTTCTAGGACACGCCCGTGTCCCTACCCGTATCACCTCAACACGCCTGGACCCCAGGCCGTGTACACGGTCTCGACACTCGACACTTCGTCGAGCGAAGATCGTCGACCTGTTGACACGGCCTTGGACACGCCCGTGTCCTAGGCCGTGTGCCTTATCTCGACACTCTGTCGAGACCAAAGTGTCGACTTCCCGGGACGAGTGTCGACACGGGTTGACACG
Organism: Platanthera guangdongensis; assembly: GCA_039583875.1. Taxonomy (NCBI): domain Eukaryota; kingdom Viridiplantae; phylum Streptophyta; class Magnoliopsida; order Asparagales; family Orchidaceae; genus Platanthera; species Platanthera guangdongensis. The sequence goes on along the minus strand of CM077159.1, from coordinate 42,620,645 downwards.
CCCTGCGACACGCCTGTGTCGCAGGCCGTGTGCCATGTCTCGACACTTCGTCAAAGCACAGTATCGACTTCGCGGCTAAGTGTTGACACGGGTCGACACGCCCTGCGACACGCCCGTGTCGCAGGCCGTGTGCCCAGTCTCGACACAATGTCGAGACCAAAGTGTCGACTTCCCGTCTCAGTGTCGACACAGGCTTGACACGCCCTGGGACACACCCGTGTCCTAGGCCGTGTGCCTGCAGCCAGAACCCAAACTGGCCCAAAACGTCCCCCTTTGCTTCTATGAGTTTCGGGGTGTTACAACTCTCCCCCTCTTAAAAGAATTTCGTCCACGAAATTACATAAAGGAAAGACATGTACAAAACCAAAATTTGTACCTAAGCGGAACAACTCCGGATATTCGTCAAGCATAGTCTGCTCTCGCTCCCAAGAGAGCTCCTCACGACCGTAATTGTCCCACCGGACCTTGACCATCCTGATCTCTTTATTGCGTAGACGCTTGACCTTCGAGTCCTCGATCCGCACGGGCTTGACCTTTGTCGTTAGCCCACTATCCACCGGCACTTGATCAACCGCGATCACTTGCGTAGGCTCTTGCACCGCCTTCCGAAGTACCGAAATATGGAATACATCAAGTAAACCACTAAGCTCCACTGAAAGCTTCAACCGATAGGCTGCTTCTCCAACTCGCTCCAAAACCTCAAACGGTCCAAGGTACCTCGGGCTTAGCTTTTTCAATCGCCGCACCCGTGAGACACCCTTGAACGGCTTGATCTTTAAGTATACATAATTGCCCGCAGCGAACTCCACATTCCTGTGCTTGGCATTATAGTACTTTGCTTGGCGGTCCTGAGCGATAAGCAACCTCTCCCGAATGGTTCTCACCAAAGAAGTAGCATCCTCCACTTCCGATCGCTTATACAACTTTGTCTCACCCGTTTCTAACCAAGACAACGGCGTGCGACATTTTCTACCATATAGGGCCTCGAAGGGCGCCATTTGAATACTCGCTTGGTAGTTATTGTTGTATGTGAACTCCACCAAATAAAGGTGGTCTTCCCATTGCTTTCCAAAATCCAAGACACACATGTGAAGCATGTCTTCCATGGTTCTATTGGCCCTCTCGGTCTGCCCATCCGTTTGAGGATGGAAGGCTGTGTTGAATTTCAACTTTGTTCCCAACATTTGTTGCACTAGTCTCCAATCGTTGGACGTGAACCGCCCATCTCGGTCACTCACGATGCTGCGCTGCACACCATGAAGTCGTACTATGTTATCCACATAAAGCTTTGCCAGCTTCTCCACCGGATCATCCTTCTTATACGGAATAAAATGTGACACCTTCGTTAATCGATCAACAACCACCCAAATGGCGTCGTTCCCCTTTTGCGACCTTGGCAAACCGTGCACAAAGTCCATAGTGAAAGTCCACCTAGTGTCAACTACCTTCACCTAGGGGGGGGAATAGGTGACGTACAGCGTTTTTGCGGAATTAAAATTGTACCTGTACACGAAAACAAAATAGCACAGCAAAGAAAGTACACAAGCAATTTATAGTGGTTCCCCGATTTGGGTACATCCACTTTCCCCCTTCGACCTATCTCCCAACAAGGGACGACTCGGTCACTTCACCAACAGGATTGAAATCCAATCCTTGCACTATCGGAAGGAACTCTTCCACACGTAGGAGACAACACTCCCACAACACGGGTTGCACACAACCCTTACAACTAGGAACCAACGTTCCTTTACAACAAAAATGAAACTGAAATGTATAAGAAATACAAACAACTTTTGGAGACTAAGGTGTCCCTCTTCGTTCGATGACGTGTTCTTGAAGTCAACGAAGAGTCCACAACCCTAGATCTCTCTTGGAGAGAATCTCCCTGAAACCGGCGGCGGCAAGAAGGGCAGCAGCTCGGTTCTCGCAATCGGCGGCGACAACGGTGTGTGGCTGCTGTACTTTGGAGATTCAATCTTCGTAGCAAAGCTAGTAAGGTCTACCAACAGTCACACTAGGATCGATCGTCTCGATCGATTCGGAAGGGGAAGGTTTTCCCGATCAACGAATCAAGAGACAAAGGATCTTTGGTTAGACACGTGAGACGCTACGCTTGGCTAAGCTTCTGTCGCCGGAAGATCTAGAAGAATCACGATCAAACGGTCGGCGATCGACTAGCACGAGCGGCGACGGCGGCGGAGCAGGTATCGCGATTTTGGTCAAGGTCGGCGGCTCGGCTTTGTCTTTTTCTGTGTATATTTACTGTTCAAAATACGCGTGTATTTATACGGTAGAATACTCCATTATGACCGTTATGGGTCCCACCTGAAGAAACCCTAAGCACGGTTCAAAACAGCGCCAGCGGCTGAGTCCGGTCCAGCGGGTTCCAGAATTCGCCCAAGGCAAAATCGGCGAGAATCGAAGGTGATTCTCGTCGAATCGTCGAGAATCAAAGGTGATTCTCGACGATTCGGCGAGAATCAAAGGTGATTCTCGTCGAAGTTGATTGTTTGCACGCACTATTTTAGCTGGATAGAGACGTCGAGAATCACCAGTGATTCTCGACGATTCGGCGAGAATCACTTGGTGATTCTCGTCGATTAACACTTAGACGATTTTTCGTCTATCCGCCCATGAGCTGCTCTTTGACCCATCCTTGCTCCTTGTCTGCTCTTGTATAATCACAGTCCTGTACTTGAAAGTAAGTACACTACAATAGAGAGAGTACATGTAGGCCAACACACTGATCTGCTCAACGAGGGATTACGTCGTGCAGACCCGTGTATATTGACCTACTGCACCCTGACATTGGTGTGCACTTAGCGTGGAATAACTGCAAGCACAACTTGAAATATTTTATCAAATACATTGTCTATTTACCTTAGCTTGTTCAGGGGCTTCTTCAAATCAGGTACATTATGGATACAATACCCAACAATCTCCCCCTATTTAAAGAAGCCTAAACCCTACAAGCTAAGGTGAATAGAGCATATGAGAATGAAAATCATAAACTTGAAATTGAGTTGAGAGAGATATTCATTACCAATACCAATTTCTTGAGAGCAAACTTGGAGTCACCTTAGCCAACTTGGAGCCACCTTAGCCTTAGCCGAGAGGGTAATCTCCCCCTTTTCGGCTTCTGCAAATCTGGGTCTGTTGCATTTGACCCCTTGCTCCCCCTCAGTTCTTGCACCGGTGCTCACACTTGAGTTCCTGGCAGAGGCTCCCCCTAGATGCACGAGCCTGGAGCTTCTATAGTCTTCATTCCTCATAGTTTAGCATCCCCAATTCAGTTTTGAAAAGACTGAACTTGGCTTCGTCTAAGGGCTTTGTGAAAATATCTGCAATCTGCTTGTCCGTGGGGACATAACAGAGAGAGATGTCCTTGTTCTCCACGTGCTACCGAATGAAGTGGTAGCGCACTTCCATATGCTTCATTCTGCTGTGCGATACCGGATTGTTGGCAATTGCAATTGCACTGGAGGAGTCGCAGTACATTGGTACTTCCTTGAACTGAAGGTCGTAGTCGGCTAACTGGTTTCTGATCCATAGGAGTTGTGCGCAACAGCTGCCTGCCGAGATGTACTCATACTCTGTTGTGGAGGTAGCTACACAATTTTGCTTCTTGCTGTTCCATGAGATAAGCCTTCTTCCGAGGAATTGACATGTCCCGGAAGTTCGTTTCCTGTCATCCCTACTCCCTGCAAAATCAGCATCTGAAAAACCTATTAGCTCGACATCATTGTTTCTCGGGTACCACAAACCAAGATTGGGAGTACCTTTAAGGTATCTTAGAATTCGCTTTGCAGCGATATAGTGAGATTCCTTAGTGTTCACCTGATATCTGGCACAGACACATGTGGAGAACATGATATCCGGTCTACTGGCAGTAAGGTAGAGCAGGGATCCAATGATGCTTCTGTATTTGGTTTCATCGAAAGGTTTACCTTTCTCATCCTTATCCAGAGACATAGTGGATCCCATTGGAGTCCTCATAGAGGTTGCATTCTCCATACCGAATTTCTTGAGGAGTTCATTTGTGAACTTCGTCTGAGAGATGAAGATTCCATCCTCAGACTGTTTCACTTGAAGTCCCAAGAAATACTTTAGCTCTCCCATACTGCTCATTTCAAACTTTACTTGCATAAGTTTAGAAAACTTTTTGCAAAGATTGTTGTCCGTTGAGCCGAATATAATGTCATCGACATAGATTTGCACCAGCAAAATCTTGCTTTTGACTTTCCTGAGAAACAATGTCTTATCTATTTTACCTCTAGAGAACTTGTTCTCAAGAAGAAAACTAGATAAAGTCTCATACCAAGCTCGTGGAGCTTGTTTTAAACCATATAGAGCTTTATTAAGAAAATATACATGATTGGGATAAGTATGATTGACAAAACCTGGGGGTTGAGCGACGTATACTTCCTCTTTCAGGTCTCCGTTCAAGAATGCTGATTTCACATCCATTTGATAGACTGTGAATCCTTTGTGCGAAGCATACGCCAGGAACAATCTGATTGCCTCGAGCCTTGCCACTGGTGCAAAGGTCTGGTCGAAGTCAATCCCCTCCTCCTATCTGTAACCTTGAGCCACCAGCCTGGCCTTGTTCTTTATGATGACACCATGTTCATCCAGTTTGTTTCGGAAGATCCACTTGGTGCCAATCACATTCTGCTTGTGTGGTCTGGGAACCAGCGTCCAAACGTTGCATCGTTCAAATTGATGTAGTTCATCTTGCATGGCCAAAATCTATGCCGCATCTTTGTTCGCCTCGTCGAACTTCTTTGGCCCTGTTGAAATTTGTGAAGTGGAAGTGGGTGACGGGACAGGTCGGGCGGCCTGTGGCGGATAGCTTTGGCGGACTGGGCGGACTGGGCGGACTGCGTTGTGCGGCCTGGTGGAAGGTCTAGTGGGAAGCCGGCTGTTCTTCTGAGCGGGTTGTTTGCATGGAGTTCGCGGACTGTGCGGCCTGGTATCTGCGGATAGAGAGGCTTGCGGACTGGTGCATTGCTCATTGGCCGCGGGATCAAGCTTGTGCTGACAGGCGGGTTGGCTCGAGTTCGCGGGAAGCTTGCAGACTGGCGTGTCCGCGGTTTGGGCTGTTGCGGACTGAGCTTAGAGCTTGGCTGAGGCCTTGTCGAGCTCTGGTGGCACAACAGGTGTTTGCTGTGGAGATCGTTTTGGCGGCCTGGTTTTGGAGTCCGGGAGTTGACCGCTGCGTTGGGGGCAGGAGTGCGAGGAGCTCGCGGACTGTGGCGGTCTGTGCTCGGTGTTTTGGCGGACGGGGTTTTTCGTCCGCCATGCTCGTATTAGTCCTTGATGGTTTTGGGCTTGGTCACACTTTGTGCCAAGTTCATGGTGTTCGTCGTATCCGCCAAGTCCGTTGTGACCGGGCGGTCTGTTGCTAGCTGCCTTTGGTCGTGGACTTGTGGCGGATTGAGGTGTGAGTCTTGCGGTCTACCTCGGGTTGTTGCGGACTGCTATTGAAGGGGGTGTTGTCCTGCAGTGGTTGGAGCTTTGCGGGCTGATGCCTTGTCCGCATAGCTTGGGCGGACTGGAGGGAGTTCGCCAATGGTTGCCTGCTCCTGGCGGTTTTCCTTGATATCCGGCTAAGTCCTTGCGGACTCAGCGGACGGAGGTTTGCTATCGCGCGGGCTGGGGCGGTGTCGCTATCTCTTGGGCGGTGACCACACTCCTCACCTGGCCTATAAATAGGACCCCCCGGGCACATCTACAGTAACCTAAGTAACTTGAGTGAACAGTAAGTTGGGGTGTGCAAGGAGCTGTGGTCTGTGTTTTCCAGTCCGCGCGGATTGTTTCAGGCTGACGGTTTGATGTGTGCAAGTCGCGCGGATAACTTCAAGGAGCCAGGAGTTTGGCTGTGACTTCGGTCAAGTGCTTGGAAGTGTGCGGTCTCTGCGGACTCAGCAGGAGATCGCTCTGCGGCTTGTCAGTTCTGTTTCAACTTTGCTAGCTTCAATAACCCGTCCGCCGGTTTCAGGCGGGTAGGGGGTGTTCCTCAGTTCAGGTTCAGCAGGAGGCGAATAACGGTGTGTCCGCGCGGCCTCGCGGCTTCGGCGGACTCCGTGTCTATTCGGCGGATTGCAGCATAGCTTGGGCGAGCTCAGCGGTCTCGGCGACCTCGGCGACCTCGCGGTCTCGGCGGACTCCGGTGTTGTCCGCCCGGCTTGTTTTTTGGTGCTTTCTATTTACAGCTGTTATACTAGCGAAATCATGTCACGCTATGTATGCCTCGAATTGTAAAGAAGTGAATGTATAAAAGACCTGCTTGTGCTTTCATTGTTTGTTGGGTGTTACCTTTGATTCTTGGGTTCCGCTGGTTCAACGTGAGAACTGGGTAGTTACGAAGATATTAATTTGGCGTTTGGGCTATCTTGCTGACCACGTTGAGAAAATTTTAACTTGGTATCAGAGCCAGGTTACTGAGGTTCAGTTGCGTGAGCGGAAGTCAGCCAGTGTTGTTACTCAGTGACTGAGTGGTGATCAACCTGTGTTGTTGCTCGGAGCTTCTGAAAGGTTGCCAACAGGTGTTACTATGGAAGGGAGTTTTGCAAGAGGTCTTGGCATTGAACTCTTAACGCCGACTAACTTCAAGAAGTGGAAGTCGTGCATGAAGAGTTATCTTCTTGGCGAGGAGTTGTGGGAAGTCGTCGGTGGTGACGACAGACAGGAAGTTACTGCTGCTTTCGGTACTGCTGAGCAGGTTAGGCTCTGGAGAAGAACAAATGCTAAGGCGGAGTTCATTCTGAAGAGAGTCGTGTCTCCGGAACTGTTTGATCACATCATAGGGTGTGAGTCGGCTGCTGATATTTGGACAACCATTGATGAGTTGTTCAATAGGAAGAATGTGGCGCGACTTCAGTTCCTGGAGAATGAGTTGGCCAGGGCAACTCAGGGAGACCTTTCCATCTCCAAGTACTTCTTAAAGATGAAGAGCTTGTGTGCTGAGTTGTCGGCACTGGATCCTGATGAGCCTATCTCTGAGGCTAAGATGAAAAGGCACATTATCCGCGGCTTGCGGAAGGAGTATGTGGCCTTTGTTACATCTATTCAAGGGTGGGCTACTCAGCCGTCTCTGCTGGAGCTGGAGAATCTGCTTGCCTCGCAGGAGAGCTTAGCAAGACAGATGGCTGGAGTAAATCTGAATCAGGAAGGCAGCGAAGCTCTCTTCTCAGGCAAGAAGAAAGGATGGGAAGGGAAGAAGAAGAAGAAGGTGCAGGCCGCTGTTGAGAAGGAGACTTCAACTTCATATCCACCGGAGAGGAGCAATGCTCCTAAGAACTGGAAGAAGAATCTGAAGTGCTACCGGTGTCATCAGCGAGGGCACTTCAAGCGGGACTACAAGATCAAACTGTAGCCTGGGCATGCTGCGGGAAAGGAGGAAGCTTGCTCAAGAAGTGAAGAAGCAGGATGGGGCGGAGCTTTTATGACGGGTACTTGTGTCCGGGCCTTGTCTGCTGAGGACTTCAACAGCGAGTGGATCGTGGACTCCGGGTGTGGTCATCACCTCACCGGAGACAAATCAAAGTTCACCTCCATGCAGGCGTACTCAGATAATGAAGCTATTATCACTACTGATAATACTGTTTATGCAGTAGAGAAGGAGGGGGTCGTGTCTTTGGGTAGTGATCAGGGGCCACTCACGTTAAGGATTGTGTATCACGTACCGGGCATGAAGAAGAACCTCTTCTTGGTGACCAATGCGGTGGATGCTGGGTATCACGTTCTGTTTGGGCCAACAGACGTGAGGTTCCTTCGCAACGTATCAGCGGTGAAGGCTGATGTTGCTCATGTTGGGAGGAGGGTGAAGAACTTGTTTGTTCTTTCCACCAATGCTTATGTTGATAAGATGAGGGCCAATGATAGTGCTGCTATCTGGCATGAGAGGCTGGGGCATGTTGGCATGGACAAGCTGAAGGCGATGGCTAGTAGAAGTCTGGTGAGGGGGTTGCCAAAGTTGTCCTCCTTTGGTGATGGGCATGTTTGTGCGGGCTGTCAATACGGTAAGGCACATCGCCTTCCGTTTGATAAATCTCAAACAAGGAGCAAGAAACCTTTGGAGTGTATTCATGGCGACCTGATGGGACAGACGGTTACTGCCAGCCTTGGTGGAAGTAGATACATGCTTGTCTTGGTTGATGACTACTCAAGGTATACTTGGGTGTACTTCTTAAAGGAGAAATCGGAAGCCTTCCGTTTGTTCGTGGAGTTCAAGGAGTTGGTAGAAGGCCGGCTTGGCTTGCGGATTAAGAAGCTTAGAACTGATAACGGGGGTGAATTTGTTTCCTCCGAGTTTTCTATCTTCTGCAGGAAGCACGGGGTCCAACGAGAGCTTACTTGTGCTCACACTCCACAATAAAATGGGGTAGCGGAGCGGAAGATCCGTCATCTGACGGAAACCTGCAAATGTTGGCTTCATGCGAAAGATATCCTAAGGTCCTTTTGGGCGGAGGGAATGTCTTGTGCTGCTTATGTTATCAACTGGATGCCACTCAGACCTATCAACATGAAGACTCCTATTGAGCTGTTGCTGAAGGAGAAGCCGAGTGTGGGACACCTGCGGGTGTTCGGTTCAACTTGCTACGTGCATGTCCCGGATGCTTCACGGATAAAGCTGGATGCGAAGGCAAGGAAACTTGTCTTTGTTGGCTATGATGAGCGGAAGAAGGGATGGAAATGCATGGACCCTGTGACGAAGAAGTTCGTGGTGTCAAGAGACGTTGTCTTTGACGAGCTGACGTCATATGGAGGTGGCTCAGTGGAGTTAACCGGAAGTAGCAAGGTTGATGAAGCACCGGTGGTGGCTGCTGAAGGCTTGGAAGAGGAGCTTGCTGTTTCACCAGCAGCTCCTATTGCTTCGAACTCCGAGGCTGAGCCTTCTGGCTTAGGAAGCAGGGGGAGCACTGCTCAATGCTTGCCCCAGGTAGGAGTGGAGCCCGAAGAAGCAACAGAAGCCGTGAGCAAGGAGCCATGTCTTCGGAGATCGAAGAGGGTGGTTAAGCCACTGGTTCGGTACTATGATGGGAATGCAGTGAGCTTTGTCTCCTGCTTCTTTGCAGGTCCTCTAGATGAGCGAGAGCCTGCAAGCTTCAACGAGGCCACTGGAGTGAAGGAGTGGGAAGGTGCCATGAAGGAAGAGATTGATGCTCTGAAGAAGAATGAAACCTGGGACCTTATGCCCAAGGTTGATGGCATTACTCCGGTTACTTGCAAGTGGGTGTATAAGTTGAAGAAGAAAGCTGACGGGAGCATTGATCGGTTCAAGGCTCGCCTGGTCGCTAGAGGATTCTCACAGCAGTATGGAGAAGACTATGAGGAGACATTCAGTCCAGTTGCGAAGATGACTTCTGTAAGAGTGGTGATCGCCTTGGCTGCTAGCAAGGGATGGAGGTTGTGGCAACTCGATGTGAAGAATGCCTTTCTTTACGGAGAGATTGACAAGGATATCTTCATGGATCAGCCGCTTGGTTTTGTCTCTGAAAAGCATCCGGACTATGTCTGCAAACTCAGGAAGGCTCTCTACGGGTTGAAGCAAGCTCCTAGAGCGTGGTATGGGAAGATTGCAGAGTACCTGTAATTCTGTGGATACTTTGCTTCTAACTCGGATTCAAGCTTGTTCGTCAAGAAGAAGGGAGAGCTTCGAGTCTTGGTCCTGCTGTATGTGGATGACATGATCATCACGGGGAATTCGGGGGAGGATGTAGCAAGGCTCAGGGCTGAGCTTGCTATACGCTTCGAGATGAAAGACTTGGGAGAGTTGCATCACTTTCTCGGTCTGGAAGTGGAGAGGAAGGAGTGAGGGATTCTCATTAGCCAGAAAGGGTATGCTGATCGCATTGTGAAGCGGTTTGGCATGGGCGAAGGGAAGAAGTGCTCTACTCCACTAGAATCAGGGCTGAAGCTTCGACGAGATGAGGGAAGGGTTCTTCATGATCCCTTGGTGTTCAGGGCTCTTGTTGGGAGCTTGATTTATCTGAGGATTACAAGGCCGGATATAGCTTATGCTGTTGGCCGATTAAGTCGGTATATGGCTGAACCAAGGCAATCTCATCTAGTGGCGGCAAAGGGAATTCTGAAGTATGTCAAGGCTTCTTCTGATATGGGACTCCTCTATAGAAGGGACGCGGAGTTTGCGCTGCTCGGGTTCACGGATGCTGACTATGGCGGTGATTCGGATGATCGAAGGTCTACTTCAGGTTATGTGTTCACTTGCGGTTCAGCTAGCATCTCGTGGTGTAGCAAGAAGCAGGACTCGGTGTCGGTTTCAACCACGGAGGCGGAGTATAAGGCTTCGGCCTTGGCTGCTCGGGGAAGCCGTTTGGTTGAGGAGGCTTATAGAGGATGTTCACGAAGAAGTGCAAGGGCCTTCTTTACTCCGGGGTGACAATGAGAGTGCTCTCAAACTGGTAAACAATCCAGTGTGTCACGCTAGGACCAAGCATATAGAGATTGATCACCATTTCATCAGGGAGAAGGTGTTGGAAGGATCTCTGCTGGTCGGGCATGTTCGGAGTGAAGATAATCTTGCTGACATCTTCACGAAGCCACTGTCGAAGGGGCCCTTTGAACGTTTGCGCAGCTTGTTGGGCTTGGTCACCACTTCTCACTTCATGGGGGAGTGTTGAAATTTGTGAAGTGGAAGTGGGTGACGGGACAGGCTGGGCGGCCTGTGGTGGACAGCTTTGGCGGACTGGGCGGACTGGGCGGACTGCGTTGTGCGGCCTGGTGGAAGGTCTAGTGGGAAGCCGGCTGTTCTTCTGAGCGGGTTGTTTGCATGGAGTTCGCGGACTGTGCGTCCTGGTATCTGCGGATAGAGAGGCTTGCGGACTGGTGCATTGCTCAGTGGCCGCGGGAGCAAGCTTGTGCTGACAGGCAGGTTGGCTCGAGTTCGCGGGAAGCTTGCGGACTGGCGTGTCCGCGGTTTGGGCTGTTGCGGACTGAGCTTAGAGCTTGGCTGAGGCCTTGTCGAGCTCTGGTGGCACAGCAGGTGTTTGCTGTGGAGATCGTTTTGGCGGCCTGGTTTTGGAGTCCGGGAGTTGACCGCTGCGTTGGGGGCAGGAGTGCGAGGAGCTCGCGAACTGTGACGGTCTGTGCTCGGTGTTTTGGCGGACGGGGTTTTGCGTCCGCCATGCTCGCATTGGTCCTTGATGGTTTTGGGCTTGGTCACACTTTGTGCCAAGTTCATGGTGTTCGCCGTATCCGCCAAGTCTGCTGTGACTGGGCGGTCTGTTGCTAGCTGCCTTTGGTCGTGGACTTGTGGCGGATTGAGGTGTGAGTCTTGCGGACTTCCTCGGGTTGGTGCGGACTGCCATTGAAGGGGGTGCTGTCCTGCAGTGGTTGGAGCTTTGCGGGCTGATGCCTTGTCCGCATAGCTTGGGCGGACTGGAGGGAGTTCGCCAATGGTAGCCTGCTCCTGGCGATTTTCCTTGATATCCGGCTAAGTCCTTGCGGACTCAGCGGACGGAGGTTTGCTATCGCGCGGGCTGGGGCGGTGTCACTATCTCTTAGGCGGTGACCACACTCCTCACCTGGCCTATAAATAGGACCCCCCTGGCACATCTACAGTAACCTAAGTAACTTTAGTGAATAGTAAGTTGGGGTGTGCATGGAGCTGCGGTCTGTGTTTTCCAGTCCGCGCGGATTGTTTCAGGCTGACGGTTTGCTATGTGCAGGTCGCGCGGATAACTTCAAGGAGCCAGGAGTTTGGCTGTGACTTCGGTCAAGTGCTTGGAAGTGTGCGGTCTCTGCGGACTCAGCAGGAGGTCGCTTTACGGCTTGTCAGTTCTATTTCAACTTTGCTAGCTTCAATAACCTGTCCGCCGGTTTCAGACGGGTAGGGGGTGTTCCTCAGTTCAGGTTCAGCAGGAGGCGAATAACGGTGTGTCCGCGCAGCCTTGCGGCTTCGGCGGACTCCGTGTCTATTCGGCGGATTGCAGCATAGCTTGGGCGAGCTCAGCGGTCTCGGCGACCTCGGCGACCTCGCGGTCTCGGCGGACTCCGGTGCTGTCCGCCCGGCTTGTTTTTTGGTACTTTCTGTTTACAGTTGTTATACTAGCGAAATCATGTCTCGCTATGTATGCCTCGAATTGTAAAGAAGTGAATGTATAAAAGATCTGCTTGTGCTTTCATTGTTTGTTGGGTGTTACCTTTGATCCTTGGGTTCCGCTGGTTCAACGTGAGAACTGGGTAGTTCCGAAGATATTAATTTGGCGTTTGGGCTATCTTGCTGACCACGTTGAGAAAATTTTAACAGGCTCAACCTGTGACAGGAAGCTAAGATGCAAAATCTCGTTAATAGTACCTCTTCGAGTTCTGACACTGTCACGAGGATCTCCGATGATCTGATCTCTAGGATGATCCCTCACGTGCCGGAGCTCTAGAAGTCTGGCATCTGGAGCTTCGACTACTTCTTGGGCTTCTCCTTCTTCTAAGAGATTTGTGTCATTTTGATCTTCAACAGTCCCAGTTGACGTTGAGGTGGAAACTTTGATGTACTTAGGAGTTTCATCTTTAGCGGTCTCATCGAGACTCAGTTGTTCAAGTCGTGCACCTGCATCTTCAAGAATACCGCTGGAAGAATTGCTGTTAAGCAAACTTCCTTCATCAAATACAACATTAATTGATTCTTCTACCACTAGGGTTTTCTTATTGAAGACCCTATATGCCCGACTGTGGGAACTATAGCCCATGAATATGCCTTCGAAGCATTTTTCACCAAATTTAGTATGCGGGTACTTCCCATTATTCAGTACATAGCATCTGCAACCAAAGATCCTCAAGTAGGACATGGTTAGTTTCATGCCTCTCAGTAGCTCATAAGGTGTCTTACGATGATGCTTGGTGATCAATGCTCGGTTTTGTACATGACAAGCTGTATTGACCGCCTCTGCCCAGAAGTATTCTGGGAGAGAAGCGTCTTTCAACATTGTCGTGCAGGCTTCAATGAGAGTTCTATTTCTCCTCTCCGCAACTCCATTTTGCTGAGGAGTGCGCGGGGAGGAAAACTCATGAAAGATACCTTGTTCTTCACAAAACCCTGTCATGGCACCAGATTCGAATTCTGTTCCATGGTCACTTCTGATTTTGACCACTGAGCAGTTAAATTCGTTCTGAACCTGCTTGACAAAACTAGTGAAGATGTCAAACGTATCCGACTTTCGTTTTAAGAAGAACACCCATGTAAACCGAGAATGATCATCAACTATCACTAGCGTATAGGACTTGCCTCCCAGGCTATGAACTTGCATTGGACCAAACAAGTCCATATGTAGAAGGTAAAGACATCGGGAAGAGTCTTTGTCTGCAATGCTCTTAAAGGTAGCCCGAGTTTGTTTGCCCATCTGGCATGCAGGACAGGGGCTATCTTTGATGCACTTGACAACGGGAGCATCCCTTACTAAGTTTTTAGAAAATAGCATACTAATTGTTTTGAAATTAACATGTGTCAATCTCTTGTGCCATTGTTCACAAAGAGATGCACTGCCTGTTGCCACTAGGCATACGGGGGTAGATGAATCTAAACTAAGAAAATTTAAGCAGAAGATATTTCGGCTCCTAATGCCTGTTAATACCGTCTCAGAAGAGGCACATGATATTATCAGGCATTTATCCTTGCAGAACTTAACGTCATAACCTTTGTCACATAACTGACTTACACTGATCAGGTTATGGTTTAACCCTTCAACATAAGCCACGTCGGTGATAGAGATTATACCGTTGGAAATCATACCGTAACCTCTGGTGACTCCTCGATCTGACCCCCCAAAGATGACTTTGGGTCCATTCGTGATTGGAGTGTAATCACGCAGCAGGCTTCTTGTCCCAGTCATATGCCGGGAGCATCCACTGTCCAAGTACCATATTGGCATTTTGGTGGCCTTTGGACATTCCTGCAAAACAAAATTAATTTCCCTTAGGAACCCAATCGAACTTGGGTCCTAGATTCTTGGTTAGCATACTCCCCCTCGGGTGGTTAACCCTACGAGTGGTCGGCCTCGCATTGCTAACATAGGGAGTCTCGTTATACCTCAGATTAAACCAACAATCCACGGCAAAGTGACCGACTTTGCCACAACACCAACAGTCAAATCTGTTGTACCTTTTCCTAGACTCCTGCTTTACCCTGGGAACGATGGGTACAGCCGGGGCCTTGGATCTGGAGGTGGAGGCCTCATAGTGATTGCAGTCACATGACTTCTTCACCTTCTGTTTCTTCAGTATAACAGGCTTGGCTCTTGGTGTCTGCTTTCCATTATGGCCGCTAGAGAATTGACCATAATTTCACATGTGGATTTCCTCATAAGGTTCCTTGAAGGCACTCTCACTGAAGTTTCGGGGAAAAGTCCAACCATCATATTGGCTCTTTGGCTTTGCAACCGAGGGCCGGAAATGATGACCAAAGGTTGATTCAAAGTCATGTTAGTTGCAAGGAAAGCTAGGCTTTCTGAACGCAACAGGACTGAGCGGAGCCTTTCCCTTTTCAGCAGTAGAGGCCTTCTTGGCGGCCTTATTCTTCCTCTGGTTCCTGTTTCTCCTGGATGAGGAACCAGATACCCCTACATGCCCCAAGCCAGCTCCTTTGGCCTGAGCAGAGAAGGTATCAACCACTGGAAGAACTGTTTTTGGCATAGAGAAGCTCTTGACGATCTTCCTTTCTGCCGCAAGTTGTTCTTCCAACTTGTCGACTTCCTCCTGCTTAAGATCAAGGAGCTTAAGAGACTCTGAATGCTTTGAAGTCAGGTCTAGGTGCTCCTATCGGAGAGAGATCAAACTGGTGATCTCTTCACTTAGGGAGACACTCTCACCCTTAAGGAATTTCACTTCCTTTTTCTCAGCCTTCAATCTCTTACGGCACTCCTCGAAAGTGTTGAGCATAAGCTCATACTTCTCGAGGAGCTCTGCTTCACGGGCCGAAAGGCTATCCTCAGGGTCATCATCCTGAGACTCAGGATCAGAGTCAAAGTCGGAGAGAGGGGTGTGAGCTTTTACCTTTCCAGTAAATGGGGGGCATTCTCCTTCTGAGTCGGAGCGACCCACCATCCCGAAGTAGGCTTCCTCATCATCACTGGAGTCTGAGGAATCAGATTCACTCATTGTCTTTGGCTTTTTGGCAATGTAGCTCCTCTCTTTCTTCTTATCTCTAGAAGACTTGTGCTCCTCTCCCTTCCCCTTATCTCTCTTGCCTTGGTGGCAGTCGGCCACGACGTGTCCTGGCTTATTGCATCCAAAACAAATAACGTCAGAGGAGCGATGTTTGTTCGGTTTAGAAGCATACCTGTCAGAAGAATAATTTTTCTTCTGATGCATGGAGGAGGAGCCGTCTCTCTTTCTTTGATTCCTCAACTTGAGGAACTTCTTGAATTCTCGGGTGATGAGTGAGAAATCCTCCTCAGACAGCTCTGAACTGGAGGAGTATGACTCGGAGTCCTCCTCCTCATCCTTTTTCCTGGCACGGTATGAAACCGCACCCTTGCCCTTTCTGGAGTGAATGGCTTTCAGGGCCACGGTCTTTTCCTTGGCTGCAGCCTTCTCTGCTTCTTCTTCTGCTTTCCTGGTGTTCAGTTGAATCTCATAGGACATCAGCTTCCCAAACAGAATTTGCGGGTCTGTTTCAGCGAGTCTGCCAAACTCTCGGATGGCGCAGATCTTTGTGTCCCATTCCTTAGTAAGGAACCTAAGGAATTTATCATTAAGTTCACCATCAGTGAACACTCTTCCATATCCTTTGAGGGCATTGACAATCTTGAGGAAATTCTCGAAGGTGACTCTGATCTCTTCCTTAGGCCCTTGTCTGAAGGCCTCATATTTCTGGTTCAGAAGGGATCTCCGATCATCCCTCACTTCATCAGTGCCCTCCATTAGGATAATCAGGCAGTGTCAGATCTCCTTTGTTGTCCTGCAGTTGCAGAAGTTCTGCATCATTGAGTCATCGACCACGCTGACCAGAATGTTCTGCGCCATCTTGTCAAGTCCCACCAGCACCATCTCATCCTTGTCCATTTCAGAAATTTTCTTTGGCACTTTCTTGGTAGGATCAATGGTGTAGACCTTAGTGGGGACATAAGGTCCCTCCTCCACGATCATGAAGAGTCGAGGATCAACTGCTTCCATGTAGAACCTGATCCTTTCCTTCCAGATAGGAAAGTTGAGCCTGGTGCACACTGGGATCTTGCCTGTGTACTTGAGCCCGTCCATAGTAGATGTTTGCCTTCTTCTTGACACTAGCGGCAGGATTATACTCAAGGTGTGAACCTTTTTGATGAGTAACCTCGCTCTGATAACACTTGAAAGTCCACCTAGTGTTAACTACCTTCACCTAGGGGGGGGAATAGGTGACGTACAGCGTTTTTGCGGAATTAAAATTGTACCTGCACACGAAAACAAAACATCACAGCAAAGAAAGTACACAAGCAATTTATAGTGGTTCCCCGATTTGGGTACATCCACTTTCCCCCTTCGACCTATCTCCCAACAAGGGACGACTCGGTCACTTCACCAACAGGATTGAAATTCAATCCTTACACTATCGGAAGGAACTCTTCCACACGTAGGAGACAACACTCCCACAACACGGGTTGCACCCAACCCTTACAACTAGGAACCAACGTTCCTTTACAACAAAAATGAAAATGGAATGTATAAGAAGTACAAACAACTTTTGGAGACTAAGGTGTCCCTCTTCGTTCGATGACGTGTTCTTGAAGTCAACGAAGAGTCCACAACCCTAGATCTCTCTTGGAGAGAATCTCCCTGAAACCGGTGACGGCAAGAAGGGCAGCAGCTCGGTTCTCGGAATCGGCGGCGACAACGGTGTGTGGCTGCTGTACTTTGGAGATTCAATCTTTGTAGCAAAGATAGCAAGGTCTACCAACGGTCACACTAGGATCGATCGTCTCGATCGATTCGAAAGGGGAAGGTTTTCCCGATCAACGAATCAAGAGACAAAGGATCTCTGGTTAGACGAGTGAGACGCTACGCTTGGCTAAGCTTCTGTCGCCGGAAGATCTAGAAGAATCACGATCAAACGGCCGGCGATCGACTAGCACGAGCGGCGACGGCGGCGGAGCAGGTATCGCGATTTTGGTCAAGGTCGGCGGCTCGGCTTTGTCTTTTTCTGTGTATGTTTACTGTTCAAAATACGCGTGTATTTATACGGTAGAATACTCCATTATGACCGTTATGGGTCCCACCTGAAGAACCCCTGAGCACGGTTCAAAACAGCGCCAGCGGCTGAGTCCGGTCCAGCGGGTTCCAGAATTCGCCCAAGGCAAAATCGGCGAGAATCGAAGGTGATTCTCGTCGAATCGTCGAGAATCAAAGGTGATTCTCGATGATTCGGCGAGAATCAAAGGTGATTCTCGTCGAAGTTGACTTGTTTGCACGCACTGTTTTAGCCGGATAGAGACGTCGAGAATCACCAGTGATTCTCGACGATTCAGCGAGAATCACCAGTCCTGTGATTCTCGTCGATTAACACTTAGACGATTTTTCGTCTATCCGCCCATGAGCTGCTCTTTGACCCATCCTTGCTTCTTGTCTGCTCTTGCATAATCACAGTCCTGTACTTGAAAGTAAGTACACTCCAATAGAGAGAGTACATGTAGGCCAACACACTGATCTGCTCAATGAGGGATTACGTCGTGCAGACCCGTGTATATTGACCTACTGCACCCTGACATTGGTGTGCACTTAGCGTGGAATAACTGCAAGCACAACTTGAAATATTTTTTCAAATACATTGTCTATTTACCTTAGCTTGTTCAGGGGCTTCTTCAAATCAGGTACGTTGTGGATACAATACCCAACACATAGAGTTGCCGTCAAATTTCCACTCCGGAATAGGCAAGGACTTAAGAAATCCTCCCGGCTTTTGGCACTCCGCCTTTACCAAGGCGCAAGTCTGGCACTTCGCTACGTATAGCGCCACATCCTTCTTTAAACCCGACCACCAAAACAGTTTCTTCACATCACGGTACATCTTCGTGCTCCCCGGGTGAATCGAGTACTTGGTATGGTGTGCCTCGTACAACAACTCCACCCGCAAATAACCCACATTTGGGACGCACAAACGACCGTCTCTCCAAAGTAATCCGTCCTCCACGACGAATTGGGAATTTGACCCATCCAGAGCCTCTACCATGAACTGCTTCATATGAGCATCCATATCCAAAGCCTGCTGAATACGATCAGCCAGGTCATATTGGACTTCAGACCAATTCAGAACTGCTTCAGCACTTGATTGCCTGTCCACACAAACAATCTCCAACGCCTCCAACTCTCGCACCAACCGCTCATCATGCACCGATAGCCAATTGGCTTGAGCTGGGGCTCGGCGACTCAACGCGTCCGCAACCGCATTACCCTTACCAGGCACGTAGTGGATCTTGAATGTATAGTACCCCAAGAACTCCATCCATCTACGCTGCTGTATATTCAGATCCTTCTGATCAATAAGGTACTTCAGGCTCTTGTGATCGGTGTAGATATCAATCTTCACACCGTACAAATAGTGTCTCCACAGCTTCAAGGCAAAAATCACGGCCGCTAACTCCAAGTCATGGACCGGATAATTCCTCTCATGCACTTTTAGCTGTCTCGAGCCATAAGCTATTACACTTCTGTGTTGCAGTCGCACGCAACCCAAACCGCTGCCCGAAGCATCACTATAAATCTCATAGCCTTCGGTCCCACATGGCGAACTTAGCACAGGCGCCGTGGTCAACCGACACTTCAACTCCTCAAAAGCTCGCGCGCACTCCGGCGTCCAAACGAACTTATGCTCCTTCCTCATCAAAGTAGTGAGAGGTAACACTATCCGCGAGAAGTTCTCTACGAAGCGCCTATAATAGCCGGCAAGCCCTAGAAAACTCCGGACTTCCGCTACAGTAGCAAGCTCAGGCCACTCCCGTATCGCAACAATCTTCGCCGGATCCACATCAATACCCTCTCCACTCACTATATGCCCGAGGAATGCCACTAAGGATAGCCAAAACTCGCACTTCGAGAACTTGGCGTACAACTGATTTCTCCTTAGCGTCTCCAACACCAAATGAAGATGCTTGAAGTGATCTTCCTCACTTTGCGAGTACACCAAAATATCGTCGATGAAGACAATCACGAAATGGTCCAAGTACTCCCTGAAAGTCCTGTTCATAAAATCCATGAACACTGACGGCGCATTAGTCAGCACAAACGGCATGACCGTAAACTCATAATGCCCGTATCTCGTACTAAACGATGTCTTCGGGATATCACTCCCGTATTCGCAGCTGATAGTACCCAGCCTTGAGATCCAACTTCGAGTACACCGTCGACCCGACTAATTGATCAAAAAGATCATCAATCCGGGGGATCGGGTACTTGTTCTTCTCCGTCAACTTGTTTAGCTCCCTATAATCAATACATAGCCTCAAGCTTCCGTCCTTCTTCTTAACAAAGAGGACCGGTGCGCTCCAGGGCGAAGAACTCGGGCGCACATACCCTTTCTCCAAAAACTCTTGCAGTTGAACTTTCAGCTCCGCCATTTTATTAGGCGCTAGCCGATACGGAGATCGTGACACAGGCTTTGCACCTGGCACTAGCTCAATCGTAAAATCTATCTCCCGTTGAGGCGGGGCTCCAGGAAGATCTGCGGGGAACACATCAGGGTATTCTGATACCACTGAAATACAATCCAACGCGGGCTTCGGCTTTGCAACCTCCACTAGTTTAAAGAACAGTTCTGCTCCGGCACGAACCGCCTTCACCACCTGAAGAGCAGACATCAACGTCTTGCTCGACCCCTTTAAGCCCGTAAAAGTCGTCTCACGACTTGCTCCCAGCTTGACTTCCTTGCTACCACAATCTATATGGGCCTGCTGCTCCGCGAGCCAGTCCATGCCAAATATGACGTCAAACTCCACCAACGGAAGTAAAGACGCCCGCAGGTCGAACTCCTGCTCCCCTATACGAACCTTAACATCGCAGATCCTATCCGCTCGCATCAAACACCCATTGGGCAACAACACATCCAACTTATCCTTCGCCATCGAAGAAGGGACTCCGATGCGTGATATAAATCCTTCGGACAAGAAGGAGTGTGAGGCTCCCGTATCGAAGAGTGCTCGTGCCGGATTTTCACAAATCAGTACAAATCCTAAACAAGCAGTGGTAAGGTAACATGTGCATAACAAGTATTTATAGAAATTGACTTGCTATAAATTAAATCGTACCTGTCACCACATCGGCCTGTTTGATGGCCTCCTGTTGGTCAAGATTATAGACCCTTGGTTGGGCCGGAGCATAATGGGATGCAGTCGACTCCACCGCCTTTCTCTTCTCTTCATAAGTAGCTCCCGGCCTTCTCTCGGACTTAGGACGTCCGCTCCAACAGTCATGGGCAAAATGCCTCGTCTTGCCACAAGTAAAACACGGGCCCGGTGTCCGACTCGTAGTCACCCCAGAAGCACTAGAAGGAGCTGGACCCGAAGTCCTATGCTTCTTAAAGAATCTTTGATAGCCAGACTTTGAAGTAGTCGACACTTTGAACCCAGATTTCTTCTCGCCCAAGCTTTTCTTTGCCTGCACATTCTTCATGTCCTTCTCCAAGGACCGGGCAGTATTGACCAAGGTTAAGAAACCCTGCGTCATCGGCCCCGAAAGTAGTAGTCTCAACTCATCCCTCAAGCCTTCATAGAAGCGATTATTCTTGCGCTCCTCATCCACAATAGTGGAGCTAGCATATCGACTCAAACGGGTGAACTTATGGAGATATTCATCCACGCTCTTCTCACCCTGAACCAACTTCAGGAACTCATTCTCCAGCGCTATCTTCTGCGTCGAAGGGAGGTATCTAGCCAAGAACAATCTCGAGAACTCCTCCATCGAGACATCACCAAGTTGCCCACCCCTCAGTAAGTGCAGCTCCAATCCTTCCCACCACATCCTCGCTTCACCGTCCAGAAGGAACGTAGCGATGGTGGTCATTTGCCACTCCTCCGTCTCCATTGCTGTCATGACTCTCTTCACCCTGGAGAGCCAGTCTTCAGCCTGAGATGGGGTTCCCAACCCCGAGAATAACGGAGGGTTAAAGCTCATAACATGCTTAAGCTGCCTCTCAGTTGCCCTCCTTGGCACTATCGGTTCCACAACCACTTGCTCCACTCTCCTCGGCTCAGCCTCTTGAAGAGGTTCTTGCTCCATCGTAGGAGCGGGCTGCTGCGTTTGCCTTGCAGGCTGCGCATTTATCACGGCCAACGCCGCTTCAGCCACCAATCATATGTTCTCAGCCGATAGAGGTGTTGCGGGAGCAACTTCCGGTGCACTACTAGCCTCAGAAACTCGGCGTTCTGACGGCCCAACACCACTTCTGGTCACCTATAGTGGTACAAAACACCGTTAAGCGACCAAATAAAATTGTAAACAACAATTATAGGAACATGCAGGTTCCGCAAACACGAGTATTTTCATTCCTAAGTGGACATTCATGGGTTCTTTTACCGTTATAACGATGACGCACACGATGTGCTCACCACCCCTTAAAAAGAATTCGCCCACAAATTCAGTTTAAGCCCAACCAAAACCAGTAGTCTGATACCAAATTATAACACCCCCTATCCGTCGCACAGCATATAGCAGTAGGTCCAGCCGGGGCCCGACGCCATATACTACAGACAGACCGGGTGGTTACTTATGGAAACCATCCAACCAATCTCAACATCCTACACAGATCATTCTAGCGGAAGCAATTTATAAAAGTTGTAACAAAGAACCCAGCATTACAGCACGAATGTCCACTAATACAAAATAGGAATGTTATACAAAATACCCAAAATAAGCCTTAAGGCCTTACAAAATGTTTCACTTCAAATTACATGTTTTACAAACCACAGCACGCAGGCCGGTCACACATGAATAAAGCAGTAAACACTTCCAATTAGGCCTTCGAGGGCCGGCTTCGCATTCGGGCTTTATCCCACTATTGACCGCTTGGTCCAGCTGCACCTGCAAGCAACAAACCACCGCACTGTGGCAAAACAATGCAACGGTCAGCAATGCTGACCAAATTATAACGATCCCGCCCCCAACTCGGGTCGGCGATGCTCCTTCCCTGCATTTCATTAGCATAAGCGAGCAATATATAAAATCATTTCATCACAGGCGGAGGCACAACGGCCACACACCCCGTGCACTCAGGGCACATTCTTGGTGAACGCAGTCTAAGTCTGCCGACTCACCGCCATCCCCTTTGGACGGTCAAATAATGAGCAGTTTGTCTTCCCGGCATGCGTCACGGTAATTAAAACCATAGACCGCCGAAGACTCTCATCTATGCCAACGGCTCTAATCCGAACGACATAGAACGGGTACGGTTCCATCTAACCCGTGCTCACAACGCAATGGTAATTTAAACCATATGCGCCCGCAACGGTAATTTAAACCATATGCGCAGGTCAAACTTCTCCCGAGTCCCATTTCCATCACATTTCACATAACCTGATTATGTTCAAGCTGGCTCTCAGGCCACCAAGTTGGCAAGATCTCGTATCCACCCAGTTTTCCGGGTGCACCTTTGGGTTAGTCCCCAAGGCTCCCTGCTGCAATCTACCGCGTAGAAAACCCGAAACACAATCCATAGCACGGAGTCTTCTCTGGCATTTATGCAATGCAACAACACTGATCCAGACCAACATGTCCGGGTAGGCTTCACACATCATGCCTATGTTCGTTCTCGCTTACGGACTCTAAACAACGGGGACTTCACATATCTACCCGAAGGAACGCCTCCAACTCTCCGCAAACTCGCGAAAGCGGGCTTCCTATGCAAAGAAAGAGAGCTACTCATGCTCAAGATGAGGATCGTTACCCTAGCATTCCTCTTTGGCGCCATTGAAAAGTAATCGGATGAAAAGCACCGCACTAGCTTTGCCTCCGTGGATCCGGAGTCGGCTCGCGATTTGGAGCTTCGAAGCTCCTCCAATGGCGGGATCTAGCTCCTTCTTCCTTCCTTGGCTCTCCTCTCTCTCTAAGGTTTTAGAAAGATGAAAACTTAAGAAACGTGAGGGTTTCTAAGTCCAATCCCGGGTATATCCCTTCAGGAACAACCCCCAGCCGTTGGATCTCAAAATAAGGAAACGAACGGCTTTGATTCGGGACTGAAATGCCCAATCTGGACCGAACACGGCCTGGCACACGCCCGTGTCCAGGGACGTGTGCCTCATTCACCGTCAAAATCGAATCACCTGGAACAACACACGGGTATTGAACACGCCTGTGTTCGAGCTGATACGCCCGTGTTCCACCTGACACGGCCGTGTACCCCCATCATTTTTCCCTGAAATCAACCCGAGCACTGCACGGGTTCTAGGACACGCCCGTGTCCCTACCCGTGTCACCTCAACATGCCTGGACCCCAGGCCGTGTACACGGTCTCGACACTCGACACTTCGTCGAGCGAAGATCGTCGACCTGTTGACACGGCCTTGGACACGCCCGTGTCCTAGGCCGTGTGCCTTGTCTCGACACTCTGTCGAGACCAAAGTGTCGACTTCCCGGGACGAGTGTCGACACGGGTTGACACGCCCTGCGACACGCCCGTGTCGCAGGCCGTGTGCCATGTCTCGACACTTCGTCAAAGCACAGTGTCGACTTCGCGGCTAAGTGTCGACACGGGTCGACACGCCCTGTGACACGCCCGTGTCGCAGGACGTGTGCCCAGTCTCGACACAATGTCGAGACCAAAGTGTCGACTTCGCGTCTCAGTGTCGACACAGGCTTGACACGCCCTGGGACACGCCCGTATCCCAGGTCGTGTGCCTGCAGCCAGAACCCAAACTGGCCCAAAACGTCCCCCTTTGCTCCTTTGAGTTTCGGGGCGTTACAGTATGTGACCTCCAAAGTGTCAAGACAACCCTACTAAATCCTTCTTAGATCTTAGGGTAGGTCAATGGGTCACCAAGGACCCATTGGGGTCAACCAAAGAGGTTAAGTTGACCCAAGTCAACCCTAGCTTCAAAAAGGGTCAAAGTGCCCTAACTAAGGGTCAAGTGACCCCCAAGATGCCCAACCAACCCTACTCAAGTCTTCCTAGACCTTAGGGGAGGCCAATGGCTCACTAAGGACCCATTGGGGTCAACTAAAATGGTCATGTTGACCAAGGTCAACTCTATTCTAGTGTTAGGTCAAATTAGCCTAAATGGGCTAACCCAAGCTCAAACTCATTTCCCCCACTTGGGCTAACCTCATTTTTATTATTAATATGAGTTAGTGGGCTGCCAATAGGCTGGAGTAGACACCAAAATTCGGCCATGGTGAGTAGGAGAGAGAAAGCTCCATTTTCCCCTTTAATGGAGGACAGAGAAAGTGAGAAAAGGAGGTCATTCATGGCCAAGGGAGACCAAGGGCCTCTCCAATTGATTCCAAAGGCTGAATGCATTCTCCCTCATCAGTTTTGAGGAATTGAATAGCCATGTCCAGCCACCCAAGGTGGCTGAATTCAATTCCTCCAATAGGGAAGAGAGAGAAAGAAGAAAGAGAAGGTCATTCATGGTGGGGAAGGTGAATCACCCCTCCATTCTTCACCAATTAATTAGTATTCATCTCCCCTATCAGTTTTGAGGAGTTTCCAAACGAATTGGGACAGGGGGGTGAATTTCCATGGATTTTCTCCATGGCCGAAATTCCCTTTCATCGTCATTAATGGCTTTGAAGCCATGACCCTCCCTCTCCCCCCCCCCCTCATTTGATGCTTTTAAAAGCTTCCCTGGGCCAAGAGAAATCGTTTCCACCCTTCACCTAAAGAAACCAGGCTATTTGGTAGGGAAGTTGCAAAGCATCGGAAAGCTCCACCATCGGCCATGGCGCACCACCAACACACTCGCCGACAAGCTCGGTTAAAGGTCCTCCTCTACTCCTCTCTTCATGGGCTAGAATCCTAGATCAATTAGGAGATAAATCGGGCTCAATTGAGCCGGATCGGGTGAGGAAAATTTCAGTTTTTCATGGTTTTTTATACCTCATGAGTTCGCCGGAAACCGCCCTTCCCGCGGCCGTGCCGCCCCCCGGCGATAGCCCCCACCTCAACGAAGGTGGTGGTGGTGGTGGCCGGCCAGGGAGGTGGTCGGGTGGCCGGGAAATGAGCTTGGAATAGTCTCCAGGTACGGCCAATCCCAGCCCTTGGCTGGAGGAAGAAGATGACCAGGAGCGCCACGATTCTGCTTTAAGATCCGTGCTGGATCAGATTTTAATTATTTCTATTTTATTAATTTCTGCCTCATTTCTAGTCCGTTTTTAATTAAATTTTAAAAATACTTAGGTCCACCTGGTGGGACAACTTTCAATATAAACATTGTAGCCCTATGAGTTTACTTTAATCCAAAATTGATTTTGACCAATTTGGCCCTCTGGTTGGACCAGGGCACCCATTTTGGTGGGACCTGTACTTAGGGCTGTCCTGAGATTCAAGTGGATGCCCACCCTTCATCCCTTGTCCAAATGGGCTGCAATTTGGATAGGGGATCAGTCTTAACTATACCTAGGTTTTTTCCAAAATTGGGATTTTTTGGAGACACTTTGCCTAAAGTTTTTACTTGTATTTAATAATGCTAGGGTATTTTAATTAAGTGCTCTAATGACCTCCAAACCCTCCCAAATTTTGGTGAGTGGTCTCTCGCATCAATACCTAGCTCTGTACATAATTTCAAATCATTTGGATGGGTTTTAGTTAGGGAATCACCAAACCCTAGTTTGGCCTTAAGGAGGTATTTTTGATTAAAAGTGCACCATGGGCTTAGGGTGGCCACCTCCCCTCAACAGAGACTGAGGTTTTGGACACTGACTTAGTATTGTCAATGTCACGCTCTTAAGGAAAATGGGGTGATTTAGGCTTGATTTATCCTATGGTTCAACCTCAAACCCTAAGGAAGGACTTTTTGGGGTTGTGAAGGACATGGGGGCTAATGCCTTTGTATGACCATGAAAACTCAGTAGCATTGAAGGTAGTGTAACCTAAGATCTCTGGAAGGAATCTTAGAGGACTTGGAGGAAGGTAGAAACCTCAAAACCCTAACCCTAGTTTTAGGGAAGAAACACAATTTTGTAAATTCAGCCACTAAACCTTATTTAGAGGTTGTTAAACTTGGGTAGAGTAAGTCTTAGACCATCTAGAACCCCTAGTAAATTTTATTAGAATTTTATGGATTATATTTCTAGTACTTTATTTGTTAAATATCACAAGGCACCAAAATGGTGTTTTAATTAATTTGGTTATTTTTTTCATTTGAAACTAATGAATCTTGGTCAGTAGATGACCTAGGTCTAAGTGAATATCCCTGAATTTTGTTATAATTTTTAATTGATGATATTTAGTACTTCCTTCACTAGTTTCAAAAAGGGGCTTTGGTGGTATAAAATTATTTATAGATGATATATGTGTTGAAAAATCATGAGACTTAGGTACTGATGATTTCATGCCAAAATATGATTGTAGGAATTTATTCATAATTTTTAGAGGGCTGATTACAGTACTTTCTTTGCAAGTCCATTATTTGGAGATTTTTGATAATTAATTTATTCAGAGATTAATACTTGCTGAAAAATTATGAAACTTGGTCAATGCTACTTATAAGGTTGTATCTGCATAGTATAATTAATTTATAATTTTTGGATGGATATTTTCTGTACGTGATTCATAAACAATGGAAGATAGTAAATATTGCTAAAATAGTTTTAATGCCCTTTAGATGATAACAAAATTGTGATACCTTGGATTTACAATATTGAGATAATCTAATATTTATCATAATTTTGTTAGGCATCTTGCATGAGTACTTATGGTAGTTCATGTTCAAACTGGTAGTCTTTGGAAGCTTTAGGGAAATTAATTAAATGTCAGATAAATTAGGAAAATTATAATTTCCTGGATTTAGTCTATTTGTGACATGATAAGTCTCCAGTAAATAAGGTAGGCTATTTGGATGAGTATTTGGATTATCTCATGTCCGGTCCGACAAATAGCCTAGGATGGTCTGCATTTGGCAAGATGGGTAAATTGCAATAAGATACAATGGGGCATGGTGTAGGAGTTAGTCATTTTGGATAGATGTGGATGAGTTCACCATAGAAGAATAGGAAGAGTGGTGAGAAATCGGTTTGGCTAGAGTTTAGAGGCGCTCGGGTTCGACGAAAGATCGTCTTTCCCGAGATGAGGTAGAGTCAAATCACCTAGGATTAGCCTATTGTAATATGAGAAGGTAATGGGTAAGGGAATCAACCAATAATAAAAATAAGTACCTTGCGAAAGGGAACGCTGGGCGTAATCCCAACATAGTTCCCAGTGCCCTGATGAGTCCACTTTATATACCTATTTTCGGACTCATCTGGGCTAGTTTTCACGCGTTTGCACTTCACTTTTAGTTCTTTATCGTTCCTATTTCATCTTGCCTATATTTCCATAGGAAGTGCACATTTATGCCTGTGGTTGTGTATTTTGTTACTTTTATTGTTTGTACTCCTTTTTTGTGATTTCCTGAATTGTCTGCACATATCAGTGATTTGTTTTTCCTTTCGGTACAGGGGTCGTGTGCGTGTTCCGGGATGGTTGTGAAACAGGAATACTGTGCACGATCATGAGATCTAATGTGCACGACCACTAGTCGTGCGCCCCTGATCGTGTGCACTACTCTTCGTTTTCCAGAATCAGCCTGGGGTAAGCGCACGACCACTGGACATATTGCGCACGACCACCGGTCGTGCGCCACTGATCGTGTGCATTGATTCCTCTTTTCTGGAGTCCTGTCTGGGTAATCGCACGATCATTGGACTTAGTGCGCACGACCACTGGTCGTGCGCCACTACTCGTGCGCGTTATCCCAGTTCTTCTTCCTTATATTCCATGTCAGTGCGCACGAGCATAGGACATAGTGCGCACGGCCACTGGTCGTGCGCCTGTGATCGTGCGCATTGTTCATTTCTGCTTTTGTATAAATAGTGCAGGTCTCGCCCTAATTCAAGGAGGATCCGGAGCTCGACATTTTCTCCGCCGTTTTCCGCCTTCTCCGTCATTCCCCTTCATCTTCCACCCTAGGGAGGTGCTCCGGGCAAGCTTTCACCGTCAAATCCAAGCCGGAGCTTCCTCTCAGCCTTCTCCTTCATCCGTGAGCTTCAAGTAGGGTTTGACGTCATAGCCATCAAGTAAAGGAAAGCTAACAAACTTCGTCCGCTATCGTGAGACGAAGAAGACGGGCCATTGGAAGGTGGTGACAGCCCTTCTCTATCCCCGGACGTAGTTGAGGACCGATCTTGGACGCGGAATGACAACCCGACGATTCCAACCGTGAATCCTCAGCAAGAATTCGAATACGGTCGATCTCTTGACTTGTTCTTGCTTTATTGTTGAATATTGGTGTTTAACTTTATTTATATTGATTAAGTATGCTTAATTTGTAAACGTTTTATACAATTATGTCTATGTGATTGTATGTTTTCGTTATTTACTTGAGTTGCGCCATATATCCATCCACCACCATCCACCCTTGCCGCACTAGCAATTGTTAGTGGCGTGCGTTGCGAAGAGGTGCTCACGACCCTCATTCCGCCGTTCTCACCACCTCATCTGCGAGCCTACTCTTCCATCCGCCTAGCGATTCAGTGCATAGCGGCCCGACTAGTCTTCCATCCCGCCTGGCGAAGCATCGCATAGCGGCGTTGCATAGGAGTAGTTGATAGTGTTTTATTTTCTGTTTCCGCAAATATCAAAGCCCCCATCGTTACCGCCGACCCTGAGGACTTCAATCTCAAGTCCTCGAAATTAACTCCACCTTACTGTGTTCCTTGTGAGATCGATACTTGGGAAAACCCCCATTTTATATTACTTGTGCGACCGATTCACTGTCGTGATCTTAAGCATCAAGTTTTTGGCGCCGTTGTCGGGGAACACAGTTGTGTGAGTTTTTGGAGAGGAAGATAATAGATTGAAGCCCTTTTCCATTTGTGCATATCATTCTTTTTTCTTATTTGCTTTGGTTATTAGACTTTTTATTTTGCTTATTTCTTTTTACCCTTTTCTGATTTTTGATTTAGATAGCAGATCCGTGTTATTTTCATTTTAGTTGTGTAGCACTTTTTCAGCAATTATTTTTGTTCGTGATGGATCCTGATGCTGAGTGTCGTATCCTTGACACTTTGTGTCGATCCATCGATGTCATTGCTGTTATGAATGTCGAGCATTGCATTCGGTGTTTGTTATGTCAAGGTGTGGGCCACATGTTGAAGGATTTCCCTCGTTTGTGCAAGCCTTCTCCCTCTGAGGGCGTGTGCACAACAACCTCCCGTTCGCGGAAGACTATTGCGGACGGGCCTACCAGGGTGTTGTCTGGCCCATACACTGACATAACGCACTTTGCTCATTCTTTACCCGTTGAGATTACTGAAGAATCTCTGGCCGCATACAGCTCTTTCATGGGTCCCTCGATCCCTTTTTACGAGCTTTCCTCGAGTGATGATGATCACTCTGGTGTTAGCCAACAAAAAGAGGAGCAGGAACTCATCGACGCTCCTGTATGGGACGATGAGATTGTTCCGGTCGTCGACGGGGTGGCGTCAGCGAAAGATTTTGCGATGGGGTCTGCTCATTCAGTGCTTGATTTTGAGAGCAGCCTTGCCCCTCTGCAATTTTTGCCGGATTGTGCTACTCCATTTTTGTGTGAGTCGGTTGATGATGTCGTATTTATTGATGATTCGGTGCTCGAGGTTGCGTCGAAGTGGGATGATGATTCCTCTATCTCCGACGGAGAAGGTGGATCTTCGGAACACTTTTACGCACCCCGGTGGGATGAGGAATACCCTCTTTCCGATGCGGAGGTTTGCACCTCCTTATTGGATGAGGTCGTTCCTCTTACCACCGCGGACCTTGAGTTCTCGGATTCCCCTCGGTACGACTCGTATGATACTGACGATGATCTCTCCTTGGATCCTGCTGAGAGTGATACCGGGATCACTCTCTCATTTTCTGATTCTTTTAGTTCTTCTTCTCTTTTATTACTTGATCCCCCTTCCTTATCTGAGCCTGTGCAGGATGAGTCTCCACAGGTACGTTGGGATGACGATGAGCTTTGTGCTCATGCCGTTGCCATTGCCTCCTGCGGGCCTGTGATAGACGATACCTTGCTAGGCAAGGATTTGTTTTGTGGTGAGATGAGTGAGGACCAGGCCTCCTCCTCATCCTACTTCCTATTTCCTCTACCTGTGTTGGGCAGGTATGATTATTTAGGTAGAGGGGTAACTGCTCTATCACCATATCGGTACCCGTTACCGAAACGGATATTGGAACAGTTACCTGTGCACTTTTTATTTCATAGGCCTATAAGCTAGAACTGTTTAGAATTTAATAAGTCGTGCTGGGATGACAATAAGCACAGTACTTATCTTTTATTTTCTGCATTTTATTTTTCTTGTCTATTTTAGTTTTAGCATTTCTTTTTGTATATTTTGTTTTGTTTTTGCGGAGCTCACCCCTGCAGGTATTCTTGACAACTTCGTGTTTGTGGGGTTCTGATTCTTCGTATGGCGGGCCTGCTTCAGGTTTCCACGCGTCTTCTGGTATGCTCACTAGCTGAGCATGGGGTAAACTCTTCCCTTAGCTCTTTATGATTTTAATTTCTCTATCTTATGATTTGTTGCTTAGTTTAAGTCTGGGGGAGAGATTTGTTACCTATTGCACGTACACATCTCATGTGCATACTAGAAGCTTTTATTGTTTTATTTTTCTTAGTTCATTGCATCACACACCACTGCACCCACATGAGCGCGTGCTTAGCTTTTTGCGTGCTGCTAGTTAAACTCATTTCTTCGTTAGATTTGGGAAAATTATGGTGTTGACATAGGATTGTGAGACGGAGTAAAATGTTGACCTTGCTGTGCTCCTAGTCAACTGCTCTCGTCTCGTGTAGAAATTGGAGTAGATTTAATTTTTCTGTATGCTTTTAGTTTTATATTTTTCTAATTGCGTAAATACTTTTTATTCTACTCAAAAGTTGGTGAATCTGGTGTGAATCCGACGGTAGCTTAGGGATGTGTGTAGACGGCCGTTAGGTTCGTATTGCTCGAGTCGGGAGGATGGATAGTCTTTCTCGTTGGCTAAGAACTTGCCTCAAGCTATTCTTGAAGCATGGGTATAGGTTAGTCATGCATGAGTGTGATGTAGGCCATCATTTTGACCCAGTTGAGCTTTGTACCATTCCTAACGTCTTATCCTCGCTAGCCCCGTTGTGCCTACCCATTCTTTTGATTCAGCTCCACCTTTATTTCACCAAAACCTCAAAGCCAATCCTAGTCGCACTCCCAAGTTGAGCTTTACAGTTTTACATTTTAATGTTGGGATGTGATGTGGTGATTTTATTTGTGAAAATGTGGAAGTGCTCCCAAGTTTATATCTGCTGAATTGTGAAAATAAAATGAAGAAAAAGAACAAAATATATATATATATATATATATTTGTAAAGAAAAAAAATATGAATGAAAAGAAAAAGTTTTAATTGAAAATCATTTTGGAAATGTGATTATATTTGGAGTAGGCGGTGCACACACCCATATGTTAAAAGTTAAGTTTGGGGGTATGGTGTACCAGCGTGTATTTTGCTTAGTAGAGGGATTCCTTTCATTCTAGCTCATTTGGGTTAGGTGCATAGCCTTCTTGTTTATCCTTGTTTACCTCACCGAAACCCAAGCCCCATCTCTTCACCTAAAGTCCTACTAATTCGTGTGTGAACCAAACTAGTGCCGTGGAGAGAATGCAAAAGGGCAAGCATATGGTCACCGACATTGGTGGATTCCTTTGGAGGTTATCCGGAGCCCCGATCATTGGCAATGCTCGCCTAGCGATTAGTCTACTTTCTCCCTACGCATGACCGGATCATTCACCGTGATTCTATTTTTGAGTAATAATAAAATTTTGATACGCATTGTGAAAAATATAAACTATTCTGCATACTTAGAAATTTCTTCTATTATATTTTTACGCGCGCGAGCATGCGACTTCGCATGGTACTTCATATCGCAATTTCTTTGTTAACTAGTATTTTTCCCTATCTACTTAGATTTTGTTTGCTCGGGACGCGCAAACAGTTAAGTTTGAGGGTGTGATGAGTCCACTTTATATACCTATTTTCGGACTCATCTGGGCTAGTTTTCATGCGTTTGCACTTCACTTTTAGTTCTTTATCGTTCCTATTTCATCTTGCCTATATTTCCATAGGAAGTGCACATTTATGCCTGTGGTTGTGTATTTTGTTACTTTTATTGTTTGTACTCCTTTTTTGTGATTGCCTGGAATGTCTGCACATATCAGTGATTGGTTTTTTCCTTTCGGTACAGGGGTCGTGTGCGTGTTCCGGGATGGTTGTGAAACAGGAATACTGTGCACGATCATGGGATCTAATGCGCACGACCACTGGTCGTGCGCCCCTGATCGTGTGCACTACTCTTCGTTTTCCAGAATCAGCCTGGGGTAAGAGCACGACCACTGGACATATTGCGCACGACCACCGGTCGTGCGCCACTGATCGTGTGCATTGATTCCTCTTTTCTGGAGTCCTGTCTGGGTAATCGCACGATCATTGGACTTAGTGTGCATGACCAATGGTCGTGCGCCACTAATCGTGCGCGTTATCCCAGTTCTTCTTCCTGATATTCCATGCCAGTGCGCACGAGCATAGGACATAGTGCGCACGACCACTGGTCGTGCGCCTGTGATCGTGCGCATTGTTCATTTCTGCTTTTGTATAAATAGTGCAGGTCTCGCCCTAATTCAAGGAGGATCCGGAGCTCGACATTTTCTCCGCCGTTTTCCGCCTTCTCCGTCGTTCCCCTTCATCTTCCACCCTAGGGAGGTGCTCCGGGCAAGCTTTCACCGCCAAATCCAAGCCGGAGCTTCCTCTCGGCCTTCTCCTTCATCCGTGAGCTTCAAGTAGGGTTTGACGCCATAGCCATCAAGCAAATGAAAGCTAGCAAACTTCGTCCGCTATCGTGAGACGAAGAAGACGGGCCATTGGAAGGTGGTGACATCCCTTCTCTATCCCGGACGCAGTTGAGGACCGAGCTTGGACGCGGAATGACAACCCGACGATTCCAACCGTGAATCCTCAGCAAGACTTCGGATTCGGTCGATCTCTTGACTTGTTCTTGCTTTATTGTTGAATATTGGTGTTTAACTTTATTTATATTGATGAAGTATGCTTAGTTTGTAAACATTTTATACAATTATGTCTATGTGATTGTATGTTTTCGTTATTTACTTGAGTTGCGCCATATATCCATCCACCACCATCCACCCTTGCCGCACTAGCAATTGCTAGTGGCGTGCGTTGCGAAGAGGTGCTCACGACCCTCATTCCGCCGTTCTCACCACCTCATCTGCGAGCCTACTCTTCCATCTGTCTAGCGATTCGGTGCAAAGCGGCCTGACTAGTCTTCCATCCCGCCTGGCGAAGCATCGCATAGCGGCGTTGCATAGGAGTAGTTGATAGTGTTTTATTTTCTGTTTCCGCAAATATCAAAGCCCCCATCGTTACCGCCGACCCTGAGGACTTCAATCTCAAGTCCTCCTCGAAATTAACTCCACCTTACTGTGTTCCTTTTGAGATCGATACTTGGGAAAACCCCCATTTTATATTACTTGTGAGAGCGGTTCACTGCCGTGATCTTAAGCATCATGCCCCTTGAGAGCCCTTCACAGGGAATACCGGGGGCAGTCCTGGGTTAACGTAAACTGTATTAACAAGTTGAAAAGAGTAACTTAGTAATTAGGGTTGCACATTTCACAAACACAGATAACACATGTAGATAGTTGGGAGCTTCGTCTTGGATAGTTAAGAGACTGACGTTTTGATCCGGGGAGCTTCGGCTCGATTGTTTGAGACGGACACTTTGGTCCGGGGAGCTTCGACTCGATTTTGAATACGATAATTTTGCATGTGCATGAAAGGAAAGAAAATTAAGGTGGTGGGTCTTCGGTATTGGAGGGTCGATGCACCGACGCCAATACACTGACTCGGCAAGTGTGGTTAGCACTTCGCCAACAGTAGTCCGGTGCGCCAGCCGGCAAGAGTATGCAGGAGTCCGCTTCGTGCACCAAGCGTTGAGGCGTACGATAAGTCTGACCGGTAGTGCTTTACTGGTTTAGAGGTGGGCGAGGCCCAACCCACCGCTTCCGTCTGCCACTACGGAGGTATCTTGGGAGGTTACGGCTCCAGAAAGGGGAAACTAAAGGTCTCTGTGCACAGAGTCGGGTGTGTGTGTTGCACTTGCATGTTCCATCATACCCACTTGCATGTCATGGCATAATCGATTCATTTAACCCTGAAACCTAAAGTATAAGTGGAATGGGACGCTTATACATTAGGACCTGCAAAACGACCCCTTGGTCTATAAGCTTGTGTGGGCAAGTTTATAAATTAAGGTCAATTTTGATATATATTTACTGATGTTTGATAACCAACACCCCAACGTATAAATTGGTATGAGACTTTTTATACGATGGGAGCCTTGCAGAAGACCCCTTGGCTTATGTGTTCTCACATAAGTGAAGGTTACTTTTCATACTTCATCTTATTGTCAATATCTATTATAGAATTGCTAGTATAGGTCCGCTGGCATCAGTTTTTGATTATTCTCCACCTTCAAGTCCTCCCCTTTCTTCCTCTCCGTTCGGTGCCTAGGAGCCATGGGGGAAGGGGTGGGGGATGATAGGGCTTAGTCTTTTAGACTAACGGTTTTCGAACTTCATCATTTAGGGGATCGTGGAGCCCAGCATGGAGGAGCAGCCCCAGAGACCGGTGCGCTTGGAGATGGGGCAGTCTAGCTCCGGAGTTCATACAGCCAGGACCGTGAGTCTCGACCTTGAGTAGATGTTCTATTTTTGCTTCCGCATGAGTGATTTGTAGTGAGGACATGATGTACCGGGCATAAGCCCGTATTTTAGTACTCTGATATATTATTCTGTGGACACTCCCTTCGTGGAGATTATCTATATGATATGTAATTTCTTTGGACTGCTAGTTTGAGTTTACTTTGTTTTGCTACTTTTTGTGATCGAATTGGCCGGCAGAATCGGCGCTTTGTGGTGATGACCTTCAGGGCGTGAAGGAGTCACCACAAAACGACGGTTCTGGGCCTAAGACCCCGGTGTTGAAAAGGAAAAAAAGGGGGGGTCTTACAAGTGGTATCAGAGTAGACCTCGATCGAAAAGTAACAATTCACAACCCCTGGGTCACCCCCGTGCGAGTTTAGTTTGGGGACAAACTAAGCAGCAGAAGCAGTGGTGTGCCCATAAGGGGAATCACATGTAAAGTCCACCTTTTCATTAATTTCACTTATTCATCAGCTAGCAATTAGAATTTTTGTTTTTAGCCTGCGGCAAACCCTGCCCCTAGCAGGGAGCACCTCCGGCTGTGAAAATCCCATCTTATAATTCTCTAGTGAACGAGTTAGACTCAACCCACTAGGAGACATGACGAACCACGATAACTTATAGTATGCCCTAGTCTGAAATAGACTTTGGGTATGAACTTGGTTAAGCTAAGGAGATACCTAAAGAGAATAAAGGAGGAGTGTAACATGAGAATGGCTACCTAAGCCATAAACTCAGGTAGCCCTACGGTCCCTATCAAGGATTACTCAAACCGGAAGGACTGCTTTATGGAGAATTGAGACCAATAATCCATTAACAGAATGGTAGAAGACACATAGTATCAACCCTCATACCAGTAACAAGATTACCTAGAGAGCACCACCATGACAAACACTGAGGGTCGGATAAGAATTCAAGTTCGGAAGAGACTCGGTTGGGATTGGGAACTTTTTGACCCGGATAAGGTTGTCATAAATGTGACTCGGAGGGTTTAAAGTATGGAGTATATCAACAATTTTTAGGTTGAAACCTCAAGTAGGAGATTGACGCCCTATGGATTGTGCACCCAGCTAGGATGGATATAACATGGTAATATCAAAGATACTCAGCCCAAGGCAGGTAGATGCTTATCTTTTGTTTATTGGGGGCTTATCTTTTATTTATTGGGGGCGTGCCATTTGTTTATTGGGCAAATTAGTTACTGACTTGGGTTTCCCTTAGATCTCATCTAGAAAAGTTCGCGTCGTAAATATAGTGAAATGGACGTAAACCGTACTCGGTGCTACTCGGGCATATTCGTAGGGATAAGAATCTGATTGCAAAGTGGAGATCTTATAGAGTCGTTGTCTACCCGTACAAGCGAGAAATTTAATCATCGGATGTTTGGTGTATCTCGGAACGTGTATCTCCCTGGAGTGAAGAAGGGCGTCATGGATTTTGTGATGCACGGTGAGGTCCGTCGCCCGATGAAGGTCAAGTGCAAGAACTTTTGGGAAACTATTACAGTCACTGCCCGGTTAGAGGGGAAGTTCGAGGATATAATTAGGGATTTTCATACACGTGATTCCTCATCCGCACTCCGGGCATAATTATAATTGGAACATCAACGATAGACTGGTCGAGATATCTAGGGTCACCCTGTTCCGAAAGAAAACTCCCGTAGGTGTTTCATAAGTTTTGTGAGTAGTTGTTCATTATCATGGTGTGCTCAAGATAATCGTGTTGAATCAGGATGGATAGTGTACGTCCAAGGAGAGAAGATCAGTCCAGGCTTATCTGGGCTCTCGGTCGACATTCAACATAACTCTCCACCCTTGTACGGAAGGAGATATAGGACTCCGCTTTCATGGATTCAGGACGAGGATCTGAAGGCGTTGGGGTCGGATTTTGTCGAAGACACTGAAGCTCAAGTGAGACTGATACGGGACAGGATGCTGGAAGCACAGAGCCGACATGCTAAGTACTACGACGCCCGATACCGTCAGGTAGAGTTTCAGGTGGGAGACCTGGTCTTCTTGAAGATCCGGCCCATGCACGGTGTTTCACGGGTACGTGGTCGGAAGAAGAAGCTCAGCCCTAAGTATATGGGCCCTTACAGGATCCTGGAGCGGATCGAGCTCCTAGCTTACAAGCTGGAGTTGCCACCGGAACTGACAGGTTTACACGACGTGTTTCATATATCTTCGCTTAGGAGGGCTCTACTACGCCTGAAGCAGCAGATTTCGACCATATATGGACCGGTAGATTCAGACCGGTTAGTTCACTTGGAGCCGGTTCGGATCGATGACAGAGGAGTTCGGATCTTGTGTTGCAAGAAGGTTCTGTTAGTCAAAGTTCTGTGGAGAAACCACGGCCAGGAGGAGCATACCTGGGAACTGCAGGGCCTGATGCGAAAAAAAGTATCCAGAGCTGTTCAGTAAGGTAAACCTCACAACCTCTCAAGATGTTCAATTTACTTTTCTGTTTTAAACTAGTAGGGATGGTCTAGGAAGAGTAGAGGCTAATCTTTTGTTTATTGGGATCTTGGCTTTGCCAATTGGGCGAATTGGTCATAGATTTATGTTTCCCTTTAAACCCCACTTAATAAACATGGCGTCGAGATGTAATCTTTCACTTCTTATGAGATGTTACAAGCTTCCTTTTCTTCGATAGAAATTCTCGTAGGCTTAATCTTGATTTCGGGGACGAAATCTTTGTTTTGTTTATTGGGATTTGTAACATCCCATTTCCAACTAGACCACTAAGAGTGGTTTTGGCCATGACTAGGTCATGACAAAACCCAAGGAAGCTAAAAATGGCCAAGTGATAGAAGGCCATGGTGAGAATCACCTTGGTCTACCTGTGACACAACCACATCACAAAACCTAGGGTTTGACCTTAGGGCTTCACCATGACTCCATGACCCCACCACAACATCACTAACCTATTAAAGGGTCCACTAGAGCCTTAAGGTCCCATTGGAGTCAACCCAAAGTGGTCAATTTGACCTAGGACCACCATAAGCCTAAATTGGGCAAGGTGCCCTAACAAAGGGCAGTTGGCCTCTAATGTGCCCAACCAACCTTGCCCAGGTCTTCCTATACCTAAAGTGGTGTCAGTGGGTCACCAAGGACCCATTGGGGTCAACCCAAGAGTCTATGTTGACCAAAGTCAACTCTAGCCCCTAAATTGGTCAAAGTACCCTTCCTAAGGGTAGGTGACCTCCAAAGTGCCAATACCACCCTACCCAATCCTTCCTAGATCTTAGGGGAGGTCATTGGGTCACCAAGGACCTATTGGGGTCAACCAAAGAGGCTAAGTTGACCCAAGTCAACCCTAGCTTCAAAAAGGGTCAAAGTGCCCTAACTAAGGGTCAAGTGACCCACAAGATGTAACGTCCCGAATCGCTCTAGGCCCCTAGGGTGTGTGTTTTGAGTCAGGAGGGTTGACTCGAGTCCTGAGAAGTGCAGGGAATTGGGCTGCACTTGTGGAGAAGGGGAGAAATCAGTGCAGAGAGAAGTGACACGGGTAGAGACACGGCCGTGTCCCTACCCGTGTGCGTCGAGATGATCTCGACGAGCCGTGTCGAGATCGTCGAGAATCGTCGAGAGTCGTCGAGATCAAGTGACACGGGTAGTGACACGGCCGTGTCCCTACCCGTGTGCGTCGAGATGATCTCGACGAGCCGTGTCGAGATCGTCGAGCGGGGTCGACACTAAGTGACACGGGTAGTGACACGGGCGTGTCCCTACCCGTGTGCGTCGGGTTGAGCTCGACGAGAAGTGTCGAGATGTAACTGAAGATGCACACGGCCAATGACACGGTCAGGCACACGGTCGTGTCATGTGAACACGGGTTGGGACACGGGCGTGTCCCGACCCGTGTCAAACACTGAACCGACATGGAAACTGTCGTTGCCGTTTCGCCAGGCAGGACACGGGTAAGGACACGGCCGTGTCCCTACCCGTGTCACATTTTGCATATAAGGGGCAGAGAAACCCTAGCCGTTTTTCATTCTCATTTCCTTCCCCTATTTCCTGTGAGAACTCCTGGTGAGAGGAAAACCGCTGGAGCAAGTTCTACCGGAGGAGTTCCGCCATCGCCGCGAAAGAGAAGATGCCGCCAAGGAGAACTACGCGATCCATGGCCGGAAATGGTGGTACCGCTGGAGTCAATGTGAGTTTCCTACCCTCTCCCTTGGTGCTAGATCTATAGTTATGCCTTAGGAGAGACATCGACTCAAGAGAGTCTTGATGGAGAGGAGAAGATCTCTAGGTTAGGCCATGTTAGAACTTGTGTTCTAGACTTTAGATCTCTTCAACCCTTCCCCTTTTCTTCAATATGACGATGGGTGGATGGTCTCGTGAGGAGTTTATGGCCTTTGAGGTTGAATAAGGGAGGAGAATATTTCTGGAAAATTTAGGGACGATCGCCTTGAGGAGGAAGACGAACCGATGCCGTTCATTTTCCTTTAAGATGCGCGCAGAATCTGTATTCTGCGCGCAGCGATCTTCTATGCCATTTTCATGTAGGATAGGGGCAGATCTGGGCTTTTCGCTAAACACGAAAGTTGTAGCCCTTGGAAATACCTTTCCAACGAGTGGTTGCACGACTTCAGGTGATGTCTGTGGCCCCGGGAAAACCTAATCGAGTTTGCTGTCCGGCAATTTCCTGTACACAGAAATCGTGTTCTGTGCGCAGCGAACTTCGAAGCCGATTTCGAGTACGTTATTGTCAGATCTGGGTTGTGACCTGGATATGAAAGTTGTAGATCATGAAAAGATCTTTCCAACGAGGGGTTACACGCCTCCACCGGATTCCTGTAGCTTCGGGAATCTCCGGTCGAAGTTGCTGTCCAGATTAGTGATACACCTAGAATTCTGGTTTTATATAAAGTGCAATTAGAGTCAGTGGAATTCTGTCAAGATTAAATAATTTGTGCTAATCACCGAAGAACTGTGAATGATGGTTTTATTATTTGGAACGCATACAACTGATTTCTTATTGCAAGATGTCTTGAGGTTTGGATGGTTCCCTTTATGTTTAATCGAATCGAATTGATAAGATGTTGATAGATTATAACATATGCGCATCATATAAGTCTTATGTAGAGTTCATATGGAATGACATATAGCAGATTAAACTATAGCCATGTGTATGTTGATTGGTGAAATGAAATTCGTTAGTCCAATACTTAGAGCGTCGTCTCCCTACGGGTAGTATTATGAAGGGATGTAAGTGCGGGGTTGACCGCCACTTGTTTTGGTTGTGTTGAGGTAAGGTATGGATGGATGGTTGGGCTGTGTCCTCGTGTTTACTTCCGAGACCCCTTCCATGATATGTTGATGTGGTATGTGCATGTGGTGTGAGTCGACACGCGGTGTCGTAATCCTGGGTTAAGGATAGTGTGGCAGGTCTACGGGCTCGCCAGTCGTCACACCGACGGGAGTTGGCAGTTAGACTTGGTCGGGTTGGGCTGTGTCCTCGGTGTTCACGTCCCGAGGCCCCTCCGGCCATGTGAACGGTTGGGCTGTGTCCTCGTGCTTTCTTCCGAGGCCCCTTCCGGGTCACGCAAGGCCAGTTCGGGCTGTGTTCTTGGTGCACATCTACCCAAGACCCCGCTGGGCCATAGTACGCATGGGCTCCGCTGTTGTGTTCTTAGCGTTGAGGCGTACGGAGGCCTAGGTGAAGTAGTGTGATACCCGCCTAGTAGTAGAAGTGACCGTTCTACTGCCACCGCCTGGCCACGGCGGCTGATGCCTGAGAGGTTAGCTACCTGCTCGAAAAGTGGGAACTATAGTCTGTGTCGACATAGCAGTTGCATGGGTGTGCATGAGTGAGTCATTGCATAGCATTCATAGCATTCATAACATTGCACAACAAGATCCTCATCGTATAAGTTTGTATGGGCACTCTTATACGATGAGTTACTTTTATGTAACCCGATCCTTAACTTATAAGTTTGTATGAGCATTCTTATAAGTTAAGTTACTTCCTGCTCTTACTTATACTTGCTAGTTTACTTGTAGCTCTTATATAAATGCTGATAGTGATACTGTTTCTCTTACTCTACTGCCACCTATTTGTACCTGTCATACACTTATAAATATTGTACCCTTGTTTCTCTTTCTCCGCCCGGTGCCGAGGAGTCGCCGGGGGAGCGGATGTGAAACCACTTAGTCGTTTCGACTAACGGTTGCTACGTCTTCCTTTTTAGGAGGTCACGCCGCAGGTAGAGCAGCCGCAGACTACGCAGCAGGACAGCCAGGCCAGGACGACAGGGCCTGATGTGACGGTGCCGTCGATACCGTCTGTTACTGATGTTAGTATTTTTATTACTCTGATGTAGCCCGTTTGGGCAATGATTAGCTGTACTCTGATATTTTGTAGAAGCATGTTTTAGCTTCTCATTATTGATGTTTTGGACTTTATATACTTAGTGTGGATTTTGACTTCTCTTGCTTATTTACTTGGTTGGGTTGGCATGATATATTGATATGGTTTCAGCCGGCGGAATAGGCGTCTTGTGGTACAGGTTAGCCCGTGTGCTAATGCTACCGCAAGGCGGCTGTTCCGGGCATAAGACTCCCCCTTCGTGCCGTGTTTTGGGATCCGGGGAGGGGGGGTCTTACAAATGGTATCAGTTTGCCACGATCCTCAACTACGAAGTCATTCAACAATGGTGCCACCCCCGTTTGATTAGTCAGTTTGGGGACAAACTGACTTAGCGGAAGCAGTGGTGTGCCCATATGTAATTCACATTAAGTTTGTCCAACTTTGACCTTAAGTTTAGCCAACCTGACCACAAATTTGTCGTGTACGTGTAGGTTCCACTGCATGTTGAGCCGATGAGGGGTACTCCTACCCCTCCCATACCCACTCAGTTCCAACAGTCTGAGTTGGGGCAAACACTCACTGCCATTCTTGATGCTTTTAAGGCACAGCAGGCTCCGGTGCAACAACAGGCCCCGAGCTCCAACTGGCTGAGCACCTTCCGAGCTCTCTCCCCTCCCGTCTACCTTGGGACGGAGTCAGCCGTACGTACAGAGGAATGGCTAGACACGATACAAGAGTTGTTGGCTGGTATCCGTTGCCCGGCCAACATGGCAGTAACATTGGCAGTGTCCGTCTTGGACTTACATGCGAAGAGGTGGTGGAAGTCCCTCATGGGCTCTACCTTCCAAGGCCGGATCTACACTGAGATAAGTTGGAGTGAATTCTCGGAGGTTTTCTTGGAGCACTTTATCCCTACATCGGCCCGAGATGAGCTTGAGCAGAGGTTCCTTCTACTAAAGCAGGGATCAAAGTCGGTTACGGAATACCAGCGGGAATTCCAGCATCTCGCAAGGTTTGCGGACTCTTATGAGTTGGATGACAGAGGTTATGCCAAGCGCTTCTATAAAGGGCTGCGAGATCCCCTAAGGCAGTCCCTTTTGTTTATAGCAGATGGTAGCTTGGCGGAGATCATTGATATGGCGAAAAGATTGGAGGCGGACCACCTGGGATGTAGTAAGAGGCCTGCGGAGGACGTAATGGAAGCCGGCCCAAGTAATAGAAGGAGACGGGACTTCAGAGGAGGAAGAGGTTATCAAAGAGGTGGAGGGCGTGTCCACCGAAACTATAGGGTGGAGCATCCAGTTCCACAGCCGCCTGCGTTGCCTCCACCCCCACAGCCTCAGCGATTTCAACAACCTGAAGGGCGTCGTGGTCTGGTGTGCTTCGAATGCAACCAGCCGGGCCACATCCGGCGTTTCTGCCCGCAGCTATATGGGAACGCCCCTCTTGCTCTCCCTCCTGCTCTCCCTCCAGCAGCTCCACGAGGGCGGGGATACATGCGTGGTCGAGGACGAGGACCGCCAAGAGGTAACCCCGGCCCTGCTAGGGATCAGGTGTACGCGCTTGACATGGCACAGGAACGGAACCCACAAGATGTGATTGCAGGTATGATTTAATTAGTTTACATACTTGCATGGTTTAACATGAATTGCTTAGAACTTATTAGACACTAGCAATAAGTTTTGGTCGTTGGCACTTAGGCACCGTGATTATTGGCGGGAAGACGGCCTATGCGCTGTTCGATACCGGTGCCTCACACTCTTTTGTGTCCGAGGATTTCATAAAAGACGTGGGGGATGTTCAGTACTTCACGGGAATAGCCCGACGTGTACGCCTTCCGGATGGCTCGGAGATGATCGCAACTGCCAAGTGCGAGTTGGAGTTATTTATTGATGGGAAGGCCTTTGATACGCCGGCCACGGTTCTGAGAATGCCGGAGTTTGACATCATTTTGGGCATGACATGGCTGGACTGGCACTTCGCGAGGATCGACTGCGCGGAGAAGCGGATCTATTTGAGGCATGGAGACTCTGACGTCATCTTCCAAGGTATTGGCTTCGCGCCACGTATGATATTATCTTCTATTCAGGCTGTAAAAGCTCATATGAAGGGGGACGAGGTCTTCATGATCTGGTTCGAGTTGAAGGAGGAAGCGTTGGAGTTGAAGGATGTACGGGTAGTGCGGGATTTTCCTGAGGTCTTTCCTGAGAAGCTACCAGGATTACCTCCGCATAGAGAGGTTGACTTCCAGATCAATCTAGTACCAGGTGCCAAGCCTGTATCCAAGGCCCCGTACAGAATGGCCCCGAAAGAACTAGCAGAATTTAGAGTTCAATTGCAGGAACTAGTAGATTCAGGGTTCGTTCGCCCCAGTTCATCACCATGGGGTGCCCCTGTGCTGTTCGTAAAGAAGAAGGATGGAACCCTGCGATTGTGCATAGATTATCGGGAACTCAATCGACTAACGGTGCGGAACACTTATCCGCTACCTCGGATCGACGAGTTGTTCGATCAATTAGTGGGAGCACATTGGTTCTCTAAACTAGACCTGCGCTCTGGATACTATCAGTTGAGGATACAAGAGGGGGATATTCAGAAAACAGCCTTCAGTTCGAGATATGGTTTGTATGAGTTCACAGTAATGCCGTTTGGGCTCACGAATGCGCCTTCGGCCTTCATGAGCCTGATGAACAAGGTGTTTGAACCATACTTGGACATCTTCGTCATTGTTTTCATCGACGACATCTTGGTCTACTCAAAGACGGAGGAGGAGCATGTCGAGCACCTGACCTTGGTTTTGAAGAAATTGAAGGAGCATGCCTTGTATGCCAAGTTTAGCAAGTGTGAATTCTGGCTTAAGGAGGTAGCCTTCTTGGGGCATGTGATTAGTGGAGCAGGATTAGCTGTGGATCCAGCCAAGGTGCGGGCCGTGAAGGAGTGGTCGCCCTTGAAGTCGGCGGCCGATGTACGAAGCTTTCTTGGACTTGCTGGCTACTACCGCAAGTTCGTGAAAGGATTTTCCAAGATTGCCCTTCCTCTTACCTCCTTGACGAAGAAGGGTGTGCCATTTGAGTGGACACCTAAATGTGAAGCAGCATTTCAAGAGTTGAAGGATAGGCTTACCTC
Organism: Platanthera guangdongensis; assembly: GCA_039583875.1. Classification (NCBI taxonomy): domain Eukaryota; kingdom Viridiplantae; phylum Streptophyta; class Magnoliopsida; order Asparagales; family Orchidaceae; genus Platanthera; species Platanthera guangdongensis. The sequence goes on along the minus strand of CM077159.1, from coordinate 42,576,304 downwards.
CGCCCCCATCCTTGCACTTCCGTCGGGGAAGGAAGGATTCCAAGTTTACACGGACGCATCATATCAAGGGATGGGAGCGGTGCTGATGCAGCACGGGCATGTGATCGCTTATGCTTCAAGGCAGTTAAAGAAACATGAAATCAATTACCCGGTTCATGATTTGGAGTTGGGAGCAGTGGTGTTCGCTTTGAAGGTCTGGAGGCATTATTTATATGGCGTCCACTGCGAGATCTTTTCCGATCACAAAAACTTGAAGTATGTTCACACTCAGAAGGAGTTGAACCTGAGACAACGGCGGTGGTTGGAATTTCTATGCGACTATGAGTTCACCATGAACTACCACCCCGGGAAAGCAAACTCTGTAGCCGATGCCTTGAGTAGGAAAACGCCAGGCTCTAGCCCAGAGTCTCGGTTGATGAGTATGGAGTTGGCTCGGATGGTCGAAGAGATGGAAATTACTCTAGTATTCAAGGCTCCTTCGGCAGAGTATGCGGAGTATTTGGCCAACATGAGCATAGTTTGTGATATCCGAGATCGGATTCGGGTGGAGCAAGGTATGGATGCGGCCTTGGCCCCGGCAATCAAGGCAATTGAAGATGGGACCACCGATGAGTACACACTAAAAGACGGTCTCGTTTATTTTCGTGGCCGACTTTATATTCCCAAGGGCGGCAAAATTCGGGAGGATATATTGAGAGAGGCGCATTCCTCTCAATATTCAGTGCACCCGGGTATTGCTAAGATGTACGCCGGACTGCGGAAGACCATGTGTTGGCCGGGAATGAAGAAGGATGTTCGCTACTATGTTACACATTGCGAAGCTTGCCAAAGAGTGAAGGCTGAATGCAGGAGTCCCGGTGGTTTGTTGCAGTCGCTGCCCATCCCCGAATGGAAGTTTGAGGATATCTCCATGGACTTTGTCCATGGGCTACCTCGCTCACGCTCCGGGAATGATTCGGTGTGGGTTATTGTGGATCGACTGACAAAGGTGGCCCGGTTCATTCCAATGAATAAGGAAGCACACGTGGATGTTTTGGTGCGCCTTTTTGTGGAACAATTTGTACGGTATCATGGCGTGCCCAAGACAATTGTTTCGGATCGGGATGGTCGGTTTACATCCAATGAGTGGAAGGCGGTACAGGCGTATTTGGGCTCACGCCTAACCTTTAGTACCGCATTTCATCCTCAGACTGACGGACAGTCAGAGCGGACCATCAGAACGCTGGAAGATTTATTGAGGTTATGTGTGCTGGACAGAGGAGAGCCATGGGAAAGGCTCTTGCCACTAGTGGAATTCTCCTACAATAATAGTCATCAAGCGAGCATCGGTATGGCGCCCCATGAAGCCCTTTACGGAAGAAGGTGTAGGACTCCCTTGTCTTGGGTGCAAGATGAAGATCCGAAGGCATTGGGAAACGAATACATAGATGATACTGATGTGACTGTCAGATTGATAAGAGACCGCATGTTGGAGGCTCAAAGTCGACAGGCGAAATATTACAATAAAAAGCACCGGATGGTGGAGTTCCAGGTGGGCGAAAAAGTGTTCCTTAAGATTCGGCCGATGCATGGAGTGTCATGGGTGCGGGGAGTGAAAAAGCTCAGCCCAAGGTATGTTGGGCCTTATACTATATTGGAAAGAATTGGCCCGTTGGCCTATCGGTTGGAGTTACCACCGGAACTAGAAAATCTTCACGACGTGTTCCATGTATCGTCGCTTCGAAAAGCACTATTGCGGGCCGACCAATTTATTCCCACTACTGATGGTGCGGTGGCGTCAGATAGGTCTGTGCGACTAGAGCCGGTACGAATCGTTGACAGCGAGACAAGAACATTACGCCGCAAAAGTGTCCCCTTAGTGAAGGTGCTATGGATGAATCATGGGAAGGAGGAGTACACCTGGGAGCCAATGGATTTGATGCAGCAGCGCTACCCGGAGTTGTTTACCCAAGGTAATCTTATTTAAAAACATATGATAAACTTTTTGTTAGGTTTTTCTCCACACAGCCTAAGCCTGATTTCGGGGACGAAATCTTTTATTTTGTTTATAGGATTTGTAACGTCCCGAATCGCTCTAGGCCCCTAGTGTGTGTGTTTTGAGTCAGGAGGGTTGACTCGAGTCCTGAGAAGTGCAGGGAATTGGGCTGCACTTGTGGAGAAGGGGAGAAATCAGTGCAGAGAGAAGTGACACGGGTAGAGACACGGCCGTGTCCCTACCCGTGTGCGTCGAGATGATCTCGACGAGCCGTGTCGAGATCGTCGAGAATCGTCGAGAGTCGTCGAGATCAAGTGACACGGGTAGTGACACGGCCGTGTCCCTACCCGTGTGCGTCGAGATGATCTCGACGAGCCGTGTCGAGATCGTCGAGCGGGGTCGACACTAAGTGACACGGGTAGTGACACGGGCGTGTCCCTACCCGTGTGCGTCGGGTTGAGCTCGACGAGAAGTGTCGAGATGTAACTGAAGATGCACACGGCCAATGACACGGCCAGGCACACGGCCGTGTCATGTGAACACGGGTTGGGACACGGGCGTGTCCCGACCCGTGTCAAACACTGAACCGACATGGAAACTGTCGTTGCCGTTTCGCCAGGCAGGACACGGGTAAGGACACGGCCGTGTCCCTACCCGTGTCACATTTTGCATATAAGGGGCAGAGAAACCCTAGCCGTTTTTCATTCTCATTTCCTTCCCCTATTTCCTGTGAGAACTCCTGGTGAGAGGAAAACCGCTGGAGCAAGTTCTACCGGAGGAGTTCCGCCATCGCCGCGAAAGAGAAGATGCCGCCAAGGAGAACTACGCGATCCATGGCCGGAAATGGTGGTACCGCTGGAGTCAATGTGAGTTTCCTACCCTCTCCCTTGGTGCTAGATCTATAGTTATGCCTTAGGAGAGACATCGACTCAAGAGAGTCTTGATGGAGAGGAGAAGATCTCTAGGTTAGGCCATGTTAGAACTTGTGTTCTAGACTTTAGATCTCTTCAACCCTTCCCCTTTTCTTCAATATGACGATGGGTGGATGGTCTCGTGAGGAGTTTATGGCCTTTGAGGTTGAATAAGGGAGGAGAATATTTCTGGAAAATTTAGGGACGATCGCCTTGAGGAGGAAGACGAACCGATGCCGTTCATTTTCCTTTAAGATGCGCGCAGAATCTGTATTCTGCGCGCAGCGATCTTCTATGCCATTTTCATGTAGGATAGGGGCAGATCTGGGCTTTTCGCTAAACACGAAAGTTGTATCCCTTGGAAATACCTTTCCAACGAGTGGTTGCACGACTTCAGGTGATGTCTGTGGCCCCGGGAAAACCTAATCGAGTTTGCTGTCCGGCAATTTCCTGTACACAGAAATCGTGTTCTGTGCGCAGCGAACTTCGAAGCCGATTTCGAGTACGTTATTTTCAGATCTGGGTTGTGACCTGGATATGAAAGTTGTAGATCATGAAAAGATCTTTCCAACGAGGGGTTACACGCCTCCACCGGATTCCTGTAGCTTCGGGAATCTCCGGTCGAAGTTGCTGTCCAGATTAGTGATACACCTAGAATTCTGGTTTTATATAAAGTGCAATTAGAGTCGGTGGAATTCTGTCAAGATTAAATAATTTATGCTAATCACCGAAGAACTGTGAATGATGGTGTTTATTATTTGGAACGCATACAACTGATTTCTTATTGCAAGATGTCTTGAGGTTTGGATGGTTCCCTTTATGTTTAATCGAATCGAATTGATAAGATGTTGATAGATTATAACATATGCGCATCATATAAGTCTTATGTAGAGTTCATATGGAATGACATATAGCAGATTAAACTATGGTCATGTGTATGTTGATTGGTGAAATGAAATTCGTTAGTCCAATACTTAGAGCGTCGTCTCCCTACGGGTAGTATTATGAAGGGATGTAAGTGCGGGGTTGACCGCCACTTGTTTTGGTTGTGTTGAGGTAAGGTATGGATGGATGGTTGTGCTGTGTCCTCGTGTTTACTTCCGAGACCCCTTCCATGATATGTTGATGTGGTATGTGCATGTGGTGTGAGTCGACATGCGGTGTCGTAATCCTGGGTTAAGGATAGTGTGGCATGTCTACGGGCTCGCCAGTCGTCACACCGACGGGAGTTGGCAGTTAGACTTGGTCGGGTTGGGCTGTGTCCTCGGTGTTCACGTCCCGAGGCCCCTCCGGCCATGTGAACGGTTGGGCTGTGTCCTCGTGCTTTCTTCCGAGGCCCCTTCCGGGTCACGCAAGGCCAGTTCGGGCTGTGTTCTTGGTGCACATCTACCCAAGACCCCGCTGGGCCATAGTACGCATGGGCTCCGCTGTTGTGTTCTTAGCGTTGAGGCGTACGAAGGCCTAGGTGAAGTAGTGTGATACCCGCCTAGTAGTAGAAGTGCCCGTTCTACTGTCACCGCCTGGCCACGGCGGCTGATGCCTGAGAGGTTAGCTACCTGCTCGAAAAGTGGGAACTATAGTCTGTGTCGACATAGCAGTTGCATGGGTGTGCATGGGTGAGTCATTGCATAGCATTCATAGCATTCATAACATTGCACAACAAGATCCTCATCGTATAAGTTTGTATGGGCACTCTTATATGATGAGTTACTTTTATGTAACCCGATCCTTAACTTATAAGTTTGTATGGGCATTCTTATAAGTTAAGTTACTTCCTGCTCTTACTTATACTTGCTAGTTTACTTGTAGCTCTTATATAAATGCTGATAGTGATACTGTTTCTCTTACTCTACTGCCACCTGTTTGTACCTGTCATACACTTATAAATATTGTACCCTTGTTTCTCTTTCTCCGCCCGGTGCCGAGGAGTCGCCGGGGGAGCGGATGTGAAACCACTTAGTCGTTTCGACTAACGGTTGCTACGTCTTCCTTTTTAGGAGGTCACGCCGCAGGTAGAGCAGCCGCAGACTACGCAGCAGGACAGCCAGGCCAGGACGACAGGGCCTGATGTGACGGTGCCGTCGATACCGTCTGTTACTGATGTTAGTATTTTTATTACTCTGATGTAGCCCGTTTGGGCAATGATTAGCTGTACTCTGATATTTTGTAGAAGCATGTTTTAGCTTCTCATTATTGATGTTTTGGACTTTATATACTTAGTGTGGATTTTGACTTCTCTTGCTTATTTACTTGGTTGGGTTGGCATGATATATTGATATGGTTTCAGCCGGCAGAATAGGCGTCTTGTGGTACAGGTTAGCCCGTGTGCTAATGCTACCGCAAGGCGGCTGTTCCGGGCATAAGACTCCCCCTTCGTGCCGTGTTTTGGGATCCGGGGAGGGGGGGTCTTACACAAGATGCCCAACCAACCCTACTCAAGTCTTTCTAGACCTTAGGGGAGGCCAATGGCTCACCAATGACCCATTGTAGTCAACTAAAATGGTCATGTTGACCAAGGTCAACTCTATTCTGGTGTTAGGTCAAATTAGCCTAAATGAGCTAACCCAAGCTCAAACTCATTTCCCCCACTTGCGCTAACCTCATTTTTGTTATTAATATGAGTTAGTGGGCTGCCAATAGGCTGGAGTAGACATCAAAATTCGGCCATGGTGAGTAGGAGAGAGAAAACTCCATTTTCCCCTTTAATGGAGGAGAGAGAAAGTGAGAAAAGGAGGCCATTCATGGCCAAGGGAGACCAAGGGCCTCTCCAATTGATTCCAAAGGCTGAATGCATTCCCACTCATCAGTTTTGAGGAGTTGAATAGCCATGGCTAGCCACCCAAGGTGGCTGAATTCAATTCCTCCAATAGGGAAGAGAGAGAAAGAAGAAAGAGAAGGCCATTCATGGTGGGGAAGGTGAATCACCCCTCCATTCTTCACCAATTAATTTGTATTCATCTCCCCTATCAGTTTTGAGGAGTTTCCAAACGAATTGGGACCAAGGGGGGGTGAATTTCCATGGATTTTCTCCATGGCTGAAATTCCCTTCCATGGCCATTAATGGCTTTGAAGCCATGACCCTCCCTCTCCACCCATTTGATGCTTTTAAAAGCTTCCCTGGGCCAAGAGAAATTGTTTCCACCCTTCACCTAAAGAAACCGGGCTGTTTGGTAGTGAAGTTGCAAAGCATCGGAAAGCTCCACCACCGGCCATGGCGCACCACCACCACACTCGCCGACAAGCTCGGTTAAAGGTCCTCCTTTACTCCTCTTTTCGTGGGCTAGAATCCTAGATCAATTAGGAGAGAAATCGGGCTCAATTGAGCCGGATCGGGTGAGGAAAATTTCAGTTTTCATGGCTTTTTATACCTCGTGAGTTCGCCGGAAACTGCCCCTCCGGCGGCCGTGCCGCCGCCCGACGATAGCCCCCACCTCAACGAAGGTGGTGGCGGTGGTGGCCGGCCAGGGAGGTGGCCGGGTGGCCGGGAAATGAGCTTGGAATAGGCTCCAGGTTCGGCCAATCCCATCCCTTGGCTGGAGGAAGAAGATGACCAGGAGCCCCACGATTCTGCTTTAAGATCCACTTGGTTGGAAACCGTTCAATATGAAAGTTGTAACCCTATGGGTCGACCTCAATGCAAAATTGATTTTGACCAATTTGGCCCTCTGGTTGGACTAGGGCACCCATTTTGGTGGGACCTGTACTTAGGGCTGTCCTGAGATTCAAGTGGATCCCCACACTTCATCGCTTGTCCAAATGGGCTGCAATTTGGACAGGGGATCAGTATTAACTATACCTAGGGTCTGTAAAAAATTGGGATTTTTTGGAGATACTTTGCCTAACGTTTTTACTTTTATTTAATAATGCTAGGGTATTTCAATTAGGTGATATAATGACCTCCAAACCCTCCCAAATTTTGGTGAGTGGTCCCAGGAATCAATACCTAGCTCTGTACATAATTTCAAATCATTTGGATGGGTTTTGGTTAGGGAATCACCAAACCCTAGTTTGTCCTTAAGGAGGTGTTTTTGATTAAAAGTGCACCATGGGCTTAGGGTGGCCACCTTCCCTCAACAGAGGCTGAGGTTTTGGACACTGACTTAGTATGGCCAATGTCACCCTCTTAAGGAAAATGAGGTGATTTAGGCTTGATTTATCCTAGGGTTCAACCTCAAACCCTAAGGAAAGACTTTTTGTGGTTGTGAAGGACATGGGGCTAATGCCTTTGTATGACCTTGAAAACTAAGTATCATTGAAGGTAGTGTAACCTAAGATCTCTGGAAGGAATCTTAGAGGACTTGGATGAAGGTAGACACCTCAAAACCCTAACCCTAGTTTTAGGGGAGAAACATAATTTTGTAAATTCAGCCACTAAACCTTATTTACAGGTTGTGAAACTTGGGTAGAGTAAGTCTTAGACCATCTAGAACCCCTAGTAAATTTTATTAGAATTTTATGAATTATATTTCTAGTACTTTATTTGTTAAATATCAAAAGGCACCATAATGGTGTTTTAATTAATTTGGTTATTTTTTTCATTTGAAACTGATGAATCTTGGTCAGTAGATGACCTAGGTCTAAGTGAATATAAAATTATTTAATTGATGATATTTAGTACTTCCTTCACTAGTTTCAAAAAGGGGCTTTGGTGGTATAAAATTATTTATAGATGATATATCTGTTGAAAAATCATGAGACTTAGGTACTGATGATTTCAAGCCAAAATATGATTGTAGGAATTTATTCATAATTTTTAGAGGGTTGATTACAGTACTTTCTTTACAAGTCCATAATTTGGAGATTTTTGATAATTAATTTATTCAGAGATTAATACTTGCTGAAAAATTATGAAACTTGGCCAATGCTACTTTTAAGTTGTATCTGCATAGTATAATTAATTTATAATTTTTGGATGGATATTTTCTGTACTTGATTCATAAACAACGGAAGATAATAAATATTGCTAAAATAGTTTTAGTGCCCTTTTGATGATAGAAAAAATGTGATACCTTGGATTTACAATATTGAGATAATCTAATATTTATCATAATTTTGTTAGGCATCTTGCATGAGTACTTATGGTAGTTCATGTTCAAACTGGTAGTCTTTGGAAGCTTTAGGGAAATTAATTAAATGTCATATAAATTAGGAAAATTATAATTTCCTGGATTTAGTCTATTTGTGACATGATAAGTCTCCAGTAAATAAGGTAGGCCATTTGGATGAGTATTTGGATTATCTCCTGTCCGGTCCGACAAATAGCCTAGGATGGTCTACATTTGGCAAGATGGGTAAATTGCAATAAGATACGATGGGGCATGGTGTAGGAGTTAGTCATTTTGGATAGATGTGGATGAGTTCACCATAGAAGAATAGGAAGAGTGGTGAGAAATCGGTTTGGCTAGAGTTTAGAGGCGCTCGGGTTCGACGAAAGATCGTCTTCCCCGAGGTGAAGGAGAGTCAAATCACCTAGGATTAGCCTATTGTAATATGAGAAGGTAATGGGTAAGGGAATCAACCAATAATAAAAATAAGTACCTTGCGAAAGAGAACGCTGGGCGTAATCCCAACATAGTTCCCAGTGCCCCTTGAGAGCCCTTCACAGGTAATACCGGGGGCAGTCCTGGGTTAACGTAAACTGAATTAACAAGCTGAAAAGAGTAACTTAGTAATTAGGGTTGCACATTTCACAAACACAGATAGCACAGGTAGATAGTTGGGAGCTTCGGCTTGGATAGTTAATAGACGGACGTTTTGGTCCGGGGAGCTTCGACTCGATTGTTTGAGACGAAGACTTTGGTACGGGGAGCTTCGGCTCGGTTTTGAATACGATAAATTTGCATGTGCATGAAAGGAAAGAAAATTAAGGTGGTGGGTCTTCGGTATTGGAGGGTCGATGCACCGACGCCAATACGCTGACTCAGCAAGTATGGTAAGCACTTTATCAATAGAAGTCCGGTGCGCCAGCCGGCAAGAGTACGCAGGAGTACGCTTCGTGCACCAAGCATTGAGGCATACGATAGGTCTGCCCGGTAGTGCTTTACTGGTTTAGAGGTGGGCGAGGCCCAACCCACCGCTTCCGTCTGCCACTACGGAGGTATCCTGGGAGGTTACGGCTCCAGAAAGGGGGAACTAAAGGTCTGTGTGCACAGAGTCGGGTGTGTGTGTTGCACTTGCATGTTCCATCATATCCACTTGCATGTCATAGCATAATTGATTCATTTAACCCTGACACCTAAAGTATAAGTGGAATGGGACGCTTATACATTAGGACCTGCAAAACGACCCCTTAGTCTATAAGCTTGTGTGGGCAAGTTTATAAATTAAGGTCAATTTTGATATATATTTACTGTTGTTTTATAACCGACACCCCAACGTATAAATTGGTATGAGACTTTTTATACGATGGGAGCATTGCAGAAGACCCCTTGGCTTATGTGTTCTCACATAAGTGAAGGTTACTTTTCATACTTCATCTTATTGTCAATATCTATTATAGAATTGCTAGTATAGGTCCGCTGCCATCTGTTTTTGATTATTCTCCACATTCAAGTCCTCCCCTTTCTTCCTCTCCGCTCGGTGCCTATGAGAAATAGGGGAAGGGTGGGAGATGATAGGACTTAGTCTTTTAGACTAACGATTTTTGAACTGCATCATTTAGGGGATCGTGGAGCTCAGCATGGAGGAGCAGCCCCAGAGACCGGTGCGCTTGGAGATGGGGCAGTCTAGCTCCGGAGTTCATACAGCCGGGACCGTGATTCTCGACCTTGAGTAGATGTTCTGTTTTTGCTTCCGTATGAGTGATTTGTAGTGATGACATGATATACCGGGCATAAGCCCGTATTTTAGTACTCTGATATATTATTCTGTCGACACTCCATTCGTGGAGATTATCTATATGATATATGATTTCTGTGGACTGCTAGTTTGTGTTTACTTTGTTTTTCTACTTTTCTGTGATCGAATTAGCCGGCAGAATCAGCGCTTTGTGGTGATGACCCTTCAGGGCGTGAAGGAGTCACCGCAAAACGGCGGTTCTGGGCCTAAGACCCCGGTGTTGAAAAAGAAAAAAAGGGGGGGGTCTTACAGTGATTCTTCGTATGACGGAACTACTTCTGTGTTTTCATGCGTCTTCTGGTATGCTCATTTGCTGAGCATGGGGTAACCTCTCCCCCGACTTATATTTCATTGTTTTTATTGCATATCTTGTGACAGGTTGCATGGATTAAGTCTGGTGGGGGAGAGATTTGAGTTGTTATCTGCTCACGTGCACATTCCACTCGCATACTAGAAGCTTTTATTGTTATATCATTTGCATTTGCATTGCACTCCACAGCACCCACTTGAGAACGCGTACTTAAGCACTTGCATGCGCCGAGCTTGTTTATCACTTGTGCTTAGAATAAAGAATGTTGTGTTGGTTTAGGATTGCATGATGGAGTAAAATGTTGACTCCAAAAGTGTTCCTAGGCGTGCACTCATGATCACTTAGAGTCTGTGTAGATTAAAATTCTCTATATGCTTATAGTTTCTATTTTTCTATTAGCGTAGATATTGTTTACGACACTCTAGTTGTGAATCCGGTTATGAATCAAACGGTGGTGTAGGATTGTGTGTGGGAGTTCAATAGCCTTGTATTGCTCGAGTCGGGAGGAAGGGTTGTCTTTCTCGGTGGCTAAGAACTTGCCCCTAGCTACTCTCGAAGCATGGGTACATGGTTAGTCAAGTGCGCGCGTGATATAGGCCGTCACTTTGTGTAGTTTGAGCCTTGTACCATTCCCGACATCTATCCGTTGTTATCCCCGTTGAGCCTGTCCCTTCCTTTGACATCCCTACGCCTCGCTACCAAAGTCATGTAGCCTTTCCTACTCGAACATCTGAATGTGGTCGCTCGGTTAGCTTGTTTTGTTGTAGTTTATATCTATTATGTGTGGGAAGTTATGTTGATGCTTGTGCAGCTTGTGGTGTTACCATTTCTTTCGGCTTGTTTTGGCTTTTTGGATAAAAAAAGGAAGAAAAGAAAAAAATATATAATAGTAAATGAAATGAAAATTCCCAATGTGGAATAAAAGAAAAAAAAGAAAAAAATATTGTTGTTGAGTTGGAAATTTTGTTGTATTGTGTTCGTTATGGGCGTGCATGCACCGTCAAAAGTCCAAGTCTGGTGGTGCGCCGCACGTGTTTGTTCGTTGAGTTTAGCTGTGAGTATTTTCGAGCGATCTCATTTTGGGTGTGCGTGTCCGTCTTGTTTGTCTTTGTATACCTCCGCCTTCGCCTAGGCATATATTATACTCCAAGTCCTACGGATTCGTGCTTGAGTCAAACTAGTGTCGTGGAGAGAGTGTGAACGGGCGAGCATATGGTTACCGACATTGGTGGATTCCTTTGGAGATTTTCCTGAGATCTGATCTTTGGCAATGCTCACCTCATTGTCCGTCTGCTTTCGTTCTACGCATAGCCGAATAATTCACCGTGATTCACTTTAGGAGTATTTGTAATATCTTCTTTATGTTTATAGGAATTAGAAATTATTATGCTTGCATAGAAGTGTTTTCTACTATTGCTTTTTGTACATGAGGGTATGACTTTGTATGGTACTCTATTTATGCAATTTCTTAGTCAACTAGCCTTCTTAAACTCCGCTTAGTGATGATTTGCTCGGGACGAGCAAATATTTAAGTCTAGTGGTGTGATGAGTCTGATTTATATAGGGTTTTTCGAACTCATCTGGGCTAGTTTTCACGCACTTGCACTTCACTTTTAGTATGTTATCATTGATATTTCATTTATACAGCTTTTCACATTAAGTGAATTGTTTTGGCCCATGGGTGTGCAATTGTGCATTCTGTTGTTAGGGGTAGGCACATGGTGCTCTCCCCAGGGGCTCTTTCAAGTTGCTTTTGTTGTATTTCTGCATTGCTGGAAGGTTCTCTTTGGTTTTATTTGTTTGTATACAGGTGGTGCATTTTCCCCAAGGCTGGAATACAGGTTTGAGGAAAACGCACGGTCGTGCGTTGCCTTAGCACATGTTTTCTTCCCAATCATGTGTTTTGTTTGTGCAGGAGAAATGTCGAGTGGAGCTCGATGAATTTCGACGAGCTGAGCCCGACGATCTTCACGCACGGTCGACGCACGGTTTCATCATAACCGTGCGCGAAGGAAACGAACGGTTTTCCTGTAGCTTTTTTGTTTGTTCCATTCTGTGGTTAATCATGCGCTTTGTTCACGCACGGCGGCAGCGCCCGTGCGCGAGTAAAACACACGGTTCCTCTATTTTCTCCTGCATTCCTGCGCTCCGTGTTTACCCGTGCAATTTCCTTCACGCACGGGCGGAAGCGCCCGTGCGCGAGTAAAATGCACGGGTCAACTCATCTTCATCCCCAAGCTTGTCCTGGAAGTTAATAACGCACGGTTAACATACGGTCGTGCGCCAAACCGTGTGTGCCTATTTTTTGACATGCTTCTATTTAAAGCGCAAATTTTCCTCCATTGAGGACAGATTTTCTCCCCCGCGTTTTCCACCTCCGAGGAAGGGTTCCGTCATTTCCCTTCATCTTCCACCTTAGGGAGGTGCTCCGGGCAAGCTTTCAACGCCATATTCAAGCCGGAGCTCCCTCTCGGCCTCCTCCTTCATCCTTGAGCTTCAAGAAGAGTTTTGACCTAGCTTTCTCCATCAAGCTAGGAGAAGTTTGTGCCATCATCCACCGGATCGTGACATAAATAAGACGGGTCCATTAGGAGTGAGTGACAACCTCCTCTACCCAGGACGCAGTTGAGGACCGAGCTAGGACGCAGATTGACAACCTGGCGATGCCTTCCATGAATCCTCAGCAAGATTTCGGATTCGGTCGATTTCGCGCTCTCTTCTCCTTTTGTTGTTGATAGTGTAGTTTAATCTCTTGTATTTGATGAAGTGTGTTTAGTTTGTAAAACGTTTGTACACAATCATGTATATATGATTTTATATTTTCGTTATTTGCTTGAGGTGTGCCTTTATTTTCCATCCTCCACCACATCCGGTTGTGCCACACTAGCAATTGCTAGTGGCGTGCGTAGCGAAGAGGTGCTCTCGGCCCTCATTCCTCCGTTCTCAACACCTCATCCGCAAGCCTACTCGTCCATCCGCCTAGTGATTCGGTGCATAGCGGCCCGTGTAGTCTTCCATCCCGCCTGGCGAAGCATCGCATAGCGGCGTTGCATAGGAGTAGTTGCTAGTGTTTTATTTTCTTTTTCCACAACTATCAAAACCCCCCTTCGTTAACTCCGACCTAAGGACTTCAATCTCAAGTCCTCCTCGAAATTAACTTCACCTTACTATGTTCCTTGAAGAGATCGATAATTGGGGAAATTCACCCATTTTATATTACTTGTGTGACCGGTACACTTGCCATCCAACGCATCATGTACATGTGAACATGGGTGAGTCATCATAAGACATTCATAATATTGCATTACATTTCATACATAAGATCCTCATCATATAAGTTTGTATGAACATTTTTATATGATGAGTTACTTTATTGTTAAGTCGATCCTTAACTTATATGTCTGTATGTGCATTCATATAAGTTGAGTTACCTTCCTGTTGTAGATTACCATTTTATTGGATTATTATTATTGAGTATAACTGCTAGACTAGATTGTTGATGAACTTGTTATACTTCATTGTTGTTTCTACTCGCATTATATATATATATATTCTCTACTTGTTGTCTTACTGCTTATATACTTATATTGTACCAGTTTTTCCTTTTTCTACCCGGTGTCGAGGAGCCGCCAAAGGAGCGAATGTGATAGCCGCTTAGTCTTTTTGAGTAACGGTTGCTACGTCTTCCTTTTTAAGAGGAAATCCCGCAGATAGAGCAGCAGTAGGTTCTACAGGAGGCAGCCAGGCATGGGAGACAGGTCCTGAAGTGACGGTACCATCGCTGCCGTCAGTGACCGATGTGAGTTTTGAGAGACTCATTTTGTAGCCGTTTGACATTTTGTACTCTGATATTATGGAAGCCTTGGTTGCTTCCTATATTTGTTGTACTTGTGGATTATACACTAGTGTGTGATTTTGACTTCTGTTTTATATTCTTTTGATGGGTTGGCATAAATGATATGTTTAGCCGGCAGGATAGACGTCTTGTAGTACAAGTTAGCCCGTGTGCTAACAATACCGCAAGGAGGCTGTTCTGGGTATAAGACTCCCCTCGGCCGTGTTTTGTGTTCCGGGAGGGGTGGTCTTACATACTTGGTTGATGCTAGCGTTCTCCCGGTCATTGTATCTGAGGGGGGTTCTCGTCGAACCTCGTTTGAGAGTTATATATGAACCTAAGGGATCCAACTCTCGCGAATCTTGACGGTGGAGTCCAGTCATACATTGGAAGTCTATTTTTTACCATTCTTCACGCAGACTTAGAGAGTTCATATGGTCTGTCGACTGTCTCCAATCGACTCAATGTTGTGGAATTGTTCAGGACCAATATGGACTGGACATTGATGAACCAACTTCTCAGCAGTGAGTTCATGTATAGCGACCTCGTTACGTCTATGACTAGTCTATCTCCCGATGCCCTCATCATCCATTACATCCTTTGTCATTCTCTCATGTTCAAATCAGGGAAACTCAGAAGATCACTACTCAGATCACTATGGCGACCTATCATATCCTGGAAGGCAAAATCTTTGGCATTTCTTATTTAATCTTATTGATGATGCAATATACTTTCTGGTTGAGGGATCCTGACAGTTAGCAGTTGAATACCTTGCCTTTGGGATGTGTCATTCAGAGGATCCTGACATCCAAGTATCCTGCCATCGATTGGATAGCTTTTCCAACCGAATGTCAGACTCTAACACATACAGTTGAGGACATCTCAGTGGCCCCTTGCACTGTAGGTGCGTCTACCTTCTGTCCACCGCTTCGTCATGAGAGTTCACTCCAGGAGCCCTGGCGAGACATACACGAGGAGATCTAGGAGATCAAGAAGGAGGTCAAGGCATTGGGGGGACTTAAGAATATGGTGATGAAGATTTTGCATAAGCATAAAATTTCCCCAAACACTTCGGAGGAGGCAGAGTTTCATCAGAGCATAGGCAGTGATGACTGAGAGAGTATTATTATTTTTATGTATAAGACAGGTGTACAAAAACATTTATGCGTATCTATTTGCTATCACATGATAGTAGCTTTACTGTCGGCACTAACCTATCATTTTACTTGCGTTCACTCTGAATTATCTCGTAACCAAAATCTACTTAATTAAAAATTTTACTAGAGTCGGTGAATTTCAGTGGCTAGCTAAGTTAGGATTTGAGTAGTGCACACGATAACAGGCTTTGACAATATCTTTATGCACACAAGTGCTCGAGACATATGATATAGTTGATATATATACTAATGTGTGGTTTTTTGTGGAACATAATATAGATTTTTCAAATTTATGCTATTTTTTGAAAAAAATTAACCACAATTATATGAACCAAAGTTAACCAAAAGCAGAAGAGAATGAATATAGTAGTAGGAATAATTTTTTCAGAACAAAAATCATTTAGAGAGTCAAAAAATTCAAGAAAATGCAGTTACCGCCGACGATAGTTAGCGCCCGACGGTATTAGACAAACACTTTAAATTTCATGCAAAACACATGATTTTAATGATTTTTCGATTCCGATTTCTCTCAATCATAAATTAGCATGTTAGGAGATATCTAATGTAGCAATGAAATTTGTGTAATATCCAAAAAAAACTATGCTTTAAATATTTATGCATAGGACCTCTAATAGCTCTTTTTCAAATTCATTTTGCATGATTTCATTACTCTTCATAATGTAATTTCTAAAATTCATTGTTTAACTTATTTTAATGATATTATAAGATATTTATATACAATGGATTTCAAAAGGATGGAATATAGATAGATAGGTCACTTGAAGTGATATGACTTTCTATTCAATTTTATTCAACATGTTTTATTAGACATTAATGCTTCGTTTGGGGGGATTTATTTTCAACGGTCAAGCGGTCATGACCCCATGAACCGGGACTTGATTCAAGTCCCGGTTCATGCGGTCATGACCGCTTGACCGGTGAAAATAAGTCCCTCCAAACGAAGCCTAAGTATAATGTGTGAAAGTGGAATCTCAAACTATAAAAAGTGATCATAGTGTGTTGGCTCAACAAATTATCAAACAATCAACGCCAAAAAAATAAGCATATCGTGAAGTGAATTTTTAACTATTTTATTCTCATCGCACTTGCTATGAATAGACCCTCGGCAAATAAATTTACCAACTATATTGATTAGAACTTTTACACTTGTTGCGGGTCGCCCGGTTTTTCCGCGCTCCAGAGAAATCAGACCGCCTTAACTCGGAGTCGGAACAGGCATGTAAACAGTCAAAAAAAATCACATCAAACGACAAGAAACATTTTTTACGTGGAAAACCCAGAAAGGATGAAAAACCACATGTTTCGATTTGTGTCGATCCAAAATTCACAAGTTTCTTGGAGTTTTACAAAGATTGGTTTCATCTCGGAGGGCGACAGACCGCTACTTTGTTACAAGTGCAAAAAAAGAAGGAAAACTG
The DNA here is from genome assembly GCA_039583875.1 of Platanthera guangdongensis. Lineage (NCBI taxonomy): Eukaryota > Viridiplantae > Streptophyta > Magnoliopsida > Asparagales > Orchidaceae > Platanthera > Platanthera guangdongensis. Next base: position 42,559,840 of record CM077159.1, on the reverse strand, counting down.
CTAAGTCCTCGAAGTCTCGATGGAAGCGCTCCAACCTTGGGGGTGTTGCTGACTTTACGGAACATTGATGAGAGCGTTCCTGCTGGGGACTTCTCTAAGTCCACGGGGCTTCTGGAGGGAGTGCACTCTTGTTGATGCGGAGCCTAGATGAGAGTGCTCTCGTGGATGCAGTTGACGTCACTTGAGCTGTGAGGAGACCTTTGTTCAAGGGGAAGAGCGGAGAGTGTTCCTGAGCGGAGAATCGACCTAAGTCCACGATCTCGCCGGAAAACCTCATAGCTCTATCTCGCCTCTGGAGTTGCTTGACTTCAAATGAATGCATGAGAGTCTATTTATAGTTTTCTGGAGGGTCATAGTGGTAATTGCGTCTGAGAGTGATTTGTTTTGACGAATGACGTCACTCTATTTTGATCACGCGGATTGCCAATTTTGCCGAAATGACAGAGATGCCCCCTGGGCAACTTGGGCGGCTTGGGCAGGGTGACTGGAGACGGCGGTGGTCAGAGGCGGTCGATAGTGGTCGACGTCGAGGGCCGGCGACGGCCGACAGGGGTCCTGGTGATATGCATTCTATTAAATCAAACAACCGAGGGCCGGCGGCGGCGGCTGACAGTGGTCGACGCCGAGGGCCGGCGGCGGTGGCCTGAAGTTGCGGCACAGATGGCCGCCAAAGCAATGCACAACTGCGAGGCGTGCGGCCGCGCGGGGCACAGTCGCGCGGTCGCGCGAGCACGACCTGGTGTCTGCGCGACTTTGCTGAGGGGGCGGCCGCGCGGGGGCGGCCGCGCGGGGGCGGCCGCGCGGGGGCGGCCGCGCGGGGGCGGCCGCGCGGGGGCGGCCTCGCGGGGGCGGCCGCGCGGGGCATGGCCGTGCGTGCTCGTGCGCGGGCCTGACACGTTCTTCTGGTCTTCTCGGGCGCTTGCTGTTCTCTACGTGCTACTGATCCGGTTGGGCTCCCTTGTACTTGGACCTGCTTGACTCAAAAATTTCATGGGGACCCTATCAACACTAGCTAATTTTGTTGGGATAATCGACATTACTCCATCCTCGCTTTGCAATAGCACTAACTCTATTCGGGAGGTTCCAAGGATGAAGGATTAACATAATCTCCTCCCACTCTGAATGAAAATGCAATCTTCTCATTAATAATGCATAGTTGATTCTCAACGTAGATGTCGATGGCAAAAGATTGGATCAGAGTTAGATATGTACAATTAAAGAGAAACAACTACGAAAGGATGTGATTAAGATATATCTACATTATTCCATCCTTCCTATACAAATAAAGAGAAACAACTCACCAGTCCTTGAGAGTATCTGACGAAAGGGTTGTGATTGAGATGAGTTGCCTAGGAAGGAGGATCGTAGGCCTTCTTCCCCAGAAATGCTAAACCAGCTAGAAATGAGTCAAAAACTGAAGAGAGGTGTGGAGGACTGCCGATAATCAAAAAGAAGTTTCTCCCATTGCCAATCGAAAATGGTTCTGCAAAGAGAACTCACCGACGACAGACTATGGCCGAGAAAATGAGGGCGGGGGTCTGCGACCCATGAGAAACAAATGGGTTGAATACAAATATTTGCTTTGTTTTAAAACAGGCTAAAATTTATAACATGGGTTACAAATATTTAGAACCCCAATAACAATTCCTTTAATTCAAGGAAGAAATAGAAAAGTATAGTGATCCCGTGTCAAATCGCTCCATTTACGCGCGATAGCACGTGCGTTGGGCTTGCAGAACATTATTTTTGTGGGGTTCAAGAGAGAAAGAGCTCGAGAAATAAGAGAAGATTTTGGGAGCAGGTGTTTAGTTGGATTCCAATCGTCAGTACCAAGGCAAAAGATTGTCGAGCCGAAACCTACGGCGATCGTTGCCTCCGCAGCCTTTGTCCTCCTTTAATACCAGTAAAATATACAAGGAAGGCGATTATGAGCAGTTCTCTACCACCAGTTCTTGCTTTGGCTGCCCCGGTGTCCGGAAGGAGGGTTAATGTCAGTAGTAAGACGAAGTTGGCTTCGGCGTCTTCTCAGTCAATGGACGAGCAGGGGAATGAGGGGAGGGATAGTGCTTCGAACAGCTGCCATACCGGTATTAGAAGTCATAACCCGCTCTTCTCCAAGAAGAGGAAAACCAGTGTTGATCAGATGGAAAGGGAGGCAGTAGTGAGTCCAGTTAAATTAAAGAGGAAGAGAAAGAGTAAGAAGTCGAAGAAAAATACGACGGGGTTGAGGACGACGAGAACAGCTGAGAACTTACACACAGAAGAGAATTCCTCTTGCTGCAATGCTGATATCAACAAGGAGAGCTTGCAAAAATTTGAAAACATGCTCAAACAGTTCACGTATAATGAAAACAAGAAGCCCCAAGAGATTCCTAACTATGTTGAATCTCAGATCGGTAATGCAGATGCCACCTTCTCCTCAACCAAAATTGAGAAAATTGAGGAATCAAAGAACATGAGAAAGCTCCAACAGGTACAACACTCTCTTAGTTTCACAGAATCTCCTCCACAAATTATCTCCTCCTCAAATACTTTAGCAATTGATAAGAGTGACTTGGTTCTTAAGCGTGCAAGATGTCGGGGAAGAAGAACACTGACAAAGAGAGAAAAAACAAAGGATTGCTATCGTAGGATCGGCCCTGATAATAAATGGGAACCTCCAAACTCTCCTTATGAGTTACTGCAGGAGGACCATTCTTTCGATCCTTGGAGGGTCCTGGTGATATGCATTCTATTAAATCAAACAACCGGAGCACAAGTAATTTTAATATGCTTGTCTTCTTTTCTCTACTTTTCTGATGTTAACTTGCTCGCGCAAAGTTTGATGTTTAGTTATCAACTATTTATGAAGTTACAATTTGGAATTGATTTCTTTCATGTATGTCAATATTTTGGATTTAAATTCAATGTATTTATTGTATTCCATTGTCAGATAGAAAACAAAATGCATTCTGATGTCTTATTATTAGCCAAAACAATACCTCAAGCCATGAAATGCTTATGGATGAATGTTCAATATGTTATACACAATTTATATTTGATGATTTGTTTATGTGATTATAGAAAGATGAACTACATATGCGGGTATGATATGAAATACATAGGCTACAGTTAAAACGTAAACTGCATCAATCCAAACTTTGGGAAACACAAACACATGATTCAAGATAAATAAAAAAATCGTATGGCTGAAATACTTGTGTAAGACAATCCTTACATCACACATTCGTTTCTTCCTCGTAAATTCAAGCTTTCCAGGATGGGGTGCGACACCCAGACCATGAAGCCCGGTCCTGATCATGGTGGAAAATTGCGCCAACCGTAGTTTTTTCTCCCACAGCCTCATGTCCAGCTTTCCAGTAGGCATCACCTACAATGAAGACGACCTTCTGGTCTATTTAGGTGATGGATGTCGCCAACCACTTTAGGTCACAGCTCCTAGGGACTCATCACCTTGCGATAATTCTCCTTCGACGCAGACTTCTATCCCTTTGGCTTGGGCGGTGTGTATGCTATTCTCGTGGCAGGATGGTTACAGTCCTTGGGCGAGGTTAGTATAGGCCGGTCCACGTTAGCAATAAATTTTGTGCTTGATGACACTGGAAACCATCTCAAGTACGATAATTCTTGAGCCTGCTCACTAGCAGACATTCACTAGTTTATTCACATCAACATGATTGGGTTTGTAGCCATGCTCTGGCAAGTTAATTCTTCTTCCCCTCCTTAGTAGACACAAATTTACAAGAGTTAGCGGCACTGTTACAGTAATATTTGGTGGTTTTTTGGGACCCTTCGCACTTGCCCTCGTCACGCCCCTTCAACCATCATTTTCAATGCTACCACACTAGCATGTGGACACCCAAAAAGGAGAAATCAAGCATCTCATTGGAAGAGATGCTCGCAGGTGGAATAATTCTGCCCAAATTGAGTCCCTTTTTTAGTCCAATCCTTCTTGTCCTTAAGAAGGGAGACAACCAATTTTTTATTTCGATTATCGGGAGCTCAACATGACTATCGTTCCAGAATATATTCAATCTCCATTATCCAAGGGGTTCATGACAAATTACCGGGTGCTTATTTCTTCCCGAAGCTAGACTTTCTTTCTGGCTATCACTAAATTTAGATGCACTCCAATGACGGGACAAAGCGGTCTCCACACTCATAATGGCCATTACGAGTTCTTGGTCATGCCATTTGGCCTGACTAACTTCACATTCACCTTCCAACAATAGTTATTGACATATTTTGGCTCACCTACATAAGTTTGTGTGCATTTTATGTTAACATATTGGTGCATAATGCTTCAGGATAGGATCATCTGGGACACCTAGGACAGTTCTCGGCCTTTTACACCATCAATTGTGGGTGAATCACGACAAACATTCCTTTGGCCGGCTCCAGCTCAGGTACTTGGGGATGTCATTTCTACAATGGCCATGACTATGGACCTTGTAGAGGTCTCTCTAATGATGGAGTGGCCTACACCAACATCTGCACACGCAGTCCGAGGCTTCTTGGGCCTCACATGTCTTTATAGGCGATTCAATTGCCACTATGGGGACTTCGTCAGGACATTCAAAACGCTACTTCAGAAGGGCTTCCTCGACACCTTTGAGTGATCCACGATGGCTTATCGAACTTTTCATATGCTCTATCAGGTCTTAGTCACTGTCACGATCCTCTCCATACCGGGTATCACAAAATCTTTTGTTGTGGAGTGTAGGCGTGCCAACGAGCTTGAGCTCAAGTCGAGATTGACAAAATTTCCAAGCTCGAGCTCAAGCTAATCATTTCAATCTCGAGCTCGATGAGCTCATTTTTATCCCGTCTCGAGTTAGATCTCATTGCCTACTTATCGAGCTCGTGCTTGAGTTTCAAGCTCGAACTTGAGTTCTGAGCTCGCGAGCTCGAGTTGCTCACGAGTTTTTTTAGCCCATGAGCCTTATTTTCTATATATATCTTTTATAAAAACATTTAGAAATAAAATTCTTGCGAGCCGGCTTATGAGCTCATGAACAATAATGAGCTCGAGCTCGACTCATATTCAAGCTCGAGCTCGTGCTCCATAGGATCGAGCTCAAGTCGAGCTTTTTTCGAGGCGGCTCAGCTCAACTTACACCTCTAGTGGAGTGTGATAACTCGTTGAATGGGATCGACGTCGTGTTAATATATGATGGCCACATGTTGGTTTACTTTAACAAAGCTTGGTCAATAAAGGCACTAACTCAGTCTGCTTATAATATCGAGCTTTGCACACATGTCTTCTCCATTCATTACTGACGTTCGTACATGACGAACATCATTTTGTCGTTTGCACCAACCAGTGGATCCTTCACCATCTTCTTGAGCACAAGATTGCACGCTAGATTAACAACTTAGGATTTCCAAGTCTACAAGACAGACACTTTGACCACTGCAATGCATTCCTTATCACGATAATGTGAAGTTGCCTTCCTCTGTGTTATGTAACTCCCGCATTAGCCCAGTACAAATGCCATTCCAAGCGAGGTCCTCCAAGTTTGCCACTACGCCACCATCATTTTGGTTTTGCGCTGCGATCTGTCTTCCATGCCTCTTTTGCACTTATATTGGGATCTCTGCACTGCCAAAACTGTTTAGGCTTCATTTGTTTTAGCGGTGGTGGGTCGATCCGGCGGGTGGAAACGGAGAGTTCGAACCGGAGGGGCGAGGTGGCTGCTCCAAACAGAGCTTTTTGGGGCGTTTCTCAAGGCGGGCTGGTGGAAATGGAGTTGCGAAACGCCCAAACAAATAGAGCATTAATTGTAGATGACTTTTCAGTTCTATGTCTACTTCAGGAGTTCCACTCTACAACCTCACGGGGCCATCCTGGCGCGTTATAGAGATACCACCTCTTAGCTAGTTCCATATATTGGCGAAAGAAGTTAAAGACAAAATAAGCATGTGTCATACTATTTGATATGCTGGAAGTCCATGTACCAGGTCCTTAGCCACACTTAGGCATCTCTAGCCACTTCTGCCTCTACGAGGTTCCTTGCTCGATCGTCTACATCCCCAATTCGATATTTACGAGCTTTTCTAGCAAGAATTATTCAAACTCTACATCACCAATCTTCGTCTTTGCTCCGTATATCAAATTCAAACAGACTGTTACAAAAGTCCATAACCTCACGTTAGAGACATGTGTTGTTTTGGAGATAGAACAACCTTGCCATTGGTGTGGATCCCTTATATAGAATTCTCATCCAATACCTCATTTCAGATTGCACTGACGAATTCCCCATTTTAGATTGTGTATGTATGTTCTCCATTACTCATTCTCCACTTCTTAACAAGGGAGTGTCACGCGAATCTAACATACTGTGACCAGGCCTTACACCATCTGAAAGGTAACCTACTCAGCACCCAACAATATATAACCTCGAATGACAACAAACATCACCGTGATGTTATCCTCACACCAATGACTCAAACTTTATCCCCATCAGTACAATTGCCGAATCGTATCTACTCGAAGTCAAGCTCTTTCTTTTATGACCCTTTCTGAATTCTATAATCTTTTGGCAAGGTATCCTACCACTTGGAGCTTCCTCCTCACCTCCTCCTCTACCCAATCTTCCATGTTTTATGGCTTCTCCACGTGGTTATGCTAGATTTTTTTGTGGATTATTAGCTAACTAGCGGGAAGAAAGCCTGAGAAGGAAGGAGCCAAGGAAAAGTGATTGAATCGGGAGGGAAAGGGAAGAAACTATAACATTTTATAAACTCAGAACTGTTAGGTCGCTCGAAGCATCTCGAGTGATGGTCAAAGTGGAACTACCTCTCCGTTGCCCCCAGCTTGAGTTTTATTGACAAATCTTAGGTTTAATATGAGCATCGAATATCCCGGAATTCGAATCAGACCTGTTAAACCTCTGAATCCGTTATGTACCCAAATATACATTAACAATCTCCTACTCTATTTGTGATATATAATATTTACGTTTTGGAGTGCAGTAAAGTAGAAGACACTAAGTTTTAAACTTTAAACGTTATGCAAAAAAGAAAGCACAATTGGACATAATGAAATTTTGCATAAACATAAAAATAAATATCCAAACATAAAAGTGCATTTCAGGAATAAAAGTCTGAAAATAGTCATAATGGATCAAATACGTAACAATTCTACTTGGAGAGTAGATCATCATCATCCAGGTCAAAGTCTACTTTCTCTCCTCCATCTTTAGCAGTGTCTGCAAAGAATTTCATGAGTTTAGAATCTATAAATTCATAAACATATGCAGTGACGTTTTAAAGTAAATTAGTTCTACCTAAATGAGCTTAATAATTGTAGTAGTAGTGAAGTAACACTGTCAGCATTTCTATCCAGTCTAGCTAGGATTAGTTCAGTTATGATTTTGATAAATCACACGTTGTTATCTTACTCATTAATGATCACTATGCACTTCATCATCAGGTGTGGAATGATATGACATAACTTCATTTACAACATTATCAAATATAGAATAATGTGCTATGATCATTAATGTTTAGATTAATGTTTACAACGTCTTTCTATTCCCAGTTGAATAATTCTCGAATCAATTTATAATGAGAAAAATGTTAAGTCATCAAATGTGCAATGACTAGCATCTAATCATCTTTGATTTTTATCAAAAAATTATTTGGGGCTTTCAATCTGCTATTAGATACTTGAATATTACGACTATATGTTCTTACCATCAAAACATAAACATAGGATGAAAATTTCATATTTTTATGTATTTTAATCTCTTCTCCCCCGATGTTTTGCTTGTGAGAGCTCGATTTAAGTCTTTTGTCAAAATGTCTGCAATATTATCTTTTGACCTCACATCAATCAGATTCATAATCTATTAATTTGTGAGGGCGGTCAACCAGACTTATTTCATCCTTAGTTGCATTTTTTTGCCATTGAACAAATCGTTTGTAGCAATCATTTTAATAGACTGATTGTCGCAGTAAACTGCAACAAAACTCAATTTCAGGCTCATCAGTGAAATGTTCATCACTAAATCTCTTATCCACTCAGTTTCTTCTCCTGCTGGAGCTAAAACATAAAGTTCGAATTTCATAGAAGAGTGCAATACATGATTGCCTTTGGACTTCCAGGCTACAATTGCTCCTCCTATTGTGAAGATAAATCCACTAGTGGACTTGCTGTCACTTATTTCTGAGCACCATGATGCATCAGAATATTATTCAAGAACTGTAGGATGATCATTGTAACATAAATCATATTTTTGAGTGTGCTTTAACTATCTCATTAGCCTATCGAGATCATTCAAATAGTCTTGACCGAGATTACTAGTGAATCTACTTAACGTGCATACCATGAAGACTATGTCAGGTCTGGTGCAGAACATAACATACATGTGTTGGATCCCTAGTTTTGATTTGGGCTAGGTTCAATAAGTTAGGATCATCTGACCCAACATGTATAGCCAGGGTCATGGTTATGTCTTAGAGTATAAGCCAAGTCCTTAGAGTCAACACTACACGGACCAGCCATCAAGAGACTGCATAAAGACTCAAGACTTAGAGAAATTTCAGAGACTCAGAAAATGAGTTCGACGTTCGTCGAACTCAGGTCGACGAAAGCCGTGCTCAGCTCGACGATCTCAGAGAAAATTCTCTGAGCTGAGCTCGACGAATTTGGGACTCAGGTCGACGATTTATGAACACTACTTCAACATTTCAAGTCCAGAATTTCTCTGAACTCCACTTGACGAACTTGGTATTCAGGTCGACGATCTATGAGCATTCTACTTCAACAACTTATTTCAGAAACAAGTAAATATTCTAAGTCCAGGATCATACTCCAGTCGACGAATTCACGTACTCAGCTCGACGAACTTAGACCACATTCTTGACAAGACTTATCTAGCAGTTAGAAGTTCTCAGGTCGACGAATCTAGTTTTCAGGTCGACGAATGTAGTTCTCAGGTCGACGATTTCTGGCAACTCCACTTCAACACTTCATTCCAGAGACATCTAGAATATTCTAAGTCCAGAAGCACTTTGCTGAACTCCAGTCGACGAACTTAGACTATCTGCTTGACAAACTTCATGCACAGAATTGACAAGGTTCTGGAGAAAGCAGTTGTCTGTTCTGCGATCGACGATCTTGGATCTCAGCTCGACGAACAGCTATTATCAGATCGACAAAATTAACTTCTCAGCTCGACGAATTGTGGACAAAGCTCGACGAATTCTGTTCTCTGTTCGACGATTCCAGACTTAGTTATTTTCATCCATCTGTCCTTATTCTATGACAAGAATTTCTGAGTAATCAATGCTAAAATATTTTCTGAATATTACCGTTAGAAGCAAGCATTGATTACGGTTTTCATCAGGATTATTGGTTGCCGTTTTTCAACGGGACAGTTGGGGAAATCATTCAATGCAAAATATTCTGCAGGCCGTCAACAATGAATGCAGAAGAATTTCAAATTTCAAAAGGAAGATAATATGGAAAATACAAAAAAGGATTTTCCATCTCCTTCTTACACAGACAGATAAACAGACATTCAGTTTGTTAATCAAGGATCAAAAATCTTCTGCTGCTTTCTTTCTCGACAGCACTCTGAGACAAGAAGAGATAGAAAACTGATACAAAAAAAGAAGCCCTAACCAGAGAAAGAACATCAAGCTGAAGAAGAAGAAAAACATCCAATCTAAATCAAGAGTCTTCTTTTGTCTTCTGCCAGGACTCTTCAAAGGACAACAAATCTTCTATCTGTCAAGTAGTTCCTGGAGTTCATTCGGTTAAAGCAACAGTTTGAAGACCTATCACCCTGAAGCAAAGCTCTATCTTTCCTGAACCATTCAATATCTCAGGGGGAGCCTTTGCTAACATCAAATCCACAAAAGTCTTCTCAGTTGTTGTGAGAAAGAGAAGACATAATCAATCTCTCATCCCCCCACTGTAAAAAAAGTTCTTAACTCCCTTCAAAAGTTATTTCTGTTTGCAAGTCACCTGACCAAAAGACTTGAGGTTTGGTTTTGAGCACCTGATCAAAAGCTCATTGGTGTCAGACAACTGATCAAAAATCTGAGTGGATTCCTACCACGGTGGTAGAAAAGTGGATGTACCCAGGTTGGTGAACCACTATAAATTTCTTGTGTTGTCTGTTTGCTCTTTTTTTTATTTCTTGCTGTGGCTGTGATAGTTAGGATTGCTGTATTTGTGCTTTAATTTAATTCCTGCAGCACTAGAACTAAATTGAAGTAGTTAGAAAATTTTATAAAAACCCTAAATACTATATTCACCCCCCTCTAGAGTATTCCAGATCTAACCCCTCACTTTTAATTGGTATCAGAGCAGGATTGCCTTGGTTGTACAAGCTAACCCTTGAACCAAAGATCCTTAGTTAGATCTGTCTTCTCACTTCTATTAGATATTCACACACATCATGACACAGAACAAAGACTATGCAAGCACTAGACCTCCAGTTTGCAACCTAAATAGGTTTGCCATCTGTAAGGCAAGAATCAAGTTATATATGAACTCTATTGATGAGCATATTTTCAATTCCATTGTGACATGTCCTCCTCAAACATCTACCTCTACAACAACCTCCAACAACAATGCAGTTCCACCACCTGAGTGGACTGAGGATCAGAAGAAGGCAAAAATTGATGATGCCAAGGCCATGAATATTCTGACACAAACAATGTCAGATGACATTTTTCAAAAAGTGCCTGAATGCACATCAGCCAAAGCCATCTGGGATTCCCTCAATCAAATGGTGGCTGGATCTGCTGATGAAAGAAAGGATAGGAGATCAAATATCATATCCCAATATGAGAATTTCAAGAAGGAGGAAGCTGAATCAGTAGCAGACATGTATAATAGGTTGAGCTCAATCATCAATGAGCTGAAAACCTTGGACAAGGACATCACCCTCACAGAGGTGAATGATAAAATCCTTATGTGCTTCCTAAGATCATGAGATTCAAGGATCTGACCCATCAAGGAGGCCAAGAGCCTGAATGAGATTTCCACTGAATCTCTTATAGGAAAGCTTAAGTCTTATGAACAGCTTATCAAATCCAGAGAAGCAGCTGAGCAAAGAACACCTCCACCAGCAAGGAAGAAGCACAACATTGCATTCAAAGCTGCTGAGGAGACAGAGACTCCAACAATGAATGAAGAACTGATGTCTCTCTTTGCCAAAAGATTCTACAAGATGGCAAGAAAAGATTTCAGAAGAAAGTCATCCAGACAGGATGACAAGCCAAAATATGACAAAACCCCCACTAAAGAAGTGGTGTGCTTTGGCTGCAGGAAACCTGGACACTTTCTCTCAGAGTGTCCAGAGACTCAGAAGAAGGAGAAGAGAAGAGAGAAAGATAGAAGAAGACAGCAAAACAGCAGACCTTCCTCCAGCAGACACAAGAAGAAGGAGAAAGACTTTGTAGCTGAAAGCTGGAGTGAAACAGAAGATGAATCCTCATCTTCTAGCTCCAGTGAAGAAGAAAAGGAGGCAAGGGCCAAAAAAGTATGCCTCATGGCCATTAATGCCTCCAGGAGCCAATCAGATGAAGATGCATCTGACAATGAAGAAGCTTCAGAATCTGAAGCTGATCAGGTATTTTTTTTCTTTTGATTATAACTCTGATTCATTCAAATCTGAATTTAAAATCATGTGCATAGATCTAATAAATTCAGAAAAAAAATTAAAAACTTAGGGAAAAACTAGGAAACCAAGAAAATGTTCTTTCTGAAAACAATAGGTTAAATGATGAATTAAATTTAGCTAATGAACAAATTATCCTGTTAATGACTGAGTTATGTGAGGCTAAACAACTTGAGGAAACTCTCAATGGGAGAAATCTCAAGCTGATGGACATTACAAGCACTGTCAATGCCAGACTAAATGACAAGCCGGGCTTGAGTGCTTCATCAAGTTTGCCCCCCATTCTCAAGAAGAATAGTTTGACAACCCCATCAAATTTGTTTCAGCTAAGGGGAAAGAAACAATAAAACATGAACAAACCATAGAAGAAATTCTCAAATCAAAAGGTCAAAACAACAAAAATAAAAAAACCTTAGGTAAAAACAAAGTTCAGCAGATTTCGTCGAACTCAGATCGACGAAATGTGGCCAGTTCGTCGAACTCTAATCGACGAACTATGAACGCAAACTTAAGCTATAATTATTCGTCTAACTGCGATCGACGAACTCTGTATGGTTCGTCGAGCAAAGATCGACGAACGTGGTGCACAAAAAATGAACATGTTCATTCTCTGGACAGAGATCGACGATCTCATCCCAATTCGTCGAACTCTGGCCGACGAACTCACAACATTTCGTCGAACCCAGAAAGACTTAACAAAAATTATAACTATAACATCAATTCTATTAAATCCAGAAAACCATTTAATCCATTAGCTAACTGAATAATTCCACCAAAAAAATATCATCCTCTAGGATACAAATCTCAACCAGAATTCTCTGTGATATCTAGTTTTTCATATCAACAATATAAAGGACCCAAGGTAACCTGAGTCAAGAACAACTGACTGTTTTTACTGCAGGAAAAGGACTGTCCAGTGAATAATCAAACTTGGTACCTGGATAGTGGATGCTCCAAACATATGACTGGCAGCAAGGACATTTTAATCAACTACAAGTCCAAGCTGAGACCAAAGGTAATCTTTGGTGATTCAAAGTGTGGCCAGTCAGAAGGCTATGGAGAAGTGAAAATTAGAGCTGTCACCTTCAAGAAAGTGTCATATGTCAGAGGACTCAAACATAACCTCATCTCCATAAGTCAATTATGTGATGAAGGTTATCAGGTACACTTTAACTCAACCTTCTGCACTATCTTTAATAAAGAAAAACAAATTGTTTTAATTGGAAATAAATAAGGAAATATATATTTAGTTGATTTCTATTCTGCCAATTCAAACATTTGTTTACTTAATATTGTTTGCAATCAAAATGAACTTTGGCATAAAAGGCTAGGTCATGTTAACATGAAAAATATTGCCAGGCTATCTAAAGACAGTCTTGTAAGAGGCTTACCTTCTGGTCCCTACAAGAAGGAAGACCTTTGCAGGGCTTGTCAACTAGGCAAACAAACTAAAACTAGTTTTAAGTCAGTTAATAAAAGTGATTCATATAGGATTTTGTATTTGCTACACATGGATATCTTTGGACCCATTGCTGTGCAAAGCCTAGGAGGGAAATCCTATACCTTAGTTATTGTAGATGACTTCTCAAGGTTCACTTGGGTGTCCTTTCTGAGATCTAAGTCAGATACCTTTAAAGTTCTTACAGATTTTCTCAGGACTATACAGATTGAGAACTTTACTCATGTTGCATTGATCAGAAGTGATCATGGTACAGAGTTTGAGTCTCTTCTTATGCATGAGTACTGTGAGAAGGAAGGTATCATGCACTGTTTCTCAGCTCCTAAAACTCCCCAACAAAATGGGGTAGCTGAAAGGAAAAATAGGACCCTAATTGAAGCTGCAAACACATTACTTGCAGATGCTTACATGTCACTAACCTTTTGGGCAGAGGCTGTAAGCACAACAAACTATGTACTGAACAGGAGCTTGATACATAAACTGAAGAATAAGACTCCCTATGAATTACCTAAAAGGAAGAAATCTAAAATCAACTATTTTAAAGTATTTGGATGTATATGTTATATACATAACAACAACAAGAAATACATTAGAATGTTTGAAACTAATACTGAAGAGGGAATTTTTCTAGGATATTCCCAAGTAAGCAAATCTTATAGAGTATTTAACAAATCCTCCTTGAAAATTGAAAAATCTATTCATGTTATTTTTGATGAGGTTAACATGTCTTGCAAGGAGAAAGCGATTTCTACCAATAATACTTTGCAGGTACCTCACTTGTGTGAGAATTTGGATGGACTAAGCCTCACCCAAGAGGTTCCAACACATCCTTCTCCACAAGTTAATGAAGAAAGTGAAGAAAAAAGCACTGAGGAAGTTGAACCTCATCCAACAACAAACTCAATTTCACAAGAGGAATTAATTCAAAATGCTGTTGCTGAACCAACTCCACCAACTGACTTTGTCACACTCAGGGATCATCCCAGATCCCAATTAATTGGAGACATGTCAGCAAGTGTACAAACAAGGCATCAACTCAACCAAGACTTGATGCATGTCTGTTTTCTCTCTCAGGTTGAACCTCAATCCATAAAAGATGCTGAGCAGGATCCCCACTGGATCATTGCAATGCAAGAGCAACTTAACCAATTTGAGAGATGTAGAGTTTGAGATTTGGTTCCAAGACTCCAAGACTACCCAGTCATTGGAACCAAATGAGTATACAAAAATAAACTGCATGCCCAAGGTACAATTGTGAGAAACAAGGCTAGACTTGTTGCTCAAGGATACAGACAAGAAGAAGACATAGATTATGATCAAACCTTTGCACCAGTTGCAAGGTTGGAGACCATCAGAATTTTTCTGGCCTATGCTGCCTACAAGAAATTTAAGGTGTATCAGATGGATGTGAAGAGTGCATTTCTGAATGAAGTACTTAAAGAAAAGGTTTATGTTGAACAATCTTCAGGTTTTGTCTCTCCAACTCATCCTTATCATGTATTTAAATTGTATAAAGCTCTTTATGGTCTAAAGCAAGCTCCAAGAGCTTGGTATGAGACCCTAGCTAGTTTTTTGATAGAACATAAATTCATTAGAAGCATAGTAGATAAAACACTTTTCACTAGACATCATAAGGATCAAATCTTATTAGTACAAATATATGTAAATGACATCATATTTGGGTCTACTGATTCCAAACTATACAAGAGGTTCTCTGACCTCATGCATTCAAAATTTGAAATGAGTAGCATGAGTGAGCTCTCCTATTTTCTTGGTCTCTAAGTGAAGCAGCTTTCTGATGACATCTTCATCTCCCAAGCTCAATATGCTAAAGAGCTTATAAAGAAGTTTGGGATGTCTGATGTCTCAGCAAAGAAAACACCCATGGTTACAAATGCTATGATAGACTCTGATGCACATGGGAAACCTGTGGATCAGAAACTATATAGGGGCATTGTTGGGTCCCTACTATACCTTACAACAAGCAGACCTGATATTATGTTTGCCACATGCCTTTGTGCTAGGTTTCAGGTGAAACCTAAAGAATCTCACCTAATTTTCTTAAAAAGAATTTTGAGATATATAAAGAGTTATCCTAGTCTAGGCCTATAATATCCTACTGAGTCAGAATTTGAGTTAACTGGATACTCAGATGTTGACTTTGCAGGATGCAGGGTGGACAGAAAAAGCACCTCAGGAACTTGCCAGTTCCTTGGGATGAGATTATTATCTTGGTTCTGTAAGAAACAATCATCTGTGTCCACTTCAACTGCTGAAGCAGAGTACATTGCAGCTGACAGCTGCTGTTCACAGATGTTGTGGATTCAGAATCAACTACTGGACCATGGTCTCAACTTAAATAATTTAACTCTGTTTTGTGATAACACAAGTGCTATAGCCATGACACAAAATCCAGTCCATCACAGTAAGACTAAGCATATAGACATTAGACATCATTTCATTAGAGAGTGTGTAAACAAAAACAAAATTAAACTTGTCTATATCTACACTGATTTACAAAGAGCTGATATATTCACCAAACCTCTGGATGAGAGAAATCACTTGTTCTTTATAAATCAGCTTGGAATGATCAATGAAAAAGACTTAGTTTAGTTTCTGTCTGCACTCGACGAATTTGCCAAAGTTCGTCGAACGGAGTACGACGAACTGGGGAAAGTTCTTGAGATATTCGTCGAACGGAGGTCGACGAACTCTCTGTGAGTGAAGTTGTATTCGTCGAACGGAGATCGACGAAGCTGCTTCAGAAAACTTTCGTCAAACGTAGCTCGACGAAATGTCTTCAAATCTTCAGACTCAGCTCGACGAATTATTTAACAATCAATTATTTCGTCGATCTCAGGTCGAAGAATTTCTTAATTTTCGTGGAACGGAGTTTGTCGATTCATATTCTGGAAAACCTTATATCTAGGTTTTCTTCGACCTCCGTACCGCGCTTTCAGATACTTTGCACTTGATCTTTGCTTTTCTCTTGCAGGTGCTCTCATGACTATTCAAGCAGGAACCCTTGCCGCAATAAAATTTGACACAGGGTTTGATGTCGATTTCGACTCTTTCCAACATTCCGACCCCATCTTCCTAGGAATACTGCAACTACTTGAAGACCAGCAACTGAAAACTCAGCTGTCGACTAGAATCAAGATATCTGCCACAGAAACCAGGGAATGGGTATACACCTCTGCCACAACAGATGACCATACCATGACCGACACTATATCCGGTAATACTGTTTCCCTAACTCCCGCCGTTCTCACTGAAATTTTTGGATTCGCTAATGGTGAAGAGGATTTAGAAATGGATACTGAAGAGTATGATGAGATGCTAAGCCTAATGGGTTATTCTGGACAAACCCCTAACAAATTGCTGAAGAAGCATCTTTCTGCTGAATTCAAATTCCTAGCAGATATAGTGGGCAAAGTCTTGCTGGGCAAGCACACTGCACACGACTATATAACCAGACACCAATTTTTGGTTATGTGTGCAGTGGTGAACAAGAAAAGGGTGAACTGGGCATAGATCATGTTTGATCTTATTAAGAAAAAGAATAATAAAACGAAAGTCAGTTTTGGAAGAATCCTGAGGATCTTCTTGAAATAAAAAGCTGCTGAATCCCTGGTCTCCCCGACCATATTCATTAATGCCAGCAAAAGGCTCGCTTGTGCCCTGTTTGGCAGGTGGAAGAGGACCATCACAAAGCCATCCAAGGCTTCCTCCTCTGCCACCAGAGCTTCTGAAAGTACAAGGGCTGATCCAGGTACTCCCCACCCTTCAGAAGAGATCCCTCCTACACCTTCATCCTCTTCCACAATTCCTTTTCTACACCAACCAAACCAACAACCACAACAACAACCTCAACACCCTGCTCACATTCCTACTCCAGCTGCATCTCCTGCCACTTCTCCACCAATAGATCTCACTGACATCCCCTCTTCCCCTCCTCAGGAATCTCAACAACCTTCTCCATCTCAATCACCACAACCAACTCCACCTCAGTCCCCCCATGATACCCACATTCCTTCACCACCTTCATCTCCCTTACCTCCCAATCTAGCCAACATCCCAACATTCAATCTACTCTCCTCCCCTCTCAACACTCCTGCACAAGATACAAACATGCAAGATGCTATCACTCCTACTCCACCATCAACTTCCATTCCTCCATCTGTTTCCCCTCAAACACCTTCCATTCCACCATCTGCAAATCTACCCTTGGAACCCTCCACCATTTCATCTCTTATTGCACTGCTTACTCCTCTCCTCAAGAATCTTATAGCAGAGGCCATTACACCTCTTGCTACTTCTATATCCTCCCTTGCTGCTCAAATAAATGCTCTCTTTGCTGCCCCCTCTTCAGTTAGAGGTCTGGCTCCAGTTAGCACTGAAACCAGGCAGGGGGAGATACTTGATGAAGAAACAACAACAATATCCCCAACAGCAGTACCAACAGCAGCAACAACATAATTAACAGTAACAGAATTAGCAGTAGGCCAACAGCAGATGCTGATTTAGATTTATCTGATTTTATTAATTTCATTGATACTGAAATGGATGTGGATGAGATTGCCACAGAAGAAATCAGTACTGGTGGTGATTATATCATTAATCCTACAGTTGATTTGTCAAGTCTGTTAAGAATTTTTGATCCAGCTTATTTGAGCCTTCATCCAGAAGATAGTACTAAGCCATCCTTGGCTATAATCCCATACACCACACCAATAAGCCCCAAAATTGCCAAGCAACTCAAGACAATTTTTGCTACTCCAGAGTCTCCAGCCATCTCATCTCCACCTAAGGCTGACTCAGTCATCATTTCATCCCCTCTAGAAACCATCTCTGCTACAGTTTTTATAATGGATGATTCCCCCATGCCTGATCTGGATGAACTGATCATGGCTGATATACAAGAGGAAAATAATTCAGCTGCTGAAAGCACTGAAGTATACAACTCTCCAGCTCCTGCTCCAGTCCCAGCTCTTCCTCCAGCTACTACTCAGGCTGAAAAGCCAATTGACAAATCAGTACTAAAGGCCATTGATGCCTTATATGATGCTCCTCCAGATTCTGATATGATGATGATGATGAAGATGAGGACTCAGATGAGGAACCCAAGAAAAAGAAAGTCTCCAAGAAGAGGAAAGCTCCTCCACCTCCTGTTTCAAAGCCCAACCCAGCAAATGACACACCCTATTACATACTCCAGAAGATCACTCCTTAAAAGGGTATGGCAGCTGGGATGTGACTGTCCAAAAATGAACAGAAAGAAAGGAAAAGAAGCAGAAGATATTCTCCACCTCCACAAAGATCCAGGAAGGATCCTCCTCCAGCTGCTGGTGCTTCAGGCACAACATCTCAAAGATCTACCCACCTTCAAACATACCAAAGACATCAGAGTAGATCTTCATCTTCAGGAAGCAGCCAGTAGAGACATTACTCATCTGGCAAGCAGCACCAACAACAACAGTAGCATCAACAACAAAAACAGCAACAACTCCCTGAACATCAAAAAGCTGAAAGCTCCAACAGACCCGCTTCCCCTGTATCATTTGAAGATCCTGAAACAGCTACAACAGCAAGGATGGCCAGGTTCCAGGAACTGGTTGGCCTCTTCATGATCAACAAAGCTAGAACTGAAGGGAAGGATACATCTGAATACACAACAATGTCCAAGTACAAGAAGGAAGAGTTGAATAGGTTTGCTAAAGCTAATAAATTTTTCAATGTTGATGACTATATGAAACTGCATCCAGAAGCAGTAGTGCCCAGAGTTACATCACTAAAAATCATAGGGGCTGCTGACATGACTATGACAAAAATGCAAGCTGCTGATCCCAACAGGGAAATTATATTCACTCAGTCTGGAGAAAAAGACAAAGAGGAGAAGCAAAAGGAGAAAAGACAAAAGAAGTGAAACCTGAACTGATAAGTTTGTGTTGTTTTGAAACTACTTATTAATTTCTTGATACAAAGCTTACTGTGTGTATATATATATATATCTGCTGCATGTGTTAATTTTTCCTGCCAGATATATGTTTTCTTGCTTTGTAAATTTTTGTTTCATTATGAGTCTGTAATTAGTGACCTCACCCAAATAGGGGGAGATTGTTGGATCCATAGTTTTGATTTGAGCTAGGTTCACTAAGTTAGGATCATCGGACCCAACATGTATAGCCAGGGTCATGGTTATGTCTTATAGTATAGGCCAAGTCCTTAGAGTCAACACTACATGGAGCAACCATCAAGAGACTGCATAAAGACTCAAGACTTAGAGAAATTTCAGAGACTCAGAAAATGAGTTCGACGTTCGTCAAACTCAGGTCGACGAAAGCCGTGCTCAGCTCGACGATCTCAGAGAAAATTCTCTGAGCTGAGCTCGACGAACTTGAAACTCAGGTCGACGATTTATGGACACTACTTCAACATTTCAAGTCCAAAATTTCTTTGAACTCCACTCGACGAACTTGGTATTCAGGTCGACGATTTATGAGCATTCTACTTCAACAACTTATTCCAGAAACAAGTAAATATTCTAAGTACATGATTATACTCCAGTCGACGAATTCACCTTCTCAGCTCGACGAACTTAGACCACATTCCTGGCAAGACTTATCTAGCAGTTAGAAGTTCTCAGGTCGACGAATCTAGTTCTCAGGTCGACAATTTCTGGCAACTCCACTTCAACACTTCATTCCAGAGACATCTAGAATATTCTAAGTCCAGAAGCACTTTGCTGAACTCCAGTCGACGAACTTAGACTATCAGCTCGACGAATTTCATGCACAGAATTGACAAGGTTCTGGAGAAAGCAGTTGTCTGTTCTGCGATCGACGATCTTAGATCTCCGCTCGACGAACAACTATTATCAGATCGACGAACTTAACTTCTCAGCTCGACGAACTGTGGACTCAGCTCGACTAATTCTGTTCTCTGTTCGACGATTTCAGACTTAGTTATTTTCATCCATCTGTCCTTATTCTATGACAAGAATTCCTAAGTAATCAATGCTAAAATATTTTCTAATATTACTGTTAGAAGCAAACATTGATTACGATCTTCATCAGGATTATTGGTTGTCGTTTTTCAATGAGACAGTTGGGGAAATCATTCAATGCAAAATATTCTCCAGGCCGTCAGCAATGAATGTAAAAGAATTTTAAATTTCAAAAGAAAGATAATATGGAAAATACAAAAAGGGATTTTTCCATCTCCTTCTTATACAGACAGATAGACAGACAGTCAGTTTGTTAATCAAGGATCAAGAATCTTCTGCTGCTTTCTCTCTCGATAGCACTCTGAGACAAGAATAGATAAAAAGCTGATACAGAAAAAGAAGCCCTAACCAGAGAAAGAACTTCAAGCTGAAGAAGAAGAAGAACAGCCAATCCAAATCAAGAGTCTTCTTCTGTCTTCTGCTAGGACTCTTCAAAGGACAACAAATCTTCTATTTGTCAAGGAGTTCCTGGAGTTCATCTGGTTAAAACAACAGTTTGAAGGCCTATCACCCTGAAGCAAACCTCCATCTTTCCTGAACCATTTAATATCTTAGGGGGAGCCTTTGCTAACATCAAATCCACACAAGTTTTCTCAGTTGTTGTGAGAAAGAGAAGACATAATCAATCTCTCATCCCCCACTGTAAAAAGGATTCTTAACTCCCTTCAAAAGTTATTCCTGCTTGTAAGTCGCCTGACCAAAAGACTTGAGGTTTGATTTTTGAGCACCTGATCAAAAACTCATTGCTGTCAGACAACTGATCAAAAATCTGAGTGGATTCCTACCAGAGTGGTAGAAGAGTGGATGTACCCAGGTTGGGGAATCACTATAAATTTCTTGTGTTGTCTGATTGCTCTTATCTTTTGTTTCTTGTTGTGGCTGTGATAGTTAAGATTGCTGTGTTTGTGCTTTAATTTAATTCCTGCAGCACTAGGACTAAATTGAAGTAGTTAGAAAATTTTATAAAACCCTAAATACTCTATTCACCCCCCCTCTAGAGTATTCCAGATCTACCCCTCACTTTCAACATGAGATTACCATTCTGTTTAGCATAGTTTAACTGTCGCACCGTAACTTTTCATTGGGCTTTAAGCGGTTATTGAAGTCATATGGTGTCTATTATTTTCACTATATCCCCACATATCCAACATGAATTTTATGTAGTGACTTTGACTTAAGGAAATGCCATATTTCCCAAAGCTCACTTGCATGACTAGTATAGTTTCAACTATACCCAGGTCTTTAATGCTATATTTTTTTATTAGACATGACTTTACGTCATCCACTTCAGATTGATCAGATCTTAGAATTAGCATATCATTTACATACAAACATATTATATTGATTTTATTTGATCTATGACGTATTTAAATGCATTTATTAGAGAGACTCGACATGAATCTCATGTCCTTTATACTATAGTCAAATTTCTCATGTCATAATTTCAGTACTTGTTTTAGTCTGTATAATGACTTAATTAACTTATAGATCTTATTTTTGTGACTTTCTAATATGAAACCTTCAGGTTGACTCATTTAGATCTCTTCGGTCAGATATCCGTTCAAGAACACAGTCTTCACATCCATTTGATGAACAATGAAGTTCTCAAAAGATGCAATGACAATGAGAATCATAATAGTTGCTAGGTGTCACACGCTTGAGTATACATCAAAATAATCTACTTCGCTATCTTGTGTGAAACTTTTACCTAACATACATGCTTTATACTTAGCTACGCTACCATCAGGTTTTTTTTCCAGAACTTACACCATATAGTTTTAGCCATTTTGGCTTATCAACCAACTTCCAAGTGTTTTTCTAAAGTAGAAAGTTCATCTCTTCATCAATGACTTCTTTCCAGAGTAGTGAATTCCTTGATCTCATCGCTTTCTTATAGGTGGATGGATCAGACTCAACGTGAATTGTGATAAAATCACTACCAAAGGTTTTGAGAGTTCTCTCTCACAGAAGTCCTCCTACATTCTAGACCACTACTGACTACTGGAACTGAATAGCAGGTGGTCGATACTGATTCAAGATCTTTCTCAGTAATAGTTACTTGCATACCTGACAGTGACAAATTCCTATCTTTAAGGAATTTATCTTCAAAAAACACTGCATCCTTAGAAATATCTAAGAATCTATCTGCAATACTATCTTTACCACAACCTAGGTAGACACATGTGTTGGTACTAGATCCAATCTTAGACCTTCTTTCGTCGGAAATCCTAACATAGGCTATATAGCCACATGTCTTAAGCTTACTAATAGTCAGAGGTCTCTTAAAACAAAGCTCATAGGATGTAATCTCTAACCTAGCATGAGAGACTTTATTCAGAATGTGCTTTGTAGTTAAAAGTTAAAACTGTTTCTTCCCAATAAGCAGTATGCATGCCAGCAGTAAGGAGCACAGAGTTTAACATTTCTGTTAACGTTCTATTCTTTCGCTCATCTATACCATTTGATTGGGGTGAGTAAGGAGCAATGATTTCCACTATGATTCCTTAAGAGGCAAGGAAAACACTTGAACTCACTGGACATTTATTCACCTCCTCTATCACTTCTAAACCTTTTGATTTTCATGTCAAGTTAGTTTTCTACCCTGATTTTTAAAAAACAAATTTTCAAACGTTTCATCTTTAGTTTTAAGGAGGTAAATGTGACAGAATATAAAACAGTCATCTATAAAGGTGATTATATACTTCGTACCCTCTCTGATGACAACTTTTAAAATCATATATGTCGGAATGTATCAGCTCCAAGGATTTTGTGCTTCTAGTAATCTCACTAAAAAATTTCCTAGTGATCTTAGTGTAAGCACGCACTTCACATTTCTCAAGTTGGTTTTTAGTGTCTAATGTGATCTGTTGAGTTCTAAATATTTGGAATATTTTTCTATAGTTCACGTGTCCTAGTCTCTCATGTAGAGTTTTAGGGCTAACTAAGTTTGATTGTACTTGTTGAACTAATTCGTTTGCTAGACTTAGTCAGTACATTCTATTTTGGACATATTCACATCCAAAATAATGTGAGTTAGCTAACAACGTTACTCTACCACTACAAAAATTAAAAGGCATACCAACATCACAAATTAAACTAATATGCACTAAATTAACAGCTAGTGTAGAAATAAATTAATATTTTCAAAATTAAAATTTTTACCTGGGGAGAGGACCAAGGTACCATTCCCAGCATGGATCACCTCGGTCTCTCCTCCATTGCAGTTCTCCATCTTTTCCATAACTATTGTGACCTTAAAAGGAAGATCCTTGTCATTTGTCACATGACAGGTAGCAACATTGTCCAGCCACCTCTCAGAAGACCAGCGTGCTGCCGTATTCTGTGGGGCTTCATCTTCCTTTTTCAGTCTGTTCATTTTGGACTCGAAGGTGAGGCAGTTTGTTTAATGTCAATATAAGGCGAACATTCGGGAAGTTCGGAAGATAATCCCTGCAAACATCCTCATCTTTGCTCCACTGATATTTGACCGCATCCTCTCCGATGGTGGCAAAATTGCTGAGCACTGTTTGGTAAATTTCCTATTTTTAAGCAAAGTTGAACATGGAGTTTCCACCCTTGCAGTTTAGTGAGACTAAAAGACTGCAATTTTACTATAACATAGGTGGTATGTTTCGACAAGATTAAAGAACAAAGTCACCTGATCCGTGCGAGACTATTCGATGTCTTCGGATCCAATCCAGAAATGTGTTGCTCCTTTCTGGCTGAGCACAGTCACCGAAGGCTAGATTCAGTCAACAAACGGCTTAGATAAGCACACCTTCTCCAAGCGACACAGGATATGAGAGCTCCTCCAGATGGCTCATGGCTTACTTGTATGCTCTCTTTTGCGTTTGAGATTTTCTTTAGAAAACAAGAGCCAAGAATAAATGCTCCACATTGTCCTTCTTCCTTGAAGAGAATCAAAACTGTACAACCCAATGTTCGTCGAGTGGGACCACCAGACAGGTGAGCGAGCTAGTGCAGTCGGCCCACACCCTCCAGGAAAGCGAGCGAGCTAGGGCAACCGGCCCGCACCCGCCAGGTAGGCGGAAGAACCAGGATCACGAGCCCGCTTCCGCCAGGAAGGGCAGGCGAGTCGCGCGAGCCAACTAGCGCTCACCTAACGATAGCGGCGAGTCGAGTTTCCAAGCCCGCGTCCGCCCAGGCTAGTGGTGAGTTGGTCCCGATTTCCCCTAAGAGTGGGGTGCAGGTATCACATGGTTAACCTAATTAGGTTTGCATATAATCGTTTAAAACAGCGGAGTTACGCTGTTAACGGACCACTTTTGGCTGCATAGTTCCAAACAGCGGAGGTGCGTTATTTGCAGATCGTTTTCAGAAAACTATAAATGGACCCAAGGGGGTACCTCAGAAGGCATGCTTACTTGTGCCCGGGTCTTTTTGCGTTTTTTGAGGTATCCTTAGCTCAGCACTTGACTCAGGAGGGGAAACGCTCTAAGATCTTCCGTGTGTGTGGTGAGACCTCCGTGATGGACCTTGAGTGTGTTCCTTGTGCTAAGTCTTTGGTCGTTTAGCTTGTGAGAGAGAAGTGTGCGATCACCCTTTCCCCAAGGGTCGAACTTCACAGAGACCGATTTTCGATTTCAACATTTTGGTGCGGTGAGCATGGAGCGTGATCAGCACCAAAAATCTTCTGCGAGCTCGATGACTGGAGGAGAAGGACAAGGTTTGGGCAGGGCCGATTCGTCACCCCCTCCCCCTCTCGCTACCGTCGGGATGTTCGAGGAGTTCATGCAGGAGGTGCTTAGCCTCGTCAAGTTCGTAGTCGGCGCGCGCGCCGAGTGCTCGATGCCGGCCGTCCCGGGCGCCGCTGCCCCAGCCCTAGGCGAGGACGCCCCGGCTAGGCGAGCTGGGAAGGAGGTAGCGGGGGAGGGGAGTGGGCAAGATCTCCCCTGGCAAGTGCTGTTCCCCGGTTCGGCGAGCGCGGGCCGGATCGGCGAGGTGGAGGAACGAGATCGCCCGGCTCGCCTGCAGGGTGAGGCTGTCCCTTCAGTGATTTGATTTCATCCGCCCCAGTTCCAGAGGGGTTTCGGGAGCCGGAGATGTCCTACTACACCGGGAAGGACGACCCAGTTCAGCACATCCATTGGTTTGTGGATGTGGTCTCGATCCGACAGATGTCGGATGCGTTCAAGTGCAGGATCTTCGCCATCACCCTCAAAGAGAAGGAAAGAGATTGGTTCCACTAGTTGCCAACCGGCTCCATCTTCTGTTTCGAGAACCTGAGCCGAGGGTTCATGATGAGGTTCACCACTTCCAAGAAAAGGAAGAAAGAGTCCGAGTCTCTGTTCCTCATCAAACCGGGGGTGAACGAGACCCTGGGGAGCTATGTGGACCGGTTCCAAGAGGAGGTCCTCCAGGTGCAAGAGATGCCCGGACACACCCTCATGGTGGACTTTACCCTGGGACTACAACAGAGTTTCTTCCAGATGGAGTTGAAGAGGGTGCCTCCCCTCTCTTTTGAGGAGCTGATGGAGAGGGCGGCGAGGAAGGTCGACGGGGAGTCGTCGAACCCAGAGTTCGCCAGGAAGTTAGCCCGGTGGGCCACGGAGGAGAAGGTGCCAGAAGTGGCAGACGTCAGGAGGTGAGGAGAGTTGAACCCAGGCAGATGGAACAATAGCAGCAGCCGAGGCGGGGGCGCCAGGAGCCGAACAATCGGCTCGGCTGGAGGTAGCAGGAGTGGCAGGACCAAGGCCAGCGGAGAGGTTTTCATGGAGGAGACAACCTCCAGGGGGGCCTGGGTCAGTTCAACCCCCAGGCTGGGGGCAAGACCAAAGACCTCCTCTCCCCGATCAACATCAGGCTATGTCGATAGCCTTGGGGATGACGAGGAGATCCCAGCAGAGGATGAGATAGGGAGTCAGGGTGGAGTTGCCCTATTGTGATTTCCATTAGGAGGAGGACCATGCTACGGCCACGTGCCTAGAGTTCCTAGAGTTGAGGGGAACCAGGGAGCAGCAGCAGCAAGACCGACAGGAGGTGCGGATTGAAGAAGTCCTGCCTAGGGGAGAGGAGGACTGGTGCGAGGATAGGGCTGATGTCGGTAACCGAGGAGGGATCACAGTGATCCACGGGGGGGGGGGGGGGGGGGGAGTTGAGGCCGCTTGAAAGGCGAGTCTCCATACTATGTATCGCCGGAGCGTTGCCTCCACATATGTAGCCCCACCCCCAGAGGAGAAGATCACCTTCTCCAGGAAGGATATGCCAGATCATGAGGATCCTTTTTACGACGCATTGGTCATCCGTACCGCGATCAAGAATTTTACTCTCTCTCGGATTCTCATCGATAACGGAGTTCGGTCAACGTCATCTTCAAAAAGGCGTTTGACGCGATGAAGGTGGAGGCCCGGAGGGTGCTGGCCTCAGATGGACCTCTCTTTGGGTTCTCAGGAGAGAGGAAAAAGGTGGAAGGAGGAGTAGGACTCTATGTTACCTTGGGGGGGGGGGAATACAGAAACTGCAGGTTCGTCATCGTGGATGCCCCAGTAGCTACAACGCTATCTTCGGACGACCCCTCATCAGTGCCTTCCGTTGCGTGCCCTTATCTTTCCATCAGTGCTTGAAGTTCAATGCTGAGAGCATCCAAGTCAGGGTCCGGGGAGACCCCAAGATGGTAAGGGAGTGTTATGTCACCGCGGTGAACTCCATCTCTTGGCAAGGAGTAGCCGAAGAGATGGAGAGGAGGATGGAGGAGCTGTCCAGGCAGGAGGACGAAGGAGAGGTTGAGGAAATGGAAGTAGAGGAAGTGGTCCGCACCCAGGTAGTGGTGGCGGAAGGAGTCCTGGAGGAGCATGCCGAAATAATGGCCGTAGAGGAAGCTGAGGAGGTCCCGGTCCCAGGTGATGGAGCCGCTGGATTGTGGGAAGAGCAATCCCGGCTGGAGATAGCCGAGGAGGTGGTGGAGATGAAGGTTCTCACCCAGGGAGGCAGGGTGGAGAAGGTGCGAATCAGTGGGGGGCTGAGCCCGGAGGACCAGGGGAGGATGCTGAAGTGCATTCAGAAGAACGTGGACATCTTCGCGTGGAGCGCAGCAGAAATGCCGGTGATCGATGCGGACGTCGCCTGCCACCTCCTCAACCTGGATCCAGAAGCCCGCCCCACCCTGCAGAAGAAGAGGTCCACAACGTACAAGTTGGCCGAGCCCATCAGGGAGGAGGTGGCCAAGCTCCTTAAGACCGGCTTCGTATCCGAAATCCAATACCCCGGCTGGGTCTCCAATATTGTAATGGTTAAAAAAGAAGATGGCTGGTGGAGGATGCATGTTGATTTTTTTTTTATTAAATAAATCATGTTTTAAGGATTGTTATCCCTTGTCTCGGATCGACGCGCTGGTTGACTCATCCGTCGGTTTTTCTGTGATGAGTTTCTTAAATGCTTTTTCAGGTTATCATCTAATCAGGATGCACCCGCCCGACATAAACGATGTCTCCTTCATCACTGAGGACGGGTGCTACTGCTACAAGATGATGCCCTTTGGGCAAAATAATGCGGGGTCAACATATCAAAAGATGATGGACCAGGTCTCCCGAGAGCAAAAGGGGAGGTGTACGTAAATGATCTTATGGTCAAAAGCCGGGAGGTGGACTCCCATCTCTGTGATCTGGAGGAGACCTTCGACACCCTACTGACGTATAAGACGAGGCTAAACCCCTTGAAGTGTGTCTTCCGGGCGAGTAGAGGGAAGTTTTTAGGCCATCTCCTCACTCCTGCAGGGGTGGAGCCCAACCCTGACAAGGTCAAGCCGATCATGGAGTTTGGGTCATCTCGGAACGCCAAGGAGGTCCAGAGGCTAACAAGAAAGTTAGCCGGGCCGAGCAGGTTCCACTCTCGAGCGAGAGAGAAGTGCTCCCCTTCTTCAAAGTGTTGGGGGGGGGGTAGAAGTTTCAGTGGTCCAAGGAGTGCAAGGAGGCATTCCAAGCCTTGAAGTGGCAGTTGACCCAGGCTCCGCTCCTCCAAGGGACCAAGGAAGGGGAGGACTTGTCCCTGTATCTTGGGGTGGGAGCCGAGGCCTTGAGCTCCGTCTTTGTCCGGGAAGAAGAAGAAGTTGCCTATCTAATATGTGAGTAGGGTCTTGAGGAAGGCGGAGCTCCGGTATCCGATCTTAAAGAAGCTGGTTTTTGCTCTGGTCATCTCGGCCCGGAGACTCCGACCCTATTTCCAGGCGCACACCATCCGGGTGGTGACTGACCACCCCCTCCACAATATCTTTGAGGGGGTGGAGCATTCAGGGAGGTTGACAAAGTGGTCGGTGGAATTGAGTGAGTTCGAAATATCCTTCATCCCCCGCCTCTCGATCAAGGCCCATGCGATGACCGACTTTCTTGCTGATTATGTGGTCGAGGTGGCGGAGGCGAAACTTACTCGTCCGGTCCCTTGGAAGGTGATGGTAGATGGCGCTTCAGGGAGACATTCCTTGGGGGTGGGGGTGATCTTGGAGAGCCCTCAGGGAACAAAGATTGAGCAAACTGTTGTGGTACATTTTCCCATCACTGACAATCAAGCCGAGTACGAGGCAGTGATAGCAGGATTGCGCCTGGCCAGGGAGTTGAGACTGCATGATGTGGAGGTCCTCACAGACTTAATGGTGGTGGTCTCCCAGATCAATGAGGAGTTCGAGGCAAGAGAGGCAACTCTCGAGTTATACTTGACAAAGGTGAAGGGGGTCATCGACATGTTCCAGACCTTCTCCATCCGGCATATGCCACGAGAGGAAAATGAGCAGGTGGATCAATTGGCCAAGCACGGACCCCGGGTGGGTGGCAACATCACCGACTTGTTCCGCCCGTCCATCGAAGAGGGGGAGTTGATGGAGATAGGCCAACACCCCTCGTGGATGGATCCTTTCGCAACTTTCTTATCCATAGGGGAATTCCCAGAGGGGATGGACAAGAAACAGTTCAAGCATAAGTCGGCATACTACCTTGTACGCGACAGGCAGCTGGACAGGAAGATCCTCTCGGGGATGTTGGCGCGTTGCGTGGCCGAGAGGGAGGTCCCGAGGATTTTGGAGGAGGTCCATTCCGGGGAGTGCGAGAGTCATTCTGGGAGCCCGACCCAGGAGGGGTGGGTAGTTAGACAACGATATTTCTGGCCGACCCTGGGTCATGATGCCGCTGAGTTCACGAAGAAGTGCCACAAGTGCCAGTTGTTCGCAACTCTCCAACTTCTACCAGCTCAGCGTCTCAGGAGCATCACGACACCCTGACCCTTCGCCATGTGGGGAATGAATCTGGTGGGACCCTTCCCTCAGGCCAGTGGGCAAAGAAGGTTCTTATTAGTCATGATCGATTATTTTTCTAAGTGGTTGGAAGTAAATACGCTAGCCAAGGTGACCTCGCAGGTAATCCGAAACATTGTATGGGGGGAGATCATTTGCAGACACGGGTTGCCCCAGACCATTATCACAGACAATGAGCCTCAGTTTGCTAGCGCGGAGTTCATCGACTTTTATGGACAGCTTGGGATTGATCTCACGTTTGCCTCGGTCCACCACCCCAGGAGCAACGGGCAGGTGGAGGCGGCAAACAAGATCATTGTAAACCTCTTGAAAAAGAAAGTTGAGAACTTGAAGGGGAGCTGGGTATAACAACTTCCTTCAGTCCTCTGGGCCTTGAGGACCACCCCCAACACAGCCACAGGGGAGACCCCTTTCAAACTCTCCCATGGCTGCGAAACAGTACTTCCTATAGAATTCGAGGTCCGGATACCTCGGGTAGTTGAGGCAGAAAGAGGTAAAGAAGAGTGGCGAGATGAGAATGACGATGAGCTGCGGCTCTCCCGGGACATGGTGGAGGAGCTGCGCGACCTGTCAGCTATCCGACAGGAAGAGGTCAAGCGAAGAATGACTAAGTATTTTGACAAGCACGTTCGAATCAAGCAGTTCACGGATGGGGGCTTGGTCTTGAAAAAGGTGGATGCAGCCGGAAGATCAGCTGTCGTGGGGAAGCTCAACTCAAACTGGGAAGGTCCGTACATTATCAGAGAAGTATTAAGGTCATGAGGGTCGCCTCCAGGATGTGGAAGGCAAGGCCCTCAGTCACACCTGGAGCGGTGATGACTTGAAGCGTTTCTATCCATGTACAAAGTATGTAACACCCTCTTTTATAAATATAACATATCACATCATTTCAGATCTCTTTTGCAATAGTTTGTGCGGCCGATGGTGTTCATGAAACAGACTCTGAGAAGATCCTGCTGCCAGGCTCCCACTAGCTGGCAGGGCTGGATGTCACTCGAGAGCGTCTCCCAGTCCCCGAGCAGATCCCGCTGCCAGGCTCTCACTAGCTGACAGTGCTGTATGTCACTTGAGAGCGTCTTACAGACCCCGAGCAGATCCCGCTGCCAGACTCCCACTAGTTGGCAGGGCTGGATGTCACTCGAGAGCGTCTCCCATACCCCGAGCAGATCCCGCTGCCAGACTCCCACTAGCTGGCAGGACTGAATGTCACTCGAGAGCGTCTCCCAGACCCCGAGCAGATCCCGCTGTCAGGCTCTCACAACTGGCAGGGCTGAATGTCACTCGAGAGCGTCTCCCAGACCCCGAGCAGATCCCGCTGCTAGGCTCCCATTAGCTGGCAGAGCTGGATGTCACTCGAGAGCATCTCCCAGACCCCGAGCAGATCCCGCTGTCAGGCTCCCACTAGCTGACATGGCTGGATGTCACTCGAGAGCGTCTCCCAGACCCCGAGCAGATCCCGCTGCCCGGCTCCCACTTGCTGGCAGGGCTGGATGTCACTCGAGAGCGTCTCCCAGACCCCGAGCAGATCCCGCTGCCAGGCTCCCACTACCTGGCATAGCTGGATGTCACTCGGTGAAGTTTTGAAACGATGGGCCCCGAGATGGTTCCGCTGGCCAGGCTCTCACTAGCTGGCAGGGCAGATGGGCATCTGGGAGGAAGCTTCGATATGCCCAGTAGAAGCCCAACACCCGCCGTCAGGCTCCCCTCTAGCTGAATAGGCCGGTGGGGGCACCCAATGTTCAGCCAAAGCGAAGGATCGATTGACACTCGTCTCACATTGCCAGGCTCCTACCAGCTGACAAAAAGAAGGGAAGTAGATATTCCTAACAGTATCGCCGTAGGGCCCAGATCGCAGGCAAGTTGGATTCCACACCTCGGGTGCTCGCCCAACATGCATCTAGCCCGACGCCCGTAAAGCGACCAAGGTCGCGAGCACTCAGGCCACGCCGCGACCTCCTGAGGCCCGGCTCGCGAGAAGCCTAGCGGCCCGGACGCGAGTCGAGTCAGGTCGGCCCCCTTATCTCGCGAGCTGCGTAAGAAGAGTCTCTAGATAAGTGAGGCGGATCGCCACTCGCGGGTCGGCTACCAAAGATCTCGACATTCCCAAATTGAGTCCTTAAGGAACGCGCATTCTCACTAATGAAATGCGGGCCTAGAGGCAGCGAGCGGGAGGGTCGAGCTGAGTTACGAGTATGAAGGAGAAAGGGAAAGAGAAAAACAAAAGCAGCACTATTCCAGAAAAGAACATGTATTACTAACCGCAAAGAGTTATAAGTGAGGAACTCATCCCGCATTTATATTGCAGCAATAACAAATATACATAAGTCACAAAGAAGAAAGGCTCGGCGCGGGGGTTCAACGAGGCGAGCCCTCCGACGACGAGCTCCCCTAAAGTGGTTTGTAGGACCTGTCGCCCGGCTTCGATACGGGGAGGAATAGCTCCAGTACCAGCTCGCTCGCCGAGAGCCCCACGCCTTCGCTCGTGACAAGGCCCGCCCGCTGCATAGTTTGGAGCGTGAACTTCGCAGCCTTGGCGGCGTTCTTTTGCCTTATCTCCTCCAGCTCGTACTCAGAATAGTGGGCGAGCTGGCAGCTGCTGCTGTAGGGCGGCGGAGGAGCTGCGGCTTCCATTTCTCGCACCCGCGCCCGCAACGCCTCGTTCTCCTTCTCGAGGGTGACAATTTGGAAACCAAGGCGCTTAGTCGTCGCCGCATCCTGTGAGAAGAAATAAAAGGAGCATAAGAAGAGTGGAAGCAACCTTAAGACATCTCATGCAAGTTATGGGACTTACCACCCCCCAGGTATCCGACGAGAATGACATCGGCCACATCCGCCCGCTTCTTTTGGTGTTCCGCTTCCTCTTGAGAAAGACGGCGGGCCTCTTCCTTGTCATCGACGAGCTTTTTGAGCGAGGTGAAGTTCCGCTCCAACTGCGTGCACCGCCTTCCCAGCATGTGAGCCAGCTCCAGGCCACGGAGTTGGGCCCGCGCGCTCTCGTGCACTAGAACTCGCGTGGCCTCCTCATCAAAAATTGCGGCGTCCTCCCGCTCATAGAGGCCGAAAGAGAAGGCATAAACCTCCCCGTCGATGGTTTCCTGCTCTAACCAGCTTGGCAGCAGGGTGGAGATAGATGATCGGTTCGCCTCCTTGTCCCACTGGAGGAGGGGCTCGCCGAGATCGTCCAAATGCCGCTCGCCGTAGCCAAAGTTGCGGTTCCCTCTCGGCACGGGCTTAGCGACGGGCACCTGTCCTCACGGCCTAGAGGTGCCAGCCGCCTCGCCAGGAGACCGCCGGTCGAAACGCTCGGGGTGGCGGGCTCTTCAATTGGTTGTCCCGCCGGAGCCTTGCCTTTCTCCCGGGTTACGGGAGGTGCGCCGCACGCGGTCTTCGGCTTTTTGAGCGGCGGCGGCGGCAGGGGCTGTTCACGGGTGGCCCACTTCTGTGTAGCGAGGGTCGGGGCCTCGCGATGCGCGGCAGCCGCCGCCTCGGCATGGACGAGTTTGCCGGAGGCGGCTCGCGCACTCTCGTAAGGAGGGTGCAGGGGAATGTCTCGCTCACCTGCGGAAATAGGGTTAGGGCAAAGAAAGAATGAGCTAACTGAAAGGGGTAAAGTGCGAGTAGCTTACCTCCCCCGGGCGGAACAGGGGCGAGATCCACGTTCTTGCGGAGGAACGTGACTTCAAAGTTCTTCCCTTGGAAGAACCCGCACAGCTCGGCTTCGTGGCCCCCCAGGCTAGGGTGCGATAGCTCGCCTCGTTGAGTTGTACCAGCGAGAAAGGAACGTTGCCGAAGTCGGCTTTGACGACGACAAACTTCTTGAGCCAATTATGTCTCTTGTTCAACGTCTCGCGCACCTTGACATGAGTGCTGGAGAAATAGGCGGTGCCATCCTTGTTCGCCCGGAAGGAGAACAGCTTGCGGAAGACCGCAAGGCTGACTCGCGTCCGCCCAAGTGGCGGGCGAGCCGCGCCGACTCGCGTCCACCCAATTGGCGGGCGAGCCGCGCCCACTCGCGTCCGCCCAAGTGGCGGGCGAGCCGTACGGATTCGCGTCTACTGAAGAGGCGGGTGAGTAACGCTGGCTCGCGTCCGGCAGAGGCGCGAGCAATGACACCTTGTCCGCATTCGCCTAGAGAAAGCTAAGCAGTGACAAGCTATGAAAATAATATACAAACATAAGCCCGTCAGCGGGTGAGAAGTCCCAAATGTTTACAAATAAGAAAGTTCGATGAGAAAAGATGAGTCAAGTTCATGGTCCTATCACGCGGGCTGATCCAAGATGCTGGTGCGACCCGTGCCTGCCGGCTGATAGCGAGGAAGGGGCGGGTGGCTCAGTACTGAATCCACTTCCACCTGCCCCGCCCTCGTGCCCCGGAACGGGGCGGCACGCGAGGATAAAAGTACTCGCGAACCGCCGATAGTTCCCTCTGAGCCAGGTCGACCTGCTCCATGGCGTGCCTGAGCCGTTCCTCTACTCGCGTAATGTGCACCCCCAGAGAAGTCGTCCCATCGCCGTCAGCTGGGCGCCTCATGCCCTCCAGTACCGCGAACCGCTCCTCTGCCTCGGCCTTATTCTCATCCACCCTATCGCAAACCTCTTGTAGCATCGGGGATTGCTTCTGGAATAACCATGTCACCCGCCTCTTCATATCCTTAGCATCCTGCGGGTCGCCCAGGTACTCCGAGATGTGGTCCGCAGAAGGGGGGAGGCGAGTATCCCCCGCTAATGTCGACATCGGAGGAGGTGATCACATTGAAGCCTGCAAAAGTAGGAAAGATCAGAAAAAGCAAGCGTACAAACTCACCGGGGGTCGGCACGTCCCCCGCGCTGGTACGTGGGCGGGAGGAACCTGGTTGGCCCTGGAAGAGCTCGCCTTCGAGAGCCGCAAACGATTTCCCTAGCCTGGGGCGGGTTGACAATGGAGGAATCGCGGGAGGGGCAGGCGACAAGGTCGAAGGGCGGTGACCCACTCTGTTATCCGTGGGGAGGAATGCCCCAGTTCCATTCTACCGCCCCCGTCATCGCGGGGTGCCTCCTGCGGAGAAAGAGATGATAAGCGGAGTAACAAATCAGACAAGAGGCCGGCATACCTCATGGGCGGCCTCGACACCGACCGCCGAACTGGATGCAGGGGCGCCGTTCGGGGGAGGCCGCCTGATCATCTTCCCCTTCTTCGGCCTAAAGACGGGACTGAGTGATCCACGCGCCAGCCATGGAGCAGCATCGAGGACCTGCTCCCGCGTCCCCTCCCTCGCGGCGGCTAGGCACGCTCACATCTCTTCTGACATGGACATCGGTCAGCTACAGTTTGCAAGGAAGGTAAAAGAAAGAAGACGAGATTTTTCCCGTAGGCTCGGTGACATATTTATAGCATATTGGTGGGACCCACCAAAAGATTCCCTCCAGCTCAGCAAGCACTCACCGAACACGTGAGGTTGT
This sequence comes from Platanthera guangdongensis, assembly GCA_039583875.1. Taxonomy (NCBI): domain Eukaryota; kingdom Viridiplantae; phylum Streptophyta; class Magnoliopsida; order Asparagales; family Orchidaceae; genus Platanthera; species Platanthera guangdongensis. The sequence goes on along the minus strand of CM077159.1, from coordinate 42,525,038 downwards.
ATGATTCTTTCCGAGCTTTGCCAAACTCAAAAAAAGCAGGGTTTGTGTACAACCCAGTGTTCGCCGAGACCACGAGGCAGGCGAGCGAGCTAGGGTGCCGACCCGCACCCGCCAGGCAAGCGAGCGAGCTAGGGCAGCCGGCCCGTACCCTCCAGGTAGGCGGGCGAACCAGGATCACGAGCCCGCTTCCGCCAGGAAGGGCGTGCGAGTCGCGCGAGCCAACTCGCGCTCACCGAACGATAGCGGCGAGTCGAGTTCGCTAGCTCGCGTCCGCCCAGGCTAGTGGCAAGTTGGTCCCGATTTCCCCTAAGAGTGAGGTGCAAGTATCACATGGTTAACCTAATTAGGGCTTTATTTGGTAGAGCGGCTGCGGTTGTAAAAAAGAGTTGTTGGAAATACAAGTTTGTAAATGGAGTTGTTGGAAACTGGTTGCTGGAAATGGAGATCTGTTTGGATAGTCTGTGTTTGCAGAACTGTTCAAAACAGAGAACCGTTTGACAAAACAACGGTGGTTTTTTATAAAATTTTTTTATCATAAAATATTTTCGCGTTTCAAAACAATAATTCTGGAAACTTCTATAACAATATTGTGATGAAGTTATTGTGGTATAAAATTTAAAAGAAGATAAATTTGATGGTATTATATGCTATTCAACAATTTGCTCCATCAGAGAACATTCCATTAATCACTGAAGAAATTAACACCAGCTAGTCAAAGTCTACACAAAACCACCACCAAATGATCACAGCCACCGCCGCATTTCGCCGCTCATGGCAAGGTTGAGCAGCGCTGCAACCGTGTTTTCTCTCACCCTCATGCTGGCCCCGTCTTCTTGTCCACCAAATTTACCAAAATTTTAATTCCAGATGCGTTCCTGAAATCCTGCAGGCTTTCCCAACATCCAGCCACCTTAGCGATTATTGCCAAGGCATCCTCCGCCACCCCTGGTCGGGAATCCTCTGTTATAAAAAATTAGCTGGAAGCCAGGAGGTATGTGCGAGGAGGGAGATAGCGCCGATGTCGGCTAGGAGGAGGCAAATCTCGGCGTCGTGCTTCGTGAGGAGGCGGATCTCAGCGATGATCTCTCCCGGCGCCTCCGCGTTGCCCAAATGACTCATCCGCTACCAGGGAGCAGGCTGTGCGGCCCTTCACCTCCATCAATCCTTGTGCCATTCTTCGATTGATGGCCGGGAGAAGCCAGTAACTTCAAGCACGACGCCGGGCGGAATTTTCCTTCTCCCAGAAAACGCGATAAACTAGAGGGTTTCAGGAGGGTTTCGGGGAGCGAAGCTTTTACGCTGTGAGTGAAACGTGGCAATTCTAAATGATGGCGGAAAAATAAATGAATATAGACAGGCGCGTTTCATTTGCGGAAAACGTACCGGAGCAAAACGTTTAACCAAACGAACCCTAGGTTTGCATATAGTCGTTTAGAACAACGGAGTTACACTATTGATAAACCACTTTTGGCTGCATATAGCCGTTCCAAACAGCGGAGGTGCGCTATTTGAAGACCGTTTTCAGAAAACTATAAATAGACCCAAGGGAGTACCTCAGAAGACATGCTTACTTGTGCCCTTGGTTTTTTGCGCTTTTTTAGGTATCCTTAACTCAGCACTTGACTAAGAAGGAGAAACGCTCTAAGATCTTCCGGGTGTGTGGTGAGATCTCCGTGCTGGAGCCTTGAGTCTGTTTCTTGTGTTGTCTTTGGTCGTTTAGCTTGTGAGAGAGAAGTGTGCGATCACCCATTCCCCAAGGGTCGAACTCCACAGAGACTGATTTTCGGTTTCAACAAAAACAAAGATTTGATTTTTCCCCTGATTCCTTCTCGATACACCATAATTGGTTTAGAGAAGAGCCACACATAAGATATTGTCTTCTCAATATCAGAGGGATTAAGATTTCTTATGGAAATCTTATGATGAGAAGATCTGGTCATAAAATTGGGAAGATCCACTCAAACCAGCGGACACTTTCACCTGGTTAAGCATACGTAGAAGGAATAACCAAGAAGCATCTGACAGGACGTCTCGACCTGCAACTTCCCCTTGGCCGTGAGCACCGAGTGATCAGATGAGCTCCCTTGGATATGCCCCTCCTCGTTCCACGTGCTCTGCCCATACCTAACCAAAACCACACTCTGTCTCCGAAAATTCGGGGAATTGCAGCGTCAAGCGACCGACCCCCGTTTTCAGAACGTCGTCGGAGGGTAGTTACTCCTCCTCCGGCACGCTCGAGCAGGAAACATGGAGCGTCGGTGGGTTCCTCTGGCAGAAGATTAGCGATTTTCCCGCTGGCGGCAAACCTACCTAGAGCATCATGGGGGATAAACAATTTTTTTTAATTTCTTCCTGATACGAATTAAGCGACTGCCAGAAAAAGAAGTACGGCGGGAAACTTTTTTTCTTTTTCCTCCTCGATCGAGCGATGCGAGCGGCGGAAAACTGGAGAACGACGGGGAAAAACTTTTCGACCTGAGCGGCGAACGGCAGGAAGCAAAAGTATGGCGAAACGGGTGGCGGGAATAAAGGCGACGACGTGCTTTTACTCTCTCATATCGAGCGCCGGTGGGATTTTCCTAGGTCCCGATCGCAGTATGACCTTGCGAAAAAGAAAGAGTCGACGAGATCTTTTCCCTGTTCCGATCAAAACAACGACGGCCACAAATTTTACGTGAAGAAATTTTCCCTCTGGCGGCGGGGTTAATTGATTCCGAAATCCTCCTTTTTTCGATTGCAGCAGCGACGAGATTGCTTAGAAATACAAATGGGAAAACACCGACGATGGGGATTCGAGCGGCTAGGGCTAAACTTCGAGAATGTTAGGTTGCTCGAAGCATCCCGGGTGGTGGTCAAAGTGGAACAACTCCCCGTTTTCCCCAGCTTGGTTTTTATAGGCAAACGATAGGTTTAATACGAGTATCAGATATCCCGGTATCCGAACCAGACACGTTAAGCCTCCGAACCCGCTATGTACCCAAATATACATTAACAAAAATTTAAATATTACATACCATAATACGTTTTATATAAACTAAATTAATTGAATAAAATAATCGTTAGCTATTTTATTCCTTTTATTACAGTGCATTACACATGTAATAATGCAGCGTCTTTGGTATTTTCATGGCTATGGACTTAAAAGTTGTGCTTTAATCTTGGCTTTTGTTCGTGGATCTTGAATGTCTGGGCGTTGCTTAGATCAAGCCTGCTGTGATGATCTTTAACAATTGGCGCTTTATAAACCCTCTGGTATGGGTCTTCAATCCTGATCGTTGAACACCGAGTTAATACAAAGACTTGTAATGCTGATGACTGTTGGATCCCAATTCTATAATTTGGAATGTTGAATTTGTTCTTCTTTCTGGTTGGCAATCACGAAGTCAAGAACTCACGCTCGTTTCACTTAGATGCTGGGGAGATGGCCGTGTACAAGCCATACACGTATAGCCTTGACATATTAATCTGGATTGCCAGTCTATCAACCAATTGTTGATCGAATTAAAGGTTCTCTCCTAATGATACTTGGATGTGTCTGAAAGATGTGATTTGTTACAAGATGATAACACGTGGACGGTATGATCTAATCGATCATATAAAAGCCATCTTACATTACTGCTTGTTGTATAAAACCTAATTTGAAGACTTAATAACACAAGTTCCCGGGCTTAGCCCTGGATTCTTAACAAGTATGTTCGTTTCGGGCCTTAAACCTAAAATTCGTCATATAGTTTTAACCCAACAACCAACAGAGTTACACGATGCATATTCTCTCACCCGTACGTGCAAAGACTAGTCAAATGATTCTCACAAACAAAACACATTCTCATAAACCCAATTAAACTCCTAATCCTCCATAGAATCTCACACCTATTAATTCTACTAAATTACCAATCTGACTGTGAAAAATGGACAAAGAGCTAAATAAATCGCAAACTTTATTGCTCCAAAAAGATAATTATTACATAGGTATGCCTCCTTATTTATAGAAACTGAGGAAGATAAGAGAATTACAACACACGATGCGGGACTAACTACAATCCGCGCGGCTTATGCGGTTTGACAATATCAAACCGCACACTACACAAATGAATAACAAAACTCCCAACAACACCAAGGGAAACTGCCAGTCCTCCAGAGAAGACCGTTGGGCAAGCCGCCAGACCGCAACTGTGGGTTGCCATCAGACCGCAGTTGCGGCTACCGACCAGATTGCAGCGCTGCAAGCTACCAGACTGCAACTGCGGGTTGCCACCAGACCGCAGTGCGGTTAACCACCAGTCCTACGCTGCGGCTTCAACCAGACCGCTGCGGCTTTATGCAGACTGCTTCAGCTAACCGATATCGAACAACCGCGACTAACTGCTAGACCGCTGCGGCTTCCATCAGACCGCCGCTACTACTCCTGATCGCAAGCTGAGGTTCACCACCAAACCGCTGGATCAAACCGCCAGGTCGCTAGGACCAGTAGACCGCTGCAGTTAGGAACAAGACCGCCCGGTCTCCACTAGCTCCAACACTCCCCCTCAAGCTGGAGCATATATATCCACCATGCCCGGCTTGCTACAAACCTCCTCAAAAGAAGTAACCTGTTTGGTGAAGAAGTCAGCAAGTTCTTTCTCTGAGGTAACAAATGGTGTGCAGATCAGATTTTCAAAATCTGCGCGGCTTATGAAATGACAATCCACCTCGATATGCTTTGTTCTCTTATGAAAAACTGGATTTCTCGAAATATATATAACTGCTTTATTGTCACAGAACATGGGTAGGGGATGATCATAAAACTCTCTCAGATCAAGTAAGAGAGTCCATAGCCACTTCAACTCGCAAGCAGTTTGACCCATGATTTTATATTCAACTTCTGCACTTGACCGAGCAACTACAGCCTGTTTCTTGCTCTTCCAGCTGACAAGTTTACCTTTAACGAAAGTACAGAAGCCAGATGTAAACCTCCTATCTTCCTTGTCATCTGCGTAGCTTGCATCAGAATAAGCCTCAACCTTCAAATGTCCTCTTTTCTGAAATAAGAGCCTTTTTCCCGGCGCACCTTTTACGTACTCTAAAATCTTTAGAGCTGACTGCAGATGGCACTCTCTGGGGGCTTGCATAAACTGACTTACTTTCCCTACTGCATAGCAAATATCTGGTCTTGTGACCTTCAGATAAATGAGTTTACTCACAAGACGCCTGTATCTGGTAACATTTTCTAGAATAAGAGAACTTTCATTCCAGCATTTATCAACTCAAATAGCCATAGGAGTCCGATCGGGTTTAGCCCCAAGAAGGCCTGTCTCCTTCAAGAGATCTAACACATACTTCATCTGTGAAAAAACAACAGAACCAGATTTCCGAGATATCTCAATCCCCAGAAAATACTTAGGAGACCCCATATCTTTGGTAACAAAATGCTGAAGCAGATATATTTTGTCATGTCAATGCAATTTATATCATCCACTGTAAGAAGAATATCATCCACATAAACCGCAAGAATAATGAGACCAGACGATGATTTGCGAATGAACAAAAAATAATCTGCAGCACTACGGGAGAACCCAATCACAGAAATAACTTCATTAAACTTGTCAAACCAGGCCCTGAGACTTTGCTTAATACCGTAGATTGCCTTTCGCAGCTTACAGACCTGAGACTCTCCCTGAGCAACATACCCAGGAGGTTGCTCCATATAGACAGTTTCGTGTAAATCACCATAAAGAAATGCATTATTCACATCCAGCTGAGACATTTTCCAGTCTCGGTTGACGACCACAAAAAAGAGCACAAGGATCGTAGTTATCCTTTCCACAGGAGAGAAAGTATCAAAGAAATCCACACCATAAGTCTGCGTAAAACCTTTTGCAACAAGTCGAGCCTTGTAACGATCAATTGATCCATCTGGGAGAAACTTTATGATAAAGACCCAGCGATAGCCAACAACATCAACACCTTGAGGTATAGGAACAAGAGTCCAAGTATACCGATCAGTAAGAGTACGTATCTCTTCATCCCTAGCAGCCTTCCAATGGAGAATAAGAAGAGCATCTTGATACGAGACATGAACATTATTAGCCGAGTGGGCCAGAGCAAAGCTCCTAGATGAAGGAGAGAGCTGAGCATAAGAGACCAAAGCCTGCAGAGGATGATGGGTGCAGGAGCGAACACCCTTCCGAAGAGCAATTGGAAGATCAAGATCACTCGTGGCTAAGGAAGGCAATTCACCTTCAGAAGAAAGAGGAGGCCCCGAAACAGACACAGAGGGCCCCAAGGGCAACACTGCAGGCTCCAGAGAAAGTGACAGAGCAACATGAGTAGAGGTGGAAAGAACCGGCTCTAGCGAAGGTGCCGAGACAATAGACATGGAAGAATAAGTATCAACAGACACGAGAAAAGAAGTAGGGAAGAAATACAGAGTATCTTTAAAGAAGGTAACATCTGCGGAAACATACTGTTTACGCAGGAGAGGATCAATACATCGATACCCCTTTCTGAGTAGGACAATAACCAAGGAATATGCATTTAACCAAACGAGGAGAAAGTTTGTCACGTCCAGAAGAAGGAATATGGACAAACGCCGTACAACCAAAAGTTTTAAGGGGCAAAGGAAATGGTTTGACCTCGGGATAAAAAATAGAAAATGGAGTCTTGCCCTGAAGAACAGACGAGGGAATACAATTAATAATATAGCAAGAGAGAAGAATCGCATGACCCCAGTAAAACTGAGGGACATTCATTTTCAAAGAAAGACTGCGAGCAACATCCAGAAGATGATGATTCTTGCGTTCAATAACGACATTCTGTTGAGACGTATATGGACAACTTGTTTGATGAACCAAACCCTTGCTCGCACAGAAATCAGAGAATTGATGGCTGACATATTCTTTGGCATTATCAGTACGAATAACTTGAATGGGCACATGAAACTGTGTGAAGATCTCATGATAAAATGCAATGAATACAAAGAACAATTCAGAACGATCCTTCAAGAGATAAAACCAAGTGCATCTGGAGAAATCATCAATGGATGCGACAAAGTATAAACTTCCTCGACCAACAGTCACAACGGGAGGAGGAACCCAGATGTCAGAATGAACTAGTTCAAAAGGACGCGAAGAACAAAGACCCGTTCGAGCTGGGAAAGAAGAGCGATAATGTTTACCCAACTCACAAGCTTTCCAGTTCAAAGGCAAATCGTCTGAAGGAAGATCCGGAAAAAGTTGATGAATGAAGCGAGAAGGAGGATGACCAAGACGACGATGTCACAGCTAAACAAAGGAAGAAGCAGAAAGAGCAACGTCGTGGTCAAGATAAAAAAGGCCAGCACTAGCAGTACCAGTAACAATCGTAGCCTTCGAGACAGAATCAGAGAAAAAACAAGTGGTGCCAGTAAAAGTAACCGTGCAATTTAACGTAGTACAAAGAGTATGAACAAAGAGTAAATTGCACGGGAAAGTAGGGACATAGAGAGTGTCCTCTAGCTGCAAAGACGGAGAGAGATGCACCGTGCCAATACCACGCACATGAGCAGAAGTCTCATCAGCAATAACAACAGGAGACGACCTGTTTTTTTCAAGCAAAGAGGAAAACAAATAAAAGTTGCCAGTCATGTGACAAGTGACACCATAGTCAATAAGCCACTTGTCAGAGGAGGCCACAAAAGTACAAGTAGTAGAAGAGAGAAGGGAAGCCATCCGTAAGAAGAAACCGGAAAGTAGAAAGACTAATCACATGGTTAGAAACAAGCCGCACAGGAACATGTCGACAAACAAGGAGCAAAATGAAATAGACCACAGGAAAGGTCGCAGAAAAAAGGAGAAACCGCACGGTCACGGTGTCAACATTCCAGCGGTTAGAAAAGAGGCCGCGACCAAAATGCGGAGAGAGGCCGCAGCGACAAGAGAGAGGTCGCAGCGACAAGGGGAAAAGGAGACCGCACAGTCACGGTGCCAACACCCCAGCAGCTAGATAAGAGGTCGTGACCAAAATGTGGTACTCACAGCAAGGAAGAAACAAGCCGCAAGAAGACAACCCGCGGGGAGAAAGAAGAAAAAAAGAGCAAACACGAAAAAGTCGCGCGAACAGAAGAAGCCGCAACAAAGGGCGACTAACAAAAGGCGGCAAGAGCAAAAGAAGCCGCACTAAGAAGAAGAAAGAGAAGAGCAAGAGTCCTCCCGGTCAAGATGACAACATACCAGCGACAAGGAAGAAGCCGAGACCAAAAGGCGAAACTCGCAACAAAGATGAGAAACCGCGCGAACACAACAAGACACAAAGAAGCGCGGTTAGCAAGGAAAGCCGACGAACATAAAAAAAAACCGGATGAAAGCAAGTTGCAAGCACAGCGAGAAGCAAGAGAGGGAAGAGAAGGGAAAGAAACCGGACAAATCAGAAGAAGCCGGATGAAGCCGGAGAAAGAGGCTACGCGGTTAAAACAACAAACCACGATTTTTTTGAAGCAAAGGATCGGTAAGGTCTGATATCATGTGAAAATGGACAAATAGCTAAATAAACCGCAAACTTTATTTCTCCAAAAAGATAATTATTACATAGGTATGCCACCTCATTTATAGAAACTGTGGGAGATGAGAGAATTACAACAAACGATGTGCGACTAAATACAATCCGCGCGTCTTATGCGGTTTGACAATATCAAACTGCACATTATACAAAAGAATAACAAAACTCCCAACAACATCAAGGGAAACCGCCAGTCCGCCAGGGAAGACCGCTGGGCAAGCAGCTAGACCGCAACTGTGGGTTGCCACCAGACCACAGTTGCGGCTACCGACCAGATCGCAGCGCTGCAAGCTACCAGACTGCAACTACGGGTTACCACCAGACCGCAGTTGCGGTTAACCACCAGTCCACCGCTACGGTTTCAACCGGACCGCTGCGGCTTCATGCAGACCGCTGCGGCTAACCGATATCGAACAACCGCGGCTAACTGCTAGACCGCTCCGGCTTCCATCAGACCTCCGCTGCTGCACCTGATCGCAAGCTGAGGTTCACCACCAGACCGCTGGACCAAACTGCCAGTTCGCTAGGACCAGTAGACCGCTGCGGTTAGGAACAAGACCGCCCGATCTCCACTAGCTCCAACACCGACATCTAACCCCCAACGAAATTCAAATTCATCGAGAAAAAGGTATTTGTTATAATTATAATGAAAATTTACCTATTACCATAAATGCAAAGGACAAGGTACGTTCATGTGTTTTCAAGAAACTGATGATAAAGGGGATATCTCACCCCTCTTAGGGTTATATATTGCATATGAATAATGACTCATTTTAGGGTTATATATACAAGACCCGAACATATACAGGTAAATACAGATAAGCCCCTTTACATACACACAATATCTAACACCCCCGCTCAAACTCACGGGGGATCATACATCAAGAGTTTGCACATAAGGTAGTCATGCTGAACCCTCGTCTGGGGCTTGGTGAACAAGTCCGCAATCTGATGCTCGGTGAGACAATACTGAGGAACCAATGTACGTTGGCTGTACTGCTCACGGAGGAAGAAGACGTCTACTCCAACGTGCTTGGAGAGGGAAAACTTCACTGGATTCAGTGTGAGCTGAATGACACCAGTGTTGTCACAAAAGAGTGGTCGGTCCTGAGGAGACTGCCAAAATCTGCAAGAAGCCAACGAAGCCAGATAATCTCCTCGGCCGTAGTCGCCATGACGCGTAGCTCAGCCTCAGTACTAGAGCGGGAAACACCATACTGTTTCTTGGACTTCCAGGCAACAAAGGAGGAGCCCAAAAACAGACAGAAACCAGTGACAAAGCGACGATCAGAAGGATCATTAGCCCAAGTAGCATCAGAGAAAGCAGAAAGCTGAAGGGAACTGCTGTTGGAGAAGAACGGACCACGGCCAAGAGTCGTACAAAGGTAACGAAGTACACGCAACAAGTAAGCATAATAGGATGATGTAGGAGTGCTGACAAACTTGCTCAACACATGGACTGCATGAACAATATCTGGCCGAGTGGTGGTGAGATAGATCAGGCTGCCGACCAAATGACGATAGCGAGTGGGGTCAGCAAGAGGGATCCCCTCACATCTTGAAGCTGCAGGTGAAGCTCCATCGGTGTGGCAACAATGCGAGTGTCGGGAAGAGCAGCCCGAGCTAGAAGATCAGTAGTATACCGCTGTTGAGAGAGCTGGAACACTGCAGAGGTGGAAGATAGTCCAATGCCCAGAAAATAGCTCAAAGGTCCCAAATCTGTCATCTGAAATTGCTGCTGCAGGTGATGCTTGACAAAGACAATGAAAGTCGGGTCATCACCAGTGATGATCATATCATCCACATAGAGCAGAAGAAGAGTCCGGCCTCGGGAAGAGGTGTGAACAAACAGGGCCGGGTCGTGCTGGCCGGGCTGAAAACCAGCGGTTGTAACGACAGAGCTGAAGCGCTCAAACCAGGCTCGAGGAGCCTGTTTGAGACCATAGAGAGCACGACGCAACCGACAAACCATGCCAGGAGGAGCAACAAAACCGGGATGAGGAACCATGTAGACCTCCTGCTGCAGGTCACCTTGAAGAAACACATTCTTCACATCCAGCTGAAACAGGGACCAACGATGGACAACAGCAACAACAAGTGTGCTGATCGTGGTCATGTGTGCCACATGAGCAAAAGTCTCATCATAGTCCCGACCATGCTCCTGCTGAAAACCCCGAGCAACCAGGCGAGTCTTGTACCACTCAATAGAATCATCAGAGCGAGTCTTGATCTTATAGACCCACTTGCAAGTGATGGGAACAACACCAAGAGGAAGAGACACAAGATCCTAAGTAGAGGTACGCTCAAGAGCAGCCAACTCATCAAACATAGCGGCCTGCCACTCAGGAACCTGAGTAGCCTCGCGGTAGGAACTAGACTCTGGAGCACTGGTAGAGGTAGCAAGAAGAGCAGTGAGGTCGAGTGGCTGGGTGGTAAAACCGAGGCGATCTGGTGGATGTCGATCTCGAAGGGGGTAGTGTCTGGCAGGCGGATCATCCACGGGACTCTCACTGAAGACTGGGGGCACCTGTGGGGTAGTCGGAGCACGACGAGTGTAGTGGTGGAGAATAGGAGGTGGAGGGCCGGGAGATGACAGAACATGAGGAGGTGGAGAGGACTCATAAGAGGGAGATGACGATGATGGCGGTAGCTCTGCTGGTGACTGGTCTGACGGTGGTGGCAAAACAGGTGGTGGTACGGTAGGAAGAATAAGAAACTGAATATCAGCCGGGGTAGTGGATGAGGGTGAAACAGAGGTGGATGAAGAAAGGAAGAAAGGTTGGTCCTCAACGAAGGTGACATCACGAGAAATGTGAAGACGGCGTGTAACAGGGTCATAACAACGGTAACCCTTGTGATCTGAGCTGTATCCTAGAAAAACACATGCAGCAGACTGAGCAGAGAGCTTAGTCCGCTCACGTGGTGGTAATAGGACATAACACAGACATTCAAACACACAAAGATGAGTGTATCGAGGAGGATGAGAGAACAAACACTCACCGAGACACCGACCCTGAAGGAAGGTGGATGACTGAAGGTTGATGAGATAGACAGCGGTGGAGACAACCTTAGCCCAAAAACGTGGGGGAACATGGGAAGCCAGAAGAAGAGTGCGAGCGGTCTCAATGATGTGGCGATGTTTCTTTTCCGCAGTGCCATTCTGGGAATGAGCACCAGGACAGGAGAGCTGCGGGAGCGTGCCATGAGAGGCGAGAAGGTCACAAAACTCATGCGATGGTACTCCCCCCTGAGTCGGAGCGAAAAATACGAATAGAGGCGGAGACACGACCCAAAACACCCTGGTGAACAAGAGTTGAAAGACGGGCGCCACTGGGATGACCGAGACGATGGTGCCTCTGACAAAAGGAAACAACGGGAAGACATAAAAGAGGATCAGCTGGGGATGGTGTGACTGATGACAGACGAAGGCACTCAAGGAGATATACCCCACTATGGCGACGACCAGCTCCAATGAGGGTCCTTGTAAGACGATCCTGCACATGACAAACAAACTCATCAAAAACAACAAGGTAACCACTAGAGGCAAGCAGGCTGGCGGAGATGAGGTTCATGGAGAGCTGATGGATGTAGGCAACATCAGGAATGTGGAACTGAGGGGTGTGGAGAAGGCCAGGACTGGTAATAGGAAGGGTGGTGCCATCAACAATAATAACACGTAGGTGGGAGGAAACAGGCTGACAGACATGAAGATGGGTGACATCATAGGTCATATAAAAAGAGACTCTAGAGTCAAGTAACCACGTGGACGAAGAGATACCTGACGGGGCAGAGGCTGCTGAGGGATTAGCAGAGGTAGAGGCCTGACCAACTGTGGCTGCAGATGTACTCGGGAAGGTGCCTGAAGATAGCTGCTGAGCCAGCTGTATGAGCTGCTCAGAGAAGGAGGCTGTCAGAGGAGGCACATGCAGACTGGAGCTGCACGCTGCTGGGTGTCACGAGACTGGATGTTCTGCTGGGAGCGCTGAAGCTTGCGACACCCAGACACTTTGTGGCCCGGTGCATGACAATAATGATAGGGAACAGACCGCCGCTGCGCAACATTGGGACCCTGGGTAGGAAACGGAGCAGACGGTCTCACAGGAGCGCTGAGCCCTAGAGAAGGTGGCAGAGGAGGTTGCAGAGCAAACTGAGCAGCCAAGACAACATGGGGGGGGGGAGGTAGTGTGCTGCGTCTCCTCCATGGTACGAAGACGAGTCTCCTCCGCCAGAATCGTGGACAGAGTGTCACGAAGTGTGGGTGGAGTACCCCGATGGAGAAACTGTGAGCGGGTAGACTCAAACTCCGGGCGCAGGCGCATCAAGAAATCGTAGACACGACATGCATCTCTGTACTGAGCGGTGGCAAAGCAATGGCAGCAGGACAAGCAATGGGGTGGCGCCATCTCGTCACACAGACGCAAGAGGGAAGTGATCTCAGCAAAAAACTCCTGAACTGAGCGGTCGCGCTGGTAGGTAGCTGCACGAGTCTGTAACAATGAATACTAAAGTGCCTGGCTGGAAGGCTGATAGAGATCAGAAAGATGATCCCAGATCGCCTTGGCGGTGGCGAACTCACAGATGGCCAGACGGATGGGTACCTTACAAGACTGACCAAGGATAACAATAGCCCTGGAGTCATAGTCCTGCCACTTGGCCAACGCCTGCGCTGAGGAAACACCGGTGGTTCTGGCTGTGGAAACAGAAGACTCAGTTGAAGAGGCGGCAGTGAGCAACAGTGCTGGGCATGATCCATCTAAATGGCTCCAAAGGCGTAGGCCTCGGAGATGCATGCACATGGTGGAAGACCAAGCCTTGTAGTTCTGCCCGTTGAGCAGCACATCAGGCTTGAGAATATAGCCACTGTGAGTCGAGGCGGGATCCATTGAAGGCCGTCAGCATGGTGGGAAAATCTGGAGCAGGATCGATCGGCGCTGAAACAGGGATGGGATCAGCACAGTCGATCGGAGAAAACAGACGGGATCGACGCAGTCGGGATCGACGCAGTCGGGATCGACGCAGTCGGGATCGACGCAGTCGGGATCGACGCAGTCTGGATCGACGCAGGCGGGATCGACGCAGTCGATCGGAGGAAACACTGGTGCCGACGCAGCGGTCGATCAGAGGCAGCAATCGGGATCGACGGGGGAGAAAAGGCGTCGATCAGAGGGAGAAAAGGTGTCGATCGGAGGGAGCGGCGGGATCGACGCAACAGTCGAACGACATAACAGTCGGGATCGATCGACGCAGACGAGCGGGAGAGGGATCAGGAGAGTTAAACCCTAACCTCTGATATCATCTTAGAATTGTATATTGCATATGAATAATGACCCATTTTAGGGTTATATATACAAAACCCGAACATATACAGGTAAATACAGATAAGCCCCTATACATACACACAATATCTAACATTCCTTGCCCCTGATGCAGGCCCAGAACCCGATCAAGATCCACAAAATATAGGAGTCTATTTATAAACTCTTTCCGGGAAATACCTGCATATTGCCTACAACTTGCAACTTTTATTAACAATCAACCCTTAGAAACTTTGATAGATAGCAATATCTCCCATAGTTTTATTACTACTCGAATGATTGCTTTTCTTAAACTGCCCAGATTAGCAATTAAACAATTCCCAGTCTAGATGGGTAATTGTACCTTAGTACCCTGTCAAGGAAAATGTGCAGACATAAATCTGCTCATACAAACATAATCTTTTCTCCTTACACTTTATGTTTTTGATTTACAAGGCGCGGGTGTAGTTTTGGGAGTACAGTGGCTCGGATCTTTAGGACCCGTGACCACAGATTACTCAAACCTTCCTTTGTCCCATTCTGATACTCATGGTTCGATCACGTTTTATGGTCATAATAATGACCTAATAGATTTGGTTTCATCATCGCAAATGTCACGCTTACTGTATTTAAACCCCACAACTTGATGTTTTCTGTTAACAATTGAGGCATCACCACCCAAATATCCTAATCCATTTGCATCACCTCAATTTTTCTATTACCGTCCGAATTTTGAACCTTATTGGGACAATTCGAGCAATTGTTTGGGGTTCAATTATCATTTCCACTGAATAGATCGATAGATCATTAAATTCCTCTAATTCCCAATTTATGATTGACTAATGTCAGACCATATTGCTAGGCCCGCTACCGACACTTTCAAAAAAACGAAATTGAAAAAATGTTAATCAAAATGCTTAAAGGCAGTCAAATTTTACCCAGTACCTCTAGCTTTAGTTCACCCGCAATACTCATTAAAAATAAAGATGGTACTTGGCGCTTCTTTGTAGATTACAGTGCGCTAATTTAAATCACAATTTAAGAGGGTTTTCCCATTCCAACTGTCGATGAGCACTTGGATGAGTTATGCCATGCTCGTATATTCACAAAATTGGATCTACGAGCCGGATATCATCAGATTCGAATGACGGAAACCGATATATGTAAAAACACATTTATATGCATAATGGACATTACAAATTTTGTGTTATGCCATTTGGTTTTACTAATACACCTTCAACTTTCTAATTGCTTATTGTTAGAGAATACTAGGAAAAATAATGTATTGGCCCATTAACTTGGCCCATGTAGGATTTTGTGTTTAGTCCCACATTGTTTGTATAGCTAGATCTTACTCTCCTCTCTCCTATATATTTGTACTCATACTTGTTGTTTTGGTGTTCAAGAAATATATACAAGATTTGGATCTTTCTCTACATGGTATCAGAGGCAAACGGTCCGGCCTGTTTTCTCTCTAACCGCCCAGCCCTCCTGTTAACCGGGCGACCTGTATTACTGCTTAACCACACTGTTTTGCGTCTTCCTTCTTTTCTAACCGCCTCCTTCTTCTCTCCCGTGGATCCACCTCCTCTTTCTCTTCTACGTTATTTTATAGCCTTTATCCATCTGGCTCGTGGACCACACTCCCGTGCGGTTAGATTTTCTTAACCGCCACGGGCTGCTCTCTACCTGCTGCGGGTCCCCCTTCCCGCGGTTAGATCTAACCGTCTGACCTCAAGTTCTACTCGCTGCGACCTGTCTCTGTCTGTCACAACACGCATTTTCTCCGAATTTGAGAAGTATCAGAGTATGAGAAAACACGCGTCGTGATGCCACGTCGAACAGGGGATAACTGTCGACGTTCAGGCGAACACCATCTAACTAGACTATGAAATTTCATAAGTTTAATGATTAGAAAAATCAGCTATATTTTAAAGGCCGTATCCCTCGGCTCAGTGGATCACCTGGTACACAGTTTAAAAACTATACTTATACGCAGTGGAAAATACTTTATGTATATTTGACATCCTATGAGAGTGCATAAGTGACCCCCGAGGTCAACTTATACTATGCAAGACTCTAGATTTATTTTATATTATAAGTAAGAAAATGATCTTTTTTACGTTGCTTGGAAAGTAGTGTATGTGTTTTATAAACATGCTGATCATGAGATATACTTATAATAGTGTGTTTTTTAGGTTTAAAAGTAACTAGCAACCTAGCATAAAACTTCCCAAAAGCAAATAGACTATCTCCAGAAAGGTAGCAGTAAAAGAAACATATCTAGTATCATAAGCAAAAACCACCAGTGGGCGTCAGCAACCTGACACGAACCCACTGACGAGCATGTATGTCTGTAAGAAAACAAAAACTACCTCACAAGACTAAAAAACTGATCTCTACAGTACAAGAGATCACCAGCAACAACACAGCAAAACTAGCCGCATACTTGGCTACTAATCAGAACCTGAGACATTCAGAGAAGAAAAGAATACCTCAGCAAGTAAAACAAGAAAATCTGAATAAGAGCATTACATCAAAATGGAACCAAGGAGAGTAAGAAAACATGACAGTAAAAGTAAGTGCTGTCCAAAGTAAGCCAAAGTACACCAAGCACAAGTAAACAACAACAAGCCCTGCTCAAATCCTGCAGAGGCTACAAGGCAAAAGAAAAGAGAACTTGCCACAATATGCTGCATTTTACAAGAAAGAAACACCTTAGAATCCTAATTTGTGAGTTAAAGACAGTAGTAAACAACATGTACCTGAGTTGGTGACCAAAAATAGTTCCCCAAACAAAACAGTTCCAACTAAAAATTCACTGTATCAGCACAAGGCCACCACATACCCAAACCGTACCTGAGATTAAAAGGTGGCGGCCACGGCAATACCCAGCCCCCTGAGACTAAAAGGTGGCGGTCACGGCTCGCACACAAAACATCCCACTCCTTTAGAGCGTCAAAATACCACTACCTGCCATAACCCACGATTCGGCCTTCAAACAAAATAAAGGAAGAAACGAATGTCCGACAAGACATCCCCACCAAGGAGGTAATCACTCGGGAATAAAAGAAAATGAAAGAAAAGTTTGGTTAAGGCAAAAAAATAAACGTCGAACTCAGATCACAGGAAATCGTCGATCTCAAGCCACAGGAAATCGTCGATCTCAAGCCACAGGACATCGTCGATCTCAAGCCACAGGAAATTATCGAACCCAGTTCGACGATTATCGTCGAACTCAGGCAACCGGAGATCGTCGATCTCAGTTCGACGATTTCCGTCAAACTCAGATCGACGATTTCATCATACCCTCCTCAACTCTCTAGAACACTACTACAAGCCCAGAATAACTCTAATCCTCAAGACTATGGAAAGGAAAAGAATTTATGCTACTGCTACCACAACTGTCAAGCCAAATTTACACCCAAATCGAGCCTACGCATGAAATACTCAGCATTATAACACTACAGCAAACTGACCATCGGCTTAAAAATTTGTAGCAAAAGAGAAATCTGGCAAGACTAAGTAGCATTCCTAGGTTCTAAGAACAGGAACTTAAACTATCTCGAACAGGAAGCAAAAATCTGATATCTGGACAAGAAGGAAAAAATTTTGTAGACTTAAACAAGGAGGTTTCAGGCTAAAAAAAAACTAGATATTGATTAAATCTGGAAGGGTTAAGGAGTACCACTTGGCAAGGGCAAGGAGTACCACTTGCCTCAATTTCCAGCGATTTATCTTGCACAACCCTTCCTCTCTCTCTCGGCTCCAGCCGCAACAGCACCTAAATCAGGATTCTAGAGTTTTAATGGCGGAAAAGGATCAAACCAAAAATTCCGAGACCCTTAGAAACACCACGAAAATTGAATCTCTTACCGTAGGAATGAAGGTCTAGGCGAGAGTAATCCAAATCCGCTTTCGGAATCGAATTCCGTCCACTAACACTCCCGGAATCGGCGTCCGAAGGCAAGGGAAGCCCGCCGGTTTTCCTCTCTTGCACAGGGGCGGCGATTGTATTCCGAAAAGACAAAGAACATCCACAGTGGCTTTTCTAAATAAGGCTATATATAGATAGCGGCTAAATCCCAAATATTTTCTATTCTTAGCCAATCGAAACGCTGCTAGCCACCTATTCACCATAACTGCTACTATCTAAACGAAATATCTATATATAATATATAATATTGCATTAATATAAATAAAATACAAAACGACGCGAAACCCGAACATCTTCGGAATTCGACGAAATTTGCACCGTAGCTAAATACCCACGCTACGAACGCAACGACGAAGTCGAAATCAACTTTCGACGAACAAAACTCGGGTTTTCACTTCCCGAAGACAAAACACAAGCATCTCCCGAGAGGCCTTACCGGTCGCCAAAACAGACCCGGCTTGATAGGGAATCTTGCCAAAAGGCTATCAACAACCACACAAGTAACCTAAAGAGCTAAGACCACGCTCTAACAAACGGCACATGCCGGAAACACGTCAACGTAACGCCAAACGAGAATTAAATAATCGTAGAAAAATCGGGGGCGTTACAGTCACTCCCCCTAAAAGAAAGTTTCGTCTCGAAACTTTACGTACACAACTTCTACTATAGAAGGAAAGTAACAAAACAAGAGCTAGTCGCGCTTTCCAAATCCGGATTCTTCCATAGAACTTTCACCATCGGGATACACTTTGTCCGCAACACCCGATCTTGAGTATCCAAGATGCGGACCGACACCTCAACATATGAAAGATTAGGCTCCAACTGGGGCACAACATCCAAGACTTGCCCACTGCTCCGCACACACTTCCGTAATTGGCTTACATGAAACACATTATGAACATCTGAGAAATTTGCTGGCAAATCCAATCTATATGCTGACACGCCAATCCGTTCAACAATCTTAAACGGGCCCACATACCTCGGATCCAATTTCCGGTTCTTACCGAAACTCTTAACACCAACCATCGGGGAAACCTTAAGAAACACAAGGTCCCCTACAGAAAACCCCAAGTCAGACCTACGCCGGTTGGCGTTCTTCGCATATCTCTCCTGAGCTATACGAAGCTTTTCTCGAATAAGCTTCACTGCGACTTCCATTTCCTCGAATGCATCCGGACCCACCACAGGCCTCTCACCGACCTCGGTCCAAAACAAGGGAGTTCTGCAGTGCCTCCCATACAAAGCTTCAAACAGAGCCATTTGCAAGCTCTCCTGGTAACTGTTATTGTATGCAAATTCCATAAGCCGCAAACGCTCATCGCACGCTCCACCGTGGTCCAAGATGTAGCACCTGATCATATCCTCAACTATCTGGTTCACCCGCTCAGTCTGACCATTGGTCTGTGGGTGGTAAGTTGTAGAATACCTCAAATCTGTACACAAACCCTCTTGCAGACTCCTCTATAAGCGAGATGTAAAACGAGAGTCTCGATCCGAAATGATGCTAACTGACACACCGTGTAAACAGATGACTTCATTCAGATACAGCTCTGCTATCTTTTTCATCGGATAGTCAATCTTGTATGACACGAAGTGAGCACACTTCGTCAGTTTGTCCACTATAACCCAAACAGAATCAAATCCCCTTGGAGATCTCGGTAAGCCCGTAATGAAGTCCATAGAAATACTTTCCCACTTCCAAGTAGGGATCTCCAACGGAGTCAACTTGCCACCAGGCCTTTCATGATCGGCCTTCACACGCTTGCAAGTGTGGCACTCAGCAACAAATCAGGCTATATCACCCTTCATCCCATACCACCAGGCAATCTGCTTCAATTCATGATACATCTTTGTAGATCCTGGATGGTAGACAACACTGGATCCATGAGCCTCTCTGCAAATCATAACCCTGATGTCTCCAACAGCGGGGATGCAAAACCTGCCGCGGTACTTCAAGGTACCCGCATCATCGATAGAAAAATCCGGCAACTCCCCTCTCTCAGTCCTGAGGTATAAGTGCAGAAGATCCGGATCATCCTTCTGGTGCAACCTGGTGAGTCCAATCCAAGACGGTTCTGCCACTGCCAAACTGCTCTGCATGTCACAGCGTCCCACGAAAATATCCATCAGGAGGAACTCTTCCACTAAACGATCGGCGGTGAGATTAAATATCTTCCCCGTCTTCCGGCTCAGGGCGTCGGCCACCACATTGGCCTTGCCCGGATGATAATGTATCTCCACATCATAATCGGCCACATACTCTAGCCACCGCCGTTGGCGCAGATTCAACTCCTTCTGAGTGAACACGTACTTTAGACTTTTATGATCTGTGAAGATCTTGCACTGAGCACCATAAAGTAGATGCCTAGATCGGGAATGCATGAATTTATATTCTTTTTCTGATTTAAAACCATGTGTGTACATATGTCATCCTGCGAATCTTTAGCTTGGCACGTTGTGCTTATGCAATGTTATGCTATGCATGATTGTGCTATGCATTCTAAAAAAAGCCCTAATGCATGTTATGAGTGGCGTACACATGAAAATGTTATGCATCCCATACTACATAACATTCTCATGCAACGAAAAAGAAACGTGCTAGTCGCATTCATGTGGTGAGGTTATGCATCCCATACTACATAACTCTCACATGTTGCTCCTATGGTGAATCCATATACAGACACATAATATGCATCTCATACTACATAATATGCCCCGTATACTTATTGTTATGCTATGAGTGTAGTGTTCGTGTTTCAGCCAAGACGTGCTGATGACATATCGGTGTGTGTATGATATGACACTAAACATCTAATACCTACAAGGAAAGGTTGCCCGACAAATTGTCAAGCAACCTCCCTCTGATACCAACTGTCACAACCCGCATTTTCTCCGAATTTGAGAAGTATCAGAGTATGAGAAAACATGCGTCGTGATGCCACGTCGAGCAGGGGATAACTGTCGACGCTCAGGCGAACACCATCTAACTAGACTATGAAATTTCATAAGTTTAATGATTAGAAAAATCAGCTATATTTTAAAGGCCGTATCCCTCGGCTTAGTGGATCACCTAGTGCACAGTTTAAAAACTATACTTATACGCAGCGGAAAATACTTTATTTATATTTGACATCCTATGAGAGTGCATAAATGACCCCCGAGGTCAACTTATACTACGCAAGACTTTAGATTTATTTTATATTATAAGTAAGAAAATGATCTTTTTTACGTTGCTTGGAAAGTAGTGTATGAGTTTTATAAGCATGCTGATCATGAGATATACTTATAATAATGTTTTTTTTAGGTTTAAAAGTAACTAGCAAACTAGCATAAAACTTCCCAAGAGCAAATAGACTATCTCCAGAAAGGTAGCAGTAAAAGAAATATATCTAGTATCATAAGCAAAAACCACCAGCGAGCGTCAACAAGCTGACACGAATCCACTAGCGAGCATGTATGTCTGTAAGAAAACAGAAAACTACCTCACATGACCAAGAAACTGATCTCTACAGTACAAGAGATCATCAGTAACAGCACAACAAAACTATCCGCCTACTCGGCTACTAATCAGAACCTGAGGCATTCAGAGAAGAAAAGAATACCTCAGCAAGTAAAACAAGAAAATCTGAATAAGAGCATTACATCAAAATGGAACCAAGGAGAGTAAGAAAACATGACAGTAAAAGTAAGTGCTGTCCAAAGTAAGCCAAAGTACACCAAGCACAAGGAAACAACAACAAGCCCTGCTCAAATCCTGCAGAGGCTACATGGCAAAAGAAAAGAGAACTTGCCACAATATGCTGCATTCTACAAGGAAGAAACACCTAACAATCCTAATTTGTGTGTTAATGACAGTAGTAAACAACATGGACCTGAGTTGGTGACCAAAAACAGTCCCCCAAACAAAACAGTTCCAACTAAAAATTCACTGTATCAGCACAAGACCACCACATACCCAGCCCGTACCTGGGATTAAAAGGTGGAGGCCACGACAATACCCAGCCCGTACCTGGGACTAAAAGGTGGCGGCCACGGCTCGCACACAAAACATCCCACTCCTTTAGAGCGTCAAAATACCACTACCTGCCATAACCCACGATTCGGCCTTCAAACAAAATAAAGGAAGAAACGAATGGCCGACAAGACATCCCCACCTAGGAGGTAATCACTCGGGAAGAAAAGAAAATGAAAGAAAAGTTTGGTTAAGGCAAAAAAAATAAACGTCGAACTCAGATCACAGGAAATCGTCGATCTCAAGCCACAGGAAATCGTCGATCTCAAGCCACAGGACATCGTCGATCTCAAGCCACAATAAATCATCGAACCCAGTTCGACGATTATCGTCGAACTCAGGCAACCGGAGATCGTCGATCTCAGTTCGACGATTTCCGTCAAACTTAGATCGACGATTTCATCATACCCTCCTTAACTCCCCAGACCACTATTACAAGCCCAGAATCACTATAATCCTCAAGACTATGGAAAGGAAAAGAATTTCTGCTACTGCTACCACAACTGTCAAGCCAAATTTACACCCAAATCGAGCCTACCCATGAAATACTCAGCATTATAACACTACAACAAACTGACCATAGGCTTAAAAATTTGCAACAAAAGAGAAATCTGGCAAGACTAAGTAGCATTCCTAGGTTCTAAGAACAGGAACTTAAACTATCTCGAACAGGAAGCAAAAATCTGATATCTGGATAAGAAGGAAAAACTTTTGTAGACTTAAACAAGGAGGTTTCAGGCTAAAATAATCTAGACATTGATTAAATCTGGAAGGGTTAAGTCAGCAGCAACAGGAAACTAGGTGAATAAATTCTACTTGGCAAGGACAATGAGTACCACTTGCCTCAATTTCCAGTGATTTATCTTGCACAACCCTTCCTCTCTCTCTCTCGGCTCCAGCCGCAACAGCATCTGAATCAGGATTCTAGAGTTTTAATGGCGGAAAAGGATCAAACCAAAAATTCCGAGACCCCTAGAAACACCACGAAAATTGAATCTCTTACCGTAGGAATGAAGGTCTAGAAGACAGTAATCCAAATCCGCTTTCAGAATCGAATTCCGTCCACTAACACTCCCGGAATCGGCGTCCGAAGGCAAAGGCAGCCCGCCGGTTTTCCTCTCTTGCACAGGGACGGCGGTTGTATTCCGAAAAGACAAAGAACATCCACAGTGGCTTTTCTAAATAATGCTATATATAGATAGCAGCTAAATCCCAAATATTTTCTATTCTTAGCCAATCCAAACGCTGCCAGCCACCTATTCACCATAACTGCTACTATCTAAACGAAATATCTATATATAATATATAATATTGCATTAATATAAATAAAATACAAAACGACGCGAAACCCGAACATCCTCGGAATTCGACGAAATTTGCACTGTAGCTAAATACCCACGCTACGAACGCAACGACGAAGTCGAAATCAACTTTCGACGAACAAAACTCGGGTTATCACTACCCGAAGCCAAAACACAAGCATCTCCCGAGAGGCCTCACCGGTCGCCAAAACAAACCCGGCTTGCTAGGGAATCTTGCCAAAAAGGCTACCAACAACCACACAAGGAACCTAAATAGCTAAGATCACGCTCTAACAAACGTCACATGCCGGAAACGCGTCAACGTAACGCCAAACGAGAATTAAATAATCGTAGAAAAATCACGGGCGTTACACTGTCCGATGCGACCACCTTTCTCTTCTCATTACACGACCTCTTCTCGGTCTTATCGCTGCGGCCTCTTTCCTTGTTGTGCGGTCTCTTTATCGCAAGGAATCTTATTGCTCTTGTCGCAAGGAGTTCTTTCCCGCTGCGACCTGTCTCTGGCCTCAAGTTCTCTCCTTCTCGCACGGTCTCCTTCTTATCGCAAAGAGTTCTTTCTTGCCTTGGCGCTCTTCTCTTGCCGTCTGCCTTGTTGCTTCCCGCTTCTCGGCTCGACTTGGCTGTTCCCGCGGATTGCTTCTACCGATCTTGTTGCGTGTTGCTTCTAATCGCACGGTCCGATGCATGTTCGCCGTTTTTGATCTTGGTGCGGTCTTCCTCTAACTGCCGCGATTTGTTTCTATCCGCTGCGGGCCTTTCTTCTATCCGCTGGTCGTGACCTTTCGTGCCGCTGGTGCGTTGCCACCGTGACCGCTGAAGACTGTTTCTTACCGATCTTATTGTGGTTTGCTCACTGGAGGTGGTGTGAATGGTGGTGGAGGATACAATAGAGACTTAATCGCGGCTGCCTAAGCGATGTTGCACGTTAGAGGAGAGAGCTACGAAAATCTCACAACAAGGGGACAAGAACTAGACTTCATTCATTTATAACTTTATACAAGACTAAAGGTCTATTTATTGGACCCCGGGTGGCACACCCGTAAATACATGAAAACATTAAAATATTAAAAGACACTACTTGACTTGACTCGATGCAACACAACACGACACATAAGTTGACTTAAATACATATATAGTAATAACATGGATAACCAACAAATGAGTCGTAATAGATCCGTAACATATTGTTTTTGATACATTATCCAGAGCCTTCCAACAGAGGAAGATGAGCTACCTCAGGCTAAATTAGCAATTCTAATACTACCAATTTCTTCCTTATTGGATACATTACAACCGTATTATTTACTAGATCCATTTATACAACAGTTACATAAGGATCTATTAAATAACCACGCAGCACACCCTAACTGGAACATGAAGGGTGATTACATATTCTATAAGCAAAAACTTTTCGCAGAATTCAATCATCAAACAAAAATGAATCACAACCACACATAACAGTTATTATGGAGGACACACGGGCATCACCAACAGATTACACAGATTACGTGACTAGTTCCATTGGTTTCAAATGAGAAGAAGTCACTGCATATATAAATCAATATGATTTATGTCAAAAAGCAAAACCACTTGATCATGCACCGTTTGGCCTTTTGCAACCCCTACCCATCCCGCCAAGTTATGGACATATTTAACTATGGATTTTATAAAACATTTGCCTACTTCTAACAATTTCTCCATAATTATGGTCGTCGTAGATATGTTCTCAAATGTAGCATATTTTGCTGCTATTAAACCACCGATAGATTGCCCAAAAACTGTTGTCCTATTCTGAGATACCATGGGTAAACTACATGGTGTATCAGAATCCATAATTTTGGATAGAGATCATATTTTTCTCAGTAATTTATGGACCGACCTTTTTGAATTACAAGGAACAACATTACGTTATAATTCAGCTTATCACCGTAAACTGATGGGTAAATTGAACGTGTAAATCGATGCTTAGAGAAGTATCTTTGAAAGGGTCATATTATCTAAACTTAGCTGAATTTCATTTCATTACCACATTTAACTCCTCAATCGGCATGACTCCATTTAATGTCATGTTCGGCCGATCCCCTCCTCGGATACTCTCTTACTGTGTAGGTAATTCAACTAATGAATCTGTGGACTTGACGCTTCAAACTAGAACGAAGTCATTCACCAACTACGTCAAAATCTTCATAAAACTCAACAAAAAATGAAGCAACAAGCCGTCTGACATACCCTACAAACTAGAAACGAAGTCACTCACCAACTACGTCAAAATCTTCATAAATTTCAACAAAAAATGAAGAAACAAGCCGACTGACATGAAGCTACAAACTAGAGACGAAGTCATTCACCAACCACGTCAAAATCTTCATAAATCTCAACAAAAAATGATGCAGCAAGAGGACAGATATAGGAAGGACCTAAAATTGCAATTACACGATTGGGTGTTACTCAAACTACATCCATATCGGCAACTAACACTAACACGAGTGGCATTCAAAAATTTATCCTTGAAATACTCTAGGCCTTTTCAAATAATAGATATCATCGGCAATACAACTTACCGTCTCAGTCTCACGAAGACATCAACAATTCATGCCGTGTTTCATATCTCCTTACTCAAACCCTACAAATGAAATCAACACAAACAGATAACAATACTACCTATACAAAGTTTCAACAATGTTCCAATTCTCGAAGTCTTAGTCGTCATCAACAAACACCAAATCTTTCGGTATGGCCTCATTATTACACAAGGATTGTTACAATGGAAAGGTCTACCTTCCGATGATAGCACATGGGAAGACTTGGATCCGATCACTGAGCAGTAAATAAACAATCCTACGACAGTAAAACGTCATGCAAATAACATCAACGCCGACTGGACTGAAGAAATATCGTCCCGGGCACTTAGAAAAAATGCACTCGAATGGAAAATTTACTACCGCCTGGAGAATACTGACAAGCAAATCGAAGAAACAAACAAAATTCCAACAACTTCGACCCCGAACAAACCCCAAAGAGCAGCAAAACAGTAATCAACATACCCTAAACTCAAAAGTAAGAATCAACCAAGCAAGGGTTACTGTTTCAGGTCTCCTCCTGAACATCGCCTCCAATTCCATCTCATTATCGCTCAGTTAGGGGTTTCACCTTTTCGCCTCCCAGCTTTTAGCAGACCGAAATGATGATGACATCATCTTTTATGGGGAAGCAAAATGTTACAAGATAATAATACGTGGTCTCTATGATCTAATTGATCATATAAAAGCCATCTTAGATTACTGCCAGAGTGTCAGTTGTATTCCACCAGCTCATATCTCTAGATGATTCAATGGCTGTGATCAATCTCGACAGACGGACTGTTGGCTGCTGAATATTTCTATTTTATAAATTGTAATATTTCATTTGTTTCCAACGGTCAAATTACAATCTATATAATAGACTCATGAATGATGTGATAGTTATCAAAATGAATAAAAGTTTAACGTTAGTATTTATTCTCATCTCTCTCGTTTCACTCTCTCACTTATGGCGACCTCCCTCCTGTCTTTCTTTGAAGAGAAATCTCAACATGATTTCCCGTGTTTCCTCTCTTGGCCTTGAGGACTAGGGTAATTTTTCCATAGAGGGTTGTTGATACAACTGTGACTCTTGACAGTCATGTGGGTAGCAGGGCAACAAGTGTAAGTGCTGCCTATCATGGTAGTCTACTCTTGTAGGACAACAGAAGGAACCAGTAGGGGAAGGGTAGTTTATTCTTGGGCATCACAGACACATGCATAAGGAGGAGAAGGAAATGAGGGGGATTGGTAGTTTAGTCTTAAAGCATCATGCTCATCCATATACAAGGAGAGGGGGGATGGTTTACTGATCTCAGAGCAAATAAAAAGTCTTCATATAATTTTTATTGTTATAAAAACATATTTTTAAGTACAATGAGAAATGATTCAGTGTGCTTTAAAATAGAAACCTGTGTGCAGAAGGTATTCAAAATGTGTATGATGGATCATCTGCTAGTACTAGAATTAGTGATGGAGTGACCAGAAAACTTTCAATTCGAGGAAGTTTATATCAAGGATCAACATTTAGTTCTTATGTTTTTGTAACAGTAGTGGAGATGCTTATAAAAGACATTTAAGGCGAGGTGCTTGGTGTGCGTTTTTTTTAAACTGAGTGCATAGCTTTAATCTGATGGTTAAGTGAAAGTTATAACAATGAAAATATTATTTAGAAGATAGAGAGCTAGAACTGAGGACATGATTTGCACTTTTAGTTGGTGGGACAGTAAAAATCATCCATCTTTCTTATTAAACGATAAAAAGTAACTAAGTGTGTGTTACAGAGCTCACGTCGTTGGTTATCTAGTATTATGAGTTTTATTTTATTAAGTGTATTAGGTGTTTTAATATCGTTGCCCGGATGGACGATCAGAGTCCGTGGTTACGTTCGGATGATCGATCCGAGTCGAATCCATATATTACTTTTATATTTTTGAGTTGTATGTTGCCCCCGATCGGCCCAAACAATCCTAGTCGTCCGATCGGGTTGTTTTATTTCTTGTTGCACTGTTACAGTTAGTGTGTGATTTTATTTTAGGTTTATAAGTATATGCAGGCGGTTCGGGATCGGGATCAGGAGTTTTGGCGTAGTTCCGAAACCGTCGGTCACGGGTGGTGCGACGCCAACCCTTCATCTCTTCCCCTTCCGGTGCGACGCCGACAACGCCTCCTCCGCCTTCCTCCCCTTCTCTGGTGAGTCTGTCCCGCCTAAGCCTCTCCTCCGACATCTCCGCTTCTTCTTCGCCACTGCCTGAAGCCCTTCCACCCCACCTCCTGCTTCCCTATTTGCTCGTAGCCTTCAACCTCCCCGCACCATCCTAGTCAGATCTCCTCCTTCCCAGCCCTAGCCCCTCCCCTGCTACAGCCCTCTCCCGTGGACCCACTCTGCCAGAACCCTCCCCCCTCTCCCTGAAACCTGTCCGCCTGAAAGCCCTACCCGCCGGAAAGCACTGTTCCTAGAACCTTTGGCCTATGTTTTAATTTAAAGTTACTATTCAAAAATTTAAAACGTTGTTCACTCCTCCACTCAGTCCTTATCTCTAAGCCACCCTTCCTAAAATCGTGGACCTCTTCCCCAATTCCTATACCCCATATCCCCTCCTATCGTGGATCCAATTCAAATCACCCCCCCCCCCCTCTCACTACAACCTTGATGCCCGCCTACAACCGCCTCCAACGCCGCCTGCATATGTGAATTGTGGTAATAGTCATTTCCTTTTAGTTGTTTATCTTGCCACTTGTATTGTAATGGTTGAATGTTTTATTGCTACTGGTATTGTTCGCCGAATGATCTGCAGTGAGTATTCTGTGGTTGCTTGAAATATTTGCGCCTCGGTCTTTATAAAATTAATAGTTGTTTTCTTTTACTCAAATATTTGTGAACGCACGTACCCTGTTAATTTACAATAATAATTAATAATTACTTGTTAGCAATTTTGGCGGACCACTTGTGCACTTGCATCACACGTCATTGCACATAGGAGTGCATTTAGCGAATCCACCCCGTGTCTGCCCTCCACTGCATCAAATTGAAGTAATATATGGATTCGACTCGGATCGGTCATCCGAACGTAACCACGGACTCTGATCGTCCATCCGGGCAACGGGTCACCGCCTCCTGCGGGAAGTCAATCGTGGTGCGCCGTCAACTCCCCCCGGCTTAAAAGCACTCAACTCCGGAGAGTGCGGGAGGTCACCCTCGCTGTGTAGCCGTGGGGCGAGTCTCTCGAACTCCTCTGAAGATATACAGGTAGCATCGTGTCCGGCTCGGCCGCTCCAACGGACAAGATAACGCAAGGTATCTCGTCCTCCCGCGGCGTAGAAGTCGTGACCTACGATCTGAAGCACGTCGTCTGTGGAAGCAGGTGGTACCAATGTATCTCCGTCAGGCACTGATGTATCTCCGTCTGGCGATTATGTGTTAAGCCGGTGGTTGACGACGGACCATGATCGACTTCCCGCAGGAGGCGGTGACCCGTTGCCCGGATGGACGATCAGAGTTCGTGGTTACGTTCGGATGACCGATCCGAGTCGAATCCATATATTACTTTTATATTTTTGAGTTGTATGTAGCCCTCGATCGGCCCAAACAATCCCAGTCGTCCGATCGGGTGGTTTTATTTCTTGTTGCACTATTACAGTTAGTGGGTGATTTTATTTTAGGTTTTTAAGTATATGCAGGCGGTTCGGGATCGGGATCGGGAGTTTTGGAGTAGTTCCGAAACCGTCGGTCACGGGTGGTGCGACGCCAACCTTTCATCTCTTCCCCTTCCGGTGCGACGCCGACAACTCCTCCTCCGCCTTCCTCCCCTTCTCCGGTGAGTCTGTCCCGCCTAAGCCCCTCCTCCGACATCTCCGCTTCTTCTTCTCCACTGCATGAAGCCCTTCCACCCCACCTCCTGCTTCCCTATTTGCCTGTAGCCTTCACCCTCCCTGCACCATCCTAGTCGGATCTCCTCCTTCCCAGCCCTAGCCCCTCCCCTGCTACAGCCCTCTCCCTTGGACCCACTCCGCCAGAACCCTCCCCCTCTCCCTGAAACCAGTCCGCCTGAAAGCCCTACCCTCCGGAAAGCACTGTTCCTAGAACCTTTGGCCTATGTTTTAATTTGAAGTTACTATTCAAAAATTAAAAACGTTGTTCATTCCTCCTCCACTCAAACCTTATCTCTAAGCCACCCTTCCTAAAATCGTGAACCTCTTCCCCAATTCCTATACCCCATATCCCTTCCTATCGTGGATCTAATTCTAATCACCCCCCCGGCTCAGTACGGCCTTGATGCCCGCCTACAACCGCCACCAACGCCGCCTGTATATGTGAATTGTGGTAATAGTCATTTCCTTTTAGTTGTTTATCTTGGCACTTGTATTGTGATGGTTGAATGTTTTATTGCTACTAGTATTGTTCGCCGAATGATTTTCAGGGCGTATTCTGCGGTTGCTTGAAATATTTGCGCCTCAGTCTTTGTAAAATTAATAGTTGTGTTCTTTTACTCAAATATTTGTGAACGCACGTGCCATGTTAATTTACTATAATAATTAATAATTACTTGTTAGCAATTTTGGCGGATCACTTGTGCACTTGCATCACACGTCATTGCACATAGAAGTGCATTTAGCGAATCCACCCCGTGTCTGCCCTCCACTGCATCAAATTGGTATTAGAGCCCTAGGTTTGGGCCACATTTATATGTGTAGTGGTAGGGGCATTTAAGTTCAGTTATGTCTAGTTTTTATCTTCGTTCGTCTCCTTTATGGGGGGATCACGAGTCCACTTATAGGCGATCTTACAAAGCCCCTTTATAGAAACCCTTATGTTATTATGATGATTATTGCACCTCGCACATCACTATGAGAGATCGGGTCGACCCTTTGTCGCAACTCCGTTATACTAGAAGCGATCACCTCTACAAGAGGTCCTCACATTATCATCGTTACACTTCTCCGCGACTTTATGATGATAGAGTGGAGTATAGTTCAGGTCGTCTTCGTTACACCTCTCCTCTAATTGAGGAATCTGAGTTTGGCTACATGCGATCACCACCGCACGTTTGTAGGGCCCACACACCCCCACAAACACATTCTGAATATGTTCGGAACTACCGTCTAGATGATCCTCAGTAAGCCTATAGAGATCACCATCGTTTAGACCCTCCTAGGGTTCCGCAGATAGAGTTACCTGAGGCCGAATTTCAACGATTAGTTCTTGACCGCTTTGATCTCTTAGATGCTCAATTTGATCGCATAAAATATACGCTTAGTAGAGAGCCTAGGGATTTAGGTCAAGTCACTGATACGTCTAGTAGTGCTCCAATTAATATGAGAGACCTGACACTTTACGAGACTCGTTGTCCATGTGATCTTGTTGTTGAATCTGCTCATGATCTCATTATACAGGTGGAGAGCGATACTCGTATGACTAGTGAGTATGATCGCGTGAGTGAGGATGAGCAACCCAGTGACACTGCAATGGTATATCCATCCTTCACACCTCACTTAGACATAGTGTCTCCTTTGGTTAGGGGTCTGTATATCGACACTATACTGAGTGACCCACACTTGAGTAGCGGCTCTTCCTACTTTACCCATGTCACTATATCGAGTCACATCACTACTGGGAGTCGAGAGCATAATGTTGACTTCATAGTGGACACCTCACCCACTCACGAGGACACGACCTCTGTCAACTATACTCATCTGGAGGATCATCCCCTTATTAATGACTTCATCGTTGGACCCCCAGATAAGCCTCCTGACGAGCCACTACTCCCTTGGGAGGATCATGAGCCTAGTACTGACTTTGTTGTGGGTTGTCTACTTGCTCCTGTTGAGAACCAAGGTCCAGCGGGATTGGGTGTGCGTGAGACCGCATATTTGGGCTTCCCCATCGCGTTCCAGGTCTGGGTGTTGACCCCGGTGGGCCCCCCGTGTGGCGGAATATCCCCGCCATCCCGTGGATATATTAGTCCCACATTGCCTGCAGCGGGTGGTCCTTGGTGTTTATGTACCCCCGTCTTCCCTTCCTACTACCTCGGGGTTTTGGGAAGATGTGTGGTGACAGGTGGTTTCCACATGGTATCAGAGTCATCCCGCTGCGGGGGTGTGTTGAGAACCAAGGTCCAGCGGGATTGGGTGTGTGTGAGACCGCATATTTGGGCTTCCCCATCGCGTTTCAGGTCTGGGTGTTGACCCCGGTGGGCCTCCCGTGTGGCGGAATATCCACTGACACTACTAATATTGGTGCATTCCTCTTGGAGGACCATGCTATCAATATCAACCTCCTCGGGGTTACGTCACTGTAATGCTTATTTAATGAGCTTTCCCGCTTACACCTTCGTGATATGTCGTATGTACGCACTAGTGCTCATCTCATACGTGATGACTTTGTGTATCCACCCCCTGGTGAGCCACCTGACGGGCTTGATCGTTTAAAAGGTACACGTTACACCAGCGCGACACACTATTTGGTCACCATCCACGACATCCGTACTGGTGTTGACGTTAGTCATGTTGGATTTTTCTATCGTCCGTCTAGTAAACCTCCTGATAGGTTGCCTCATGTTATTGTTGTCCAAGTCATTGTCAGGCTTTTCATTAGGAAGTGTGTCGAGTATGTTGTACCCCATTTGCATCCTTCACTTCATTTTAGTGAGTCGGTTGAATCATTTACTTATCATCTGCATGCACTCCACGAGTGGGTCCGTAGAAAAATTGCAGCTTCTAATGATTATCATAAGGATCGTGCAGACCGGCACAGGCAGGAACAAATATTTGAGGCAGGAGAACATGTATTAATTCGCATGCGATCTGAGAGGGTCCCACAAGGACCAGCGAAAACTTTAAGCGCACTCCGAATGGGCCCCTATACAGTTGTGCGACGAATTGGTACGAACACAAATGAGATAGACATCCCTCAGGGTATGGGCATTAGCTGAACATTCAACGTAGAGGATTTTACTCCTTACTATGAGGAGTATGTGTACGTGGACCCACTCACCACACCTCTAGCTGAGCCTTCATCTGCCATAGCCTCACCACTTGAGCCTCCTCCTCCTATTGCCTACACCAGTCCCTCTTTGTTGCCACCAGCGGCATCGCGACATGCAGATCGAGTTGCACCACCGACTATTACACCGACATCATCGTCATACGGAGATACATCAGTGCCAGACGGAGATACATTGGTACCACCTGCTTCCCCAGACGACGTGCTTCAGATCGTCGGTCACGACTTCTACGCCGCGGGCGGACGAGATACCTTGCGTTATCTTGTCCGTTGGAGCGTCCGAGCCCGACACGATGCTACCTGGATATCTTCAGAGGAGTTCGAGAGACTCGCCCGCGGCTACACAGCGAGGGTGACCACCCGCACTCTCCGGAGTTGAGTGCTTTTAAGCCGGGGGGAGTTGACGGCGCACCACGATCGACTTCCCGCAGGAGGAGGTGACCCGTTGCCCGGATGGACGATCAGAGTCTGTGGTTACGTTCGGATGGCCGATCCAAGTCGAATCCATATATTACTTTTATATTTTTGAGTTGTATGTAGCCCCCGATCGGCCCAAACAATCATAGCCGTCCGATCGTGTGGTTTTATTTCTTGTTGCACTGTTACAGTTAGTGGGTGATTTTATTTTAGGTTTATAAGTATATGCAGACGGTTCAGGATCGGGATCAGGAGTTTTGGAGTAGTTTCGAAACCGTCGGTCACGGGTGGTGCGACGCCAACCCTTCATCTCTTCCCCTTCCGGTGCGACGCCGGCAACGCCTCCTCCGCCTTCCTCCCCTTCTCCGGTGAGTCTGTCCCGCCTAAGCCTCTCCTCCGAGATCTCCGCTTCTTCGCCACTGCCTGAAGCCCTTCCACCCCACCTCCTGCTTCCCTATTTGCCTGTAGCCTTCACCTTCCCCGCACCATCCTAGTGGGATCTCCTCCTTCCCAGTCCTAGCCCCTCCCCTGCTACAGCCCTCTCCCGTGGACCCACTCCGCCAGAACCCTCCCCCCTCTCCCTGAAACCAGTCCGCCTGAAAGCCCTACCCGCCGGAAAGCACTGTTCCTAGAACCTTTGGCCTATGTTTTAATTTAAAGTTACTATTCAAAAATTTAAAATGTTCACTCCTCCACTCAGTCCTTATCTCTAAGCCACCCTTCCTAAAACCGTGGACCTCTTCCCCAATTCCTATACCCCATATCCCCTCCTATCGTGGATCCAGTTCAAATCAGCCCCCCCCCCCCCCCCCCCCCCCCCCCCGCCTCAGTACGACCTTGATGCCTGCCTATAACCGCCACCAACGCCGCCTGCATATGTGAATTGTGGTAATAGTCATTTCCTTTTAGTTGTTTATCTTGGCACTTGTATTGTGATGGTTGAATGTTTTATTGCTACTAGTATTATTCGCCGAATGATTTGCAGGGCGTATTCTGTGGTTGCTTGAAATATTTGCTCCTCGGTCTTTGTAAAATTAATAGTTGTTTTCTTTTACTCAAATATTTGTGAACGCACGTGCCATGTTAATTTACTATAATAATTAATAATTACTTGTTAGCAATTTTGGCGGATCACTTGTGCACTTGCATCACACGTCATTGCACATAGAAGTGCATTTAGCGAATCCACCCCGTGTCTGCCCTCCACTGCATCAGTGTGAGTCAAGTCATGTAGTCTTTTATGTGTTTTTATTAATTCACATAGTTTCGTGGTATCGAGAATTTACACCTGTGCCATCTAGGTTCTATATAATAGACCCTTGGGGTCATGTAATGGATAAGAAAAGTATTAATCAAGTTCTCTTCTCTCTCAAGCTCCTCTCTTTCTCTCTCTAGTTTTTCTCATCTCCTCTCCCATTCTAGGGTTTACCCCTTGTATCCCCGCCTCCTCTCTAAACATTCATCGGCCCGTAACAGTGTGATTATTTAAGTATCTTTGATCAATTATTCAAGAGGATAAAGGAAGTTAATTGGATATAACCTCTAGAATTAAGGATGGGTTTCTAAAATGGAGAAGGTTTTCAAGAATGTTACGTGTAGAGGATATAAACATGGGAATGTTAAGATGATTATGTGGCAAAAAATAAAAAAGGTTAGATAAGTGATGATTCAGTGGGACAACAGGATATATATGGGAGATAATTTTTTAAAATAAAATTAGGTGTTTTGAAAATGCACACCGAGTTTAGAAAATGCATTAATTAGATGAGTAAATATAATTAGTGCTGAAGGTTTATTTTAGAGAAGGGTAGACCCAATTTAACATGGAAGAATATTGCTAAAATGATTTGCATATTCTAGGTTTAACATCTGGAACAATAGTCAAAATAAACACATGGGAATTGGGTATTCATAAAGCTGCCCTTAAATAGTTGGGATGAGGTTATTGATGATGATGCATTATCCACAAACATGAATTACTGGGTTCATATATTCATTTTCCATGCCCAGTTTCACTAAGGAACAACACTATATCAAGGAACTGATGGAGTACGAATAAAAAAATAAAGGAGATATGGGTAGAAGTGATGCAAAGTTTGTCACCAGTGTAGATAAGATAATAGTCGCTGCTCCTACAGCTAGGAACCCTTTGCTCCTCCATCCTTCAAATAAAGCCCAAGATCTCTCATTTCGCTGCAAACCCCTCTTACGAAGCTCCAAATATGACATCTTCATCTCCCTGTTGAACAATACATTTGAAATTGCATCACCAAGTCAAAGGATCTTACTTTTTTTTGACATTTTCACAGGTTTTCTTCTTATTTCTTATAAATATTTGCTCAGATGAACTAAGTTTTCCATATTGTCAAAGAACCTACTTTACTTCATATGCACACTAACTTCAAACATTGTTTTCAACTACTTAGGTAAAAAAAGTTCTACCACATGTATTTCTTATATGCCCAACGGCTGAGGCTGCAATTTTGGTCTCTAATGATGAACTTACAAGAATCATTTCATCTCTTGGCTTGCAAAATAAGCGGGCAAGAGATATTCGTGAGATGTCACGCCAATACCTGGAAGATTGGTGGACTCACGTGACTGAGCTTCATGGCGTTGGCAAGTGCGTAAGAACTTTTCTCAATAACATATGCTTGTATTTTTTCCTTCTGCAATATAAAATGTTCATGCAACCCTTGGCATCTTCTAATTTAGATCCCTTGTATTTGGTGTTTCCCCATTTCTTTCAGGTATGCAGCCGATGCTTATGCAATATTTTGTGTTGGTAAACCAGAGGATATAGTTCCCTATGACCACATGCTTGTAAAATATTGGGAGTATGTGGTTCAGTGGAAGCGTGACAACAATATGTAACGACTTTTGACAATTGCTAGTGTACATGGCTCTACAACTTATGATCCACAGGAAAGTAAAGCACATTGGAATTACGATCATGTCTTGATTAGAAATTATTTTTTGCTTCTCTATGAAGATTTTCATCTATCCCTCCAGCTAGATATCACCGTTCTTGTGCTTTGAAAACTTCTTTTTTGCAAGTTCTAGTTAGCATTTTGTACTGTTCTGATTATTTATGTTGTGAGCCATACCTCAAAGGACATTGCTTCTTACCTTATGTAACAGCCTGCTAGCAGGAAC
This sequence comes from Platanthera guangdongensis, assembly GCA_039583875.1. Classification (NCBI taxonomy): domain Eukaryota; kingdom Viridiplantae; phylum Streptophyta; class Magnoliopsida; order Asparagales; family Orchidaceae; genus Platanthera; species Platanthera guangdongensis. The sequence goes on along the minus strand of CM077159.1, from coordinate 42,488,828 downwards.
GTAAGCGCCACCGTTATTTGAGTTCTGTTTTACTATGGTGACTTACTTTTAATTTCGTGGCTAGACCCTTACACTTGGGCATGGTGCACGCTCTATGCAAGGATCAACAAAAGGGCACCACATGTAACGAATCAGGTCCTCTAGCCAACATGGGATCATGAAGTTTGCCCCTCTCAGGATACTTTACATGTGGTTTTCTTCTAAACATGGCAGATGTATAACCCTTGCAACAAAGAATGAAGGGTTCACAAAATCTAGCCAACCTCAATCATCAACTCCATTCAGGCAAACCCTTCAATGTCCCTAAACGTAACTGCCACACTGCCTCCTTTGGGGAAATTCACTACTCCCCCCATCCTTCCGCCTAACCCCTTCCTTTGATGACATAGCGAGGGGAACTCTGCCTGTAAAGCAGCAAAATCCAGCCATCCCCAATCTTGACACCCAACCTGCCAAGTTTCCCGCTACCTATGCATCAGTAACTGATTTCGACAATGACCACGACGACGGGTTGTCAACATTTATTGATTGCATCTTAAAACACATTTCCCTCCCTACATTTTTCAAGTGAAACTCCCTACCTTCGCCAACCAAAGCTCCCTACCTTCAATGGTGCGAGTGACCCGGAGAACCACGTTCAGTGGTTGAGTCTTCGATGATGGTGAGGACTATCCGAGACAGCTTGAAGTTCCAACTTGTTTTCGTGACCCTAGAAGAGGTCACATTCTAAACTGCACCCGAGAAGGGACTGCGGTAGATTGATTCTTTGACCTCTCTTGCGTGAGCATCACCATGGTGAGCCAAAACACCTTTAGATTTCACGAGGGTTAAGAGGACGATGCATTGTCTCAGCTATCTTCTGGACATGAGGTGGAGGATTGTGATACACTGCACAATTACATGACTCGCTTTCATAAAGTTAAGATGGAGGTTCGTGACATAGACAACCACAATGCTCGCCTCACTTTTGTGCACAAATTACGAGATTGACGGCTTAAGTACCAGTTTTATGGCCATCCCCTTCCTCCTATGCACAGACCTTAGATCAATCAAGGCTCCATATGGATGCAGCGAGCATCCCCAACCCATTGAGGGAAACGCCCCCCCCCCCCCCCCCCCCCCCCCCGCGAGGAAGTTTGGGCCTCTCAAAAGGAGAAATAGAACGAAAAAAAAGACTCACGGTAGGGAGGGACCAAAAAAGACAAAACATGTTAATATTTGCATCTAACTTTTCCATGCTAGAGCAACAACAGGAGATCCATCTCTACAGATACTATGTATCCATGGAAGATATGGTTTATGCCCTCCACCATGAGCCCTTTTACACGTATTAACGATCTTCCAACCAACCATGTGTGCTAGTTCCATATGTAGATCGTCCATGCAAGTGGACACCCACAACGTCAACGCTATACAGTGGCTTTAACTTTGCGTTGTGGTTGTAGGGAGCCGATAACACCCATTGGAAGGGAAGCCTAATTCTGCATGCTCTCAACAAATTGATGGGAGCCCATTACCCAAGACTCGTATGATTTCATTATGTGTCCTCTTTTAGTATCCTCCTATGAAAAAATCCCTTTTTTTCAAGAGTCTTCACATGAGAAATAGTGTATTGCACACGTATACATGATAAGCCAACCCAATAATTGCCCAGATATATATATATGCATGTGTCCCCAAGATGCTCATCAAGAATGTTGATCTGACCCCTACGATAACACCCACATCATCTTTATTATATAAGAAAACCTCTAATTCCTCCATGGTGTAACATTTAAATCCCAAAATACCCTTATAAAAACAGTTTTTGTGGGTTAACTTTGAGGTCTTTTGGCCGGATCAAAACTTAATTAATACAAATTTCATCATTCCCTGCACTGTTCACCCACTTTAAAATCGCGATACGCGACTTTTTCCTCGGTTCTTCTGCGCAGGTAGGACATCACAATCCCTCCTCCTGCAACTTCACGGCGCCAAGATCTCTGCACGCCTTTCGTGATGCTCCGGTGCTCCTCCCCGTTGTCTAGATGGCCTCACACCTCCTCTCGCACTTCTTGCACGTGATTTTCCGCCTGCTCTATCTCCAAACCGAAGCAGAAATCACAAGAAAGAGAGAGAGATAGAGAGATGACGGAGGCGAAGGAGTCATTCAGGATCGTAGCGGAGGAAGAGCCGGCGACATGGATAACTTCATTCCCAAACCCTGTAAGCTCACACACTCCTCCGCCCTCTGCATTTCTTCTATTTCCTTTGCTTCTCTCAATGTTTTCATGCGAATAACATAATTAATGTCACCTGTCTTAATTCGCATAAGCGGTGGGTAAATATTTTCTGATTCTAGCTAGATAGGGTTTCTTTTTTATAACCGCTGGGTTAGGGTTTATGATGTAAACTCAAATTTAGGGTTTTGGAAAATAATTAATTTTTTTGATTTAAAATAAATTCTTTCAATGGAATTAGAAATCTAGGGTTTTGATTTTAAGAAAATCCCGTAGGCCATGCAGCCAAATCAAATTTTTACGTGCGTATTTTCAACATCGTCGCTCTGAGCTTTGAGAAGTTTGTTAATTTCGCTTGAGTGGTTCTCTCATGCGTCAAATGAGTCGTACCTTCCACGGAGCCTACAAAACCACAATCAAAAATCCGCGAACAAATAATTTATGTAATAACTATATTATTAGTAGCGCGTACGTAACGACAAGCCTATGGATTAATTAAGTGAAACATAATTTCATACTAATACGGAGGGAACGAGTTTACCAAGCACAACAAAGATGCTGTAATTTCCTGTCCAGAATCCGCTTGCACTGCGGGAAGAAACCCGTGGTTTGCGCGATTAGGTCCGTGGCCGGATAGGTCAGTCGAAGTCGACGGCTCACGGGCGATTTCCGGGTCGACGGAAGTCTGTGTCGGAGTCGACGACGACCTGGCAGCGGCTTCCAGCAACGGATGTCGACTTCGTTTGTGGAAGGGGCGTCGGGGCGGTGTGCGTCCAGCAGCATGGAGGCCTTGGTCGGAAGCGGAACAAGGAAAGAACCGAGATCCTTCGGTTGCGAGCCGCCGTCGACCTGGAAGGCGACAACCTGGAAGGCGACGAGAGCTAGACGTCTGGTATGCAGATTCCGCCGGCAATGAACAGTGAAAGAAAAAGAAATCGTTCTTTGTTCTGTCCGGTCTGCCCTTTATCTCCACTAATGAGCTTTAAATAGATTAATTTTCCTCTTATTTCTTTCAATTTACAACACATGTAATCTCGTAAATTTGATTTCTTTTGGAAAATATTTACCTCTAAATGAACCTTCTAACTAATGGATGAGATTTTTGAATTTTAAAATTTGAATTTGAAATATATGCTCATTTAATTAATTTTGGGTTTGCCGCTATCGTTCTACTACTAGTAATATCAGACCTCTTTATTGAAGTCTCAACGTTCGGTCATGCCGATGAGCTGGAAAACAACAAATACAAAAGAAATGCAAGAAATAAAAGAGTGCATGAAATAAAATACAAAAATAAATGCATAAAGACTATGATGCGTCGCAGAGTGCATCAATTTCGCCGGGGTTGAAAGAGCTCGGCCCCGACGAGAATTCGCAAAAGCTAGTGATAGAAAGATCTGGGCGGCGCCAGCGTAGCTCATCAGTGCTGATCCAAGAACTGTCCGTGATGTCTCGTCCTTGCCATAAGACCAAATAATGTTTGTTTGTCCCGTGGCGAGTGTGAAACTCTCATACATCCAGAACCTGGTCTATCTCCTCAGTAATGAGTGTCAACACTGGAGCTAAGTCTGGTGCGATCTCTGGAGCTGTCGTCGGTGGACTCGGGCTGGAACTAGGTGAATCTCCATTGAAAGGAGTCAGATCTGCCACGTTAAATATCAGCGAAGTACCGAATTCAACGAGCAAAAGTAGGAGATAGACATTCTCCCTGATGCGCTTCCAGACTTGGAAAGGACCATACATCATCTGCTGTAACTTGTGGTATGTACCCGGAGTGAATCTCTACTTCCTAAAATAAGCAAAAACCCAATCTCCTTCTAAAAAGTATAACTCCCGACGATGTCGATCAACCATGGCTTTATATTTTTCAGAAGTTGCTCGCAATTTATTAGTAATAGATTTATGCAATTTCTTTAAATAATCAACATGAGCTGCACATCAAATGAAATACGTTCATGATTTGGGAAGGAGTAACGATCAAGTAAATGTAGTATAGAGAATTCGTAAACAATCTCGAAAGGAGATTTAGCTGTGGCGCGATTAGTAGAATTATTGAATGCAAATTCAGCATGTGCCAGTATAAGATCTCATTGTTTCGGATTCTCCTCAGTTAAACACTTAAGAATGTCTCCCAAACTTCTATTAACAACCTCAGTCTGTCAATCGGTCTAAGGGTGATACGCGCTGCTAAATTCGAGTTTGGTAGCTAGTCGGGCCCACAGTGTTTTCCAAAACTACCCCATTAATCGAGTATCCATATTAGAAGTGATCGACCTAGGAATTCCGTGCAGTCTAACGATTTTTTTAAATAAAGTTCGGCAACATGTACAACACTAGAGATTTTTCTACACAGAATGAAATGCTCCATTTTTGAAAATCGATCTACGACGGCAAAAATGGAATCGACCTTCCTCTGAGTGCGAGGAATTCCTCCCACGAAGTCCATCGAGATGTCATCCCATGACCGCTCAGGTATCGGTAAGGGGGTGTATAATCCTGTGTTTAGAGCATGCCTCTTATACAACTGACAGGTGGTCCAGTGCATAATGAATTCCGTGATATCACGTTTCATATTTGGCCAATAATAACGTATGCTGACGAGATCTAATGATTTGGACTGGCCGACGTGTCCTCCTAACCCAGACGAGTGCAACTCTCTAAGTAGTGTATCTGGAAGTGGTCCTTCGCAAATGCAAAGGTGAGTGCCCTTAAAAAAATAACCCTCGCTCACGACGTACTGTGTGGTGGGATCTGTCCCACTGTGCTGACATGAAATCCAAATGTCGCGAAAAAAGTATCAGTGGAGTATAAATCTCGCTGTGAGTCTAAGTCAGTGATGTACGGCTGCAGCGTGACTAGCAAATGAGTGCGTCGACTAAGTGCGTCAGCAACTCAATTCGTGACACCGGGTTTGTGCTTCAAGTAAAACGTGAACTCTTGCAGGTAAGCAACCCACTTGGCATGACGTCTGATCTCCTTCTGGGAGTTCAGATGCTTCAGAGCCTCATGATCAGTGTTCAGCACAAACTCGCGCTGAATCAGGTAGTGTCTCCTGCGTCGGAGAGCCTGAACGGTAGCGTAAAATTAAGTCGTAGGTGAAATATCTAGTATTCGCCTCGTTCAACGTCTCACTAAAGAATACGATGGGTCGACCCTCCTGACTCAACACTGTGCCAATGCCTATGATCGATGCATCTCAGTCAACCTCAAAAATTTTCTTAAAATCAGCCAGCGCTAACACCGGTGCACTCGTGAGTCTCTCTTTAACCAAAAGAAACGCTCGCTCGGCTTCCTCAGTCCAAATAAACAATCTCTTTTTCAGACAATCAGTCACAGATGCTATCATGGTACTAATGTTTCGAATAAACCGCCGATAAAAAGATGCTAGCCCATGAAATCCTCGAGCCTCAGTAATCGTCCTAGGGCTAGGTCATGATTGTATCGCCTTGACCTTCTCGCTACCAACTCTAATGCCCTCAGAAGAAACGATATATCCTAATAAGATCAGACTATCTGTCAAAAATGTGCATTTCTTCAAGTTTATATATAGCTTATTTTCTCGTAGGATCTCTAAGACCTGCCTAAGATGAGTCATGTGCTGATCCTGATCAGTGCTATAAATCAAAATATCGTCAAAGTATACCACTACGCAAACTCCTATTAGTGGCCTAAGCACTTGGTTCATCACTCGCATAAATGTACTGGGTGCATTGGAGAGACTAAAGGGCATCACCAGCCACTCGTACAATCCTTCCTTAGTCTTAAATGTCGTGTTCCACTCATCCCCAGGTCGAATTCTAATCTGATGGTATTCACTTTTTAAGTCAATTTTCGAGAATATACGGGATCCACTAAGCATATCTAACATATCATCCAATCGAGGAATCAAAAAACGATATTTGATCGCAATTTTATTAATTGCTCGACTATCCATACACATACGTCATGTCCCATCTTTCTTAGGAACTAGAAGTGCGGGGACGACACACAGACTCATACTCTCCCTAACGTGACCCTTCGAAATCAGATCGGTCACCTGCCTATGTAGCTCATCATGCTCTTTCAGACTCATGCAATAGTGGGGAAAATGAGGTATACTAACTCTTGGGATGAGGTCTATGCAATGCTGTATGTCTTTCATCGGGAGTGGCTGATCGGGAAGCCCTTCCGACATGATCTCAGAGAACTTATTTATGAGGGGACACACCATACTAGAGATGCCTAATGTAGCGGGGGTGGTGTCGATACAAGATAGCATATAGACGACCTCGCTATCCTTCATCTCCTCCTAGAATTGAGACTCAGTCAGTAACATGGTGGCGTAGGGGAAGGATATCGCTGAGATAGTGGTAGAAGGAGGTGAAGTCCTCTCTGGGGCTTTGTGAACAAGACCATTCTTCTGGGGGAGAAGAACGATCTTGCGACCATTGCGCTCGAAGGAGTGAGAGTTCTTTACACCATCATGAACTACGTGCCTATCGTACTGCCAAGGTCGTCCTAGAAAGATGTGACAGACCTCGATAGTAGCTACATGACACCATACAGTGTCCTGATACGTACTGCTTATGGAAAACTCTACGAGACACTAATGCGTGATAGGTATGATAGTGTTACTAGTGACCCATGATAGACTGTAGGGTTTCCCTAACGGCTGCGTTATTAATTTCAGCTTATCCAACATGCGTTAAGAAACAAAGTTCTCCATACTACCGCTGTCTATAATGATGGAGAAGAATTGTCCCTGTATGCGGGAGGTGGTAGGAAAGATATTGTTCCTCAACCAGTCGTCGTCAGTAGGAGTCCTGAGAGTTAGGAGACTATGTTGGAGAACACACACTAACTGCTTAGGCTGTTCTCCCTCAACTTCGTACTCACTCTATAACTCAGTCTCAGGGGTCGGGTCAGTTTGGGAGTCACTAAGAAAGACCCCATACTCAGGTTCTGATCCACTCTCAGAATCGATGATGGAGATGAAGTGGCATCGCGGACACTCAGAAGATTTGTTGCCCGGCTCCATACACTTAAAACATCTAAACGTCCCAGGCTGAGTTCTAGTGCCTACAATCTCCTTGCCCTTGCTGGGAGGGGCTGGGAGTGCTTGTGTGCTCGTGGATACTGCTAGTCAAGGAGGCCCGATATGAGTGGAAGTGTGAGTCGAGTGGGACCTATCAGTAGACTTGTTCCCAGATGTTCGTTTTTGCAATGCTTCTACTCTATGCGCGCGGCTCGACACCTCTCCTAAGTCTTTATAGTCAAGAAGTTCTTATTGATCTCTGATGAAACAACGTAACCCGTTCAGGTAACGAGAAACAGTCATGTCATCGTCCTCTCGGAGGTCAAGACGTGACTGCAGGACTAAGAACTCATTTGTGTACTTATCGACAGATAATTTATCCTGACGTAGATTATGGAATTTACGATACAAGTTTTGCGTACAATCAGACGGAACGTATCTCTTATGCAGTTGAGCTTTGCAGTCGTTCCATGTTGTGATTGGGGGTGAAAGAATTGGTTTCAAGATGTCCTAAACACCTAGAGGGGGGGGGGGGTGAATAGGTTCAATTCTTTTCCTTAAGGCAGATAATCTTTTTACTGTTAGATCACAGATTATTCAACAATTAACACAGCACAGTTCACAGCACAGATTAAACAACACAGCAACACAGAAGACACACAGTTTTATAGTGGTTTCCCAAGTGATGGGTACATCCACTTTCCCCCTTCGCCTATCTAGCAGTGTACTAAATTCGGCCTAACTTTCTTCTTCCTTCTCAGATCCTCAGATCTTACAACTCAGAACCCTGAATGGTTTCTACAACTCAGACTTCAACAAGTCCTACAGCTCAGATTCTCTCAAAGAATCCTACCTCAGAGTGAGTACACACTCCTACAACTCAGGCAATTAAGCCCTACCTCAGCCTCTTTCCAGGCCTACACCTCAGAGAAATGATTCCGCTACCTCAGGCACTCAGCCCTACCTCATCATTTATAAATTTAGGCTTATAACTAAGATCTATAAAAGATCCTACAAAAAAATTGATGATACAAAGAATAATTCCTTCACCCAGATAGAGAGAGAAAGGGTGAAGGCTTCTTGATCAGTTCTTGATAGATCTGATCACTCTAGAATCAACCTTTTCTTGGCTTCTTCAAAGCTTCTTGAATCTGAACAAAGTAAGGTTGATCTTCTTGAAGTTGAAGATGATCCTCAATCCAGCTTCTTCTAATCAGATGTGGTTCTGATTTCTTCTTGTAGACTGTTCAGGATCTGCCCTCTCTGGATGACTTGTCGATTTCTGGATGAAGACTTCTCTCCTTGTTGTTGGCTTTTTTATTCCTTAGCAGCATCTATCTGATGATAGAACATGTCTTTATATATGCTCCATCCGAGGTTATCGGCTGATCCGGTTCCTAACGGCCTTCTGACAGCTCTGACAGATACAACATCATTATCAGTTATGACAACTGTCAAGTCTCCAGAATCTTCATTGTACTTTGACTCAGCAGCAAAGTGTCGAGACAATTCTTCAAATGTGTCGACACAAATAGATCATGTGTCGAAACAACTCTTGATGATGTCGACACAGCTTTCACAATGTCGACACAACTTCTCTTTAACTTCTTGACATAGCTTCTGCAAAATGTGTCGACACAAGTCCTGTATGTCGACACAATCACTTCTTGTCTTGACATAGTTGACTTCAACAAAAATTCTGGTGTGTGTCGACACCAGTACTATGTGTCGACACAATTATTGTTGACTGAGCTTTTTGTGTGTCGGCACAAGTCCTGTGTGTCGACACAGTTGTTGTCGACAGAATCTCTGTGTGTCGACACAATTCCTGTGTGTCGACACAAGTCCTGTGTGTCGACACAGTTGTTGTCGACAGAATCTCTGTGTGTCGACACAAGTCCTGTGTATTGACACAAACTGGCTCTTGGTGTCGACAAAGTCTTTGTCGATAGAATCTCTGTGTGTCAACACAAGTTCTGTGTGTCGACATAAACTGGCTCCAGGTGTCGACACAGCCTTTCCCATGTGTCGACACAATGCTTCTCAAGTGTCGACACTTGTACTTAGAAAATTTTCTTTCTTTTACTTAACCTGCACATGGAAACTCAACACCACATCAAATACAGCTTGATGAATATCATTGAGTTAGGTGAGACTTCTCCAAATCTGGTACACATATTACAATGTACCCAACAATCTCACTCTATTTGGAGAAGTCATAACCCTTAGTCAATGATATACATCACTTAAAATAAAATAAAGATTATGTTGTATAAGAGCATTATTCAGACGAGTTATTATATAAACAAAACCAGCATATTATATCATCACAGAATATGATAACATATAGAGAACATGAATCAATGTTTTGTTGAACTACAAAAAAGTTTCTGAACAACAGATTACATAGATTTTATTACTAAAGATTACAAAGTTCTAAAATCTAGTCAATCTATTTTAGGGCTGATCAGACTCCTTGATTATAATGCCTTCGCCAGACTGAATCCTTGCTTGTACACTAGCTTCAGTGTCTTCAGCTGGCTTCTTTCATTTAAGATCCTTCTTCTTGAGTTCTTCAGCCTTAACCTTTTGTCTTTCAAAATAGTGATAAGGCTTTGAAAAGTATTTGCTTGGCTCCACAGCAGTAGCAGGTATCTTTCCAGCTTTGAGATCCCTTCTAAACTGAAATATGACATCTTGCCTCTTCTGATACTTACTCCATTCTTGTTTTGAGTACCACTTGTCCCTATCATGCATGTTGTCTTTAACTGCTTGCTAGGCAGTGAGAATTATATTCCTGGAATTGGGACTCCATTTTTCAAAATCAGGTTTTAGTTCAGCCTGCTCTCTAAACCTTTTCTTAGAAAGTTGAGCTTCTTGCTCTCTTTTCAAGGCTGCTTCAGACATCTTAACTTTCTCAATAACTACATTATGAACCTCCTGTGGAGGACTGTACATTTGTTGAACAACAGCTTGAATTCCTTCAAAGTCAGCAGCTGGATAAATGATTTGAGCCACTTCCTGCTGAGTCCCTTCATTGTAAGCAGCTTGAATGCCTGACTCAGCTGTGTTGTCATCATCACATAGGGGTGGATATCCAAGAGTCGCTCTGATAGTATTAGTTATCCATTTAGCATGTTTAGAGCCTGCATTGACTAACACTCTCTCGCCCTTTATGACTTCTCTTTCAACATGGTCTATTAGATCATCCTTTTGAAACCTTAACTGATTAGCTAGATAATTTGTTCCTTCTTTGTAGAATGATCTGAACTTCAGCAGCTGATCAAAAATTACCTTCTGAGATTCTTAGATAGCAGTGCTAACATCTGTCAATTTTGCTTGGAGTTGTTTATCAAACTCAGACTTTTCTGTAGCAATGTTTGCAGTGAAAGCAGTTGATGTATTCTTAGTTCTGTGACAATCACATTGTGGGATTCTGTTAGATTGTCATTCATTCTTATTTGATTTTACAAAACATAGCCTTGTTTGACTGCTATATCATCTATCTGTGTTTTGACTTTCACTTGTTGTTTGGCTAAATAAACTACAACATTACCCCCCTTATGAAAGCAATCTGTCATCTCCTTTTTATGCTGATTTACCTCAAATCTGATAGATTTGATATCTTGAGCCAAAGAAAATTGGAGTTCCTTATGACTTTCATCTACATATTTCTCAAGAGCTGCTCTTTGCTCATCCATCTTAATTTGCAGTGCCACCAACAGTGAGCTGAAGTCAACTGCTGGAGCTGGTGGTTGGGAGACAGTCTGCAAGGCTTTCTTATAGCCTAAGCTCTTTTTTTTGAGGACCATCAGTTTCCTCTTCTTGGCCCTAGAGGCTGTTTCATCTTCTGAAGTTTCTGGGGAACTTGCTATGTCCACATTGGCTTTTGGACTAGAGGGCAATTCCTCAGTTCTTGGCTGCTCCCCCTCAGTCATTGCATCTTGTATGTCAGGAAATAACTCTTCTAGAGTTACCTCTTGGTTTATTTGAACAGAAGGAATAGCTTGCCCTTTCTCAGTAGATTCTCCTCCTTCAAAGTCAACAGTGTCTTCCATGGTAATGTCCTGATCTGGTACATAGTTTTGGATATTTTTATCAACATCAGTCAGGAGCACATCCAGTGCATCATTCATAGTATCCACAACAGTTTGATTGATGTCTTTAACTACCTCAAGTATTGATTGAGTTGCTACTTCATTATCTAATACAGCTGTGTGGACAGGTGGCTGTTGCTCATGAGCTCCCCCTAAAGGTAATGCCTCTTGTTGAGCTGAAGCTGCAGAAAGCTCATTGGTTCCCCCTTGATGAGGCTCTTCCTGTACCTGATCCAGGTGGATGTTGCTTTCTGGAATCTGTCCCCCCTGCACCTGACCATCATCTACAGTCTCTGGAGCAGGTGATTTCCTAGCATTCTCTGGTCTTTCTTCATCAGAGCTGAAGACCACCTCTTCTTCTGAATCACTGGAAGATTCAGCTATCCTGAGGGTTGGTGTCTTCTTTTTCTGTAGTTGTGGTGTTTGTTTTTGTGGAGTAGAAACATCCTTTGTCCGGATCCTTTCCCATCTGGACAATATTCTTAAATCCAATCTTCTCATATGGTTTATCTTAGATCCTGCTGTCTGATTCATCACTTCAGGAACATGCACAACCAGATATAGACTTAGAATTCTGCCTAGATTAGGTTTCTTTAAACTTTCTTTGATCTTTTCAAAGATCACAACAGATCAGTTAGTTTTGACCTTGAAGATGACTCTGATCATTAGATTGAACATATAGGCAGATATCCTTTCATGTCCTCCTGATTTGCACAGAATTACTTTTCCTATAGTTTCAGAAAGAAATTTTCCCTGGGAGTTCATTCCCTTTCTGAGCATAGATTATCCAATCTTGGTGGTGGGATCCAGTCCACACCATTGGAGAGCTTCTCTGGTCATGGATGATACGACTTCATCGTCTTCTTGAACCCTTGGCAGGTGTAGTGTCTTACTCAAACTCTTCAGGGTGAGTTTGACCTTGGTTCCTTTAACAGATGACTTAATTTTCAGGCTCGTCGAATCCAGTGTTGCTGCTGTGTAGAATTCAAGAACATCCTTCTTCCAAATCTTGGTAGGTTCTGAGACCAAGTATTCTAAGCCATTCTCTATGATTAGGGTAATCACGACTTTGATATCTCTAGATCCACTCGCAAAGGCATCACGAACTAGTTCATAGCCTTCGTTGATGTTGTCTTCCAGCTTTGGTGCCATGAGGGATGAGAGAGAGAGAGAGAAGAGATGAAGGTCTGTCGACACAAAGGATTAGGTCTCGAAAATGTTGAGAGCAAAGTCGACAGGGGTTTGCTTCCACCTATTTATATGTTTCTAAATAAAGAAGATCAAAAGGCGGGTTAAAATAAACCTATTGTGTCGACACTGTTGGGATTGTGTCGACACAGACTATTAAAGTCTCGACAAAGAATTACTATTTTATGTGTCGACACCAACTGCGATGTGTCGACACAAATAATCTTAAGAGCTTACACTAAACTCTGCGTGTCGACATAGGCGACTGTATGCGTCGACACCAACATTTAAGTGTCAGGATAGCTATGTGTCGACACCAAATTCTGAGTGTCGACACAATCTTCTGGATGTGTCGACAGAATTTTCTTATGTGTCGACACCATCTACTAAGTGTCGACACCTTTGTCTTTAAGTGTCGACACACATTTACTTAGTCAAATTTGTCATTCTTATTCTATGTTCAGCATGCCTAATTCAATTTTAAAATAATTGAATGTAGTTTCATCCAGTGGTTTGGTGAACATGTCAGTAATTTGAAAATTTGTATTGACAAATTCTAAACTTATATCTTCCTTTTCAACATGATCTCTAAGGAAATGAAATCTTATTTCTATGTGCTTAGTTCTGCTAAGTGAATCAGGATTTCTAGCAATAAAAATGACACTAGTAGAATTACAAAATAATGGAGTTCTACTTACCTAGATTCCATAATTTTCAAGTTGATGTTGAATCCATAACAGCTGAGCACAACAACTGCCTACATCAACATATTCAGAATCAGCAGTGGAAATAGCCACGCTTGTCTGCTTTTTACTGCTCCAAGACACCAATCTTCCACCTAAAAGCTGACATGTGCCAGATGTACTTTTCCTGTCGTTTTTGCATCCTGCAAAGTCTGCATCTGAATACCCAGTTAGTATAAAATCTCTATTCTTAGGGTACCAAAGACCAAGATTTGGTGTTCCCTTAAGATATCTCAAAATTCTTTTGACTGCAGTATAATGACTCTTTAGGGCAGACTTGATACCTAGCACAGACACATGTAACATACATGATGTCTATTCTACTAGTAGTTAAGTATAAAAAGGAGCCAATTATCCCTCTATACAAAGACTCATCTACAGGTTTCCCTGCATCATCTTTGCCAATAGGCATACTTGACTACATTGGAGTTCTCATGGTGGAGGCTGACTCCATGCCATACTTCTTAATCAACTCCTTGGTGAACTTAGACTGAGATATGGACAAGCCATCATCAGTCTGTCTAATTTGGAGTTCCAAGAAGAATTTTAGTTCACCCATACTGCTCATCTCAAACTTGCCTTGCATAAGTTTGACAAACTTTCTACAAAGGTTGTTTTCTGTTGATACAAAGATAATGTCATCAACATATATCTGAACTAGAATCATCTTGCCTTTTGATTCCCTAAGGAATATAGTTTTGTCTATTTTCCCACTTGAGAATTTGTTCTCAATGAGAAATGTAGACAGAGTTTCATACCAAGCCCTAGGGGCTTGTTTCAAAACATATATTGTTTTCTTAAACCTATAAACATAATTAGGATAGAGAGAATCTACAAAACCTGAGGGCTGTTCAACATAGACTTCCTCTTTTAAGTCACTATTTAAAAATGCTGACTTGACATCCATCTGGAATACCTTGATCCCTTGGTATGTTGCATAGGCAAGAAATAGCCTTATTGCTTCCAACCTTGCCACTCGAGCAAATGTCTGATTAAAGTCTATTCCCTCTTCCTGCCTGTAGCCTTTTGCTATCAGTCTTGCTTTGTTTTTGACTATGTTGTCATTTTCATCTAGCTTGTTCCTGTAGATCCACTTAATCCCTATGACATTATGATCCTTTGGTTTAGGAACCAACTCCCAGACTTTACACCTTCTGAATTGATTCAGTTCTTCCTACATGACATCAATCCAGTTTCGGTCTTGTATGGCTTCTTCAAATTTCTTGGATTCCATTCTCTATGCTAGAGTAGTCCTTCAGCATCCTTCTTGTTCCAGTCATGTGCCTGGAACAACCACTGTCCAAGTACCATATTGGGGTATAGTCACTTGGACTCATCTGCATCAAATACAATTACTTAACCTTAGAACACCAATAATTATTGGGTTCTATGTTCAGATTAGACTGAAACTTGACTGATTTCCCTGCAATCTTCCTAACAGGTAAACTGACATTTTTCCTAACACTGGTGTTGTGCCAACAATCTATGACATAGTGCCCAACCTTGCCACAGCACCAACACTCATATCTATTGTATCTTTTTTTAGATACAGTCTTAATAGCTTTGCTGTCAGCAGTTCTTTTGTTTAGTGCTGGTGAAAGAAATAGTGCCTAAACACCTAGAGGGGGGGGGGGGTGAATAGGTAAACTTTATCTTTTTAAATTTAAGGCAAAAATTCTGTTCAGCAAATGCAATTCTACAACTATCACAACACAACAATCATAGAAGCAAACATACACAGAGTGCACACATTATTTGTAGTGGTTCCCCAAGGTCTGGGTACATCCACTTTCTCCCTTCGCCTATCTAGTAGTGTAATAGATTCGGCCTAACTTCAGCACTTCTCCTTAGATCCTCAGATCTTACAGCTCAGAATCCCAAAACAGGTTCCTACAACTCAGAGTGTCCCCACTCCTACAACTCAGGCAAAAAGCCTTACCACTCAGTCTTCAACAAAACCTACACTCAGAGAACAAAGTCTCCTACAACTCAGGCACAAGGCCCTACCTCAGTCTTCAACAAGACCTACACTCAGAGCACACAGTCTCCTACACTCAGCCTTTATAAAATAGGCTTACAGCTCAGATCTATACAAGATCCTACAGAAATTTGATAATACAAAGTAATTTAACCACAACTCTGAAAGAGAGAGATGAGTTGACTGGCTTTTTGAAGAGTTCTTGGAAGAACTTGGCAGTGATCAACCTCCCTTGGATTTCTTCAAAGCTTCTTGAATTAGAACACAGTAGGGTTGAATCTCTTGTGAAGATGATCTTTAATCAACTTCTGTCTTGAGATTCAGATCTCAATCTGAATCTTACTTAGCAGCCCGGTTCAGCAGCTGCTCTTCTTAGAAGGGGCTCTCTCTCTCCTACTACTTAGATCTTCTGTTAAAGGTCTTCTTCTTTTGTGTTTTTAGATCTCTTGATTGATTGTTGTCAATCTGTTGTTGTAATTCCTCTTCTTCTGTTGAAGGAGAAAGACCTTTATATAGGCTTTCTCCATGGTGACCGGCTGATCCGGTTTCTAACAACCTTCTGACGGCTCTGACAGTTGCAGTTGACCGGTTGAAATGGCAGCTGTCAAGTTCATCCAGTCAATTCTTGAAATCACTATCACTGTCTGAAAGTGTCGAGATAGATAGTCATTATGTGTCGACACAAATAGACTAAGTGTCGACACAAGTAGACTAAGTGTCGACACTAGCCTTGATGGTGTCGACACAACTCCTTGTGTTGTTGTAACAGCTTCTCGACACTGCTTCTTCAGAATGTGTCGACACTGATCCTGTGTGTCGACACAAGCCTTCTGTTGAATGTGTCGACACTGATTCTGTGTGTCGACACAAGTACTTCTTCTTTAATACTTAGTTGAATTCTGCTGTGTGTCGACACAGCTCCTTTGTGTCGACACATCTTCTTGTGTTGAAACTTGCTGAGTGTCGACACATCTCCTTTGTGTCGACACAAGTACTTCATGTGTTGAAACTTGCTGAGTGTCGACACATCTCCTTTGTGTCGACACAAGTACTTTAACTTTGTTGAAGTTTGCTGAGTGTCGACACAGCCTCCTGGTGTCGACACTTTTGATGTCGACAAAGTTTCTCAGGGTGTCGACACTGCCTCTAAGTGTCGACCCAGATTATGTTGACAATTCTTCACAGTGTGTCAACACAGCCTGTATGTGTCGACACTTTTCTTCTGGTGTCGACTCTGCCTTCCTGGTGTCAACACAATTACTCTAAGTGTCGACACAGCTTCTCTAGGTGTCGACACAAGCCTTCATAAGTGTCGACACTTCTTCTCTAGGTGTCGACACATGGACTTAGAAACTTTTCTGCATTTTCTGCAATTACTTAACCTGCACATATAAACTCAAAGCACATCAAATATACCTTGATGTATATCATTGAGTAGGGTTAGATTTCTTCAAATCAGGTACATATATTCCAATGTACCCAACAATCTCCCCCTATTTGGAGAAGTCATAACCCTTAGTCAATGATATACACCATTCATAACAAATACTCAATATGATGTATAACAATATTATATGACAGAGTAAATACTTAACAAAATATGTATAAACAATCATTACAGAATACAAATGTAACATATCAAACATTATTTTGTTATAACTTCCAATAGTTTCATTAATCAAAAGTTTACATTGATTTTAATGTAAAAGATTACAGAGTTGTAAACTTAAGAAAATCCTAATCTATTGCTGCTCTGGCTCCTTGATAACAATGCCCTTTCCAGATTGAATGTTTGCTTAAACTGGAGCATCATTGTCATCAGCAGGCTTCTTTCCTTTAAGATCTTTCTTTTTCTGTTCTTTATCTCTTATCTTCTGTCTCTCAAAATAATGATAAGGCTTAGGAAAATACTTGCTAGAATCCTGTGCATTAGGAGGTAGCTTCCCTAATTTAGCCTTCCTTCTGTATTGAACTATGGCCTCTTGCCTAGCCTCATGTTTTTTCCATTCCTGGTCAGAATACCATTTGCCCCTCTCTAGGAAATTATTCTTAGCAGCCTTCCAAGCAGTCAATATGATATTCCTAGAGGTTGGACTCCATTGCTCAAAGTCTGACCTTAATTCAGCCTGCTCTCTGAACCTCTTCTTAGATAATTAGGCTTCTTGCTCCTTTAATAATGCCTCTTGCTCTTTTAATATTGTCTCTGACATAAGCTGTACTACTTTCTCAAGAATAACATTCTGATTACCCTCAGGAGGACTATACATAGACTGTACCTCCTGATGTATCATATTAAAATCTACAGGAGGGTAGATCACCTGAGCTACTTCAGCTTGCTCTCCTCCAAAATATGCAGGATTTATTCCAGACTCTGCTACATTATCATCATCACATAAAGGTGGATATCCAAGGGTAGCTCTGATGCTGTTTGAAATACATTTAGCATGGTCAGAGTCTGCTTTGACTAATACCCTCTCCCCCTTTATGACTTCTCTTTCTATATGATCTCTAAGATCATCCTTTTGGAATCTGATTTGAGCATTCAAATATTTAACTCCATCTTTATAAAAAGGTTTTAACCTTTGTAGCTTGTCAGTAATAGCCTTCTGAGAATCTTCAATGGCAGTTTTAACAACATTTAGACTCTCTTGTAGTTGCTTAGAAAACTCAGCCTTGGCAGTAGTCCTTGCTGCAGTCTGAGCAGCTGCAAGATTCTTCATTTCTGTGACAATGACATTATGAGAAGCAGTCAGATTATCATTCATCCTAAGTTGATTTTCCAGGACATATCCTTGTTTTACTGTCATGTCATCAACCCGTTTCTTTATATTCTCGTGATGAGTAGCCAGATAGACCAATGCATTCCCTCCTTTATGGAAACAATCAGTCATTTCATTCTTGTTTTGATTCATTTCAAATCTTATAGATTTTATGTCTTGAGCCTGATCAAATTGAAGTGATTTATAGCCTTCATCCATATAAGTTTGTAAAGCCTTCCTTTGCTCATCTAGCTTGATCTGCAAAGCCACCATCAATGAACTATAATTAGCTGTTGGGGCTTGTTGTGGAACTATGGTTTGTAGTGCTTTCTTGTAGGTCTGGCTTCTTCTCTTAAAGACCTGGAACTTTCTTTTCTTGGCTCTAGCAACCTCTTCATCTTCAGAAGCAGAAGTACTAGCAATATCTACTCTATCCTTAGGACTAGGATGTAAATCCTTCTCAGTACTTAGTAGCTCCTCAGCATTCCTGTGCTCCTCAGTCTCTTTTCTAGCAGTCTCCTCTTGAAACTCTACATGCTCCCCCTCAATATTAGCTGACTCCCCCTCAACAGCTGCTTTCTCTCCCTCAAAGTCAGTCTGTAAAAGATCAGGGAACAGCTCTTTTAGAGTAAACTCATGTTGAGGTTGTACATGAGAATCTCTTATCTCAGGAGCAACTGATATCACTTTATCAGCAACTGATGTGTCCTCCAAGACAACATCTTGTGGTTGACTATGTGACTGTGTATGCTGATCAACATCAAGTAATGATTCTGTCAAAACTTCATCCTCAATATTGAAATTTAATTGATTAACTTCAGTGATTACCTCTAAAATTGTTTGGGTAGCCCTTTCACTCTCTAATTGAGTTGGCTCATCCACATAGAGGCTCCCCCTGGAGTTGATCTAGGTGAATAGGGCTAGCTGATGGTAGCTCCCCCTGCCTCTGGGCATCTTCTTGTCTTGCTGGTGACTGTCCAGCATTGCCATCCTCTCCATCATCAGAACTAAAAACCACCTGCTCCTCTGAGCTACTTGAGGATTCAGGAGCCACAATGACTTTCTTCTTCTTCTTCTTCTAAGGTGTTTCCTTTTCTGGAGTTGGCATTTTCTTTGTCAACACTCTATCCCACCTTGAGATAATCTTAAGATCCATTCTCCTCATATGATTTATCTTAGAACCAGCAGCTTGGTTCATCACTTCAGGGATACTTCCAGCTAAGTATAAACTCAGAATCCTACCTAGATTTGACTTCTTCAGACTTTCATTTATCTTATCAAACATGACTACTGACCAATCAGTTTTAAGCTGGAAAATTATCCTTGTCATCAGACTGAACATGTGAGCTGATATTCTATCATGCCCACCAGGCTTGCTCAGAATTACCTTGCCAACTATTTCAGACAAGAACTTGCCCTTCATGTTCATGCCTTTTCTGTTGAAAACTGATCCAATCTTCAGGCTTGAATCAAGTCACACCATGCTAGTGCCTCCCTTGTCTTTGAAGCAGGTACATCTTCCTCTTCTTTAGTTCTAGGGAGATGTAGAACTTTTCTGAGACTTTTCTGTGTGATCTTGACTTTTGCCCCATGAACCTTGGACTTAATCTTAAGTCCAGTTTCATCAAGTGTAGCTCTAGTAAAGAATTTGAGGACCTCCTTCTTCCATATCTTGATTCGTTCTGAGACAAGATACTCTAATCCAGTCTCTGCAACTAGGGTTATCACACCTTGGATTTCTGGTTCCGCATCATCAAAGGCGTGTCGCACGAGCTCATAACCTTCATTGATGTTCTCTTCTAGCTTGGGCGCCATTAGAGTTTGAAGAAATTTTGAATTTAGAGAATAGAGATGTCGACACACAAGTTTGGTCTTGAAACTATGGTGAGCGTGTCGACAAACAATGGTGAAGACCTATTTATATCTGTTTTAAATCGAAGGTGAAAAGGCGTGTCAAAATACTTGAAATGTGTCGACACTGTTGAAAAGTGTCGACACTTACTTCTAATGTCTCGACAACTAAGTGTCGACACAGATATAGTCGACAGAATATATGTGTCGACACTTATACATCTCAGCTCGACGATTAGTCGAAACACTACTCAACGAATTCTGTGTAAATCCTAAGTGTCGACAACACCCTGGATGTGTCGACACCTACTCTGCATGTGTCGACACTACTTCTCTGAAGTGTCGACACTTACTATCTAGATGTGTCGACACAATTTCTCTGAAATGTCGACACCACTTCTATGTGTCGACACAGACAACTCTGTGTGTCGACACCATTTTACTTAGCCAATTTTTAAAGTATTCTAAGTTTATCATTCCTAATTCAATTTTAAACTTATTGAATTTGGTTTCATCTAGGGGCTTAGTAAACATATCAGGTAACTGATTATCTGTCTTAACATACTCTAGGGAAATGTCTTCTTTTTCTACATGTTCTCTTAGAAAATGGTATTTAATTTCTATGTGCTTAGTCCTACTATGTGAGACAGGATTATTTGCAATAGAAATGACACTTGTAGAATCACAAAATAAATGTGTTCTACTTACTTGAATATCATAGTCTTCTAGCTGGTGTTGAATCCATAAGAGTTGTGCACAACAACTTCCTGCAGCAACATATTCTGACTCAGCTGTGAAGATGACCACACTGATCTGCTTCTTGCTACTCCAAGACACTAGCCTTCCACCTAGAAATTGACAGGTTCCTGTAGTAATCTTCCTATCTTCCTTGCAGCCTGCAAAATCTGCATCTGAATAACTTGTCAGTACAAAATCTCCATTCCTAGGGTACCAAAGGCCTAGATAAGGTGTGCCCTTAAGATATCTCAAAATTCTTTTGACTGCTATCAGATGAGATTCTTTAGGGCAAGCTTGGTACTTAGCACAGACACATGTAGCATACATGATATCTGGTCTTCTAGCAGTCAAATACAGTAGAGAGCCAACTATCCCTCTATACAAAGTTTCATCTACAGGTTTCCCTGCATCATTTTTGCTTAGAGACATGCTTGACCCCATAGGAGTTTTCATGGTAGTGGATGATTCCATACCATACTTCCTTATCAACTCTAGGGTGAACTTAGACTGGCATATGGATAATCCATCTTCAGTCTGTCTAACTTGGAGACCCAAGAAGAACTTAAGTTCCCCCATACTGCTC
Organism: Platanthera guangdongensis; assembly: GCA_039583875.1. Taxonomy (NCBI): domain Eukaryota; kingdom Viridiplantae; phylum Streptophyta; class Magnoliopsida; order Asparagales; family Orchidaceae; genus Platanthera; species Platanthera guangdongensis. Next base: position 42,467,658 of record CM077159.1, on the reverse strand, counting down.
ATTTCAAATTGTCCTTGCATAAGTTTTGCAAACTTTCTGCAAAGACTACTTTCTGTAGACCCAAATATTATGTCATCTACATATATTTGGACTAAGATAATCTTGCCTCTGGATTCCCTAATGAATAGAGTCTTGTCTATTTTCCCCCTTGAGAATTTGTTCTCAATGAGGAAACTAGACAGGGTTTCATACCAAGCCCTTGGGCCTTGTTTTAACTCATACAAATCCTTCCTAAGTCTATATACATAATCAGGTTTAAGAGAATCAACAAAATCTGATGGCTGCTCTACATAGACTTCTTCCTTCAGATTTCTATTCAGAAAAGCTGACTTAACATCCATTTGATATACCTTGAACCCTTGATATGTTGCATAGGCAAGGAACATCCTTATTGCTTCCAGTCTTGCTACTGGAGCAAAGGTTTGATCAAAATCAATACCTTCTTCCTGCCTATATCCCTTTGCAACAAGTCTAGCTTTATTCTTTATGATGATTCCATTCTCATCCAACTAGTTCCTAAAGATCCACTTAGTTCCAATAATGTTATGATTCTTGGGTTTAGGAACTAGCTCACAGACCTTGCATCTTTTGAATTGATTCAGCTCCTCTTGCATGGCCTCAATCCAATGAGGGTCTAGGATTGCTTCTTCAAACTTCTTTGGCTCTACTTGAGATAGAAAACTGGAGTAAAGAACTGTACTTAGATTCCTGCTCTTTGTTTGCACTCCTTGTCTAGGATCTCCAATTATTTGATTAGCTGGATGATCCTTTAAGTACCTATTTGCTGGAGGCAGCCTGTCTTCAGGTTATACATCTTCAGTCTCTTCATTTAGCTGCACCTCTGGGTCTTCCTCAGTATCAAGAGTATCTTGTACTCCCCCTGGACAACAACCACCATCTTCCACTTGCTGACTTGCAGAAGAACCTTCTGTTAAGGTAAGCTTGTCCATTCTTTTAGTTACACCTGTGGATCTGCAAACACTTCTTGGCAATTCATTGTTAATGAGTCTAGCTTCATCAAAAACTACATGAACAGACTCTTCTACAACTTGAGTAATCAAGTTGTAGACCCTATAAGCCTTACTATTATTGCTGTACCCAACAAAGATCCCCTCTTGGGATTTGACAGCAAACTTGGTTAGATAAGACTTACCATTGTTAAGGATATAGCACTTGCAACCAAAGATCCTGAAATATGATAAATTTGGTTTTTTGCCCTTCACAATCTCATAGGGGGTCTTCTTGTGGCTCTTGGTGATAGTAGCCCTATTGATCACATGACAAGCAGTGTTTACTGCCTCAGCCCAGAAATATTCTGGGAGAGAAGTGTCACTCAATAGGGTTCTACCAGCCTCTATTAAGGTTCTATTATTCCTTTCAGCAATTCCATTTTGCTGAGGTGTTCTTGGTGAAGAAAATTCCTGAAAAATTCCAAACTCTTCACACAGTTTTGTCATACTTTTAGACTGAAATTCAGTACCATGGTCACTTCTGATTTTGACCACTGTACTGTCCAATTTATTCTGAATTTGTTTACCAAAACTATATAAGATACTTGAGGTTTCAGATTTTTATCTTAGGAAGAATACCCAGAAAAACCTTGAATAGTCATCTACAACCACAAATGTGTAGACCTTCCTACCTAGGCTGTGAACTGACATAGGACCAAAAAGATCCATATGCAAGAGGTATATACACCTCACAGCATCTTTGTTGTCAAGGCTATGAAAGGTGGATTTGGTCTGCTTGCCTTTTTGACAAGCTGGGCATATCCTATCCTTTATACACTTAACCTGAGCACCATTCCTCACTAACTTTTTGCTAAAGAGTTGGCCAATTGTCTTATAGTTAAGATGAGCCAGCCTCTTGTGCCATTTAACATAATGTGAGACTTTCTCATCAGCTACAAGACAAATAGGAGAAACATTGTTCTCACATACAAAGTCAAGACAATAGACATTTCTCTTCCTATATCCTGTCAGAATGATCTTTTGATCACTTGACCTTTTGATATGACAACCATCTTTGACAAATGAGATGTCATATCCTAAATCACTTAGGTGACTTATGCTAATGAGGTTATGTTTCAAACCCTTTACATAAGGCACTTGAGTAATTGTAATTTGGTTACTAGAAATGTTACCAAAACGTTTGATGATTTATTTTTCTGAACCACCAAAGGTAACTTTAGGGCCATCCTTGATTGGTGTATAGTCCTTCAGCAACCCCTAGTTCCAGTCATGTGCCTGGAACATCCACTGTCCAAGTACCATATAGGGGCATGCCCACTTGGACTCACCTGCAAAACAAATTACTTAACCTTAGAACCCAAATAATTCTTGGGTCCTTGGTGCAGGTTAGTCTGACCTTTAACAAAACTACCTGTAGCTATTCTAGTAGGCAGTTTGCTACTCTACTTGACACTTGAATTGTGCCAACAATCTATGGCAAAGTGGCTTATCTTGCCACAACATCAGCACTCAAACCTGTTGTACCTTTGTTTAGGTACAACCCTGACTGGATTATCTACTGCAGCCTTCTTGTTTAGTGCTGGGGCTTTGCCCTTTGATTTGGACCTAACTGTCCAGACAGGTTTTGTAAACCTCTATACAGTCTTACCCTTTTGAGGTACAAACTCATCTATCAAAGGTAAAACAGATTTTGGTTTAGAAAAACTTGCTACAATCTCTCTCTCCTTTTGAAGTCTAGCCTCCAGATTTCTAATTTGATCATTTTTAAATGTAATAGTACCCATCTGAATAACAGTAATGTTCTTCAGCCTGGCTATTTCATTCAGTTTCTGATCAAATAACTTGTCTGAATCAGTAGCAGCCAATTTAAGACTAGCAATCTCCTTTGCCTGAGTTTTGACTAAGATTTTGCTTTTCTTCAAGGCCTGCAACAAGTCCATGTATTCATCAATTAACTGATGAATATCTCCTTCAGATTCAGAGCCACCCACATCACTTGATGCAGATGTATCTGATTCTGACTCAGTACTAGAAGAACAACTTTGTACCTTACTTGGTACAGGCTGATCCTGGATTTTGTCTCCTTCAGATAAAGTCATCAGCCCTTTGCACTGATTGTCCTCATGCTCATATATTGAATTCATTAGCTGCATGAACTCATCTTCTTCCTCTTCAGCAAATAATCCAATATAGGCTTCAGCTTATGATTCTGTTTCTGAAGATGACTGATCTGTCAGACTTTTGTCTTTCTTAGCAACAAAGGACTTTTCCTTTTTGCCCTTAAACAGAGTCTTCTTTCTGTTAGTTGACTCCTTCCTCTTTTCAGGACAGTCAGCCACTATATGTCCCTGTCTATTGCAACAATAGCACACAATCTTTGAAGATGTAGCTTTGCTTGGCTTGGATTTGCTTCTGTCATTCCTTGATGACTTTCTTTTCTGATAATAGTCATCTTTTGGCTGAGAAGTGGAAGGCTTAGACCTCCACTGCTTCTTCTTCAGAAAATTTTGAAAATGCCTAGTGAAAGCTGCAAAATCTTCATCACTTTCACTGATATCTGAATTCTTGCTTTCTGAATTATCTGTCACAGCCTCAACAACTATTTGAGGTGGAGATGGAGACTTGCTTCTGTACTTCCTAGTGACTTCAGTCTTGAAGGCCACAGATCTTTCCTTGTGCTCCACTCTAGTAGTCTTCTCTTCCTCCTTTCTAACCATTAACTACATTTCATAAGATAACAGTTTTCCAAACAAAGTTGGAGGAGGTATATCAGCTAATTTGGCCATTTCCCTAATGACACAAATCTTGGTGTCCCAGTCCTTAGTCAGGGATCTTAAGAACTTGTCATTCAGCTCATAGTTGCTGAATTCTCTTCCATAGGACATCAATTCATTTACTATCCTATACAACTTCTTGTAGCATTCAGTAATGCTATCAGACTTTCCTTGTTTGAAGCTTTCATATTCCTAATTTAACAAGGACTTCCTGTCTTGTCTTACTTCTTCCGATCCCTCCATGTAAACTATTAATGTGTCCCACATTTCTTTAGAGGTTTTACAATGAATCAAGTTCTGAAATGTTGCATCATCAATTGCACTAAAAATAATATTCTGAGCGCTCTTGTCCATAGTGGCCAGAATTATTTCATCTTTAGTCATTTCAGAAAAGTCCTTGGGAGTTTTCTGATTTGCATCTAGAATGGATATCTTCATTGACACATATGACCCTTCTTTAACTGTAATGTATATTCTTGGGTCAGATGCTTCCATAAAGATTCTAACCCTCTCTTTCCAAATGACAAAAATCTCTTTTCTACAGATTGACAATTTCATGGACCCTTCTTGATTCTTGTTTATTCTGATTCTGCCTACAGGATCTTACTCAGACTGTTATGTCCTTTTTGAGTAACCTCGCTTTGATACCACTTGAAAGAAATAGTGCCTAAACACCTAGAGGGGGGGAGGGGGTGAATAGGTGAACTTTATCTTTTTAAATTTAAGGCAGAAATTCTGTTCAGCAAATGCAATTCTACAACTATCACAACACAACAATCATAAAAGCAAACATACACAGTGTGCACACAGTATTTATAGTGGTTCCCCAAGGTTTGGGTACATCCACTTTCCCCCTTCGCATATCTAGTAGTGTACTAGATTCGGCCTAACTTCAGCACTTCTCCTCAGATACTCAGATCTTACAGCTCAGAACCCCAAAACAGGTTCCTACAACTTAGAGTGTCCCCACTCCTACAACTCAGACAAAAAGCCTTACCACTCAGTCTTCAACAAGACCTACACTCAGAGAATAAAGTCTCCTACAACTCAGGCACAAGGCCCTACCCCAGTCTTCAACAAGACCTACACTCAGAGCACACAGTCTCCTACACTCAGCCTTTATAAAATAGACTTACAGCTCAGATCTATAAAAGATACTACAGAAATTTGATAATACAAAGTAATTTAACCACAACTCTGAAAGAGAGATGAGTTGACTGGCTTCTGGAAGAGTTCTTGGAAGAACTTGGCAGTGATCAACCTCCCTTTGCTTTCTTCAAAGCTTCTTGAATTAGAACACAGTAGGGTTGAATCTCCTGTGAAGATGATCTTCAATCAACTTCTGTATTGAGATTCAGATCTCAATCTGAATCTTACTTAGCAGCCCGGTTCAGCAGCTGCTCTTCTTAGAAGGGGCTCTCTCTCTCCTACTACTTATATCTTCTGTTGAAGGTCTTCTTCTTTTGTGTTTTTAGATCTCTTGATTGATTGTTGTCAATCTGTTGTTGTAATTCCTCTTCTTCTGTTGAAGGAGAAAGACCTTTATATAGGCTTTCTCCATGGTGAACGGTTGATCCGGTTTCTAACAACCTTCTGACGACTCTGACAGTTGCAGTTGACCGGTTGAAATGACAGCTGACAAGTTCATGCAGTCACTTCTTGAAATCACTGTCACTGTCTGAAAGTGTCGAGACAGATAGTCATTATGTGTCGACACAAATAGACTAAGTGTCGACACAAGTAGACTAAGTGTCGACACTAGCCTTGATGGTGTCGACACAACTTCTTGTGTTGTTGTAACAGCTTCTCGACACTGCTTCTTCAGAATGTGTCGACACTGATCCTGTGTGTCGACACAAGCCTTCTATTGAATGTGTCGACACTGATTCTATGTGTCGACACAAGTACTTCTTCTTTAATACTTAGTTGAATTCTGCTGTGTGTCGACACAACTCCTTTGTGTCGACACATCTTTTTGTGTTGAAACTTGCTGAGTGTCGACACATCTCCTTTGTGTCGACACAAGTACTTCATGTGTTGAAACTTGCTGAGTGTCTACACATCTCATTTGTGTCGACACAAGTACTTTAACTTTGTTGAAGTTTGCTGAGTGTCGACACAGCCTTCTGGTGTCGACACTTTTGATGTCGACAAAGTTTCTCAGGGTGTCGACACTGCCTCTAAGTGTTGACCCAGATTATGTTGACAATTCTTCACAGTGTGTCGACACAACCTGTATGTGTCGACACTTTTCTTCTGGTGTCGACTTTGCCTTCCTGGTGTCGACACAATTACTCCAAGTGTCGACACAGCTTCTCTAGGTGTCGACACAAGCCTTCATAAGTGTCGACACTTCTCCTCTAGGTGTCGACACATGGACTTAGAAACTTTTCTGCATTTTCTGCAATTACTTAACCTGCACATATAAACTCAAAGCACATCAAATACACCTTGATGTATATCATTGAGTAGGGTGAGGCTTCTTCAAATCAGGTATATATATTCCAATGTACCTAACAGCTGAGGCTGGTGCATCAAATACCAATGATTCATGAAGAATATGGTGTGTTTGTACATGGGCTGCCCTATTGACATTTGCACCCGTGTCATTCAGAATACCAGACTTACTGTGACCATCTGTAATGTCATGGTCATACCTGTTAGTAGGCTGCATCACTTTCCTAAAAGCAATAGGGGGTTTGAAGGCTTGTGGCTGAACTGGAACTTTGCCTTTTCTTTTAGAATTTGCTGCCCTAGTTCTTTTCTTAAAACCTAGACCTGTCTTACCCTTTTGTGCAATGAAGTTATCAATCAAAGGTAAGACAGACTTTGACTTTGAGAATTTAGCCACAAGTTCCTTTTCTCTTTGTAATCTGACTTCCAGACCCTTGATCTGATCATTTTTGAATGTAATTGTTCCCATCTGAATAAAAGTTATATTTTTCAGCCTGACAACCTCATTCATCTTCTGATCCAGCAATTTTTCTGAATCAAATGCCGCCAACTTAAGGGCAGCAATTTCCTTAGCCTGGATTTTGACAAGGTTTCTGCTTCTCTTAAGTGCATGCAACCGATCACCATACTCATCAATAAGTTGATGAATATCCCCTTCAGATTCTGAACCATCCACATCTCTTGATGCAGATGCTTCTGATTCTGATCCAGTATAATAATCAAAAACTGATGAAAGGTTGTTTACCTTACTGGGACCAGGCTGATCCTGACACTGATCTTCTTCAGATATAGTCATCAGCCCTTTGCAATGAAGATCAACCCCATTGATAGAATCCAGTATTTGCAAGAATTCTGTCTCCTCTGAATCCTCTTCAGTTGTAAATAGTCCAATGTAGGCTTCAACTTCAGTCTCAGCTTCAGAATCTGATGATGAGGAATCAGTCCAGCTTTTCTCCTTCTTTGCAACAAAGGATCTCTCCTTCTTGCCCTTGTTTTGCAGTTTCTTCTTGTCATTTGATTCCTTTCTTTTGTCAGGACAGTCAGCAACTACATGTCCAGTACTATTGCAACAATAGCAAACAATCTTAGTAGAAGTTAATTTACTAGTTTTAGTATCATACCTGTTCTTTCTTGAAGATTTCCTTTTCTGATAATAATCATTCTTGGACTGTGAGGAGGATGGATTTGATCTCTACTGTTTTTTCTTTAAAAATCTTTGAAATTGCCTTGTGAAAGCAGCAAAGTATTCATCAGAATTAAGGCTGTCTGATGTGTGATTGTCAGAATTTTCTGAGATGAATTCAGCAGCTTTCTTAGGAGGAGATGGAGACATCCTCCTATCCTTCTTTGTGGCTTCAACATTGAAGGCAACTGACTTCTCTCTGTATTCAGACTTATTGCTTTTTTTCTCCTCTTTTCTAGCAGTGAGCTGCATCTCATAGGATAATAGTTTTCCAAATAGGGTTGGTGGAGGTGTATCTGCAAGCCTGGTCACCTCTCTGATGACACATATTTTAGTATCCCAGTGCTTGGTTAGAGATCTAAGAAACTTATCATTGAGCTCATATGTGCTAAAAACCCTTCCATATGACATTAGCTCATTGACTATTCTGAAAAACTTCTTGTAACACTCAGTTATGCTTTCTGTTTTGGCTTGTCTAAAACTTTCATATTCCTGATTAAGCATAGACTTTCTGTCCTCTCTCAATTCTTCTGATCCCTCCATATAGACAATCAAGGTGTCCCACGTCTCCTTGGAGGTTTTGCAGTGAATCAAGTTTTGGAATGTTGAGTCATCTATAACACTAACTATTATGTTCTGTGCTCTCTTATCCATAGTAGCTAAGATGATCTCATCCTTTGTCATTTCAGAATAATCTTTTGGAGTCCTGAAATTTGCATCAAGAACTGACATTTTCATGGGAATGAATGACCCTTCTTTAACTGTAATATAGATTCTTGGGTCAGATGCTTCCATAAACAACCTGACTCTCTCTTTCCAAATACCAAAAATTTCTTTCCTACAGATACATAATTTTATGGATCCAAGTTTCTTGTGATTTTCTCCTGAACCCATTTTGTCTAAATGTTAACTGCCTTACAGATCAACTCAGACTGTTAAGTCTTTTCTTGAGTAACCTCGCTCTGATACCACTTGAAAGAATTGATTTCAAGTTGTCCTAAACATCTAGGGGGGGTGAATATGTTCAATTCTTTTTCCTTAAGACAGATAATCTTTTTACTGTTAGATCACAAATTATTCAGCAATTAACACAGCACAGTTCACAACACAGATTAAACAACACAGCAACACAGAAGACACACAGTTTTATAGTGGTTCCCCAAGTGATGTGTACATCCACTTTCCCCCTTCGCCTATCTAGCAGTGTACTAGATTCGGCCTAACTTCTTTCTTCTTTCTCAGATCCTCAGATCTTACAACTCAGAACCCTGAATGGTTCCTATAACTCAGACTTCAGCAAGTCCTATAGCTCAGATTCTCTCAAAGAATCCTACCTCAGAGTGAGTTCACACTCCTACAACTCAGGCAATTAAGCCCTACCTCAACCTCTTTCCAGGCCTACACCTCAGAGAAATGATTCCCCTACCTCAGGCACTCAGCCCTACCTCAGCCTTTATAAGTTTTTGCTTACAACTCAGATCTATAAAAGATCCTACAGAAAAATTGATGATACAAAAAATAATTCCTTCACCCAGATAGAGAGAGAAAGGTTGAAGGCTTCTTGATCAGTTCTTGATAGATCTGATCACTCTATAATCAACCTGTTCTTAGCTTATTCAAAGCTTCTTGAATCTGAACAAAGTAAGGTTGATCTTCTTGAAGTTGAAGATGATCCTCAATCCAGCTTCTTCTAATCAGATGTGGTTCTGATTTCTTCTTGCAGACTGTTCAGGATCTGCCATCTCTGGATGACTTGTCGATTTCTGGATGAAGACTTCTCTCCTTGTTGTTGGCTTTTTTATTCCTTAGCAGCATCTATCTAATGATAGAACATGTCTTTATATATGCTCCATCTGAGGTTACTGACTGATCCGGTTCCTAACGGCCTTCTGACAGCTCTGGCAGATACAATATCATTGTTAGTTATGACAGCTGTCAAGTCTCCAGAAACTTCATTGTACTTTGACTCAACAGCAAAGTGTCGAGACAATTCTTCAAATGTGTCGACACAAATAGATCATATGTCGACACAACTCTTGATGATGTCGACACAGCTTTCACAATGTCAACACAGCTTCTCTTTAACTTCTTGACATAAGTTCTGCAGAATGTGTCGACACAAGTCCTGCGTGTCGACACAATCACTTCTTGTCTTGACATAGTTGACTTCAACAAAATATTCTGGTTTGTGTCGACACAAGTCCTGTGTGTCAACACAATTGTTATTGACTGAGCTTTCTCTGTGTCGACACAAGTTCTGTGTGTCGACACAGTTGTTGTCGACAGAATCTCTGTGTGTCGACAGAATCTCTGTGTGTCGACACAGTTGTTGTCGACAGAATCTCTGTGTGTCGACACAAGTCCTGTGTGTCGACACAAACTGTCTCCTGGTGTCAACACAGTCTTTGTCGACAGAATCTATGTGTGTCGACACAAGTTCTGTGTGTCGACACAAACCGGCTCCTGGTGTCGACACAGCCTTTCCCATGTGTCGACACAATGCTTCTCAAGTGTCGACACTTGTACTTAGAAAATTTTCTTTCATTTCCTTAACCTGCACATGAAAACTCAACACCACATCAAATACACCTTGATGAATATCATTGAGTTAAGTGAGGCTTCTCCAAATCTGGTACACATATTCCAATGTACCCAACAGGGGGCATACCTAAATTGAACCTAAATCGTTCTAACTGTCCCCACCAAACTAATGTGGATTCTTTAAGTCTAAGCGTGACAGACTCAACTTGCATAGCTTGGGGCAATTGCTTCCAAGCCAGGAAACGATTCATCCTTTCACACCACTCTAGGAAACTCTCGGGCTCTATTCATCCTTCGAAATCACTCACGTTCAGCTTGATTTCCACATCCCAACGGGGTTGGTGACGTAGTTCGTTATGTGCTTCCGTGTCGGGGTATGCGAGTTCCCGAGGACTATGGTCAGGGTCGTTCGACCAACGGGGCAGGTGTTCGGTTGACGTGCAAGGTTTCTTCTATATTATTAACCGAAGTGCGCAACCCGTTCATAATATGTATGACACTACCCATTCCGGTGGTGAGAGTTTCGACCGTTTTCATTACATCACTCATGCGTCGGGCCAATTCTCCTACGCTGTTTTCTAGTCGATCGACCCGTTTTTCCATTAAATCACTCATGCGTCGTTGTTATCCTACGTTGGTGCGCTTCATGAACATGTCATTGTGCTGGTCGTCTGGTATTTTCGACAGTATGCTACTCAACAGTCATATCACTTCTCCGAACGCGGGTAGAATTGTTGTGCAATTAGCGTGGATGACTATCTGGTATTATGTGTGTTATTAACATGCTGCATTCTCCTAATATCTATTGCTTTTAAGGATATTTATAAATTTGGGCAGATGGTACCTGGAGTAAGTATATTTTGAAGTAGTTTTCCTATGTCTTCCATTGTTGATGGTTTTCCTTCACTTCATTCAATTTACAAAGTATTAAAACCTTTTTCTATGATAATAAGAGAGATTCAATGATGTTCAAATATCATTTATGATGTTCAACGAAATAATATTATGTTTTGTGAAAGATGCAATAAGATTTAAACAATATCATGTTGATTCATGAGATCAATTACTTTATCAGAGTTTATTTTTTGAAAACTCTCATCTAGCACAACAACATACCCAAGTGAAGCTGTAATAAAATAAGGCCATAATTGAAATCTCGTCGAGCACAACTCTATTTAAGTAAAAGCAAAACAAGCACCCAACACCAATTTGATAATACAAATTTAAAGAGTAAAGAATAACTGATGCACTGGTAGATCGGCTAAAATGAAGGACAATAAAATGCGACTTAATGAGTATGAGATTTATGTGCGGTGCACGTGCCAACACGAGAACAGTGCAAGTAAAGATCGCCTTGCAAGTAATAAAACTTTAATAAAAGCTACAGACTCGACAGTCACAATTATAAGCAACAATTAATGCAAGAGCCGATTAAAATTTGCTAACGAAAGAGGTGTGATTCACTTAGAGCGCGCCAACAGAAAACTCGCAAGCCAAACCACAAATTTAATACGAAAGCATATAATAAATTCACAACCATAACAATAGCTCAAGATCAAGCATTCAAATGAGAGAAATAACACACCATATACCTTGATTTGCTCATGCCCGCAACGGCTTAGCTTCGGGATGGAGTAACAGTGGTGGGAGCGCTTCCGGTCGGACGGTGGTTCCACGATGGGGCAACAAGTAACTAGGAAAGTGCGGTTTGAGGAACTTGGGTGATGGAAAACGAGATCTGTAGGAAAACGAGCGAGAGGGTGGCCGATCGCCGAGTTAGTGTTGTGGATCTGGAGGGTCAGAGCCGGCGGAGGAGATCTGGGGCCAGGTGGGGCGGATGAAGGCTTGCGGGGCTTGGGTGGGTTCGGACAGCTGGCGGGGCTGGAGAATCTTGCGACTCGGTCGACGAGTAGAGGGGACGGGGAGGGAGCGGGTCGGCTTCACCGGAGGCTGTAGGAGGAGGGGAAAACTGTGGGTTCTGGAGAGGGGAAGGGGGAGAGCTGTGTAACACCTCCCCTGTAATGACCGTATAATATGGGTCCGGCCGGGGCCCCACAACATATGGACGCCACAGCTTTAGCATTAAAAGATGATATTAACTACCCAATCTCAAAACTCAATGTTAAACAACAACGGAAACAGCAAACAAGACTAGAAGTTATCCACATACACAAAAGTATCGAAGCGGCCTTATGACCGTACAACAATAGAGAGTCCAAAACTCAAAAGATAACATCCACCATCAATGTGCATAAGCACTCCTAGACTACCTCGACATGCAAGCCGGAAAACAAGAGCATCAAACATACAATGCCACAAGATAGAGCTAGTACAAAACTTGAAACACTTCATGAAGCTTAGGCCTTTTTGGCCGGCGAGCTGGCTCCTGCTTGCGATCCTTGCCCTGTAAAATTTGGTGATAACGTGGGTCAGCAAAAGCTGACCTCAAACTGTGTAACAAACACATCTCCTCCCGGCCGCCCTTAACGGACCCCGGGGTACCCCCCTCCAACCTGCAAGTCAGCACTTCGTATATCATATACATAAACAAGTAAAGCTCTAAAAGAACAGGTTCAGATGTCTCAAACAACAAACACGTTTTCTATGTTGAGCATATAATAAAAAGAGGCCTACTATGTAGCATGTATGCAAAACCCGGGCTTCACCCAAAGCACCCTATTGCGTATGCAACAATCACATCATAACATCTGGGTACTTCCGATTTTCATATTGGCGTTAAGCCACAAACAAAAGAGGTACTGCAATTCCCCTAACGACATACAAGCCATCACACGGAACTCTTGTCACGACCCCACCCGCTCATGGTTCTTAGACCCGGGCTTGCCTACAGGCTCTAACTTCTCGCGTCAGGATTCCGTCTCACACACTGACCGATTCTAAGAACCCTTGCTGGACCCCACCCGCTCGTGGCCTCAATGCCCGGGCTTGCCCCATGCTTGGCGTTCTCGTCAGTCTCACAGAAGGGGACTAGTCTCCACATATGACTTGCACGTCACGGGATAGCCAGCCGACCACGGAGACAATGCCGCGCCTTAGCACATCACAATCCATAATCATTCCCACCCTAATCCATCATTTGTACTGCAACGTCCCCGCGCACCAAGGAAACCATCTACCGTCAATACGGAGCTAACCTTGTCCACCAAGGAAACCATCTACCGCCATTGCGGAGCTAACCTTGTCCGGTTCCGGCTACACATACTCACTCGAGAAAAGGGGGAAAACACAAACATCACAAACGACATCTTGTCGCAACGGATTTCTACAAAATCCTTAAAGCTCGTTATGCAACATCACCGAGTCGGACTAACGGTCGCGACTACGACTTCACCCACAATTCCTAATCCACTAATGGAGCGGATTTCTAATGCAAAATCATGCCGGGAACAGACTCAATCGACCCGGAGGTTCCTCTTGAACCATGACGACCCAAACCCCTCTCATTTGAGAGTTTGGTGACCAAAAGCTTGAAAGTAAAAGATGCTAAGCACGCATCCTAGAAACAAAGAGTAGAAGTGTCGTTACCTTACGACCCCTCTTCCTAGCCCTGGGAACTTAGCCTGATGAAAACTACCGCAACGGATTTGCCTCCGCGGATCTGGACTCGGCTCGCGATTTGGGGCTCCGAAGCTTCTCCGGCAGCCGGATCTCTCCTTCACCTTCTTCCTTGCTCTCCCTTCTTTCTAAAACCTTAGAAAGAGAAACTTGAAGAAGAATGAGGGTTTCAAACCCTATTCCCGGATATAACTCAGCCAGGGCAGCCCTGAACCATCAGATCCTATTCGAAGGAAAAGAACGACCACAATTTGCACTTAAAACCAAAATTCCTGGGCCGAACACGGCTTGAGACACGCCCGTGTCCAAGGCCGTGCGCCTCAATTGACGCCAAAATCGTCGCACCCAGAATAGGACACGGGCTCTGAACACGCCCGTGTCAAAGTTGACGCGCCTGTGTCACTCAGTACACGCCTGTGTGCCTGGGCGTGTTCCTCCATCGATACAGGACCAAACACAACCCGAGGAGAACACGGGTACAACACGCCCGTGTCACATTTGACACGCCCGTGTCAAACACGAACACGCCTGTGCTCCAGGCCGTGTTTATCCCCTCACACAGCCCGACTAACATCCCGAGCAGGACACGGCCTGGGACACGCCCGTGTCTCAGGCCGTGTTCGTCCTCTCGACGATCGTCGACCGCACGAAAATCGTTGAACCCGAACACGACACGGCCATGGACACGCCGTATACTAGGCCGTGTTCATTGTCTCGATACTTTGTCGAGCGCAGTTCGTCGACCACCCTAGTTCTTCGTCGAACCCGAGCAAGACACGGCCTTCGACACGCCCGTGTCCCAGGCCGTGTGACCCTTACCAAGACCCAGACTTGGCTCTAAACGCTGTCCGTCGCTCTTTCGAATTTTTAGGGCATTACAACTCTCCACCTTAAAAGAATTTTGTCCCGAAATTTCAGAAAGTAAAAGATATACAAAACTGAAAGTCCACTTAGTATCAACTACCTTCACCTATGGGGGGGGGGGGGAATAGGTGTCTTGCATCGTTTTTGTGGAATTAAAGTCGTACCTGCACAAGAAAACAAAACAACACAGCACAGAAAGGACACAAGCAAATTATAGTGGTTCCCCGATTTGGGTACGTCCACTTTCCCCCTTCGACCTATCTCCCAACCAGGGACGACTCGGTCACTTCACCAACAGGATTGAAATCCAATCCTTGCACTAACGGAAGGAACCCTTCCACACGTAGGAGTCACCACTCCCACAACACGGGTTGCACCCAACCCTTACAACTAGGAACCAACGTTCCTTTACAACAAAATAGAAATTGGAGTGTATTAGAAATACAAACTACTTATGGAGAATAAGGTGTCCCTCTTCGTTCGACGACGTGTTCTTGAAGTCAACGAATAGTCCACAACCCTAGATCTCACTTGGAGAGAATCTCCCCGAAACCGACGACGGCAAGAAGGGCGGCGACTTGGTTCTCGGGATCGGCGGCGACAACGGCGTGCTGCGGCTGTTCTTTGGAGATTCAATCTTCGTAGCAAAGCTAGCAAGATCTTCCAACGGTCACACTAGGATCGATCGTCTTGATCGATTCGGAAGGGGAAGGTTTTCCCGATCGACGAATCAAGAGACAAAGGATCTCTGGTTAGACGCGTGAGACGCTGTGCTTGGCTGAGCTTCTGTCGCCGGGAGATCTGGAAGAAACCACCGGCGATCAACTGGCACGAGCGGCGACGACGGCAGAGGATAAGGATTTCCGATCTAGGTCACGTCGGCAGCTCTGCTTCTTTTCAAAATTTTTTGATTGATCGACTGTTCAAAAATACGCGAGTATTTATACAGTAGAATACTTCTTTATGACCGTTGTGGGTCCCACCAGAAGAAACCCTAAAACCGGTTCAAAACAGCGCCTTAACATTTGATCCGGTCCAGCGAGCTTCAGAAATTCGCCTAAGGCAAAATCGGCGAGAATCGAAGGTGATTCTTGACGATTTTGTCTTAGCGACAGATTTGCACGCTCTGATTTAGCCGGATAGAGACGGCGAGAATCAGCCAGTGATTCTCGACGATTATTACTTAGACGATTTTTCGTCTTTCCACCCATGAGCTGCTCTTTGACCCATCCTTGCTCCTTGTATGCTCTTGCATTATCACAGCCATGTACTTGAAAATAAGTACACTCCAATAGAGAGAGTACATGTAGGCCAACACACTGATCTGCTCAACGAGGGATTACGTCGCGCAGACCCGTGTATATTGACCTACTGCACCCTGACATTGGTGTGTACTTAGCGTGGAATAACTGCAAGCACAACTTAAAAGATTTCATCAAATACATTGTCTATTTACCTTAGCTTGTTCAGGGGCTTCTTCAAATCAGGTACGTTGTGGATACAATACCCAACAATCTCCCCCTATTTGAAGAAGCCTAAACCCTACAAGATAAGGTGAATAGAGCGTATGAGAATGAAAATCATAAACTTAAAATTGAGTTGAGAGAGATATTCATTACCAATACCAATTTCTTGAGAGCAAACTTGGAGCCACCTTAGCCTTAGCCGAGAGGGTAATCTCCCCCTTTTCGGCTTCTGCAAATCTGGGTCTGTTGCATTTGACCCCTGCTCCCCCTCAGTTCTTGCACCTGTGCTCACACTTGAGTTCCTGGCAGAGGCTCCCCCTAGATGCACGAGCCTGGAGCTTCTGTAGTCTTCATTCCTCATAGTTTAGCATCCCCAATTCAGTTTTGAAAAGACTGAACTTGGCTTCGTCTAAGGGCTTTGTGAAAATATCTGCAATCTGCTTGTCCGTGGGGACATAACAGAGAGAGATGTCCTTGTTCTCCACGTGCTCCCGAATGAAGTGGTAGCGCACTTCAATATGCTTCGTTCTGCTGTGCGATACCGGATTGTTGGGAATTGCAATTGCACTAGAGGAGTCGCAGTACATTGGTACTTCCTTGAACTGAAGGACGTAGTCGGCTAACTGGTTTCTGATCCATAGGAGTTGTGCGCAACAGCTGCCTGCCGAGATGTACTCAGACTTTGCTGTGGAGGTTGCTACACAATTCTGCTTCTTGCTGTTCCATGAGATAAGCCTTCTTCCGAGGAATTGACACGTCCCGGAAGTGCTTTTCCTGTCATCCCTACTCCCTGCAAAATCAGCATCTGAAAAACCTATTAGATCGACATCATTGTTTCTCGGGTACCACAAGCCAAGATTGGGAGTACATTTAAGGTATCTTAGAATTCGCTTTGCAGCGACATAGTGAGATTCCTTAGTGTTCACCTGATATCTTGCACAGACAAATGTGGAGAACATGATATCCGGTCTACTGGCAGTAAGGTAGAGCATGGATCCAATGATGCTTCTGTATTTGGTTTCATCGAAAGGTTTACCTTTCTCATCCTTATCCAGAGACATAGTGGATCCCATTGGAGTCATCATAGAGGTTGCATTCTCCATACCGAATTTCTTGAGAAGTTCATTTGTGAACTTCGTCTGAGAGATGAAGATTCCATCCTCAGACTGTTTCACTTGAAGTCCCAAGAAATACTTTAGCTCTCTCATACTGCTCATTTTAAACTTTCCTTGCATAAGTTTAGAAAACTTTTTGCAAATATTGTTGTCCGTTGAGCCGAATATAATGTCATCGACATAGATTTGCACCAGCAAAATCTTGCCTTTGACTTCCCTGAGAAACAATGTCTTATCTATTTTACCTCTAGAGAACTTGTTCTCAAGAAGAAAACTAGATAAAGTCTCATACCAAGCACGTGGAGCTTGTTTTAAACCATATAGAGCTTTATTAAGAAAATATACATGATTGAGATAAGTAGGATTGACAAAACCTGGGGGTTGAGCGACGTATACTTCCTCTTTCAGGTCTCCGTTCAAGAATGCTGATTTCACATCCATTTGATAGACTGTGAATCCTTTGAGCGAAGCATACGCCAGGAACAATCTGATTGCCTCGAGCCTTGCCACTGGTGCAAAGGTCTGGTCGAAGTCAATCCCCTCCTCCTGTCTGTAACCTTGAGCCACCAGTCTGGCCTTGTTCTTTATGATGACACCATGTGCATCCAGTTTGTTTCTGAAGATCCACTTGGTGTCAATCACATTCTGCTTTTGTGGTCTGTGAACCAGCGTCCAAACGTTGCATCGTTCGAATTGATGCAGTTCATCTTGCATGACCAAAATCCATGCCGCATCTTTGTTCGCCTCGTCGAACTTTTTTGGCTCAACCTGTGACAGGAAGGTAAGATGCAAAATCTCGTTAATAGTACCTCTTCGAGTTCTGACACTGTCATGAGGATCTCCGATGATCTGATCTCTAGGATGATCCCTCACGTGTCGGAGCTCTAGAAGTCTGGCGTCTAGAGCTTCGACTACTTCTTGGGCTTCTCCTTCTTCTAAGAGATTTGCTCCATTTTGATCTTCAACATTCCCAGTTGACGTTGAGGTGGAAACTTTGACGTACTTAGGAGTTTCATCTTTAGCGGTCTCATCGAAACTCAGCTGTTCAAGTCGTGCACCTGCATCTTCAAGAATACTGCTGGAAGAATTGCTGTTAAGCAAGCTTCCTTCATCAAATACAACATTAATTGATTCTTCTACCACTAGGGTTTTCTTATTGAAGACCCTATATGCCCGACTGTGGGTACTATAGCCCATGAATATGCCTTCGAAGCATTTTTCACCAAATTTAGTACGCGGGTACTTCCCATTATTCAGTACATAACATCTGCAACCAAAGATCCTCAAATGGGACATGGTTGGTTTCCTGCCTTTCAGTAGTTCGTAGGGCGTCTTACGATGACTTTTGTTGATCAATGCCTGGTTTTGAACATGACAAGCCGTATTGACCGCCTCAGCCCAGAAGTATTCTGGGAGTGAAGCGTCATTCAACATTGTCGTGCAGGCTTCAATGAGTGTTCTATTTCTCCTCTCCGCGACTCCGTTTTGTTGAGGAGTGCGCGGGAGGAAAACTCATGAAAGATACCAAGTTCTTCACAGAACTCTGTCA
Organism: Platanthera guangdongensis; assembly: GCA_039583875.1. NCBI lineage: Eukaryota > Viridiplantae > Streptophyta > Magnoliopsida > Asparagales > Orchidaceae > Platanthera > Platanthera guangdongensis. Next base: position 42,449,165 of record CM077159.1, on the reverse strand, counting down.
TAGCACCAGACTCGAACTCTGTTCCATGGTCACTTCTGATTTTGACCACTGAGCAGTTAAGTTCGTTCTGGATCTGCTTGACAAAGCTGGTGAAGATGTCAAACGTATCAGACTTGTGTTTTAAAAAGAACACCCAGGTAAACCGAGAGTGATCATCTACAATCACGAGCGTATAAGACTTCCCTCCTAAGCTATGAACTTGCATTGGACCAAACAAGTCCATGTGCAGAAGATAAAGACATCTGGAGGAGTCTTTGTCTGAGATGCCCTTAAAGGTAGCCCGAGTCTGTTTGCCCATCTGGCATGCAGGACAGGGACTATCTTTGATACACTTAATAATGGGAGCATCCCTCACTAAATCTTTGGAAAATAACATATTAATTGTCTTGTAATTAATATGTGTCAATCTCTTGTGTCATTGTTCACAAAGAGATGCACTGCCTTTTGCTACTAGGCATACGGGGGTAGATGAATCTAAGCTAAGAAAATCTAAGCAGAAGATATTTCTGCTCCTAATGCCTGATAATACCGTCTCAGAAGAGGCACATGATATTATCAGGCATTTATCCTTGCAGAACTTAACGTCATAACCTTTATCACATAACTGACTTACACTGATCAGGTTATGGTTTAACCCTTCAACATAAGCCACGTCGGTGATAGAGATTATACCGTTGGAAATCATACCGTAACCTCTGGTGACTCCTCGATCTGACCCCCCAAAGATGACTTTGGGTCCATTCTTGACTGGAGTGTAATCACGCAGCAGGCTTCTTGTCCCAGTCATATGCTGGGAGCATCCACTGTCCAAGTACCATATTGGAGTTTTGGTGGCCTTTGGACATTCCTGCAAAACAAAATTAATTTCCCTTAGGAATCCAATCGAACTTGGGTCCTAGATTCTTGGTTAGCATACTCCCCCTCGGGTGGTTAACCCTACGAGTGGTCGGCCTCGCATTGCTAACATAAGGAGTCTCGTTATACCTCGGATTAAACCAACAATCCACGGCAAAGTGACCGACTTTGCCACAACACCAACAGTCAAATCTGTTGTACCTCTTCCTAGGCTCCTGCTTTACCCTGGGAATGGTGGGTACAGCCGGGGCCTTGGATCTGGAGGTGGAGGCATCATAGTGATTGCAGTCACATGACTTCTTCACCTTCTGTTCCTTCAGTATAACATGCTTGGCTTTTGGTGCCTGCTTTCTATTATGTCCGCTGGAGAATTGACCATAATTTCCCATGTGGATTTCCTCATAAGGTGCCTTGAAGACACTCTCACCGAAGTTGCGGGGAAAAGTCCAACCATCATATCGGCTCTTTGGTTTTGCAACCGAGGGCCGGAAATGATGACCAAAGGTTGACTCAAAGTCATGTTGGTTGCAGGGAAAGCTAGGCTTTCTGAACACAACAGGACTGAGTGGGGCCTTTCCCTTTTCAGCAGAGGCCTTCTTGGCGGCCTTATTCTTTCTCTGGTTCCTGTTTCTCCTGGATGAGGAACCAGATACCCGTACATGCCCCATGCCAGCTCCTTTGGCCTGAGCAGAGAAGATATCAACTAATGGAAGAACTGTTTTTGGCATAGAGAAGCTCTTGACGATCTTCCTTTCTGCCGCAAGTTGTTCTTCCAACTTGTCGACTTCCTCCTGCTTAAGATCAAGGAGCTTAAGAGACTCTGAATGCTTTGAAGTCAGGTCTAGGTGCTCCTGTCGGAGAGAGATCAAACTGGTGATCTCTTTCCCTAGGGAGACACTCTCACCCTTAAGGAATTTCACTTCCTTTTTCTCAGCCTTCAATCTCTTACGGCACTCCTCGAAAGTGTTGAGCAGAAGCTCATACTTCTCGAGGAGCTCCGCTTCACGGGCCGAAGGGCTATCCTCAGGGTCATCATCCTGAGACTCAGGATCAGATTCAGAGTCAGAGAGAGGGGTGTGAACTTTTACCTTCCCAGTAAATGGGGGGCATTCTCCTTCTGAGTCGGAGCGACCCACCAGCCCGAAGTAGGCTTCCTCATCATCACTGGAGTCTGAGGAATCAAACTCACTCAGTGTCTTTGGCTTTTTGGCGATGTAGCTCCTCTCTTTCTTCTTATCTCTAGAGGACTTGTGCTCCTATCCCTTCCCCTTTTCTCTCTTGCCTTGGTGGCAGTCGGCCACGACGTGTCCTGGCTTATTGCATCCAAAACAAATAATGTCAGAGGAGCGATGTTTGTTCGGTTTAGAAGCATACCTGTCAGAAGAATAATTTTTCTTCTGATGCCTGGAGGAGGAGCCGTCTCTCTTTCTTTGATTCCTCATCTTGAGGAACTTCTTGAATTCTCGGGTGATGAGGGAGAAATCTTCCTCAGACAACTCTGAGCTGGAGGAGCATGGCTCGGAGTCCTCCTTCTCATCCTTTTTCCCGACACGGTATGAAACCGCACCCTTGCCCTTCCTGGAGTGAATGACATTTAGGGCCACAGTCTTTTCCTTGGCTGCAGCCTTCTCTGCTTCTTCTTCTGCTTTCCTGGTGTTCAGTTGAAGCTCATAGGACATCAGCTTCCCAAACAGAATTTGCGGGTCTGTTTCAGCAAGTCTGCCAAACTCTCGGATGGCGCAGATCTTTGTGTCCCATTCCTTAGTAAGGGACCTACAGAATTTATCATTAAGTTCCCCATCAACGAACACTCTTCCATATCCTTTGAGGGCATTGACAATCTTGAGGAAGTTCTCTAAGGTGACTCCGATCTCTTCCTTAGGCCCTTGTCTGAAGGCCTCATATTTCTGGTTCAGGAGGGATCTCCGATCATCCCTCACTTCATCAGTGCCCTCCATTAGGATAATCAGGCAGTGCCAGATCTCCTTTGCTCTCCTGCAGTTGCAGAAGTTCTGCATCATTGAGTCATCGACCGCGCTGACCAGAATGTTCTGCGCCTTCTTGTCAAGTCCCACCAGCACAATCTCGTCCTTGTCCATTTCAGAAATTTTCTTTGGCACTTTCTTGGTAGGATCAATGGTGGAGGCCTTAGTGGGGACATAAGGTCCCTCCTCCACGATCATGAAGAGTCGGAGATCGACCGCTTCCATGTAGAACCTAATCCTTTCCTTCCAGATAGGAAAGTTTAGCCTGGTGCACACTGGGATCTTGCCTGTGTACTTGAGTCCGTCCATAGTAGAAGTCTGCCTTTTTCTTGACACTAGTGGCAGGAACTTACTCAAGGCGTTAACCTATTTGTTGAGTAACCTCGCTCTGATACAACTTGAAAGTCCACTTAGTGTCAACTACCTTCACCTATGGGGGGGGGGGGAATATGTGTCTTGTAGCGTTTTTGCAGAATTAAAGTCGTACCTGCACAAGAAAACAAAACAACACAGCACAGAAAGGACACAAGCAAATTATAGTGGTTCCCCGATTTGGGTACGTCCACTTTCCCCCTTCGACCTATCTCCCAACCAGGGACGACTCGGTCACTTCACCAACAGGATTGAAATCCAATCCTTGCACTAACGGAAGGAACCCTTCCACACGTAGGAGTCACCACTCCCACAACACGGGTTGCACCCAACCCTTACAACTAGGAACCAACGTTCCTTTACAACAAAATAGAAATTGGAGTGTATTAGAAATACAAACTACTTATGGAGAATAAGGTGTCCCTCTTCGTTCGACGACGTGTTCTTGAAGTCAACGAAGAGTCCACAACCCTAGATCTCACTTGGAGAGAATCTCCCCGAAACCGATGGCGGCAAGAAGGGCGGCGGCTTGGTTTTCGGGATCGGCGGCGACAACGGCGTGCTGCGGCTGTTCTTTGGAGATTCAATCTTCATAGCAAAGCTAGCAAGATCTTCCAACGGTCACACTAGGATCGATCGTCTCGATCGATTCGGAAGGGGAAGGTTTTCCCGATCGACGAATCAAGAGACAAAGGATCTCTGGTTAGACGCGTTAGACGCTGTGCTTGGCTGAGCTTCTGTCGCCGGGAGATCTGGAAGAAACCACCGACGATCAACTGACCCGAGCGGCGACGGCGACGGAGGAGAAGGATTTCCGATCTAGGTCACGTCGGCGGCTCGGCTTCTTTTCAAAATTTTTTGATTGATCGACTGTTCAAAAATACGCGAGTATTTATACAGTAGAATACTTCTTTATGACCGTTGTGGGTCCCACCAAAAGAAACCCTAAAACCGGTTCAAAACAGCGCCTTAACATTTGATCCGGTCCAGCGAGCTTCAGAAATTCGCCTAAGGCAAAATCGGCGAGAATCGAAGGTGATTCTCGACGATTTTGTCTTAGCGACAGATTTGCACGCTCTGATTTAGCCGGATAGAGACGGCGAGAATCAGCCAGTGATTCTCGACGATTCGGCGAGAATCACTAGTGATTCTCGCCGAATCGGCGAGAATCACTTGGTGATTCTCGTCGATTATTACTTAGACGATTTTTCCTCTTTCCACCCATGAGCTGCTCTTTGACCCATCCTTGCTCCTTGTCTGCTCTTGCGTTATCACAGCCCTGTACTTGAAAATAAGTACACTCCAATAGAGAGAGTACACGTAGGCCAACACACTGATCTGCTCAACGAGGGATTACGTCGCGCAGACCCGTGTATATTGACCTACTGCACCCTGACATTGGTGTGTACTTAGCGTGGAATAACTACAAGCACAACTTAAAAGATTTCATCAAATACATTGTCTATTTACCTTAGCTTGTTCAGGGGCTTCTTCAAATCAGGTACGTTGTGGATACAATACTCAATAAAAACTTAAATTATACTTGAAAGGAATAACTCTGGATACTCCTCCAGCATGGTCTGTTCTCGCTCCCACGAGAGCTCCTCACGATCGCAGTTGTCCCACCGGATTTTTATGAGCTTGACCTCTTTGTTCCGCAACTGCCGAATTTCTGAATCCTCTATAGCAACTGGACGAACTCGCTTCCTCAAGTCCTCTTCTATCAGTACTGATGCCGATTCGATCACCATACTAGCGACTACTAAGGCTTTCCTCAAGACGGAGACAAGAAAGACGTCATGTAATCCACTCGGCTCTGTGGACAACGCTAACCTGTACGCTGCTTCTCCCACCCGTTCAATAACCTCAAAAGGTCCCAAAAACCTCGGACTCAACTTCTTGAGTCGGCGAATCCGCGAAACGCCTTTGAACGACTTGATCTTTAGATAGACCCAGTCGCATACTGCGAACTCCAGCTTCCTGCGGTGAGCATTAAAATATTTTGCTTACCGATCTTGAGCCACCTTCATGCGCTCTTGCATGGTTCGTACCTGCTCGCATGCATCAACTACCACTTCTTTTCCCAAAAGTTTGGTGTCTCCCGCCTTTGTCTAAGACATCGGTGTTCGACACCGTCTCCCATACAAAGCTTCGTATGGCGCCATCTTGATACTTGCTTGATAACTATTGTTATAAGCGAACTCTACCATAAAGAGGTGCTCCTCCCACTTCTTGCCGAAGTCAAGAATGCACATTCTCAGCATATCCTCCATAGTACGGTTTGTTCTTTCGGTTTGGCCGTGAGTTTGAGGATGGAAAGCCGTACTGAACATTAGCTTCGTGCCCAGACTCTTCTGAACCAACCTCCAGTCCTTGGACGTGAAACGTCTATCGCGATCACTAACTATACTTTTAGGAATCTCATGTAGTCGCACAATGTTGCGAACATACAACTCTACCAGCTTCTCCACGTTGTCCTCCTTCTGATTTGGGATGAAGTGAGTCACTTTAGTTAAGCGATCCACAATCACCCAAATCGCGTCGTTACCCTGCTGCGATCTAGGTAACCCATGCACAAAGTCCATGAAGATGTTATCAAATTTCCACTCGGGAATAAGAAGAGGCTTCAGGAACCCGCCCGACTTCTGACATTCGGCCTTCACCAAGACACAAGTTTGGCACCGATTCACATACAAAGCTACGTCCCTCTTCAGTCTAGGCCACCAAAAGGATTTATTCATATCCAAGTACATCTTTGTACTGCCTGGGTGAATTTAGTACTTTGTGGAGTGAGCCTCAAATATAAACTCCTCACGGAGCTTGCCGAACTGCGGTACACAAATCCTTCCGTCCTTCCTCAGAATCCCATCAATTATCTCCCAGGTGCTACTCTCGCACTTTTGAACTTCCACCACGTATGGCTGGAACTCATCATCCAAACGGGTCGCTTCCCGAATACGATCAGACAAATCGTTCTGCATTTCAATGCAGTTCAACCGAGCCATGCTAGACTCGCCCCTTGCTACGCACTCCAAGCCGAGAGACTCCCAGTACAGCACCAACCGCTCATCATGAGCTTCGATCCAATTGCCTTGCCCAGAGTATTTCCTACTCAAGGCATCTGCCACCACATTCGGTTTGCCTGGCGTATACTAAATCGCCTCTTCGTAGTCGCCAAGGAACTCGACCCATCTGCGTTGCCGCATATTCAAGTCCTTCTGATCTAGGAGATACTTCAGGCTTTTGTGATCCGTGAAGATCTCCACCTTCGCACCATAAACATACTGCCGCCACAATTTCAGCGCAAATATTACCACCGCCAATTCCAAGTCATGTACGAGGTAATTCCTCTCATGAGGCTTCAGCTGTCTAGACCCAAAGGCTATCACACTGCCATGTTGCACCAATACGCAACCCAAACCACATCCCGATGCGTCACTGAAAATTTGAAATCCTTCGGTCCCTTTCGGTAGACTTAGGATTGGAGCTGTCATCAGCCTTTCCTTCAGCGTCTCAAACGCCTGATTGCACTCCTGAGTCCACATAAACTTCTGATCCTTACGAGTTAGTGATGTGAGGGGTAGAGCTATCCGCGAAAAGTTTTCTACGAATCTTCTATAGTACCCGGCTAGTCCAAGAAAACTTCGGACTTCCGTCACGGTTCTCAAAATCGGCCAATCCCTGATAGCTTCCACTTTTGTTGGATCTACCGCCACCCCATCTCCACTAATCACATGACCCAAAAATGCCACTTTATCTAGCCATAACTCGCACTTCGAGAACTTTGCATAAAGCTGGTTCTCTCTCAACACTTGCAAGACTATTCTCAAGTGAGTCTCATGCTCCACCTCCTATTTGGAGTACACCAGAATGTCATCGATAAAGACAACACAAAAGTATAAGAACCCCCTCCCGGATCCCAAAACACGACACAAAGGGGGTCTTATGCCCAGAACAGCCGCCTTGCGGTAGCATTAGCACACAGGCTAACCTGTACTACAAGACGCCTATTCTGCCGGCTACATACAATATCAATTTATAAACCGAAACATAATGTAGAAGTCATCCACATAAAGCATAATAGTCCAAAAGTACAACAAGATAAGAAACTAATAACAAGGTTCTAAAGTATCAGAGTACATCTAATATATGCCCAAAAGGGCTACATCAAGTCGCTCAACACTCACATCAGTGACTGACGTTAGCTACGGTACCGTCCCTTCAGGCCCTGTCGTCCTGACCTGGCTGTCCTGCTGCACAATCGGCGGCTCCTCTACCTGCGGGGTGACCTCCTAAAAAGGAAGACGTAGCAACCGTTAGTCAAAAAGACTAAGTGGCTTTCACATCCACTCCCCCTGCGACTCCTCGGCACCGGGCAGAGAAAGGAACAAGGGTACAATAAATAATAAGTAATATAAGCAGGTACAAGCAGGTGGAATAAGTACAATATGATTAACAACATTTTAATTTAGCAATTCTACAAGAGCTAATATCATCCATCAGGTATAAGTATCTACAACAATAAAGTAACTTAACTTATAAGGATGCCCATACAAGCTTAAAAGTTAAGGATCGGTTTGACATAAAGTAACTCATCGTATAGGAGTGCCCATACAAACTTATACGATGATGATCTTGTTTGTGCAGTGTAATGTAATGTTATGTATGCAATGCAATGACTCACCCATGAATACGTACATGCAACCGCTATGTTGACACAGACTTGTAGTTCCCACTTTTCGAGCAGGTAACTAACCTCTCAGGCATCAACCGCTGTGGCCAGGCGGCAACAGTAGAGCGGGCTTCTCTACTACTAAGCGTGCATCCACACTGCTTCACATAGGCCTCCGTACGCCTCAACGCTAAGAACACAACAGCGGAGCCCCCCTCGCGTACTATGGCCCAACGAGAGTCTCGGGTAGATGTGCACCGAGAACCAAGCCCCGAACTGGCCTTGTGTGACCCGGAAGGAGCCTCGGAAGAAAGCACGAGGATCAAACCCAACCATTCACTTGGCACGGAAGGAGCCCCGGGACATGAACACCGAGGACCAAGCCCAACCGCCCAAGGTCTAACTGTCAACTCCCGTCGGTGTGACGACTGACGAGCCCGTAGACCTGCCACACTATCCTTAACCCAGGATTACGACACCGCGTGTCGACTCACACCGCATGCAATTCCACATCATTGTGGCACATAAGGAGCCTCGGAGAAAGCACGAGGACCAACCCCAACCGTCCACTCGGCACGGAAGGAGCCCCGGGAAATGAACACCGAGGTGCAAGCCCAACCGTCCGTCTATGACCCTTCTCAACACTATCCAACTAAGTGCGGTCAACACTCGCACTTACATCCAATCACAATGCTACTCATAGGGAGACACCACTCTAGGCATTGGACTACCAAATTCATTCCATTAAACAACTATTCACATGGTCATATATTAGCATCCTATATTTCATTTCCAAAGGATTTCAACACATTATTAGCATGATGCACATTTATATTGGTTACCAATTTCTACCAAATCGTTTCATTTAAGTACGCTTCATTTCACAAATCAATTACGTGTGATCCAATTATCAAACTTCATCATTCATAGAACTTTGATGGTTAACACAAAAGAGTTCACCCAACCTCAAAATTAATTTACTACATTGTCTCTACCGAGTCCAAACCCGACTCTACACCAACCCAAAATTTTAAATACGGAACACATCTGGACAACAACTTCGACCGGAGATTCTTGAAGCTACAAGAATCCGGTGAAGGTGTGTAACCCCTCGATGGAAACATCTTTCCATGGGTTACAACTTTCATATTCAGACCACAACCCAGATTCGAGAGTAACACACTTAAAATCGGCTTCAATGTCCGCTGCGTACAGAACACAATTTCTGCATGCTTGGTTTGTCGGCCGTCAATTTCGTTCAGACTTTCCCGTGGCTACAGACTTCGCCTGAAGTCGTGCAACCACTCGTTGAAAAGATATTTTCAAGGACTTCAACTTTCGTGTTTATTCGAAAGCCCAGTTCTGACCATATCACACCTGAAAATGGCCAAGAAGATCGTTGTCTGCAGAACACAGATTCTGCACGCATCTTAAGGCGGGATGAACCACATCGGTTCATCTTCCTCCTCAAGCCGATCTTCCCCAAATCACATCAGAAATTCCTCCTCTCTTATTCACCCTCATAAGGCCATTTCTCTTCACGAAACCATCCCCCATCTTCACATAGAAGGTTCGAGAGGTTGAAGACACCACTATCCTTAGAGCACAAGCCCTAAAACGGCCTCTTCCTAGGGAAATCATCATCTCGCAAGTCTAGACTCTTTTGAGTCGACATCTCACCTAGATATATCTACAGATCTAGCACCAAGGGAGAGGGGAGGAAGCTCACCTCATTTCCGGCGTTTCCAACATTTACGTCCAAGGATCGTGTAACTCTTCTTGGCGGCATATTCTTCTCCTCGACGACGGCGGATCTTCACCTCTTGGACTTGCTCCAACACCATCTTCCTCCTCTCCAGCAGTTCTCTCACGGAAAAAGGGTTGAAATGAGGATGAAAAACTGCTAGGGTTTCATTTCCCCTTATATGTGAAAAGTGACACGGGTAGGGTTACGCCCGTGTCCTTACCCGTGTCCTGCTCGGCGAAGCATCGTCGACGGTTCTAATGTCGGTTCAATACACAAACACGGGTAGGGACACGCCCGTGTCCCTACCCGTGTCAACATGACACGTCCGTGTGCTCTGGCCGTGTCCTGCTCTGGACACGACTCGTCGAGTTTCACTTGTCACACACGGGTAGGGACACGCCCGTGTCTCTACCCGTGTCCTCCTCGGGGCAAACTTCGTCGAGCTCTGCTCGACACACACGAGTAGGGACACGCCCGTGTCTCTACCCGTGTCCTCATTCACACGGTAGTGCCACGCCGTGTCACTACCCGTGTCCCTTCTCTGGGACAACTCGAGTTGTCGACTCGAGATTGGTTGGATAGACACGGGTAGGGACACGCCCGTGTCTCTACCCGTGTCCTTCACAGGAACACTGATTGGACATACACGGGTAGGGACACGCCGTGTCCCTACCGTATCTTCTTGCTCACGGATAGTGACACGGCGTATCACTGCCCATGTCCTTCTCTGGACCTACTCGAGCCATTGACTCGAGAGCGGGCCTTTCACACACGGGTAGGGACACGCCCATGTCTCTACCTGTGTCCTATTCTGGACTGATTTATCCTCCCATTTACAAGTGCAGCCCAGCTGCCAGCATTTCCCTGAACCCAAGTCAGATCTCCTGACTCAAAAATGCGAATCGGGACGTTACAAATTGTTGAAGCCAAATATGACCTCAACTGAAGTTCGAAGAAAAAGGGGTGCAGCCAAAACCTACTTCTCTCAAGTCTCACCCCTTGACTGGATTCTAAGGACCTAAGACTGACCCAAAAGCCTCAGCAGGGAGGTCCCACCTCACACCCGGAAGATCTCTGAGAGCTTCCCCTCCAAAGCCAAAGCTGGGCTAGGAGCTCCTCAGAAAGCACTGGAATTCGGGAGACAATGATAGCTTGCTTTCTAAGGAGCCCTTATGGGTCTATTTATAGCATTTTGCTGTCCTGAATTTACTGAAAAGCCCCTGGTTGGTCTGCCAATAGCCAAAACCCGCTGTTTTTCTGAGGGTACTGAAGTAATTTCTCCTGAGGGCAATTAGGACATTCTTCCAAAGACCCTGGGCCCCACTCGGCGAGAGCTGGTGCCGAGACCTTTCGGCCCAGGGCGCGGCGCGAACGTTCTCGCCCAGCGCAAGCGAGAACCTCTTCGGGATTGAGGCTTGGTTTGGGCGAGAGCGCTTCCGCGCAGTCCGCGCTTGGCGCTCTCGGCCCACGGTTTCTCTTCTATAGCATCCAGCGAGAGCGTTTCCGCCTTCTGTGGGCGAGATCCTCCTTAGGGCGGGACCACTTTGACTAACCCTCCTGTGACCATTGTGCCTCCTTGTCTGGCTCAGCGAATATGGGATTGTACACAATCCCCGCTCTTTTTGAGCTAGCGCCGCGCTCGAAAAGACATGTTCAACCCAAAATATTCGCTGAGCACGTGTCAACGTCAGGGAATCTTTCGGTGGGCCGTACGGCGCCTATAAATATGAGTGTCGATAGACGGTCATAACACTTCCCTCGAGCCGTCATTCTCCCCCTGAGCTCTCGCCCTCTCTCTCGCTATGCCTTCCAAGCGTGCCGATAAACCGCTTCCGCAGGATCTGCAGGACCGCATTAACGCGGCGCAGGCGCGAGCTAGGGCTAACAGTGCCCTGGTCGCCCCATGGCTAGCGAGACAGTCGTCAGTTGCTGAGCCTTCTCTGCCTAAGAAGAAGAAGAAGAAGGCGAAGGTGGTTCAGCGGGACCTATCCCGCGAGAACAGGAGCCCGCCCACCCCGACCCCTAGTTGCGCGGACGGCACCTCGCCGCGGAAGGTAAGCTTGATATACCAATTAACAACCAGTTGCTCAATTGTTTAACTTGATACCTCTCGCAGGAGACGGTTCCTGATGCTGCCGCGTCCCCGCGAGAACGTTTGGATCCACCCTCTAGCCATCACGATGATCAACCACAGGTTCCCGAGGCGCCTCCTCCATCAGACCCGAACACCGCTGGTAAAGGTTCCCTTCTTGCCTTCGCCTGGTATTTTTAAATGCTGACCTGATTCCTCGCAGCGTCAGTTTCCGCACCTCCAGATCTCGCCACCCGGGATGATGGGGCGAGAACTGCGAATCAGTCTGCCCATGCGGTTGATTCCTCCCTACCGGCGAGAGGAAAAAATGCCGAGATCCCTGCGCCACCGCTAGACGCTAGCCCTCCAGCGGCTGAGGAGACCCGCTCCCCGCTCTCGATCAGGCCGGGATCACCATCCGCAAAGTTTACCCCCCCCCCCCCCCCCCCCCGGCAAAGGAAAGCCAATCCACCTCCTCTTTGTAGCTGAGGGGGGGGGGGGGGGGCTGGGCCTTCTCGCCTGCCGTCGACCGGGGGACCTCGTCACTCTGAAGGTATACAGCAATTTTATCGCTGCTATCCTTCAGCTTCCGCGAAGATGGGGATTCTTTCGACAGGGGACATGGACTCGCGGCCTGGCGCTGAGGTAGAGGAAGAAGAAGAAGAAGAAGAAGAAAGAGAGGGAGAAGACAGCGAAAGCTCTCCCTTCCCTTCATCTGACGAGATGGAGGAGATCCTGACCGGTGCCGGGAGCGCGAAAAGACGAGGGAAGAAGGTTGCCGCCATTCTGTCGAAACTCATCCGGCGAGAACGGGACCGCGACCTTGCGGCCCGAGAGTTTCGCCAGTCAGTGGAGAAGAGGCTGGAGTACCTGGAGCGAGACTTCCTTCTAGGCGAGATGGACCGGCCCGGGGGAGCTACCGCCGGGTCCTCACCTGAGAGATGCATCGAGAAAATCCGGGATCTGTCTCACCGGGTTGACCTGGGATGCAGCGTTCTGTCATCCTACTTCAACCCGCAGGCGCCCCCCCGGACCAAGTTGTGGGACCGAGGCAAATGGCGTTGGGAGCAAGGGAAATGGCGCTGGGAGCCGTACTGAAGCGCGAGACCTCCCCTCCTCTTCCCCTGGCCTTCCCTTCTCTAATGTACCCTTACTTTTTCGCTTGGAATTGTAACTAGTGTTCCCGCACTTTATTCGCTTATTATTTTATCGCGTTCCCGCTCAGCGAGAGCAATAGCTCTGTCTGTAATATTTTTGTATGCGTATAAGTTATCTTCCCAGGCCTTTGGGGTGGCGAGAGCCACCTTGCTTCCGCCTACCTTACCGGTCGTATGACATTTCGCAACGTTTGCGCCAGCTGCTTAGTTAATCGGTCGCTGTCAGATTCGGGCGGGAAAAACGAAGCGCCGCTGACCTAGGACGCGACGGCTGTACCCCCGCCGCCTTTCTGAAAACAGCCATCATTACCACGATTTTCTATAAATAGGGGGCTCACCTACCACATTCATTTCTCTGATTCCAGTCTCTCTCCCCTTTGTTGTTGTTCTCGCGGTCTTCGCAAAGCTCTCGCCCGTCTCCGTCTTCCACTTCCGTTCTCGCCCCGTTCTCGCTCTCGCCTTCTCTTCGTAGATCTCGCCTTCAATCCCTATTGCGATGCCGGGCGGTGGTGAAGGACGATCCAACTGCGCGGAAGCCTTCCAAAAGCATCTCTTCCCTTCCTGTACTCTCACTCTGGAGGAGTTCAATCTGATCAAGACCCAGCACGTTCCCGCTGGCTTCGTCGCGCGGCCCCCTGGCAGTCATGACAAAGTCAACACTGCAGGGGAGGGGGAGCTGGCCATCCCTATCGAACACTTAGAGGTGGGCTTCCGCCTTCCGCTGTGGCCTGAGATGCGACAGGCTCTCCGGTACTACGGGGTGGTTCCCGCGCAGCTGAACCCTAACTCCGTGGCGATTCTCATGGCCTTCATATGCTATATGCGGTCGGAGAGGATCGAGTTTAGCTTGCCGATTTTCCGCAAGTTATTTACTTTCCGCGCAAAGGGAGGCGTGGTGTTCTTCTTTGGGCAACTGCTGAAAACGATCGGTCTCGCCAACAAGCACCATCACTGGGGCGAGAGGTTCATCTACGTTTCCGGCGACTTCGGGAACGTACCCCTCGCCCCCATCCAATACGAGGATGCCGCCTACAAGCCTCCGTCCTTGGGCTCCCGCGAGAGCGCCCTCCTTGAGTTCTTCGGAACCAAGGATTTCGACGTCCTCTACCTCCGGCGAGACGTCGATTCTCTCCATCCTGTACTTCCGGGGGAAGGTAAGATCTCGCCCGTATTTGCCTTCTTGCCCTTTCCAAGGTTGGAATTGATCGCTATTGTTTTCGCAGGAGAGCGCGAGATCCCTCTCCGCCAGCCTTTCGACGAGACTCGCGCCAGAGAGAGCCAGCCTCCTAAGGACCCGCTGGCTCTTGCGAAAGCCGCCGCGCAAGCCTGCCGAAAAGAGTCGGGCCTCCCCCCTCAAGCGGTGTTGTGAAGCGAAAGCCGGGTGCTTCCGCACCTCAGCCAATCAAGAGGCCCAAGACCACGGATATCGAGAAGGGCAAGGCTGTTGTTGTACCGCCCGTCCAACCTCTCCCCGCCGGCCGCTCCTTCGAGGAGGTCCTGGAGGCAGTAAGCAGGATTGCGGCCACCAGGGGCGGCCCCGGGACTCCTGCCGAGAACCCTCGGACCCCTGGCGCCGCCGAGAGCGAGGGTGCCGCCGCCGGGACCTCCGGCCAACCCCTGTCTGACGAGGTGCCGCGGGGTCATCGTAACTTTGGTCTCGGCGTGAGGTGCCTGGACGCGGAGAACAAGCCACTGCTGCAATGGGACCCTGACGCCAACCAGGTCACGGTCTCGTCCCTCTTGCCGAGCTGGGCGGAGCGAGACGAGGTCACCGGCGAAGCTTTCGCCTTAGGCTATGGTCTCTACAGCCGGGAGGACGCTAGCGTCTACGACAGGATGTCGACCCGGCTGTTGGCGTACGACTCCACTCGCGCTTTAATGCGTGGGCTGGAGCTTGCGCATATGTGCGCCCGACGGAGCATTACGATAGACCGCAACTTCCAAGACATGTTCAAGGCCAGGGACGATGCGGTGGCCCAGGCGGCCTCTCTGGCCAAGGAGCTGGCCGAGACCCAGCAACTGTTATCCTCGCGCCAAGCAGAAGGGGTAAGCGAGACCTTTCATAATCATTTGTTCTCGCAATCCTAACCCTTCTCTGATGCTAACCTTCCGCTGTTCAGGATTACGCTCAGGCCGCACTTCGCGAGGAGCTGTCTCAGGCCCGATATCACAACATTCTCCTGCGAGAGCAGATCGCGCGCCTCGAGGCGAGTGCAGCCCCTCCGCTGGACGAGAGATTGAAGAGCCAGTATTACTCGGCTTATGACATCGACAAGCTGCTCCAGGGGAACGCGCAAGCCACCGTAAAGTTGACGCTGGAGACGCTGCGCGACATCAACTGCTGGGACGGAAGGGGCAAAGACATTACCGCTCCACAACTTGTCCCATGGCTCTTCGAGCCCATTCCAAAGCCCCTGGGCGCCCCCGATACCCCTCCCTCGGATGTCTCAAAGTCCCCTGCAGCGGGTGGCGAGACCTCCGAGGGGAGCTCCGGCGGAAGCTCCAGCGGGAGTTCCAGCGAGACTTCCGAGGGGTACAGTTTGTCTCCTTGAGGGTCCCCTTCTCGCTTCTGTTCTTCACTTCTATGTAAAGCGCGAGACGCTATCATTTTGTACTCGTACATAGTATTATTAATACAAGTGTTTTTCTCGTCAACATTTCATCTTGTTATTTGCGAATGTGTTTGATGTAATTGTTGTGATTGAACGCTTTCGTCGTATGCTTCCGCCAAGGCCCTTGGCCCTCTTACGAAATCCTTTGCTATGAATCAGCAAGACCCGCGGCAACCGGCCTGCCGGAAGCGTGACCCTCGAGTCCTTAGGACGGGACCGTCCCCTCTAGACTGCGCGAGCCCCCTCTGGCCCGTCGCCTAACGATCTCGCCTGTTTATTCGAGAACACTGAGAGGAGCCTTTTTGGCGAAAGCCTCCCTACCTCGAGATCCCTTTGATGGGGACTCTCCTGCCGAGATCTATTCCTGCCGAGATCTATCTCTGCCGAGATCCATCCCTGCCGAGATCTACCCCTGCCGAGATCTATCCCTGCCGAGTTCTATCTCATCTTTTTCTCTTTTCATTTGGTATTCTCAACGTGTTTCCTGCCTTGTATAAATCAAGCCAACCGGACCAAACCTATCCCCCACAGGCGAGCCTTCGGACCTGCCAACCAGATGAGAGCCTGCGCAGCGGGTCTTCCTGGGACCGAGCCGAGCTCGGGGTGCCGATGAAGATCTCAAACCAACCAAACCTATCCCCCACAGGCGAGCCTTCGGACCTGCCAGCTAGATGAGAGCCTGCGCAGCGGGTCTACCTGGGGCCGAGCCGAGCTCGGGGTGCCGATGAAGATCTCAAACCAACCAAACCTATCCCCCACAGGCGAGCCTTCAGACCTGCCAGCTAGATGAGAGCCTGCGCAGCGGGTCTACCTGGGGCCGAGCCGAGCTCGGGGTGCCGATGAAGATCTCAAACCAACCAAACCTATCCCCCACAGGCGAGCCTTCGGACCTGCCAGCTAGATGAGAGCCTGCGCAGCGGGTCTACCTGGGGCCGAGCCGAGCTCGGGGTGCCAATGAAGATCTCAAACCAACCAAACCTATCCCCCACAGGCGAGCCTTCGGACCTGCCAGCTAGATGAGAGCCTGCGCAGCGGGTCTACCTGGGGCCGAGCCGAGCTCGGGGTGCCGATGAAGATCTCAAACCAACCAAACCTATCCCCCACAGGCGAGCCTTCGGACCTGCCAGCTAGATGAGAGCCTGTGCAGCGGGTCTACCTGGGGCCGAGCCGAGCTCGGGGTGCCGATGAAGATCTCAAACCAACCAAACCTATCCCCCACAGGCGAGCCTTCGGACCTGCCAGCTAGATGAGAGCCTGCGCAGCGGGTCTACCTGGGGCCGAGCCGAGCTCGGGGTGCCGATGAAGATCTCAAACCAACCAAACCTATCCCCCACAGGCGAGCCTTCGGACCTGCCAGCTAGATGAGAGCCTGCGCAGCGGGTCTACCTGGGGCCGAGCCGAGCTCGGGGTGCCGATGAAGATCTCAAACCAACCAAACCTATCCCCCACAGGCGAGCCTTCGGACCTGCCAGCTAGATGAGAGCCTGCGCAGCGGGTCTACCTGGGGCCGAGCCGAGCTCGGGGTGCCGATGAAGATCTCAAACCAACCAAACCTATCCCCCACAGGCGAGCCTTCGGACCTGCCAGCTAGATGAGAGCCTGCGCAGCGGGTCTACCTGGGGCCGAGCCGAGCTCGGGGTGCCGATGAAGATCTCAAACCAACCAAACCTATCCCCCACAGGCGAGCCTTCGGACCTGCCAGCTAGATGAGAGCCTGCGCAGCGGGTCTACCTGGGGCCGAGCCGAGCTCGGGGTGCCGATGAAGATCTCAAACCAACCAAACCTATCCCCCACAGGCGAGCCTTCGGACCTGCCAGCTAGATGAGAGCCTGCGCAGCGGGTCTACCTGGGGCCGAGCCGAGCTCGGGGTATCACAAAACATTCAACTATGTTATGCCATGAAAAATTCGACACTAGTTAAAGGAGAATCAATCGGTATAATATAACAAGTTCATTTTTGAGATACATGATTACATCCCTCCCCCTTCAGGGGTAGAAGCGCTTTAGATCATCACCACTCCAAGTGTGGCTTAGGGCTCTTCCCTCCACGTCCTGGAGATAGTATCCCCCTGTTCTGAGGACTTCCTTTACAATGTATGGACCTTCCCAGTTCGGGTGGAGCTTACCCACGGGAGCCGATCTTCCCGCCGCGTCGACCTTTCTCAGCACCAGATCCCCTTCTGCGAACTGTTTGACCCTGACATGCTTATCAAAATGCTTGGCCATCAGTCGCTTGATTTCTTCTTGCCTGATAGCTGCCACGTCTCGCAGTTCCTCCACCATATCTAACGAGAGACGCTGCCCCTCTTCATTCTCCACCCTCCAAGTCTCGTCACCTTCGCCCGCGGCTGTGACTCGCGGGGACCGGACCTCAAACTCCACCGGTAGGACGGCTTCACACCCATGAGAGAGCTTGAAGGGGGTCTCACCGGTGGCCGTGTTCGGAGTCGTTCGTAGTGCCCACAGGACCGATGGGAGCTGCTCCACCCAATTTCCCTTCAAGTTTTCCACCTTCTTCTTTAGTAGATTTACAATGATTTTGTTTGCTGCTTCCACTTGACCGTTACTCCGAGGGTGATGGACGGAGGCAAACCAGAGATCTATCCCGAGTTGAGCGCAGAAGCTGATGAACTCCTCGCTGGCAAACTGGGGGCCGTTATCGGTCACTATTGCTTGGGGCAATCCATGCCTACAAATGATTTCCCCCCAGATGAAATTCCTTATGACCTGTGAGGTGACCTTGGCCAAGGCTTTGACCTCTAGCCACTTTGAGAAATAATCAACCATGACTAAGAGGAACCTCCTCTGCCCACTAGCCGGAGGAAAGGGCCCGACTAAGTCCATTCCCCAGATGGCAAATGGCCATGGTGCCGTGATACTCCGTAGTCTTTGAGCTGCCAAGAGTTGGAGGGGGGCGTAGAGTTGACATTTTTGACACCTCCTTGCAAACTCCATGGCATCCTTCCTTAGGGTGGGCCAGAAGTAGCCCTGTCTGACCACCCTGGCTTCCAGCGTCCTTCCTCCCGAGTGGCTGCCGCACTCGCCCGAATGCACTTCCCTTAAAATCTTCGGGATTTCTTCTTCGGTTGCACATCTGGCTAGAAGCCCTGACAACATTTTGCGATGCAGACCCCCCTCCATCATCAGGTAGTGAGCCGCCTTGCGCTTGAAGCTTCTCCCCACCTTGGTCCCCTCAGGCAGTTCACCGGTGGTTAGGAAGGCCACAAATGGATCTATCCATGAGGGTTGCCGATCCACAAGCATCAACTCTCCTTCCTCGATAGCTGGTCGGAACAGCTCCGTCAAGGTCCCTCCTACCTGAGGTCCGAACTTGGCCAGTCGATCGGCGGCTACACTTTCTTCCCTTGGAACATGTTGAATTGAGAAAGACCAGAATCCTCCGATGATTGCCCTTACCTTGGAGAGGTATCTGATGAGGGTTGGTTCCCGAGCTTCAAACTCTCCCCGGATCTGCGATGTCACTACCTTCGAATCAGTGACAACTTCCACCTCCTGAATTCCCAGCTCCTTTGCCAGGCGAAGGCCAGCAATAACGGCCTCATACTCTGCTTGATTGTTGGTCACTGGGAAATATAAAATGACTGCTTGCTCTATGGTTACCCCCTGGGGACTTGTCAACACCACCCCTGCCCCTAGGGAGTGCCTTCCTGAGGCCCCATCAACCATTAACTTCCATGCTTCTCGCAGTTGCTGCTCTTCCCTCCCGACCTCAACAACGTAGTCTGCTAGAAAGTCCGCCACTGCCTGTGCCTTGATGGAGAGCCTTGGCACAAAGGAGATGTCGAACTCGCTTAGCTCAATGGACCACTTAGCCAGCCTTCCCGAGTGCTCCACTCCTTCGAAGACCTTGCGAAGAGGGTGGTCGGTCACCACCCTAATCGAATGCGCTTGAAAGTACGGCCGGAGCTTTCTGGCCGAGATGACTAAGGCATGAGCGAGCTTTTCCAGGATAGGGTAGCGAAGCTCTGCTTTTTTCAATATCCGGCTGACGTAATAGATGGGAAGCTGCTTCTTTCCTTCTTCCCTTACTAGGACGGAGCTTACCGCCTCCGCCCCTACTCCGAGGTACAAGGTCAGGTCCTCCCCATCCTTTGGGCTCTGAAGGAGGGGAGCCTGAGAGAGTTGCATTTTCAGCCCTTGGAAGGCCTCTTCGCACTCGGCCGTCCATTCGAACCTTTGATTCCCCCGCAGCACTTTAAAGAATGAAGAACATTTGTCTCCTGCCCGGGAGAGGAACCTGCTTAGCCCAGCCAGCTTGTCTGTCAAGCGCTGAACCTCCTTGACGTCGCGAGGTGACTCCAAATCCAGGATGGCCTTGACTTTGTCCGGGTTGGGCTCCACTCCTTCCGGAGTCAGGAGATGCCCGAGGAACTTCCCGCGGCTTGCCCCGAAGACACACTTCAAGGGATTCAGCCTCATTTTAAACCTTCTCAGGGTGGCGAATGTTTCCTCGAGGTCTTGCAGGTGTGAAACTATGCTTTTGCTTTTGATCATTAGGTCGTCGACGTAGACCTCCAAGTTCCTCCCCCTCTGATCCCGGAAGACCCGATCCATCATGCGCTGATAGGTAGCCCCTGCGTTCTTTAACCCAAAGGGCATCATCTTGTAACTGAAGCATCCATCCCTCGTGATGAAGGAAACATTCTTGGTGTCAGGAGGGTGCATCCGGATCTGGTGATAACCTGAAAAAGCATCTAAAAAACTCATGACAGAAAACCGACGGCTGAATCAACCAGCGCGTCGATCCGAGGCAGGGGATAGCAATCCTTGGGGCATGATTTATTCAACAAAGAAAAGTCAACACATATCCTCCATTTACCACATCCCTTCTTCACCATTACTACATTGGAGATCCAGCCTGGATACTGGATCTCTGAGATGAAGCCCGCCTCTAGGAGCTTCTTGACCTCCTCGCGAATGGGCTCCTCCAGCTTTGTAGCGATGGCCCTCATCTTCTGACGGATGGGGCGGGCACGGGGATCCAGGTTCAGGCAGTGGCAAGCTACATCGGCGTCGATGCCCGGCATGTCCACCGCGCTCCAAGCGAAGACGTCAACGTTGCTTTGAATGCAAGCTCGCACCTGCTCCCGGGCCTCGAGACTCAACCCCCCGCTGACCCGCACCCTTTGCACCTCTCCTGCTTTGGTGAAGACCTCCATCTCCACCACTTCTTCAGCCGGTTCCAGCCGCGACTGTTCCCAACCGGTTCTTGCCTCTTCCTCCAGCTCCAGCTCTCCTTTTTCCTCCTCAATCTCCATCGCTTCTATCCCCCTCTGCTGCTGCTGCTCGGCTCCTACACCTCCTGGGACCTCTCCCTCGACTTCTCCCGCCGCCTGCTCTTCTACTTCCACTGCCCTTTCCGGGCTTTCCTGCCCATCGCTCCTCCGTATCACCTGCACATCCCCTCGCATCTTCCCTGTCTCTTCCTCTCCAGCTTCCTCTCCAGCTTCCTTCCTTACCTCCTCATGGACCATCTCCTCTTCCTCCACAACCTCCTCTAGGGCCGCCATCTCTATTTCCAACTCTTCCGCCTCCGCCATCCACGAAATGGTGTTGACTGCCGTAACGTAACATTGCCTTGCCACCTTCGGTTCTCCTCTGACCCTGACCTGCACCCCCCCATTGTTGAACTTGAGGCACTGATGGAACGAGGAGGGGACGCAGCGAAAGGCGCTGATGAGGGGACGCCCAAAGATGGCATTATAGCTGCTCGGGGCGTCCACGATCACGAACCTGCAGTTCCGCGACACGCCCCCCAACCTTACGTGTAACCCTACTCCTCCTTCTACCTCCTTCCTCTCCCCGGAGAACCCGAACAGAGGTCCATCCGATGCCAAGACCCTCTTCCCTTCAACCCTCATCTCATCAAAAGCTTTCTTGAAGATGACGTTAACCGAGCTCCCGTTATCTACCAGTATCCTTGAAACGGTATAGTTCTCCACTGCCGTCTGGATCACCAGAGCGTCGCAGAATGGGTCTTCGTAGTCCGGCATGTCCGCTGATGAGAAAGTAATCTTCTCTTCTGGTGGAGGAACCTGGGAGGTTGAGGCCACCCCTCTCCGGTACATGGTTTGAAGGCTCCCCTTACGGGTTGCCTCAATCCCCACTCCTCCATGAATCACCCCGATTCCTCCCCGGGTCCCTACATCCACCCGGTCTTCGCACCTGTCCTCCGCTTCGCCCTGCTGCACCTCCACTATCCTCATTGGTGGATCCTGCCTCCCTGCTCCTCTGGCCTCCCTCAGCTCCAAGAACTCTGGGCAGGTGGCCGTTGTGTGACCCTCCTCCTGGTGGAAGTCACAAAAGAGCAACGCCTCCCCGCCCCTTCTCCTGTCTCCCCTTCCTCTTCTTCCTCCTCGAGCTCCCCTTGCTGCTCCTCTCCCCCTTCCTACTTCCATGGCCTCCTGCGGTGGTGGGGGACGATCCCTCGGCTCCTGCCTCCATGCCGGTCGATCGAACCTCCGGGGCTCCCGCAGGTTATCTCTCCCCCGATAGCCTTCTCCTGGGCCTTTGGGTCGACCCTCCTGGGGCCTCCAACCCAACCGGTTGACTGGCTCCCGGGCCCCCCAACCCTGCTGCTACCCAAACCTTCGGGGCTCCTCCCTTCTCCTTTCTTCCCTCAGCTCCCTCTGCTCTCTCGGCTCCTTCTATCTTCCCGCTGTTGGTTCCTTTCCGTCATCCTCTGCTAGCTTGGCCAACTTCCTGGCGAATGCTGGGTTTGCTCTCTCGAAATCAATCTCCTTCGCCGCCCTCTCCATGAGCTCCTCAAAGGAGAGGGGGGGCATCCTCTTCAACTCCATGCTAAAAAATCCCGGTCTCAGCCCCAGGGTGAAGGCCAGCATCAGCGCGTACCCTGGAACCTCCTGGACCAGAAGGATCTCCTCCTGAAACCGGTCGACATAGTGACCCAACGTCTCATCCGGCCTCTGCCTCACCGCAAACAGACACTCCGCTTCCTTCTTCCGCTTCTTTGAGGTTGAGAATCTTAATAGGAAACTTCTCCGCAGATCTTCAAAACAGTATATTGACCTTGCTGGCAACTGGTGGAACCAGTCCCGAGCCTTCTCTTTCAACGTGATGGCGAACAGCCGGCACTTGAAGGCATCTGTCATCTGTCTTATTGACACAACGTCTTCAAACCACTGTACGTGCTGCACCGGGTCGTCCTTCCCTGAGTAGTAGGACATGTCGGGCTCCCGGAACCCCTCCGGTACCGGAGCCGAGATGATGAGCTCGCTAAATGGGCTCTCGCCTCCTGCCTGGCGAGAAGGCACGTCTCGCGGCCTCGGCTGGCTCGCCCGATCCGCGAGACCGTGCCCTGGGAAGAGTTCCCGCACCGCCGCCTCCTTCTCGCCTGGCTCTGTTAATGCCTCCTTGCCCGGGCGCTGGCTCTGGCCTGGGAATAGCTCCCGTGCCGCCATATCTCTCTCGCCAGCCTCGCCCGGGACCTCCTTTCCTGGGCGCTGCCCTGGGGCGTTCTCGCCCAAGAGCGGAACCTCTTCTATCGGGACCTGAGGGGTGGCCCACTCGCCTCTCGCCGAGAAGGCCAAGCTGATCGTCTGCAGAACCTATCGCCTGAACTCATCCAGCATCCTCTTCGTCGCTTCCTCTCCCCGGGTGGGGGAGCCTCCAGAACCTGACCCTTCACCTTCACCTCCTGCCATGGGACAAGACTTAAGGCTTTCTTGAATCGGCTGCCTTCCACGCTCACCGCACCAGAACTGTTGAAGCCAAATATGACCTCAACTGAAGTTCGAAGAAAAAGGGGTGCAGCCAAAACCTACTTCTCTCAAGTCTCACCCCTTGACTGGATTCTAAGGACCTAAGACTGACCCAAAAGCCTCAGCAGGGAGGTCCCACCTCACACCCGGAAGATCTCTGAGAGCTTCCCCTCCAAAGCCAAAGCTGGGCTAGGAGCTCCTCAGAAAGCACTGGAATTCGGGAGACAATGATAGCTTGCTTTCTAAGGAGCCCTTATGAGTCTATTTATAGCATTTTGCTGTCCTGAATTTACTGAAAAGCCCCTGGTTGGTCTGCCAATAGCCAAAACCCGCTGTTTTTCTGAGGGTACTGAAGTAATTTCTCCTGAGGGCAATTAGGACATTCTTCCAAAGACCCTGGGCCCCACTCGGCGAGAGCTGGTGCCGAGACCTTTCGGCCCAGGGCGCGGCGCGAACGTTCTCGCCCAGCGCAAGCGAGAACTCTTCGGGATTGAGGCTTGGTTTGGGCGAGAGCGCTTCCGCGCAGTCCGCGCTTGGCGCTCTCGGCCCACGGTTTCTCTTCTATAGCATCCAGCGAGAGCGTTTCCGCCTTCTGTGGGCGAGATCCTCCTTAGGGCGGGACCACTTTGGCTAACCCTCCTGTGACCATTGTGCCTCCTTGTCTGGCTCAGCGAATATGAGGTTGTACACAAATCATATAAACAAAATAAAAGATTTCGTCCCCGAAATCAGGCTAAGGCTATGGGGAGAAAAGCATAACATAAAATAAAATATGTTTTTAAGAATTGCCTTGAGCAAACAACTCCGGGTAGCATTTTTGAATCAAGTTCACCGGCTCCCATGTATACTCCTCCTTTTCATGATTAGACCACAACACCTTCACCAACAGAACACTTTTGTTGCGCAAAATTCTTGTCTCGTTGTCTACGATCCGCACCAGCTCTAGTCGCACAGACCTATCAGTCACCACTACACCATCAGCAATAGGGATATATTGATCGGGCCGCAACAGCGCCTTTCGAAGTGACGACACATGAAACATGTCATGGAGGTTCTCTAGCTCTGGAGGCAACTCCAACCGATAGGCCAAAGGGCCAATTCTTTCCAATATAGTGTAAGACCCAACGTACCTTGGGCTGAGCTTTTTCGCACCACGCACCCGTGACACTCCATGCATCGGGCGGATCTTCAGAAACACTTTATCACCCACTTGAAATTCCACCATCCGGTGCTTTGTGTTATAATATTTCGCCTACCGACTTTGAGCCTCAAGCATGCGGTCCCGTATTAGCCTAACCACCGCATCAGTATCGTTAATATACTCAATTTCCAAAGCCTTCGGGTCTTCATCTTGCACCCAAGACAAGGGGGTTCTACACCTTCTTCCGTAAAGGGCTTCATGGGGCGCCATGCCGATGCTAGCTTGATGACTGTTGTTGTAGGAGAATTCTACCAGTGGTAAGAGCCTTTCCCATGGCTCTCCTTTATCCAACACACATAACCTCAATAGGTCCTCCAATGTTTTGATGGTCCTCTCAGACTGCCCGTCCATCTGAGCATGAAACACGGTACTAAAGGTAAGGAGCGAACCAAAATACGCCTGCACAACCTTCCATTCCTTGGAGGTAAAACGACCATCCCGGTCAGAAACGATTGTCTTCGGCACGCCATGGTACCGTACAAACTGCTCCACAAAGATGTGCACCAAGACATCCACGTGAGCCTCTTTCTTCATAGGGATGAACCTGACTACTTTTGTCAAGCGATCAACGATCACCCACACAGAATCATTCCCTGAGCGTGAGCGAGGTAACCCGTGAACGAAGTCCATGGAGATATCCTCAAACTTTCACTCGGGGATGGACAATGACTGTAATAAACCACCGGGGCTCTTGCATTCCGCCTTCACCCTTTGACAGGCTTCGCAATGTGTAACAAAATACCTGACATCCCTCTTCATTCCCGGCCAACACATGGTCTTCCGCAGGCCGGTGTACATCTTGGCAATGCCAGGATGCACAAAATACTGAGAGCAATGTGCCTCTCTCAAGATATCCTCCCGGATTTTACCGCCCTTGGGAACGTAGAGCCGACTGCGGAAATAAACGATGCCGTCTTTTAATGTATTCCCGGACATAATTCAGCCATGACAGCCCGGAGCCATCGTATCCTATTCGAAGGAAAAGAACGGCCACGATTCGCACTTAAAACCAAAATTCCTGGGCCGAACACGGCTTGAGACACGACCGTGTCCAAGGCCGTGTGCCTCAATCGACGCCGAAACCGTCGTACCCAGAATAGGACACGGGCTCTGAACACGCCCGTGTCAAAGTTGACACGCCCATGTCACTCAGTACACGCCCGTGTGCCTGGGCGTGTTCCTCCATCGACACAAGACCAAACACAACCCGAGGAGAACACGGGTACTCAACACGCCCGTGTCACATTTGATACGCCCGTGTCAAACACGAACACGCCTGGGCTCCAGGCCGTGTTTATTCCCTCACACGACCCGGCTAACATCCCGAGCAGGACACGGCCTGGGAAACGCCCGTGTCTCAGGCCGTGTTCGTCCTCTCGACGATCGTCGACCGCACGAAAATCGTCGAAACCGAGCACGACACGGTCATGGATACGCCCGTGTACTTGGCCGTGTTCACTGTCTCGACACTTCGTCGAGCGCAGTTCGTCGACCCCCCGAGTTCTTCGTTGAAACCGGGCAAGACACGGCCTTGGACACGCCAGTGTCCCAGGCCGTGTGACCCTTACCAAGACCCAGACTTGGCTCTGAACGCTGTTCGTCCCTCTTTCGAATTTTTGGGGCGTTACAAGCTGCGCGGGTATGGACGGAGGCGGGGAAGAAGCATACAGCTTCACCGGAGGCTGGAAGAAGGGGAAAGGGAGTGCTGCGGGTTCTGGAGAGGTTAGGGACGGGCGACACGGGTATGGACGAAGGCGGAGGAAGCGGACGGGAGCAACGCCTTCAGAATCCACTGAAGGAGTCGACCGACAAGTTGCAGTAGGGCAACTATCGATTCCCTTGGCCGACCACAACATGCATATTTATAAGAGAAAGCTAAAATAAAATTAGGGCTCCCGATCGGGCGCCTATAACTGTTCGGGCCGATCGAGGGCTAAATATAACATAAAAATGAAAACTAATATATGAAACTAGCTCGAAACGACCCTCTGGGCGCATCCGCGGGCTCGGATCGCCCAACCTGGTCGCCAATCACCGCCTCCTGCTGGAATAGACGCGAGCGTGATGTCGATCTCCACCAACACCCCCCCCCCCCCGACTCGAAAGCACTCATCTCCGGTGAGTGGAGATGGTCGTACTCCCGACGTAAGTCTGGGGCGAGTGTCTCGAGCTCCTCAATAGCAATCCAAGTGTCATCTGAAGTTGGGCGGGCAGACCAATAGACCAGGTAACGCATGACCACCGAACCGCCCATAGTCGTGAAGTCATGACCAACAATATGTAGGGTATCTCCGGTAGGCGTAGGCGTCTGTCATAGCATTGTATCTTCGTCTAACCGTGGTGCCACTAGAACTGCCGACTGTAAAGTGGGGTCCTCCGAGCGGCGCTCAACCGTCCGCGACTGCCTGGGCAAAGTGGACTTAGGTGCACTGGAGGGGAGAGGGTCAAGTTGTGGTTCAAGGGTAGGTGGAGATAAGGTATCCGCGTACACTGGCTTCTCATAGTATGTGGTCAGATATTCTACATTGAACACTTGGTGAATCCCCATTGTTGGTGGTATGTCAACTTCATACGCGTTCGTACTAATCCGTCGAGTGACTGTGTAGGGGCCCATCCAACGAGCACTTAACTTCTTCGCAGACCCCTGGGGGGAACCTCTCAGGCCGAAGGCGTATCATAGCCTGCTCCCCGTCATCAAATGTTTGCTCCCTCCTATGCAGATCGACATTAGCTTTGTAGTTATCATTACTGACCGCAATCTCTCTTCGGACTATCTTATGTATTGTGTGTATATGCTGAATGAATGACTCGACGGACTCACTAGGTCGGGCTCCTAACGAGACGTCAACTAGGTCAACCGGTTTCCTAGGCTCGTAATCTAATATGACATGGAATGGACTCGGACCCGTGGTCCGATTGACCGAACTATTGAATTGTTAGAAAGTAGAGACAAGAAGCGAAAAGACTAGAACAAGAGAATAAACTTTTGAATAATTGAAATTTTATTATCCAAAAAAGATATCATTTACAAAGGTATGGCCTCCCTTATATAGAATGGAGGAGATAAGAAAGAGAGTATACAAACAATGTGAGACTAAACATTTACAGGCTGAGCGGCTAGAATAATGGAGACCGATCAGGCCGCGCGGTTAGACAGATGGGATAACCGCTCGGCAACTCCAGCAGGATAGAACAAGCCGTAGAGTGAGACCGCCAGACCGCCCGGTCTACAAACCGCTGGATCAGACCGCTAAGCCGCTCGGTCTACAAACCGATGGATCAGACCGCTAAGCCGCCCGGTCTAATACTTCAACACTCCCCCTCAAGCTGGAGCATAGATATCAATCATGCCCAGCTTGTCACAAATGCGGAAGAAGGAAGTAGAAATCGGCTTGGTGAAGATATCTGCCAACTCCTTGTCAGAGGTGACAAAAGGAGTACAAATCTGTTTCTTCAAAATCTCCTCCCGAATGAAGTGACAGTCAACCTCTATATGCTTCGTTCTCTCATGGAAGACCGGATTTCTGGATATGTGTATAGCGGCCTTGTTGTCACAGAACATAGGGAGAGGACAATCATATACCTCGCCCAGGTCAAGCATGAGAGCCCGCAACCACTTTAACTCACACGTAGTTGACGCCATACTCCGGTATTCTGCTTCGGCACTGGATCTGGAAACAACAGACTGTTTCTTACTTTTCCAACTCACGAGATTACCTCCAACAAAGGTACAGAAACCTGACGTGGATTTACGATCGCCTTTGTCATCCGCATAACTTGAGTCTGAGTAGGCCTCAACTCTCAGATGGCCATTCTTCTGGAAGAGTAACCCTCTGCCCGGTGCTGCTTTGATATACTCTAAAATCTTCAGGGCGGACTGAAGATGACACTCCCTGGGAGCTTGCATAAACTGACTGACCTTTCCTACAGCGTAGGCGATGTCGGGTCTAGTCACCGTGAGATAGATGAGTTTGCCTACCAAACGTCTGTACCGTGTGACATCAGATAGAGGAGGCGATTCATCCGTCCACGTTTTGTCTTCTCCAACAGCCATGGGAAGATGAGCTGGTTTGGCACCTGTCAAGCCTGCTTCTCGAAGAAGATCAAGGGCATACTTCCGTTGAGAGAGGACCAAGGAGTCAGGTTTCCGCGAGATTTCTATCCCCAAAAAGTATTTTGGGGGGCCCATATCCTTCGTGACCAAGTGCTGACGGAGGTGCTTCTTCGTCAAGTCCACCCCATCTCGGTCATCACCAGTAAGGAGAATATCATCCACATATACGGCCAAAACCACCAGTCCCGAGGCCGTTTTGCGAATGAATAAGGAGTGATCGGCCGAACTCCTTTGAAAACCGATGGTTGCCACAATACCACTAAACTTTTCGAACCATGCCCGAGGGCTCTGCTTGAGGCCATAAATGACCTTCTTCAAATGACAGACACGTGTCTCCCCCTGAGCAACATACCCAGGAGGTTGCTCCATATAGACGTCCTCCTGAAGATCGCCATAAAGAAAGGCATTCTTCACATCCAGCTGAGAAATAGCCCAAGCCCGGTTAACAGCCACAGAAAAGAGAACCCGGATGGTGCTGAGGCGAGCAACTGGAGAGAAGGTATCGAAGTAATCAACGCCATAAGTCTGAGTAAAGCCCTTGGCCACCAGCCGGGCTTTGTAGCGATCCACAGTGCCGTCGGGGCGAAACTTCACAACAAAGACCCAGTGACAGCCAACCACATCAGTGCCCACGGGAGGAGGAACCAGGGTCCAGGTACCCCGTTCAGTAAGAGTAGCCATCTCCTCATCCATGGCAGACTTCCAATGAGGGAGAGAGAGAGCCTCCTGGTAGGTACGGGGAGTAGAAGTGGCAGAGATAGCCAAGGCAAAACACCTGCGAGAAGGAGAAAGCTGATCATAAGAAACAACAGCCGTGAGCGGGTGTTGAGTACACGCCCGCACCCCTTTGCGAAGGGCAATGGGAACATCCAGATCATCGGGAGCGGCGGCGACGGGAGCGTCAGCGACCGGAGCGTCCGTGGCGGAGAAGGCTGGCCCGGGACTAGAGAGAGACGGCAGCGGAGAGGAGGGTGGAGGGGTAGGTGGGGAGACGGACTGGGAAGGAGTGGGTGGAGGAGGAGACGAAGGGGGGAAAACGGGGAGAGGTGTGGAATGAACGGAGATATCAGAAGGAAGAGAAGGAAGAGAAGAGGAAGGAGAGAAATAGGAAGCATTTTCAAAAAAGGTCACGTCTGCGGAGACAAACTGCTTGCGAAGAAGGGGGTCAAAGCAGCAATAGCCTTTTTGAGTGGTAGAGTACCCCAAAAAGACACACTTAGTGGAACGGGGGGAAAGCTTGTCGCGGGTAGCGGAGGGAGCGTGAACAAAGGCCGTACAGCCAAAGACACGGAGAGGAAGAGGAAAAGGTTCCTGGTGGGGGTAGAGAAGGGAGAAGGGAGTCCGGCCGTGGAGGACCGTGGAGGGAATGCGATTGATGAGATAGCAAGCGAGGAGCACAGCGTAGCCCCAGTAGGAGCGAGGGACGTGCATCTGCGTCATGAGAGTACGCGCAACATCAAGCAGGTGACGGTTTTTACGCTCCGCCACCCCATTCTGTTGGGAGGTGTAAACACAAGTCGTTTGATGAATGAGGCCGTGTTGGTGAAAGAACGCGGAGAACTCATGAGACAGGTATTCCTTGGCATTATCAGAACGTAAGACTTTAATCGAAATAGCAAACTGAGTCTTAATCATAAAGTAAAAAGATTGCCAAACAGAGAATAGTTCAGAGCGATCCTTTAAGAGATACACCCAGGTACAGCGAGTAAAATCATCGATAAAAGTTACAAAATAAGAACTGCCCCGACCAACAGTGAGGGTAGGAGCAGGACCCCATACATCAGAATGAACAATATCAAAAATGCGAGAGGAGCCACGGCCTTGCTTCGGTGGGAAGGAGGAGCGATGATGTTTGCCAAGCTGACACGCATCACAGTTGAGCGGAGAACTGGTGGGAGGTAAGTGGGGCAGAAGCTGACGAATAAGCCGGGGAGGAGGATGTCCAAGACGAAGATGCCACTGAAGGAGATCAGCAGAGGAGGAGTAGGCAGAAAGAGCAGAAACATCGTCGAGGAAGTAGAGGCCGCCGCTCTCAGTCCCAGTAGCAATCGTCCGCTGGGTCCTCGGGTCCTGAAAAGAACAAGTAGTGGGAGTGAATAAAACGGAGCACTGAAGTTGCCGGCATAAAGTGGTAACTGATAACAAATTGCACGGGAACTTCGGGACATAGAGGGTATCCTCCAAGCAAAGCGATGGAGTGAGTTGAACCATGCCCGTCCCATGAACCGGAGACGGGGAACCATCCGCCACACGAACTGGGGGTAAGCGGTCATGGGTCTCCAGACGGGAGAAGCAATGAGGGTTGCCCGTCATATGATTGGTGGCACCGGAGTCAATCAGCCATTTACCTTGGGTAACGACGTGGGCACTACCTGACGTCGTGGCCACAGAGGCAGACGGCCTAGAAGAGGCGGAGGCCGAAGGAGCATCACCGGAAGGGCGAAGATGAGGATGTTTCTGCCAGCAGCGATCAACAGTATGGCCAGTACGACCACAGTGAGAGCAGAAGAACCGGGAGGAACCCCGTCCGCCGGAGGAGCCACGACCACTCGGGCCCCCCCGCTGAGCCTGGTGTGCGAAGGAGTCCTGCGAAGGGGGGGAGGCCAGCAGAGGCCGCTGGAGGAGAGAAGTAACGGCGGCAATGCGGGCCGCAGTGGCATCCAAAGTAGGAGATTCCGCCTCACCCAAGATCTGCTGGCGGATCATATCATAAGAGTCCGGAAGACGAAGAAGGTAACAAACAACCAGGAGTTCCTGGAAGTGTTTGTGCTGGTCGGCCAAGTCCGCAGAGAAGGGGCGATTCTGGAGGATTTCAGCCCCAAGAGCCTGGACCTGCTGATAAGCGGCAGCGGGGGACATGGAAGGGCGGGCGAAGAGGTCCGCATAGAGAGTATAAATGCGGGACGTCTGGCCCCCCTTAGAATAGAGAGCAGCGAGGTGAAGCCATGCGGCCTTGACCGTCTCATCATGGCGAATGACGGGAAGGCACTCATCAGAAAGGCTGTTGGCCAGCCAGGTGCGAACAAGAGCATCACTCGCATCCCAGTCATCAAACTCAGGAGAGGTGCGAGGAGGAGGGTCATCGGTGAGGTGATGACGCTTGCGTTGAGAACGAAGGAGAAAGGTGAAAGAAACGCTCCAATCGGGATAGTTGGAGCCCACAAGCTTGGAAAGGGTGCCAAGGTTACCCGAAGGAGGAGGAGGAGAAGGAGCTGCAGGAGTAGTGGTGAGACCGGAGGTAGTCATAGAACCCGGAAGCAGAGGAAGCCGCACGAACAGAGGCGGTTAGAAAAACAGAGGAAGCCGCGCGAACAGGAGCGGCTAGAAAGAGGCACTGCGGGGAAGAGGTCGCGCGGACTGAAAAGGCCGAGCGAACAGAAGAGAGGAGAAGAGCAGGTGACCGCGACCAAGATGAGGGTAAGAAAGAGACAACCCGCACGGTCAGGCAGATCACAGCAGCGGCAAGAAGGCGGGCAAAGGCACGGCGGGGAAGAAGTCGCACGAAC
This sequence comes from Platanthera guangdongensis, assembly GCA_039583875.1. Lineage (NCBI taxonomy): Eukaryota > Viridiplantae > Streptophyta > Magnoliopsida > Asparagales > Orchidaceae > Platanthera > Platanthera guangdongensis. Next base: position 42,417,131 of record CM077159.1, on the reverse strand, counting down.
TGAGAAGCCCGAGCGAACAGAAAAGAGGAGAAGAGCTGGCGACCGCGACCAAGATGCGGGTGAGAAAGGAACAACCCGCACGGTCAGGCAGATCACAGCAGCAAACCGCGTGGAGAGAGACAACACACACGCGGACAGGGACAGACCGCAGCGACTAGGAAGTCGGAGAGGCAAGAAAGAACAAGAGGCGCGGCGACAACTAAACAGGTCGGCGCGACAAAGAGAAGAAGGAGAGGAGAACCAAGAAGGAGCAAGCCGCGCGAACAGGTCTGCGGACAAAAAACAAGCCGCGCGGATAGAAACAAGCCGCGCGGATAGAAGAGAGGGCAAGCCGCGAATCAAGTCGCAGAACGCCGAAAAGAAGCCGCGAACAACAGAGGGCGCACAGAATCAGGAGGAAATGACCGTGGCCTCTGATACCATGTTAGAAAGTAGAGACAAGAAGCGAAAAGACTAGAACAAGAGAATAAACTTTTGAATAATTGAAATTTTATTATCCAAAAAAGATATCATTTACAAAGGTATGACCTCCCTTATATAGAATGAAGGAGATAAGAAAGAGAGTATACAAACAATGTGGGACTAAACATTTACAGGCTGAGCGGCTAGAATAATGGAGACCGATCAGGCCGCGCGGTTAGACAGATGGGATAACCGCTCGGCAACTCCAGCAGGATAGAACAAGCCGTAGAGTGAGACCGCCAGACCGCCCGGTCTACAAACCGCTGGATCAGACCGCTAAGCCGCTCGGTCTACAAACCGATGGATCAGACCGCTAAGCCGCCCGGTCTAATACTTCAACATGAATGCAAACTCCGCAATAGGCAGGACCGAATCCCAGGTGGCCGGACTATCCCGCACTAGGCAACGCAACAAGGTAGCAAGGCTTCGGTTGACAACTTCAGTCTGCCAATCCGTCTGTGAGGCGGTGGAGAACTTCAATGTCGTACCGGTCTTCTTCCACAATTCCTTCCAAAAATAACTCATGAACCGGACGTCACGATCAGAAACAATAGATGTGGGCAACCCATGGTACTTGAATACCTCCCTGAAGAACAGGACTGCCACGTGGGGGGCATCGTACGTCCTATGACAAGGGATGAAGTGGGCCATCTTCGAAAAGCGGTCCACGACGACGGAGATCGAATCGAGCTTTCGCAGTGTGCGGGGGAGTCCAAGTACGAAGTCTAAACTGTTGTTGGCCCAGAACCGGTAGGGGATAGGCAACAGAGTGTAAAGGTCTGTGGGCTATCGAGTCCCTTTCGCCGTCTGGCATATGTGGCAATGTCAGACGACCTGCGTGACATCTCTCTTCAGGACAGGCTAGAAGAAATGGTCCTCAACTAAAGCAATCATCTTATCCCGCCCAAAATTCCCCGCGGCTTCGCCCGCGTGAAGCTCCCAAATGAGAATATCCCGAAGGGAGGTCTGAGGTATACAAAGGCGAGACCCAAAGAACAGGTAGCCTTCAAAAATGATAAAACCCCCGCGGGGTTCTGGTGGGTCCCTAGATAAAGCGGAGAAGATCCCGCCAAAATCAGTATACTCGGGGTAGTCCTGGCGGACACGCTCAAATCCCTCAACTTGCACACTCATGGTGTGGAGGATAGTGACCCGACGACTCAACGCATCAGCCGGCTTGTTCTCAACACCATTGCGGTGTTTGAGAACGTAGTGATACTCCTGCATGAACTCCACCCACTTAGCGTGTCGGTGTCCTAACTTCTTCTGCGAATCCAGGTATCGCAGGGCCTGATGATCAGAGTAGAGGACAAACTCCTTGTGTAGAAAATAGTGGCGCCAATGTCGGAGCGCCTGCACAACAGCATAGAATTCCCGGTCATAGTTGGAGTATTTCTGTCTGGCACTTTCAGTTTCTCACTAAAGTAAGCAACATGATGACCCTCCTGACTCAGTACTCCCCCAATGCCTACCCCAGACGCGTCACACGCCACCTCGAAAGCCTTGGAAAAATCAGGAAGGCGCAATACGGGAGAAGTCACTAGCCTTTGCTTGATGTCCTCAAATGCTCTGGTGGCTGCTGCAGTCCAGGAGAAATCCCCCTTGTGGACGCAGCTCGTAATAGGGACCATGATTGAATTAAACCCCCGAACAAACCTTCGGTAAAAGATAGCGAGACCGTGGAAGCTCCGGGCCTCGTGGATATTGGTCGGGACATGCCACTCACGAATAGATTTGACCTTTTCGGGGTCAACGGAGATGTCAGACTGCGAGACTATGTATCCTAGGAAATGTACCGAGGACGTCAAGAATAAGCACTTCTTCAAATTGATGTACAAGTGCTCCTTCCGAAAGAGATCGAATACCAATCGAATGTGGCCCAGGTGCTCGGTGCGGTCCTGGCTAAAGATCAGTATATCGTCAAAATAAACCACAAGGAACTTGCCTATGTAGGGCCGTAGGATCTGTGTCATCACCCTCATGAACGTGCTAGGCGCGTTCGACAGTTCGAACGACATAACCAACCACTCATACAGGTCGTATTTCATCTTGATGGCCGTCTTCCACTCGTCACCCTCTCGCACCCTAATCTGATGGTACACTCCACTGGTCAATCTTCGAAAATATTTGGGCACCAGCCATCGCGTCTAGGAGGTCGTCGAGGAGGGGAGTCGAAAAACGATATTTCACAGTGATCTTATTGATGGCCCGACTATCGTTACACATGCGCTAACTCTCGTTCTTCTTAGGGGTAAGGAGGGCAGGAACGACACATGGACTCAAACTCTCCCGAATAAAGTTCTTCCTAAGAAGATCGTCAACCTGCCGCTTCAGCTCGACATGCTTTGTCGAGTTCGGTCGATAGTGGGGAGGTTGGACAAAGATGCCCCTGAGACTAAATCAATATCATGCTGGATATCCCTCATAGGGGGGAGCACCTAAGGCATGATGTCAATGTATTCCGCTAGAAGGCACCGAATGTCCGGATCCACACTCTCCACATCCGTGGTGACGTCAGATGCTAGGCGGCAGCCACCACAAATACAACTCCCGAGTCTAAACTCCCACGAAGAAAGTCACCCTTCAGGATGTGCAAAGGCCTATATGACCCTGTACTAATGGATGACTCGACTTGGCCCTTGGCGGGATCCCTGGGCTCGGTAGGCGTGAGAGTGATCTTTCGTCCCTTGTCAAAGAAGACGCACGTGTTGGAGCGGCCATAACACGTGGCGTCAAGATCGTAAAGCCAGGGGCCGCCCAGGAGAACATGTGCGACGTCTATCGGGATGACGTCGCACCAAATCTTGTCCTCTATGGACGCTAGGCGGATCGACACAAGACATTTCTGCGTGACCTGAATGGCCGACTTGTCCACCCAGTGGACACGGTAAGGATGCAGGTGGAGTTTGGCAGAAAGCTGCATCCTCTCTAAGCCCTTCTTCGCTACGATGTTCACGCAACTACCGCTGTCTATGGTGAGCTTGCATGGGCCGCCCGCACTCTGAAAATAAGTGTAGAATATCGAGGTACGTCGCCAATCTTCCTCAGCACGGGGGGTGTGGAAGAGGCGACGGATGACTCCCAACTCCAACGATCTCTCCGCGTCGCTTTCCCAACCGTCTTCGACCCCGCGATAATTTCTTCCACTACAGCATCGTCCACTTCAGCGCCCTCGTCACCGTCGTCCTCCATCAGCAGGTTCCTCGTAGGACACTGAGCAGCAATGTGCCCCCTGCCCGAGCATCGAAAACACTGTCCGGGTCCGGTTCTAGGGACGGTCAGAACGATAGCCTTGCCGTTCGTATCTGAGGGAACGCGGGCTGAGCCGTCAGGGCGGTGTGTGGTCTGCCTCGATCTTGTGAGGCGCAGGTAGTTCTCATACTCGACTGCGAGTTGGAACACCTGCTCGACCGTCTCTATGCGGTGGGATATAATCTCTCTCCAAATCTCAGCTCGAAGTCCCGCTCTAAATCGGGAAGCGGTCGCAATAGGCTCCTCCAAAATATCACTCCTCACTACCAACTCGTCAAATTGTGTCATGTACTCGACAACGGAAAGTGATCCCTGTCGCAGCACGTAGTGTTGGCCGAGGATTTGATCGCGATATGACGCGGGGAGGTACTTGTCCCTCAATCACTACTTCATGTCATCCCATCGGGTTACGGGATAATATCCATCTCTTTCGAGCGACCTCTCCACGCTAATGCAGAACATCTTCGCTTGACCCAACAACTTCATCTTAGCGAACCGAACTCGTCGTTCGTCATTCATCTCATACCAATCAAAGAAGTGGTCCATGTCCAGAAGCCAGTCACAAAAAGCTTTCGGGTCCAAGTGACCGTCGAAGGAGGGCGCATCAATTCGGAGGTGCCGGATGAGGCCGTCCTCCACCGGGGTGCGCTCTCGTCGGGGTGCCACATAGTCATCGTAGGGATCGTCAGAATCGTAAGCGTGTCGTGCGGGTGGGCCACGCCCTTGTCGGGCCGGTGGTTGTCGTGGCTCGTAGGGTGGCCGAGGGTTACCCCTCGGGGCGGGGTCGCGAATATAATCATGTACCGGATCGGGGGTCCGTATTCGTGGAGCGGGGTCCTGACGTGGTGGCTCTCTACCTCGCCGATCAGGTGGAGGCGGGGTGTTCCGTGGATCTTCCAGGGGTTCCTCATAACGGGTTGCTAGGGCTGGACCTCTAAGGGCTCCTATCTGATCGACTCTAGTGTTGACCCTAGCGATCTCGTTGTTAAGTGTGGCGAATTGCTCGAGGACTAAGCGCTGGAACTCGGGGGCATCCATGTCTGAATTCGAACTGGTGGCCCGATCATCAGTGACGTTTTGGTCAGACATCGAGGCTCAAAACAACCTACCAGTACGGAGCATGCAAATGTGACTCTAACTTGCCTCTGATACCAAATGATGCAGTGGTAGACCGGCTAAAATGAAGGACAATAAAATGTGACTTAATGAGTATGCGATTTATGTGCGGTGCATGTGCCAACACGAGAATAGTACAAGTAAAGATCCCTTTGCAAGTAATAAAACTTTAATAAAAACTACGGACTCGAGTATCACAATTGTAAGCAACAATTAACGCAAGAGCCGATTAAAATTTGCCAACGAAAGAGGTGCTATTCACTTAGAGCGCGCCAGCAGAAAACCCGCAAGCCAAACCACAAATTAAATACGAAAGCATATAATAAATTCACAACCACAACAATAGCTCAAGATCAAGCATTCAAATGAGAGAAATAACACACCATATACCTTGATTTGCTCATGCCCGCGGCGGCTCAGCTTCGGGACGGAGTAACGGTGGCAGGAGCGCTTCCGGTCGGACGGTGGTTCCACGATGAGGCAATAAGTAACTAGGAAAGTGCGGTTTGAGGAACTTGGGTGATGGAAAACAAGATCTGTAGGAAAACGAGAGAGAGGGTGGCCGACCAGCGAGTTTGTGTAGACCCAAAATTCTCCGGGCTTCCCCATGATTTCAGGAATTGAACAGATAGTCAATAGAGTCGCAGCATATTTAAGAACAGTACAATTTTATTCCATCCTTTTATTTATTTACACCGATTGTTTACATATACTATATAGACTGATTACAATAGATACACATAGGTCCAGTACAACGCGCTCTATGCCAGTCCCGGGCTTCAATTAGTGCTTTTACCAGTTCAGCTGCCAAGATCCTGCGCGTTCCACTTGGAGTTGGTCCTGCTTCCTAAAAAAATGTGTCCACTCTGGGTTAGTCATAAAATTTATGACTATGTGATAACAGTATTTCGTGTAACAGTTATACATGCAAACAAGAGGGATGATACCAATATGCTTACAGTACAATAAAATTAGTCACTTGATTCCAATACTAGTTCTTAATTTCCCTTTAACTTTAGTTACATAAAATGAGAAATGCTCCGGTAATGCATCTGAATTGGGCCCAGCCCCCGAAGAGCATAAGTGTAAGCTCACCCCTACTGGTGAATCCATCAGTGGATGCCTCCACATCATCGGATTCGAAGGCATCACATTTCCCCATGCAGACTTTTAATTGAATTTTATCTTGGCGCGTAAATAGGAGTTTTTAATAATATAATTTCCCTCAGAATAATTATCGCTTAATTGTCCCCTCGCCCACTTTATTTCTTTAGCAATATATCTTTAAGGCGAAACTCATATGCACAAGTAAGTTTGTTCAAAGACATTAAATATGGCAAAATAATTGAATATCCATAATTTCAAGAAATAAAATACTCTCTTTCCTTTCCTTTATTTATATCCTTTGCCGCATGTATGTCACGGTTGTCACGGGACGCCATCCTCGAAGTTTTAAGCTTTGGAAACCATTGAAATAACACGCATCTTAACTTGGGTTGCGTCTCGTTGTAACATGGAGCGTAAAAGTTGTATTGGAAAGTTAAAATAATAAACAAAAAATACCAATTAATTGCTAAAGGCCAAAGCTTTATGCTTTGCCGGACAACTAGTTATATGCCTCAAAATTGGGCTTAAATCCAGCCCCCCAAGTGGACTTCCTGTACTCTTAACCTAATTGTCCAGCAACGCACAAAATTGAACTTGGCTCACAACACAATCTCCCAAAATTAGAAATGAAAACCAAAAATTAATTCAAGTAGAGCACATAAACTAAACCAGCCAAATGAAAAAGACAGCAGGGAGGCGGCAGCTCGGGGCAGCTACAAGAAGCGGCGACAACCTCGCGGTGGCAGCAGCTACACAAGAGAAGCTCAGGAGCAGCAGGAACCATAAATCAGGAGCAGAGACAGCAAGAGAAGCAACTGTAAAAACAGGAGAGGTAGTACTCGGGTGCAACAGTAGAAGAATAAGAAGCAGAGTAATAATCGGCCAGAGAAGAAGAGGGAGAAACCTTAAAGCAGTAGGAGAAGGAGATTGGCAACAACAGCCCTAACAGAAGAAGAAGTAAGCTGCATCAGCTCTTCAACAGCTCAACAGAGAAGAAGAAGAGGAAACAGAGCAGCCCTAATCGGTCCAGCAGAGTCGTCGGCACGCACGACTCGGCGGCAAAGCAGCGTCGGCACGGGGCACGACAACAACAGCTCAAGTGGCTCGACACAAAGAAGGAAGTAGCAGGAGAGGAAGATAGAGAAGGGACGCCTCTTTGTCATAGAGGAGCAGCCGGAGAAAGACGAAGGAGGAGAAGGAGGCCGCGAGATTCGCAGAAGCAGAAGTGCGGGAGAAGCAGTGCAGACGGGCTCGTTTTATACAGTGAAATCAGCGGCTAGCGGCAATGTCCAGCCAAAGCACCGCTCCAGATGCTATTTACCGAGCCCAAATATATATACACAGTCAACACCTAGCACAGCCAGCTCTTCCAAAATAGTCAGCACATCACACCAAGCCAACACTTCAAGCAGCAAAACATCCCATAATAGTTCAGCCCATAAGCACATAGCCCACATATACATTATGCAAGTCCATATAATTTAAAAAGGCAACCCATAAAAATCATCATGCAAGGAAAAGATTGTAAAATATGTCCCTTTTCATCATCGGGGATATTCTCAAAATATTTATACGGATTTTTATTTTAGGTCGTTACAGAGTTATGACCGTGTATCTGGAGGGTCAGAGCCGACGGAGGAGATCTGGGGCTAGATGGGGCAGATGAAGGCTTGCGGGGCTTGGGTGGATTCGGCGGGCACAGGCGGGGCGGGAGAAGCCTGCGGCTCGGTCGGCGAGTAGAGGGGACGGGGAGGGAGCGGGTCGGCTTCTCCGGAGGTTGTTGGAGGGGAAAGCTGCGGGTTCTGGAGATGGGAAGGGGGAGAGTTGCGCGGGTATGGACGGAGGCGGGGAAGAAGCGTACGACTTCACCGGAGGCTGGAGGAAGGGGGGAAGGGAGAGCTGTGGGTTTTGGAGAGGTTAGGGACGGGCAGCACGGGTATGGACGGAAGCGGGGGAAGCGGACGGGAGCAACGCCTTCAGAATCCACCGAAGGAGTCGACCGGCAAGTTGCAGTAGGGCAACTATCGATCCCCTTGGCCGGCCACAACAAGCATATTTATAAGAGAAAACTAAAATAAAATTAGGGCTCCCGATCGGGCGACTATAACTGTTCGGGCCAATCAGGGGCTAAATAAAACATAAAAATGAAAACTAATATATGAAACTGGCTCGAAACGACCCTCTGGGCGCATCCGCGGGCTTAGATCGCCCAACCGGGTCGCCAATCACCGCCTTCTGCAGGAATAAACGCGAGCGCGATGTCGATCGCCACCAATAACCCATATAATATTTACATGTTTCTGCAATGGAATAATGTGATTTCATAAATCACAAACAACGGCGGAGATTTGTGTGCACAAACAACAATCCAAATATTGAGATAATTTGTAGCAATTTAGGTAATTGTGCATGATCATTTGTAGCAAAATGACTACCTGGGTGTTTTGTATTAAACTTGTGCTGGATCATTTCAAGAATTTTAGCCTCTTCCAAGCAAGCTAATAAGTAATTAAAGTAATTAAACAACAATAGAATAAATGCTAATAAGTACAGACCTCTTCCAAGCAATTTTTATGGTACTAAAAAATAAGTGCTGCCAAACTACTAAAGTTGTCCATAGTTAAAGATTGCCTAATAAATAATATAAGAGTTTTCGGAGGCCAAAAAATCATTTTTATGGCTCATAGTTTTTGATCTCTTATATACTAAATGTTTTGTTCACCTGACATGACTTTCTATCATTTAAACAAATTTAATGAAATTGATGTGGTTGACTATGAAATGTAGACACAATTTCATTACAACCTGCAAATTATAGTTGTGCTGGATCATTTGCAAAATTTTAGCCTCTTCCAAGCAAGCTAATAAGTAATAAAGGTAATTAAACAACAATGGAATAAATGCTAATAAGAACAGACCTCTTCCAAGTAAGCTGTAGTTTTTTAAGACCGCAACATGCTGTTTTTCAAAACTGCAAGGTCTTGCTGGTTCTTAAAACCACAAGCTTATAGTTAGAGTTTAGGGAATTCCTTACAGTTTTTTTTGTTCCTCACAAATTTGCATTCTAATTGTTTGTTTTTACAAATTTGCATTCTATTATGCATATTGTTTGAAATATGCATATTACAAATGTGTCGTACAAATGGAGGTTTGGTGTTAAAAAATGCTAAGAACCAACTAAAAAGGAAAAACAAATCCTAGGAATTCCAAAAATCTATCGTGGGTACAGGAAAAACCAAAAATACTGTGAGGAATTCCAAATATCCTTTTTTAGTTGGTTCTTAGCATTTTTTTTTCAGCTGGCTTGTTCTCAAAACTTTATTTCCCACTATGTCCATGATTAATGATGTTTGGCTGCATTATAGATATTTGAATCAATGTTCCTCTGTTAGGGAGGTAAAATATGGCAAAGACAGTAGTAATGTGAGATGTTGGAGTGGTAGCATCAAGCACATGCTTAGCTCAAATCTTAAAAAATTTTCATTCATTGTTATAAAATATAATTTTAGTGTAAGCACTAAGATTAATGTACACACTAATATTAATATAATTTCATTCCGTGTAAAATTTTCATTCATTGTTAAACCCTTCAACCACCGAATACTTATAAGATTAATGTAAACACTAATATCAAATTGAACGGAAATTGAAAACATGGATTTAGATTACTAATAGCAAAACAAATTGTTGAGCAAAGGAACGTAGAGAGCTATAAAACAACTAATTAGCATCATATCATGAATGCCACATAGTGATGATGAAAAATTGAAGCAACAAAAAACAATATAACCAAAAGAATATCACGCATAAGCTCTAAATCTACCGGAGAAACAACAATAGAAGCAAAAGAATCACGCGTATTAGCTATAAATTGGTCGGAGAATTACGGTTCATACAATTTTATAGCGCATGCTATTTGGAGAAATAGGGTTTATTAGACACATACATAAAACAGACGTGTTGGAAAAGTACAAAAAATAGAGATTTCCTTCACAGTGAAAAAAGAAGTTCTGGTGAATTCACAGTGAAGAAGGAAGTTGCATTCACATTGAAGGAAGCTTTGATGATTCAAAAAAAACATAGAGTAGGAGCTTACCGGAGGTGCTGCCCGTGGCGTTTGTGGGAGGAATGTTCAGCAGTGTGTTCGACGATGCCCTAGGCGTGTGCGGGAGGATGTATGAAGTGGGAGGGGGAAATGATTTATGGAGTTGAGGAATTGAGGAGTTGAGGAGTTAAAGCGGGAGGCATCAACTTACCAAATGTGCTGATCGATGATGCCCTAGGCGTCTGCGGGAGGGGGAAATACTTTCGGCGTGCTGTCGTGCGGGAGAAGATATCGTGGTGGTTGCTTTTGGCCTATGTGGGAGATGTGGGAGGAGACATGACGGGGATTTGCTGGCAGGATCGTTGGCATGTGCGGGGGCGTGCTGCCGTGCCGCTGCTTTTGGCAGTCATGACATGGGAGAAGACCTTTTTGGTAGGACTTGCTTCTGCAGGAGATCAGGGGTGGGATTTTGTGGGAGATAAGGGTCGGAGGATATGTATAATTTGCATCTATCAATCCGACGGTGGCCATTCTCCGAAGAATTTCGATCAAACGACAAGATTTTGCGGGAGATAAGTGTCGGAGGATATGTATAATTTGCAGCTATCAATCTGACGGTGACTATCCTTTGAAAAATTTCGATCGGACGACTCAAATGAAAAAATGTTGTGTTCCCAGATATCTATATTCACTTATATAATAAAGATATATATAATTGAATGTTTAACAAATTCAATGATGTAAAAGTGATATATATGTATATATATAATATCAAAGGTGGCAGCCAAAGCAGCATGAAAAGCATGCATGGAGTGGCTTTCTCTCACTTGATGACACGTGGCTTGAGTTCATTGGTTGGTAATGCCTATAAATATGTATGAATATGGCTGGCCAGTATTAGGTGGAAGGCAGAAATATGACTGATATCGAGTCGAGTTCGAGCGATTTTGGCTCGCCTCAAAATCGAAATTTTCAACTCAAACTCGGCTCGAAATCGATTTTTAGTCGGATCGAAATTGAATCAAGTAGGATCGAAATTAAGCAATTTTCTTTTTTATTCCTAGTTGGTTCAAAATTAAATTGGGCAAGCTATAAATTTAGCAAATGAAACACTTAAAGTTTCCATTCTTTTTATTTAGCTTTAAATTTATTATTTTAAATTTTAAAATGAGAATATATTAATAAATACATAAAATTTTTAATTAATTCGAGTTTATTCGAATTGTATTTCGAGAGATTCAGGGATGACTCGAAAATCAGATTCGAGTCAAATTGAATGGACTTAAATTGAGTCGAATCAATATTAACTGATTCTGATTCGGCTCAATTTTTGAGAGATTTTTGAACGACTTTCGAGTTTCGAATAATATGTTCAGTCCTTGACGGAAATAGCTGGCGCTTGCTTTGATGCAGTTAATATTGTGCGAACAGTCACAACAGGAGGAATTGCATTTGGCGGTACCTCAAGAACTCATCTTGCGGGTAGCGTCTTGCAGTCAGCAAAGCTGCAGTTGGTAAACTCAGCAAGTAGAGACCCTTCCAATTACCACCTGGAGCTATGAGGTGCTGTAAGTTTGGTGTGAACACCCTCAAGACTAGCGACCTCATGTTATGCTCATGCAAACTCAAGACCAGAGCTTTCTCTAGAAGCGGATAGAAACTCTCCAAGTTGTGAACATTAAAAGGAACGACGATCTCAGCGGCAGCCTGGAGGAGCAGTGATCTCAGAAAACAACTTGTTGAGTGTGAAGGCCAAGAGAAGGAGCTGCTACCTCAACAATAGTGTTAGAGAAGTGTGTGTTGTAAAATATTGGGTCGTTATGTTGTGTGTTGTAACAACTACAAGTGGTGGTGTTGTGTTTTTACACTTTCTATTTGTTGATGTATTGAACAAGGTGTTGTTGCATCACTTTTATGTAATAACAAGTTCATTTATACCAGTTATCAATTATTGTTTCTAACAATGGTATTAGAGCCAGATTCTGACATTTAAAGAAACTCCGTAAAATCAAAGACTTGAAGAGATGGAGATAATGAATGTTATGTCGTTGCACATTCACAAGTTAACAAAAACTAACAATGGGAATTTGAGCATTCAGATACGAGTATTATTATCCTCGAAGAAGCTCTGGGAGATCGTCAAAGATGGTTATGTTGAACCTATAATAGAAGTTGAAGCGAAAATCCCCAATGCACAGAAAGCCACTCTCAAGGAATCGAGGAAGAAGGATAAGAAGGAACTATTCTTGTTATATCAAGGTGTTGATGAATCCACATTTGAAAAGGTCTCTTATGCACAAACATTGAAGGAAGCTTGGGAGACTCTGCAGAGATCTCTGCAAGGCATTGAGAAGGAAAAGAAGTTGCTACTACAAACATTGCAAGTAGAGTTTGAAACTCTGAAGATGCAGAAATCAGAGAAAATTACATAGTTTGTGGCACACGATTGGAGATTTTGGTGAACGGGATGAAGCGTAATGGTAAAGCACTTGATGGCGTTCGAGTGATGGATAAACTTCTTTGCTCTTTGCCAAAGAAGTTTAATTATGTTGTAGTTGTCATCGAAGAGTCCAAAGATCTATTACACTTTCGTTGAACAAGATTATAGGTTCACTACAAGCTCACGAGTATCAGGTGAATCAGTATGAAGGTACAAGTACTTTGGAACAAACATTGAGGAGTCGTCTTACCCTTGGAGATAGTCAAGGAAGAGGTGGAGGCCGAAGAGGTTGAGGAACACATCGAGGAGGAAGAACTCTAATGAAGAATAGGGTTTGATCAAAATCGAACTCATAGTGAAAAATAGACATCATATGATCACAGATGAGAACAAGATAGAAGAGTTTGTGGAAGAGGTTGTGAAAGAGGCCGTGGAATAGTTCTGATCCAATGTTACAACTGTTACAGATTTGGGCATATGAGTTGCGGATATAAAATTCCCTGGTGGACAAAAGAAACATGTCATCTAGCAGAAGCCAAGAATGTTGGAGCCAGTTATGTTCCTTACATATAGAGGAACAGAAGCAGGGAAAACTGTCGTGTGGTATCTTGATACTGGAGCAAGCAACCACACGTGTGGTCAAAAGGAGCTCTTCACCAAACTTGAGAGAAGTCAAGGTGAAGTGAGTTTTGGTGAGTTTTCGATGGAAGGAAGAGAATAGTGTGACCTTGAATGGTGAAAGAGTGTTCATCCAAGATGTTTTCTATGTGCCAGACTTAAATAGCAACATCTTAAGTCTTGGAAAACTGGTGGAAAAGGGCTATCATATGAAATTGAAGAGCAGATCGTTGGTGATGCATGATCAGCAAGGGAGATAGAATGTAAATATGACAAAGAATCATCTATTTACGTTGAGATTGGATAATGAGACTATGGCTTCACTCACTACTATGTAAGCAGATGCAGCATAGTTCTGACACCTAAGGTTGGGTCATTTAGGATTCTGTTGTCTGAAGCTTTTATCACAAGCTAAGATGGTGCAAGAACTTCCGTAGTTATCTCAGCCATGCAAGGTGTGTGAAGCTTGTATAAAGGGTAAGCAACAACGTCAAAACTTTGAAGGTGGACAATCAAGAAGAGCAAGAAGCATCTAGAACATTGTAGAAAGAAAAAAGTGGACAGGCTTAAAGGTCTTGAGGACTGATCATAGAGGTGAATATGTTGGTGTCTTTTTGATCTAGAAGTAGTCAATGAATTAGTCTCGCTGCCAACGTAATATGTGTTTATGGGGTCACACATAATAACATACAAGAAATTGGATAATTAATCAAGGTGGCTCAACTCATAAAGGTTATGGGTGCAAAGGCAAATTTAGTTGATTAGAAACTGTTGACAGTTTGTCGACTAGAATATTGCCTGGAAAAAGGGCTAAGTCCAGTATAGACTGGATGAAGTTGATGCAGTCGACATGATGCAATCGATGTAGTCGACATAATGCAGTCAATGCAGTCGACATGATGTAGTTGATGCAGTACATTGCCTGTGTAGTCAATATTTCCAGTATAGTTGTTTCACAGCTTTTTGACTGGATGCAGTCGATGAAATCAATAATTCAAGTAGTTGATGAAGTTGATGCAGTCGACAAAATGGTTCGCTTGGATTTGAGTCCAAGTAAATTATTGACTAGACGCGCCTTTTACTAGATTTTAAGCCCTGAACCCGGTTCGTCCTTTTGAGGGGTAATTCCCATTAAGACCGAACTCGGTTCACTCTATTATATATATAGATATATATTTAGTTTTGGGGTTATGTTTTTCCGATTCTTCCCGAGTCCCAAGTGTTGCGGAAATGTTCTGTGATGGTGCATCCCAACGGTGGCCTCCCCTTTGCGAATCGGAGCCCTAGCACCGACGGTCCTCTCCTATATTCGAACCTATCAGTTTGCGGAGACAAAGACCTCGATCTTTTCCCCTCTAGCCTAGCCTTGTGCCACTACGGCAAGATGTTTCTCCCTTTAGTGTGGATACCCGTAAAGGAATAGAAGGATCTCCGTGCTTTCAGACTCAACAGACAAGGAACAACTAGAATACGATCCCAGTTCATAACAAGAAGAGGAAGCTTTTTATGAGTACCTTGACTGATTTTGAATCGACCCCTTACAGTTACTATGCTTCTATCATTTGTTTGTCTATTTATTGATTCATGGAAATGCAAGTTCCTACTCTAGTTATGATTTTTCTAGATTTTATTTTGCCGCTCACATGGTGATGTGTTGTTCACTCCCATATGGAAAACCCAATAAAATATACTTTAAAACTTCTTGATGAGTTTTGTAGAACTCAAGGGATCATTCATCAACTTACCGCGACATATTCACCTCAACAAAACGGTGTTGTAGAAAGGAAGAATCGAACAATTTTGAATATGTCTAGAAGCATGATCAGGGTAAAAAGTTGTTAAAGTCTCTACGGGCAAAAACAGTGTAATGTGATGTTTATGTTCTCAACCGCTTCCCAATGAAGAGTGTAAAGTTTACAATGTCATACACAACATGGAGTGGCTTGAAGACTAGTGTTGAGCATCTAAGGATTTTTGGGTGTGGTGCATATGCCCACGTTCCTGATCAGACAAGGAAGAAGCTTGTTTATAAGGTGTTGAAGTGTATCATTGTAGGCTATGCCCCTCAGGGCAAATCATACAAGTTATACAATCCCACAACAAAGAAGGCGGTCATCTCTTGAGATGTTACTTTCGATGAAGATAGTTGTTGGCAGTAGGATGAAAAAATAAGAAATGTTGATAGGTTGTTCTTTAAGGAAGAAAATTAAGGTGTACGTGAAGCAGAAGCTGGTCATGACCCTAATCAACCACCATCATCATCTAGTAAAGATTTAGGGGGATCTTCTACCACCTAATCTTGTGAAATTAGTACCAGTAGGAGCAATTCAGAGAGACCTCAAATTAGGATGGGAAATTTGGAGGAGATCTAAGAGGAGACGGAGCCAGCACAAGCTATTTTTTCTTTGTTTTGTCTAATCGCAGGCTGTGAACCATATTTGTATGAAGAGACTAACCAAGAAGAGAAGTGGAGAAAAGCAATGGATGAAAAAAATGCATACATCGAGAAGATTAATACATGTGAGTTGGTATCACTCCCCTTGGGACAAATTCATTGGTTTTAAATGAGTCTATCACATCAAGATAAGCAACGATGGAGAAGTAGAGAAGAACAAAGCAAAGCTCGTAGAGAAATGATATAATCTAGTCATTGGAGTGGACTATGAAGAAGTGTTCGCACCAATGGCAAGGATAGATACCATCAGACTTATTAATGCTCTAGCTGCACAACATCCATAGCAAATCTATCAGATGGATGTTAAATATGCTTTCCTGAATGAGCATATGGAAGAGGAAGTGTATATCCAGCAACCTCCTAGGCATGTGTTAGAGAGACAAAAAGGAGAAGGTTTACCGGCTGAAGAATGCTTTGTACGGTTTAAAGCAAGTGTCTAGAGCTTGGAACATGAGGATCGATTGCTACATCCTAGCAAATGGCTGTATCAAAAGCCAATTTGAGCACTCAATGAATAAGGAGGCAAATGATGATATCGTGATCATCTGCTTGTATGCAGATGACATGATCTTTATTGGGAACAATCCTCGGATGTTCGACAAGTTCAGAAGAACAATGATGAAAGAGTTTGAGATGACTGATATAGGTGTGATTTCGTACTTTTGGGGCATAGAAGTACAATAGTGAGAAGAAGGAATTTTCATCTCCTAAAAGAAGTACATAGAGGAAATGTTGAGGAAGTTTAGAATGCAAGACTGCAAGTCGATTTATACTCCAGCAGATCTAGGTGTTAAGTTAATGAAGGAGTCGTTTGAAAGCTGTTGATCCTACTCTCTTTAAGAACTTGGTAGGAAGTCTGCGTTATCTGACCTTCACAAGGCCTAATATTATGTATGTTGTAGGTGTTATCAACATGTATATGGAGACACCAGGACAAGATCATTTCACTACGACAAAACAGATTTTGAGGTATGTGAAAGGTACGAGTGATCATGAGTTGTGTTATGTTACTTCTGAAGAAGTGAAGTTAGTCGGCTATACTGATAGCGACTCTGGTGGTGGCGTGCATGATCAGAAGAGCACTTCCAGATATGCTTTTTACATCATGCCAACAATTTTCTCACGGTGCTCGAAAAAGCAGACAACTATTGCCTTGTATACATGTGAAGCGGAGTACATTGTTGCGACAACTTGTATCTGCCAGGAAATATGGTTGAAGAACCATCTAGAAGAACTGTATCATCCACCAGTAGGACCAATCGCCATCTATGTTGATAATATGTCTGCAATTCAACTTGCAAAGAACTTTCTCTCTCACAGTCGGAGCAAGCACATCGATACAAGTATCACTTCATTCGCTAGCAAGTTCAGAACAACGTTGTTGAACTTATATACTGTCCAACTGGAGATCAGATTGCGAATATCTTTACGAAGCCTTTAGAAGTTGATGTGTTTGAAAAATGCAAATTCAACTCGGCATGTGTAGTCGGTTTTGAGAGGGAGTGTTAGAAGAGGCAAACCCTCTGCGAGGTAGTAGCCAGTGGTTGATGGTCAGAACGTTTTCCAGAGAATGAATTTATCACATTATATATATATATATATATATGGGAGTATCCTGTAAGGGCGGGACAAAATACGGGCACGCGTGCATGAAATAAAGGGCGGCCGATTAAGCAGATCTCACAACTAGCCTTTTTTACCCAGAGGCGGCCGACGGCTGCAGGCTCGCCGGCCACCGGCCGCCCTCGATTCGCCAGCGAATCCAGGGTGGCCGGTTTCCTGCGGGCCCGCAGCCGCCAACCGCAGTTGGGTAAAAAATATTTGCTTAGTACGACCAAAAGTTTTTCACAGCATGGCGGCCGGCAGCTGCGGGCTCGCCGGCCACCGGCCGTCCCTGTATTCGTCGGCGTGCTTGCCGGTGAATCTAGGGAAGCCGGTTGCCTGCGAGCCCGTCGTTGTCCGCCGCGCCGGTTCGCATCGTCTGCTTTGGGCTCGACAGACTTGAATGCTGCTGGATCTCACCTGGTTCAACGACTAGGATGAACCTCCCGCACGCCCTCACCTACAACCGTCCGCATATGATACGAATTATATATATATCTTTATATATATTAAATCATTAAATTTTATATCATTGTATATATATATACACACACTATTGTAACCCAGAAGCCGGTTCAACTGCGTTCGAACCACTGGGGTGACCAAAGGTGTTGAAAATGGTGAAGTGAAAGTGGGTGATTGGGCGACCTGGGCGACCTGTCCGTGCGGTCTATGCGGACAGGATGGCAGATAGCCAGGTCGGCGGAGCTGTTGCAGTCGGCTTGTTCCTTGGCGGCCAGGGCAGTCTGTTCGCGCGGTCTGTGCAGACAGAGGTGGCGGCTAGCCAGGTCGGCTTATGCTCGGCAGGCAGTTTGTACCCAGAAGGTAACCAAGCAGATAGCTTCTATATCCGCGGAGTCCGGCAAGGTGCGGACTGGACCAGAGCTCGGCAGACCGGAATGGCAGATGTCTTGGTCTTGCTCTGGTAGCGCGGCAGGTGGTAGCCGCGGAGTTCACCGGTTAGAGCGAACATGTGATGGAGTTCGCCGGGACAGGTGGACTGGTGCCTGTGTTCGCTAGTAAGTGCGGACTGGCCCTTGTGGTCGGTGGTGTGGACTTGGTTGGTTCTGAACCAAGTCCATGTTGGCTGAGTCCGGGGAGATCACGTGGTTAAGCACAAACTGTTTCTCAGTCCGCCAAGCTCGACAGCAGTTGCCTCGTGCTTGATTGCGAGCTTGGTGAGTGAGGACTGGAGCAGTGTCCACTTGGGCGTGCAGACTGAATTCTTTGTCCGCCGAGTCCGACAGCTGACACCTTGTGCCTTTGCTGCGAGCTCGGAGTAAGCCGACTGGAGTTGTGTCTGCATGGCATTCGGACTGGAGCTATGTCCGCTGGCATGCGGACAGGAGCTGATGCCGCTGGGTCTGCTGGTGGCGGCTTGTTCCTGGCTTGTCCTTTGGCGACAAGGCGGATAGGATTACTATCCGGCCTTGGTAATGCTGTTGGAGGTTTGTCTATCTCGCACAGGTCGCAGCGGACTGGATGTGTATCCGCGGCTTGCGGATACACTTGATGCTTGCCGTGAGATGAGGCGGTGATCCTATCGGCTAGGGCGGTGACCACACTGCTCATCGTGCCTATAAAAGGACCCCCCGTCACATCAACAGAGAGACGAATGAACTGTAAGTGAACTCGCGGATAGTTGCTGCGGACTGGATTTTTGTATCTGCGCGATTTGAAGAGGTTGACCGGGTTATGCTGTGCAGGTTATGCGGATAGCACTGGAAAGGCAGGGACTTCGTTCTGATTTCGGTCAGGGATAGTGCAGACTCTGCGGACAGCAACAAACGGTTAACAGCAGGTTGCGGCAAGACAGTCTCTCTTCTGCAACTAGTCTCCCGGTTCAATAAGTTATCCGGTTCGGGCGGCCTGTTCAGTTCAGCAGCAGCAGATCGTGCGGTCTGGCGGCTAGGCGACCTCGCGATTAGGCGGCCTGCAGATCTGCGAGTAGAGCTTGCATTGGAATAACGGGCAGTCCGCGCGGCCTGGTTGCGGTCTGGCGACTAGGCGGACTCAGCGGACTCCGTAGTGCAACAGTAGTTCCGGCGGTTACTCCTTGAGTCCTCGCGGACTGATCTTTTGCCTTGTATTTTTTCTGCTTCGTTGATACATCGGCGAATCATGTCTCGCCATGTATGTCTCGCATTGTAAAGAAGTTGATTATAGTACAAGATTCTTGCTCTTCTGTTTTGCATCTGTTTGTTTTGGGCTCGGATAGGTTGAGTGTTTCTGCTCGTGGTTTCCTGTCTTCCGCTATATCAAATTTCAACAAAAGGTTACTAGTTTAGTGGACGATCCACGTGAGACTCGACGAGAAAAAGCTAACGAGCGCAATGAAAAGCTCTCGACTGCCTACAAACAAGTCATGTGTGCTACAACGAGGAGATCCCATCACACATCTGAAAGTTTATAGGAAATGTTGAAATTTAAAAACTTATATTCAACTTTCCAACAATATCAAAACAAACTAGGAAGAAAATCACTTGTGGAAGAATAACGAGAACATAAAACCTGGTCCTTAAGCCCACATGAAAAAAGAAAACCGTTCTTCATGGTTCTCACGGTACACCACAAAACACTTAAAACATACACAGCACTATAGGACAACACACAGCACACATACCAAAGGCACAGCCGGACCTAGATAAAAGAGCCCAAAACTAAACATAGAAACGATCCTGATTAAATCTTCTTTTCATCTTGCAGGTAGCTCTCGACGGGCTGCAACCCTTTTGATGCTTCATTTGCTTCCAGGAAGAAGTCCTGCTCCTTTCCTTTTTCTTCACTATAATTAGCATCCAGGTAATTTGGATTATACTCTTATATGAACTTCCCCTCTTAAAGTCATTGCTGAGCTCGACACAAGTGAGACGGACATTGAACTCTTCCACCATTGGTGGGGGGGGGGGGGGGGGGGGTGTTGGTGCGTTCAACTTGTGCCTTGGAGTCCTATTTATAAGCAAATCCAATGGGGAGGGTATGGTCTGTGAATAGCCGCCCCCCATTTAACCAGAATGTTATTCATAGACCTAGATGGGGACGAGTATTCTCCTTGAGGCTACCAAGTTCTCCTGATGAGTACTCCCGCCAAGTACTCTTCTTGAAGCCGTCGAACACTCCCGACGAGTACTCTCCTTGAAGCCATCGGGTACTCCCGACGAGTACTCTCTTACAACATCTTCCATAGGCATTTTTGATCTCGATGAATTAAGGGTTAGACACACACACACACACATAGAACGTTGTTCAAATGCGGAAAAAAGCCCTGAGAACTGCTTGAACAAAAAATCTAGTCCATCCTTTTTGATCATTGCGATGTTATAGTGCATTGATCTGATCCTTCTTGCAAAGATGGTGCACAATAGCGGCAACCGGCGGCTACGAGCTTGCCGGCCATCAACCTCCCTGGGTTTAAATTAAAAAAACTCTCATAATTATTCATACATTACTAATGTTTTTCATCATTACTTTTTTTCAAATCAAATTAATTGGTTTCCATCATTTTTTTTTTCAAATCAATTTATATGCCTAATGGTAGCTTACCATAGTAGGTATAGGAGCTCAACTAATTATTATGTTATTCATTTTATAAATTTTCATCGATACTTCTAATTTGGGAAAAGGTTGTAATTACTTAAATGGACATTGCACTTTAAATTTTTTTTTAAAGACTTTTATATATGATAACTTATTAGATAAAACACAATATGACTATATTCATGACCGTTCTATTTAGGTTTAGCATAATGCTTATTATATATGACATTTATCCCAAGAACTGAACAAGGTGAAGAATATAACTATAAGAAAGAGCTCAAAACATCGTAAGTACATTGTCAGCTTTCTTATTGTAACGCCCCCGGTTTTTCTGTGTTTTGTTTGATCTTTGGCTGGCGTTACGATGACGTATTTCCGGGTTTTTTTGCCGTTGTCGAGCGTGGTCTTAGCTCTTAGGGTTCCCTGTGTAGCCTGTTTGTAGCCTGTTAGCAAGATTCCCCAGCTAGCCGGAGTCCGTTTGACGACTCGGTTGGGCCTCTTAGGGAATGCTTGTGTTTTGGCTTCGGGTGGTGATACCCCGGTTTTTGTTCGTCGAATGCTAATTTCGACTTCGCAGTTGTGTTCGTAGCGTGGGTTTTTAGCTGCGATGCGAATTTCGTCATTTTCCGAGATGTTTCGGGTCTCGTATTGTTTTGATATTGAGTGTAAGTAATTATTATTATGTTGATTGTTTATTATTAAACTGATGTATATATATATATAGCCTTAGGTTAGAAATAGGGCTCGGTTCTTTGTTTCCTTTCCTTTCTCTGTTTGGAAGCCGCCGCCTGTACGAGAGGAAGAGCACCGCCGGACTACCCTAGCCTTCGGACGCCGATTTCCTGGAGATTTAGCGGTCGAAATTCGATTTCGAGAGTGGATCTGGACTGCCCTCGCCTGGATCTGCATTCTTTCTGCTCCTCAGCTGGTGCTCTGCGGCTAGATCCGAGAGTGGGGGATGCCGCCGACCAAGCTTTTCTGGTATTGAGGCAAGTGATGTCCCCTCATCCTTGCCAAAATTGATCTTTGTCTTTCTTTTGATTTAATTTTATCTCTTTCCTGCTTAGATCTTAGGTGTACGCTAGGGTTCGTTACCGATCATGCCGTGGTTAGTGTAGAGAAGTTCCAGTTAATCTCAGTTTTCCTGAGGGATTGTGTCTATTAGGGACATATTTGGTTCGGTTCAGGTCGAGTAGTTGCTATTGTCGGTGGATGTTGTTCCCTAGAGAGACCTCGTTCTTGTTTCTGGTTGTTTGCTGGATCTGGCGCCTGTAGCCAGTCGGGGTGTCGACACCGTTGTGTCGACACCGGCCCGTCGGGGTGTCGACACATGGTGTCGACACCGGCCGCAGTGGTGTCGACACTTGGTGTCGACACCCGCAGCGGCAGTGTCGACACCTTGTGTCCACACCGGCCGCAGTTGTGTCGACACTTGGTGTCGACACCCGCAGCGGCAGTGTCGACACCGGCCGTAGTGGTGTCGACACTTGGTGTCGACACCCGCAGCGGCAGTGTCGACACCTTGTGTCGACACCGGCCGCAGTGGTGTCAACACTTGGGGTCGACACCGGCAGCGGTTGTGTCGACACCTTGTGTCGACACCGGCTTGTCGTGGTGTCGACACATCGTGTCGACACTGGGTGCTGCGCTTGTTTTGGGGTCAGGTAGACTCGGGGTTGGTTCGGGTTAGGCGTGCAAGGCCGCGTCGGTTGGACCCGACGTTTTTGCCTTGGGTTCGTGTGTTTCTTAGGATTGTTAGTGTGATCTTTCCCTAGGGGGGGGCATTGGGTGATCGGCTAATTTCTGTATGCCGACACTTGGGTTGTGGCAGGTGGTGGAGTTTTGGTGGCCTCTAGAGGGGTGGTTTTATGTGGAGAGCTGTGGCCACTGCCTTTTGCCCCGGTTTGGGTTGGCGTGTGTGGGACCCTAAAGCTGCCACTGTTTGACCCCTTAGCCCTTTTTGGGTCTGATTTTGGTTATGCATTCAGATCCATGTTTGACCACTGCCACTTACCCACGTGTTAGGACTGTTAGTCCCTTCCCTGTTTATGCTTTCCTTTCTTTTGGCATATGCGTATATGTCTTGTTGTTGTTGCAGACTCTTTTGGTAGGGCACAATGGTTTTATTGCTCGCATTTGGTGTGCTCTGCTGTGCTTTAGACAATACTCTTTTCTTACTGTCACCCCCTTTTCTTTTGCTTAGCAGTTTGTTGCCGGGTTGGTAAACCCTTCTTCTTATTTTGCTAATTAATCTATTGCTCTATTTACCTTTTGATTGTTTCCTTGCTGAGGTGTTTTTTTCTTGAATGCCTCAGGTACAGGTTGTAGCCAGTTCAGCGGCTAGTTCTTTTGGAGTGGCTTGTTGGCGGCCTCTAGGGTAGCTGAGATAGCTGATCCCTGTTTTGTTGTGAGGTAGTTCTTTACTTTTCCGTATAGACATACATACTCACCAGTGAGTTCGTGTCAGGTTGTTGACGCCCACTGGTGGCTTCTTGTGATGCTGGGTATGAATTTAAACTGCTGATTTTGCCTACTTGTGGTTGGTTACTTGCTTCTGGGAAGGATTTATGTTAGGTTGCATGTTAGATATTTTAAAACTTAAATGTATTATTATATGTACCCCATGCATAACATGTTTCTAAATCAAAGACACTATTTTTCCTCAACGTAAAACACTATTTTTCATACCTACTATATTCACGTTAGGGTCGTGCATACCATGAGTCGTCCCCCAGGGACACTTATGCTCATTTAGGGTGTCAACTTAATTGAACCAAAGTATTTTCTGCTGCGTATAAATATAATTTTAACTGTGGACTAGCTGATCCACCGTGCCGAGGGATACGACCATTCAATTTAACTGATTTTCTTCCACATTTAATGAACGGTTTTCCTTAAAAATCTAGGGTCTGGAGTTTTGCCTGAGCGTGTGCAGTTATCCCCTGCACGACGTGGCATCACGACACGTGTTTTCTCTTGCTCTGATACGATTTTATCGTTGAGAAAATGCGGGTTGTGACAGTTGGTATCAGAGGGAGGTTGCTTGACAAAAGGTCGGGCAACCTTTCCCTTGTCTGCATTAGTAGTTAGCATCATATCATTCACACACTGATATGTCATCAGCACGTCTTGGCTAAAGCACGAACACTACACTCATGAGCATGAAGAAGTATACGGGGCATATTATGTAGTATGAGATGCATAATATGTGTTTGTATATGGATCCACCATAGGAGGCAACATGTGAGGGTTATGTAGTATGGAATGCATAACCTCACCACATGAATGCGGCTAGCACGTTTTCTTTTCTCGTTACATGGGAATGTTATGTAGTATGAGATGCATAACATTTTCATGTGTACGCCGCCCATGACATGCACTAAGGCCTTTTTAGAATGCATAGCACATCATGCATAGCATAACATTTCATAAGCACCACGTGCCAAGCTAAAGATTTGCAAGATGACATATGTACGCACATGGTTTTGAGTCAAAAAAAAGAATACCAATACATGCATTCATGGTTTAGGCACCTGAGTTAGTATGATGGTGGTGAACCATCTTAGGTTAAGCATAATATCATCATGGTAAAAACAACTCCCAGAGCAAGTTTTAGCAGTTGAAGTTCATATTTAAGTGTGTTTGTCTGTACTGGGTAGTTTTGTTCTAGCTGATGAGCTAGGTTTTGTCTAAAGTTTGTGCGATTTTAGGATGGCGAGACGTCCTGCGACGAGATCGACCCCCCAATCCGAGGGTGAGACGTCAGGAGCGTAGAGCGATGCGGTGTTAGAAAGCCTGCGGCTGAGTAATGAGGCGTTATCGAGGCAGGTAGTGGCTATGCAAGCTCAGATTCAGTCCCTTGTAGCAGTAGTGGCAGGACAGACCCCGAGAGTTCAGGACCCCGCTGAGGGGGTAGCTGTTCCTACCCCTCCTGCTCCTCCCGTGCCTTTGGTTGTGGTGCCCCCGGAGATGGCGTTCATATCCCAGTTTCAGCGGCTGAGACCCCCTACCTATGATGGGCAGGCAGATTTCATGATTTTGGATGACTGGCTGATTACCATTGAGGAGATGTTCTCTTACTCAGGGATTGTGGACGATCAGAGAGTGATGCTCGCTGCCTACCAGCTCAAGGGCTTAGCAAAGAATTGGTGGCTGAGGGAGAAAGAGAGCTTAGTGGCAGGTTGCACTTGGGAGTCATTTAAGGTGATGTTGTTAAGTAAGTTTCTGCCTTCAGTCAAGCGGGACCGGCTAATGAACGACTTTCTCCATCTAAAGCAGAGGAAACTCACGGTTAGTGAGTATGAGATTGAGTTTTGTAAGTTGAGTCGGTTTGCTCCGGGTCTGGTGAGTGTTGAGGCAGACCGAGTTAAGCGATTCCTGGGTGGACTAAGAAGCGACATTCAGCACTTAGCGAATGCCTATGGAGCAGTCAGTTATGCCAGCGTGGTTGAAGTTGCCTTGAGGATTGAGGCCATTGAGAATGCCAAGAATAGAGGCCAGCAGTTGTGGAAGGATAAGCGAAAGTCCAGTGGAGGGAAGAGCCCTCAGGAACCTGATGAGGTCTCGAGAAAGAAGGTCAAAGAGATTTGTAGCTTTTGTGGCCGGCCAGGCCACCCCTTTGAGAAGTGTTTCAAAAGATTGGGAGCGCAGAAGAAGGAACAGGTGCACGCGATTCAGGGTGTTTCCAGGGGAGACTTGGTGTGTGCCTTGTGTGGAAGGAAGGGGCATGAGGCTGCCCGTTGTTGGTTAAAAGATAAGGTCTGTTTTCAGTGCGGCCAGAAGGGTCATCTCAAGACAAGGTGCCCTCGGGCCCAGCCTATTCTGCAGCCAGTTCCCCTCCAGGCTTTGCCGCCGCCTCAGCAAATGGATAAAGGAAAGGGGAAGCTGAATGTGCTTTCGGCAGACGAAGCGCAGACCTCGACCCAGGTTATCTCAGGTTCGACTCCTCCCCAGTCGTTTCGTTACGTTCCCTTTTTGGTTGTAGTTTTTGTTTTAGCGCTTGTTGCCTTAGATGCGTGTGCAATTCATAGGACGATTTAAGGTAAAGAACCGCTGGGCGCGCATTCTCTTCGATTCCGGCGCTACCCACTCGTTTGTGGCTAGAGCCTTCGTGGAGCTGTTCAGTTTGGGCCTAGATCATGTTGGTGGTGCCTTCTGCGTTAAGTTCCCCTCCGGTGACTCTGTGGTTACGGACCTGGGTGTCCTAGATTGTCAGATTTTGTTGGGAGATTTTCTAGCCAAGGCAGATTTGAAGGTGATTGACCTGGAGGACTTCGACGTTATTTTGGGCATGGACTGGTTGTCAAGGTACGATGCTGTGATCCAGTGCAAGGGTAAGTGCTTGGACTTCGTCAAAGACAACGGTCAACCAGGGAGCGTTTATGGACATTCCCTCCATGAGTCTCCAATCATTTCTGCGGTGCGTGCTCGGAAGTTGCTTGTTTCTGGCTGTTTTGCCTGTGTGGTTTCTCTGGTAGGGACGATTGTTGGTGTGCCCCGTTTGGAAGAGATTCCTGTGGTGTGTAACTTCTCTGATGTGTTTCCTGACGATCTTCCCGGTCTTCCACCCGATCGAGATGTCGAGTTTGCGATAGATTTGGAGCCAGGCACGCGTCCTATCGTAAAGGCGCCGTACCGGATGGCCCCACGAGAGCTGGAAGAGTTGCGAATTCAGCTGGATGAGTTGTTGGCAAAAGGTTTCATAAGGCCGAGTGCTTCGCCTTGGGGTGCGCCAGTGCAGTTTGTTAAAAAGAAGGATGGGTCGATGAGTTTATGCATTGACTATAGAGAGCTGAACAAGGTTACTATTAAGAACATGTACCCCTTGCCGCGAATCGACGATTTGTTCGACCAACTGCGTGGTAGTGCCGTGTTTTCCAAGATAGATCTTCATTCGGGCTATCACCAGTTGAGGATTCGGGAGTTCCGCGGACGGCGTTCCGCTCTCGTCATGGGCATTTTGAGTTTTTGGTTATGTCTTTCGGTTTGACTAATGCGCCCTCAGTTTTTATGGATTTGATGAACAGAGTTTTCAAGGATTTTCTAGATAATTTTGTAATTGTTTTTATAAACGATGTTTTGGTGTATTCTAAAGATGCGGAGGAGCATGATCGACATTTGCGACTGGTCTTGGCGACTCTGAGAGACCATAAGCTATACGCCAAGCTGAACAAATGTGAATTTTGGTTGCCTCAAGTTTCTTTTTTAGGCCACGTGATTAATAAGGAGGGAATATCGGTGGACCCAGAAAAGATCGCTGCTGTTATGGAATGGGCGAGACCTGTTACCCCCAAAGAAATCAGAAGCTTCTTGGGTTTGGCTGGTTATTATAGAAGATTTGTAGAAGGTTTCTCTACCTTGTCCGCGCCGTTGACCAAGTTGACGTAGAAGAATGTAGCCTTTATATGGGATGGTAAGTGTGAGAAGGCTTTTGAGGAACTAAAAAGAAGGCTATGTACGGCTCCAATTTTGTCTTTGCCTACGGAGGGTAGTGAGTATGACATATATGTGGATGCGTCGCATGTCGGACTGGGCTGCGTTTTGATGCAGGGCGGGAAGGTGATTGCGTACGGGTCGAGGCAGCTAAAGACTCACGAGAGGAACTACCCTACGCATGACCTGGAGTTTGTAGCTGTGATCTATGCGTTGAAGTTGTGGAGGCATTTGCTATATGGCGCGCAGTGCAAGATTTTCACGGATCATAAGAGTTTGAAGTATGTCTTCACTCAGAAAGAATTGAATCTGCGCCAGCGGCGGTGGTTGGAGTACGTGGCCGACTATGATGTTGAAATTCAGTATCATCCGGGCAAGGCAAATGTGGTGGCTGATGCCCTGAGTCGGAAGTCAGGTAAGATTTTTAATCTTTCCGCCGAGCGTCTAGTGGAAGAGTTTCTTTTGATGGATATTTTTGTGGGAAGCTGTGATTCGCAGAGTAGTTTAGCAGTAGCAGAACCTTCGTGGATTGCGCTTACGAGACTGCATCAGAAGGACGATCCTGATCTTCTGCATTTGTATCTTCGAGCTGAGAAGGGTGAATTACCAGATTTCTCTATAGATAATGCGGGTACCCTGAAGTATCGTGGCAGGTTTTGCAGCCCCGCGGTTGGAGATATCCGGGATGTGGTGTGCAGAGAAGCCCACGGATCTAGTGTTGCCTACCATCCAGGGTCTACCAAGATGTATCATGATTTAAAACAGATTGCCTGGTGGTACGGGATGAAGAAGGACATAGCCAGATTTGTTTCAGAGTGTTTCACTTGCAGGCGTGTGAAAGCCGACCATGGGAGGCCTGGTGGCAAGCTGACTCCCTTGGAGATTCCGATGTGGAAGTGAGAGAGTATCTCGATGGATTTCATTACCGGCTTACCGAGATCGCCTAAGGGGCATGATTCAGTTTGGGTAATCGTAGACAGATTGACGAAGAGCGCTCATTTCGTACCATTTAAGATCGATTATCCGATGAGGAAGATCGCCGAGCTGTATCTGGAAGAGGTTGTCAGATGGCATGGTGTACCCGTAAGTATCATATCAGATCGAGACTCCAGGTTCACGTCTCGTTTTTGGAAGTGCCTTTAAGAAGGGTTGGGTACAGATTTGAGATATTCCACGGCTTATCATCCGCAGACCAATGGTCAGACGGAGCGAGTAAATCAGATTGTGGAAGATATGATCCAATGCTATATTCTGGACCACGGAGGAGCGTGGGACGTGCGCTTGCGGCTTATGGAATTCGCATATAACAACAGTTATCAAGAAAGCTTGCAAATGGCTCCTTTTGAAGCTTTGTATGGGAGGCGCTACAGGACTCCCTTGTTTTGGGCTGAGCTTGGCGAGGGACCTTTGTTGGGTCCAGAAGCGTTTGAGGAGATGGAAACCGCTGTGAAGCTTATTCGGGAAAAGCTTCGGATAGCCCATGAGAGATATGAGAAAAATGCCAATCGGCGTAGATCGGACTTGGAATTTGTTGTGGGGGACTCGGTGTTCTTAAAGGTCTCCCCGTTGAGTGGAGTCAAGCGGTTTGGCAAGAATAGGAAGTTGGACCCGAGGTACGTGGGGCCGTTTCCGATTGTTGAGCGGATTGGGGTATCAGCCTACAGGCTGGCTTTGCCCGCAAATTTCCCTGGCGTGCATGATGTCTTTCACGTCAGTCAGCTGCGGAAATGTGTGGTAAATGACAGGCAGGTGTTGGATTCTGTGCTTCAGTTGGAGCCGAATCTTTCTTATGTGGAGGTGCCTGTTCGCATTTTGGATTCTCAAGTTTGGGCGTTGCGAAAGAAGACTATTCCTATGGTTAAAGTTTTATGGAGGAATCAGGATGTGGAAAGCGCGACTTGGGAGTTGGAGTCGGCTATGAGGGAGGCTCACCCTCATCTGTTTCCCTGATCTTGTACCTGGTATGCTCTGTTTTATTATATAGCCCTTTCCTAGCTCTTTGTCTCTCCTTCTATATAGGAGTGTTGTGAGTAAAGTTTCGAGGCGAAACTTTCTTTTAGGGGGAGTTGCTGTAACGCCCCCGGTTTTTCTGTGTTTTGTTTGATCTTTGGCTGGCGTTACGATGGCGTATTTCCGGGTTTTTTTGCCGTTGTAGAGCGTTGTCTTAGCTCTTAGGGTTCCCTGTGTAGCCTGTTTGTAGCCTGTTAGCAAGATTCCCCAGCTAGCCGGAGTCCGTTTGACGACTCGGTTGGGCCTCTTAGGGAATGCTTGTGTTTTGGCTTCGGGTGGTGATATCCCGGGTTTTGTTCATCGAATGCTAATTTCGACTTCGCAGTTGTGTTCGTAGCGTGGGTTTTTAGCTGCGATGCGAATTTCGTCATTTTCCGAGATGTTTCGGGTCTCGTATTGTTTTGATATTGAGTGTAAGTAATTATTATTATGTTGATTGTTTGTTATTAAACTGATGTATATATATATATAGCCTTAGGTTAGAAATAGGGCTCGGTTCTTTGTTTCCTTTCCTTTCTCTGTTTGGAAGCCGCCGCCTGTACGAGAGGAAGAGCACCGCCGGACTACCCTAGCCTTCGGACGCCGATTTCCTGGAGATTTAGCGGTCGAAATTCGATTTTGAGAGTGGATCTGGACTGCCCTCGCCTGGATCTGCATTCTTTCTGCTCCTCAGCTGGTGCTCTGCGGCTAGATCCGAGAGTGGGGGATGCCGCCGACCAAGCTTTTCTGGTATTGAGGCAAGTGATGTCCCCTCATCCTTGCCAAAGTTGATCTTTGTCTTTCTTTTGATTTAATTTTATCTCTATCCTGCTTAGATCTTAGGTGTACGCTAGGGTTCATTCCCGATCAAGCCGTGGTTAGTGTTGAGAAGTTCCAGTTAATCTCAGTTTTCCTGAGGGATTGTGTCTATTAGGGACAGATTTGGTTCGGTTCAGGTCGAGTAGTTGCTATTGTAGATGGATGTTGTTCCCTAGAGAGACCTCGTTCTCGTTTCTGGTTGTTTGCTGGATCTGGCGCCTGTAGCCAGTCGGGGTGTCGACACCGTTGTGTCGACACCGGCCAGTCGGGGTGTCGACACCGTTGTGTCGACACCGGCCAGTCGGGGTGTCAACATCATTGTGTCGACACCGGCCAGTCGGTGTGTCGACACTTGGTGTCGACACCCGCAGCGGCAGTGTCGACACTTTGTGTCGACACCGGCCGCAGTGGTGTCGACACTTGGTGTCGACACCCGCAGCGGCCGTGTCGACACTTTGTGTCGACACCGGCCGCAGTGGTGTCGACACTTGGTGTCGACACCCGCAGCGGCAGTGTCGACACTTTGTGTCGACACCGGCCGCAGTGGTGTCGACACTTGGTGTCGACACCCGCAGCGGCAGTGTCGACACCTGGTGTCGACACCGGCCGCAGTGGTGTCGACACTTAGTGTCGACACCCGCAGCGGCAGTGTCGACACCTTGTGTTGACACCGGCCGCAGTGGTGTCGACACTTGGGGTCGACACCGGCAGCGGTTGTGTCGACACCTTGTGTCGACACCGGCTTGTTGTGGTGTCGACACATCGTGTCGACACTGGGTGCTGTGCTTGTTTTTGGGTCAGGTAGACTCGGGGTTAGTTCGGGTTTGGCGTGCAAGGCCGCGTCAGTTGGACCCGACGTTTTTGCCTTGGGTTCGTGTGTTTCTTAGGATTGTTAGTGTGACCTTTCCCTAGGGGGGGCATTGGGTGATCGGCTAATTTCTGCATGCCGACTCTTGGGTTGTGGCAGGTGGTGGAGTTTTGGTGGCCTCTGGAGGGTTGGTTTTATGTGGAGAGCTGTGGCCACCGCCTTTTGCCCCGGTTTGGGTTGGCGTGTGTGGGACCCTAAAGCTGCCACTGTTTGACCCCTTAGCCCTTTTTGGGTCTGATTTTGGTTATGCATTCAGATCCATGTTTGACAACTGCCACTTACCCACGTGTTAGGACTGTTAGTCCCTTCCCTGTTTATGCTTTCCTTTCTTTTGGCATATGCGTATATGTCTTGTTGTTGTTGCAGACTCTTTTGGTAGGGCACAATGGTTTTATTGCTCGCATTTGGTGTGCTCTGCTGTGCTTTAGACAGTACTCTCTTCTTACTGTCACCCCCTTTTCTTTTGCTTAGTAGTTTGCTGCCGGGTTGGTAAACCCTTCTTCTTTTTTTGCTAATTAATCTATTGCTCTATTTACCTTTTGATTGTTTCCTTGCTGAGGTGTTCTTTTCTTGAATGCCTCAGGTCCAGTTTGTAGCCAGTTCAGCGGCTAGTTCTTTTGGAGGGGCTTGTTGGTGGCCTCTAGGGTAGCTGAGATAGCTGATCCCTGTTTTGTTGTGAGGTAGTTCTTTACTTTTCCGTATAGACATACATACTCGCCAGTGAGTTCGTGTCAGGTTGTTGACGCCCACTGGTGGCTTCTTGTGATGCTGGGTATGAATTTAAACTGCTGATTTTGCCTACTTGTGGTTGGTTACTTGCTTCTGGGAAGGATTTATGTTAGGTTGCATGTTAGATATTTTAAAACCTAAATGTATTATTATATGTACCCCATGCATAACATGTTTCTAAATCAAAGACACTATTTTTCCTCAACGTAAAACACTATTTTTCATACCTACTATATTCACCTTAGGGTCGTGCATACCATGAGTCGTCCCCCGGGGACACTTATGCTCATTTAGGGTGTCAACTTAATTGAACCAAAGTATTTTCTGCTGCGTATAAATATAATTTTAACTGTGGACTAGCTGATCCACCGTGCCGAGGGATACATCCATTCAATTTAACTGATTTTCTTCCACATTTAATCAACGATTTTCCTTAAAAATCTAGGGTCTGGAGTTTTGCCTGAGCGTGTGCAGTAGTGGCGGGACAGACCCCGAGAGCTCAGGATCCCGCTGAGGGGGTAGCTGTTCCTACCCCTCCTGCTCCTCCCGTGCCTTTGGTTGTGGTGCCCCCGGAGATGGCGTTCATATCCCAGTTTCAGCGGCTGAGACCCCCTACCTATGATGGGCAGGCAGATTTCATGATTTTGGATGACTGGCTGATTACCATTGAGGAGATGTTCTCTTACTCAGGGATTGCGGACGATCAGAGAGTGATGCTCGCTGCCTACCAGCTCAAGGGCTTAGCAAAGAATTGGTGGCTGAGGGAGAAAGAGAGCTTAGTGGCAGGTTGCACTTGGGAGTCATTTAAGGTGATGTTGTTAAGTAAGTTTCTGCCTTCAGTCGAGCGGGACCGGCTAATGAACGACTTTCTCCATCTAAAGCAGAGGAAACTCACGGTTAGTGAGTATGAGATTGAGTTTTGTAAGTTGAGTCGGTTTGCTCCGGGTCTGGTGAGTGTTGAGGCAGACCGAGTTAAGCGATTCCTGGGTGAACTAAGAAGCGACATTCAGCAGTTAGCGAATGCCTATGGAGCAGTCAGTTATGCCAGCGTGGTTGAAGCTGCCTTGAGGATTGAGGCCATTGAGAATGCCAAGAATAGAGGCCAGCAGTTATGGAAGGATAAGAGGAAGTCTGGTGGAGGGAAGAGCCCTCAGGAACCTGATGCGGTCTCGAGAAAGAAGGTCAAAGAGATTTGTAGCTTTTGTGGCCAGCCAGGCCACCCCTTTGAGAAGTCTTTCAAAAGATTGGGAGCGCAGAAGAAGGAACAGGTGCACGCGATTCAGGGTGTTTCCAGGGGAGACTTGGTGTGTGCCTTGTGTGGAAGGAAGGGGCATGCAGCTGCCCGTTGTTGGTTAAAAGATAAGGTCTGTTTTCAGTGCAGCCAGAAGGGTCATCTCAAGACAAGGTGCCCTCGGGCCCAGCCTATTCTGCAGCCAGTTCCCCTCCAGGCTTTGCCGCCGCCTCAGCAAATGGATAAAGGAAAGGGGAAGCTGAATGTGCTTTCAGCAGACGAAGCGCAGACCTCGACCCAGGTTATCTCAGGTTCGACTCCTCCCCAGTCGTTTCGTTACGTTCCCTTTTTGGTTGTAGTTTTTGTTTTAGCGCTTGTTGCCTTAGATGCGTGTGCAATTCGTAGGACGATTTAAGGTAAAGAACCGCTGGGCGTGCGTTCTCTTCGATTCCGGCGCTACCCACTCGTTTGTGGCTAGAGCCTTCGTGGAGCGGTTCAGTTTGGGCCTAGATCGTGTTGGTGGTGCCTTCTGCGTTAAGTTCCCCTCCGGTGACTCTGTGGTTACGGACCTGGGTGTCCTAGATTGTCCGATTTTGTTGGGAGATTTTCTAGCCAAGGCAGATTTGAAGGTGATTGACCTGGAGGACTTCGACGTTATTTTGGGCATGGACTGGTTGTCAAGGTACGATGCTGTGATCCAGTGCAAGGGTAAGCGCTTGGACTTCGTCAAAGACAACGGTCAGCCAGGGAGCGTTTATGGACATTCCCTCCAGGAGTCTCCAATCATTTCTGCGGTGCGTGCTCGGAAGTTGCTTGTTTCTGGCTGTTTTGCCTGTGTGGTTTCTCTGGTAGGGACGATTGTTGGTGTGCCCCGTTTGGAAGAGATTCCTGTGGTGTGTGACTTCTCTGATGTGTTTCCTGACGATCTTCCCGGTCTTCCACCCGATCGAGTTGTCGAGTTTGCGATAGTTTTGGAGCCAGGCACGCGTCCTATCGTAAAGGCGTCGTACCGGATGGCCCCACGAGAGCTGAAAGAGTTGCGAATTCAGCTGGATGAGTTGTTGGCAAAAGGTTTCATAAGGCCGAGTGCTTCACCTTGGGGTGCGCCAGTGCTGTTCGTTAAAAAGAAGGATGGGTCGATGAGGTTATGCATTGACTATAGAGAGCTGAACAAGGTTACTATTAAGAACAGGTACCCCTTGCCGCGAATCGACGATTTGTTCGACCAACTGCATGGTAGTGCCGTGTTTTCCAAGATAGATCTTCGTTCGGGCTATCACCAGTTGAGGATTCGGGAGTCAGATGTTCCTCGGACGGCGTTCCGCTCTCGTCATGGGCATTTTGAGTTTTTGGTTATGTCTTTCGGTTTGACTAATGCGCCCTCAGCTTTTATGGATTTGATGAACAGAGTTTTCAAGAATTTTCTAGATAAGTTTGTAATTGTTTTTATAGACGATGTTTTAGTGTATTCTAAAGATGCGGAGGAGCATGATCTATATTTGCGGCTGGTCTTGGCGACTCTGAGAGATCATAAGATATACGCCAAGCTGAGCAAATGTGAATTTTGGTTGCCTCAAGTTTCTTTTCTAGGCCACGTGATTAATAATGAGGGAATATCGGTGGACCCAGAAAAGATCGCTGCTGTTATGGAATGGGCGAGATCTGTTACCCCCAAAGAAATCTGAAGCTTCTTGGGTTTGGCTGGTTATTATAGAAGATTTGTAGAAGGTTTCTCTACCTTGTCCGCGCCGTTGACCAAGTTGACATAGAAGAATGTAGCTTTATATGGGATGGTAAGTGTGAGAAGGCTTTTGAGGAACTAAAAAGAAGGCTATGTACGGCTCCAATTTTGTCTTTGCCTACGGAGGGTAGTGAGTATGACATATATGTGGATGCGTCGCATGTCGGACTGGGCTGCGTTTTGATGCAGGGCGGGAAGGTGATTGCGTACGAGTCGAGGCAGCTAAAGACTCACGAGAGGAACTACCCTACGCATGACCTGGAGTTTGCAGCTGTGATCTATGCGTTGAAGTTGTGGAGGCATTTGCTATATGGCGCGCAGTGCAAAATTTTCATGGATCATAAGAGTTTGAAGTATGTCTTCACTCAGAAAGAATTGAATCTGTGCCAGAGGCAGTGGTTGGAGTACGTGGCTGACTATGATGTTGAAATTCAGTATCATCCGGGAAAGGCAAATGTGGTGGCTGATGCCCTGAGTCGGAAGTCAGGTAAGATTTTTAATCTTTCCGCCGAGCGTCTAGTGGAAGAGTTTCTTTTGATGGACATTTCTGTGGCAAGCTGTGATTCACAGAGTAGTTTAGCAGTAGCAGAACCTTCGTGGATTGCGCTTACGAGACTGCATCAGAAGGACGATCCCGATCTTCTGCATTTGTATCTTCGAGCTGAGAAGGGTGAATTACCAGATTTCTCTATAGATAATGCGGGTACCCTGAAGTATCGTGGCAGGTTTTGCATCCCCGCGGTCTGAGATATCCGCGATGTGGTGTGCAGAGAAGCCCACGGATCTAGTGTTGCCTACCATCCAGGGTCTACCAAGATGTATCATGATTTAAAACAAATTGCCTGGTGGTACGGGATGAAGACGGACATAGCCAGATTTGTTTCAGAGTGTTTCACTTGCAGGCGTGTGAAAGCCGACCATGGGAGGCCTGGTGGCAAGCTGACTCCCTTGGAGATTCTGATGTGGAAGTGGGAGAGTATCTCGATGGATTTCATTACCTGCTTACCTAGATCGCCTAAGGGGCATGATTCAGTTTGGGTAATCGTAGACAGATTGACGAAGAGCGCTCATTTCGTACCATTTAAGATCGATTATCCGATGAGGAAGATAGCCGAGCTGTATCTGGAAGAGGTTGTCAGATTGCATGGTGTACCCGTAAGTATCATATCAGATCGAGACTCCAGGTTCACGTCTCGTTTTTGGAAGAGCCTTCAAGAAGGGTTGGGTACAGATTTGAGATATTCCACGGCTTATCATCCGCAGACCAATGGTCAGACGGAGCGAGTAAATCAGATTGTGGAAGATATGATCCGATGCTATATTCTGGACCACGGAGGAGCGTGGGACGAGCGCTTGCGGCTTATGGAATTCGCATATAACAACAGTTATCAAGAAAGCTTGCAAATGGCTCCTTTTGAAGCTTTGTATGGGAGGCGCTGCAGGACTCCCTTGTTTTGGGCTGAGCTTGGCGAGGGACCTTTGTTGGGTCCAGAAGAGCTTGAGTAGATGGAAACCGCTGTGAAGCTTATTCGGGAAAAGCTTCGGATAGCCCAGGAGAGATATGAGAAAAACGCCAATCAGCGTAAATCGGACTTGGAATTTGCTATGGGGGACTCGGTGTTCTTAAAGGTCTCCCCGTTGAGTGGAGTCAAGCGGTTTGGCAAGAATAGGAAGTTGGACCCGAGGTACGTGGGGTTGTTTCCGATTGTTGAGCGGATTGGGGTATCAGCCTACAGGCTGGCTTTGCCCGCAAATTTCCCTGGCGTGCATGATGTCTTTCACGTCAGTCAGCTGCGGAAATGTGTGATAAATGGCAGGCAGGTGTTGGATTCTGTGCTTCAGTTGGAGCCGAATCTTTCTTATGTGGAGGTGCCTGTTCGCATTTTGGATTCTCAAGTTCGGGCGTTGCGAAAGAAGACTATTCCTATGGTTAAAGTTTTATGGAGGAATCAGGATGTGGAAAGCGCGACTTGGGAGTTGGAGTCGGCTATGAGGGAGGCTCACCCTCATCTGTTTCCCTGATCTTGTGCCTGGTATGCTCTGTTTTATTATATAGCCCTTTCCTAGCTCTTTCTCTCTCCTTCTATATAGGAGTGTTGTGAGTAAAGTTTCGAGGCGAAACTTTTTTTTAGGGGGAGTGGCTGTAACGCCCCCGGTTTTTCTGTGTTTTGTTTGATCTTTGGCTGGCGTTACGATGGCGTATTTCTGGTTTTTTTTTGCCGTTGTAGAGCGTGGTCTTAGCTCTTAGGGTTCCCTGTGTAGCCTGTTTGTAGCCTGTTAGCAAGATTCCCCAGCTAGCCGGAGTCCGTTTGACGACTCGGTTGGGCCTCTTAGGGAATGCTTGTGTTTTGGCTTCGGGTGGTGATATCCCGGGTTTTGTTCGTCGAATGCTAATTTCGACTTCGCAGTTGTGTTCGTAGCGTGGGTTTTTAGCTGCGATGCGAATTTCGTCATTTTCCGAGATGTTTCGGGTCTCGTATTGTTTTGATATTGAGTGTAAGTAATTATTATTATGTTGATTGTTTATTATTAAACTGCTGTATATATATATAGCCTTAGGTTAGAAATAGGGCTCGGTTCTTTGTTTCCTTTCCTTTCTCTGTTTGGAAGCCGCCGCCTGTACGAGAGGAAGAGCACCGCCGGACTACCCGAGCCTTCGGACGCCGATTTCCTGGAGATTTAGCGGTCGAAATTCGATTTCGAGGGTGGATCTGGACTGCCCTCGCCTGGATCTGCATTCTTTCTGCTCCTCAGCTGGTGCTCTGCGGCTAGATCCGAGAGTGGGGGATGCCGCCGACCAAACTTTTCTGATATTGAGGCAAGTGATGTCCCCTCATCCTTGCCAAAGTTGATCTCTGTCTTTCTTTTGATTTAATTTTATCTCTTTCCTGCTTAGATCTTAGGTGTACGCTAGGGTTCGTTCCCGATCATGTCGTGGTTAGTGTAGAGAAGTTCCAGTTAATCTCAGTTTTCCCGAGGGATTGTGTCTATTAGGGACAAATTTGGTTCGGTTCAGGTCGAGTAGTTGCTATTGTCGATGGATGTTGTTCCCTAGAGAGACCTCGTTCTCATTTCTGGTTGTTTGCTGGATCTGGCGCCTGTAGCCAGTCTGGGTGTCGACACCGTTGTGTCGACACCGGCCAGTCGGGTTGTCGACACCGTTGTGTCGACACCGGCCAGTCGGGGTGTCGACACTTGGTGTCGACACCCGCAGCGGCAGTGTCGACACCTTGTGTCGACACTTGGTGTCGACACCCGCAGCGGCAGTGTCGATACTTTGTGTCGACACCGGCTGCAGTGGTGTCGACACTTGGTGTCGACACCCGCAGCGGCAGTGTGGACACTTTGTGTCGACACCGGCTGCAGTGGTGTCGACACTTGGTGTCGACACCCGCAGCGGCAGTGTCGACACTTTGTGTCGACACCGACCGCAGTGGTGTCGACACTTGGTGTCGACACCATTGCGGCCGGTGTCGACACCGCAATGGTGTCGACACTTGGGGTCGACACCGGCAGCGGTTGTGTCGACACCTTGTGTCGACACCGGCTTGTCGTGGTGTCGACACATCGTGTCGACACTGGGTGCTGCGCTTGTTTTGGGGTCAGGTAGACTCAGGGTTGGTTCGGGTTAGGCGTGCAAGGCCGCGTCGGTTGGACCCGATGTTTTTGCCTTGGGTTCGTGTGTTTCTTAGGATTGTTAGTGTGACCTTTCCCTAGGGGGGGGGGCATTGGGTGATTGGCTAATTTCTGCATGCCGACTCTTGGGTTGTGGCAGGTGGTGGAGTTTTGGTGGCCTCTGGAGGGGTGGTTTTATGTGGAGAGCTGTGGCCACCGCCTTTTGCCCCGGTTTGGGTTGGCGTGTGTGGGACCCTAAAGCTGCCACTGTTTGACCCCTTAGCCCTTTTTGGGTCTGATTTTGGTTATGCATTCAGATCCATGTTTGACCACTGCCACTTACCCACGTGTTAGGACTGTTAGTCCCTTCCCTGTTTATGCTTTCCTTTCTTTTGACATATGCGTATATGTCTTATTGTTGTTGCAGACTCTTTTGGTAGGGCACAATGGTTTTATTGCTCGCATTTGGTGTGCTCTGTTATGCTTTAGACAGTACTCTCTTCTTACTGTCACCCCCCTTTTCTTTTGCTTAGCAGTTTGTTGCCGGGTTGGTAAACCCTTCTTCTTATTTTGCTAATTAATCTATTGCTCTATTTACCTTTTGATTGTTTCCTTGCTGAGGTGTTCTTTTCTTGAATGCCTCAGGTCCAGGTTGTAGCCAGTTCAGCGGCTAGTTCTTTTGGAGGGGCTTGTTGGTGGCCTCTAGGGTAGCTGAGATAGCTGATCCCTGTTTTGTTGTGAGGTAGTTCTTTACTTTTCCGTATAGACATACATACTCGCCAGTGGGTTCGTGTCAGGTTGTTGACGCCCACTGGTCGCTTCTTGTGATGCTGGGTATGAATTTAAACTGCTGATTTTGCCTACGTGTGGTTGGTTACTTGCTTATGGGAAGGATTTATGTTAGGTTGCATGTTAGATATTTTAAAACCTAAATGTATTATTATATGTACCCCATGCATAACATGTTTCTAAATCAAAGACACTATTTTTCCTCAACGTAAAACACTATTTTTCATACCTACTATATTCACCTTAGGGTCGTGCATACCATGAGTCGTCCCCCGGGGACACTTATGCTCATTTCGGGTGTCAACTTAATTGAACCAAAGTATTTTCTGCTGCGTATAAATATAATTTTAACTGTGGACTAGCTGATCCACCGTGCCGAGGGATACAGCCATTCAATTTAACTGATTTTCTTCCACATTTAATCAACGGTTTTCCTTAAAAATCTAGGGTCTGGAGTTTTGCCTGAGCGTGTGCAGTTATCCCCTGCACGACGTGGCATCACGACACGTGTTTTCTCTTGCTCTGATACGATTTTATCGTTGAGAAAATGCGGGTTGTGACAGTTGGTATCAGACCCCGAGAGCTCAGGACCCCGCTGAGGGGGTAGCTATTCCAACCCCTCCTGCTCCTCCCGTGCCTTTGGTTGTGACAGTTGGTGATGAGCTCTGGTGAAAGAGAGTGTTGTCAAGGGTTGCGGGTTCGATACCTAGCGCCAACAACGCGCCTTGCTGAAAAACAGGCGGGAGAGGCGTTAGGGTGTATTGGGCTGCAGCCCTGTAGCGGGCTTGGTCTAAATGGGCCGGACGTTACATAAAAATTGCACTTTTTTGTAACGACCCGGCCATTTAGACCAAGGCCGCCCGGCCCACCAGTAGCCCATGGACCTTTAGACCACGGACCACGGTGGTACAGCCGGAATATACCAAGGCCTGCAGGCCGTACACCCCAACGCCTCTCTGGCCTGTTTCTCAGCAAACAGCGCGTTGTTGGCGCAGGGATTCGAACCCGCAATCCTTGATAAGAAACCTTCAACAGTTCTCATCACCAACTGAGCGCAGCTCAGTTGGTGATGAGAACTGTTGAAGGTTTCTTATCAAGGATTGCGGGTTCGAATCCCTGCGCCAACAACGCGCTGTTTGCTGAGAAACAGGCCAGAGAGGCGTTGGGGTGTACGGCCTGCAGGCCTTGGTATATTCCGGCTGTACCACCGTGGTCCGTGGTCTAAAGGTCCATGTGCTACTGGTGGGCCGGGCGGCCTTGGTCTAAAGGGCCAGGTCGTTACACTTATATCTCTCTCGGCAGGACATCCTTTAAAGTAACAAGATTGTATAAAGTGGAAAATAAATATTGTTGGGTATTGTATCCACAACGTACCTGATTTGAAGAAGCCCCTGAACAAGCTAAGGTAAATAGACAATGTATTTGATGAAATCTTTTAAGTTGTGCTTGCAGTTATTCCACGCTAAGTACACACCAATGTCAGGGTGCAGTAGGTCAATATACACGGGTCTGCGCGACGTAATCCCTCGTTGAGCAGATCAGTGTGTTCTCCTACGTGTACTCTCTCTATTGGAGTGTACTTATTTTCAAGTATAGGGCTGTGATAATGCAAGAGCAGACAAGGAGCAAGGATGGGTCAAAGAGCAGCTCATGGGTGGAAAGACGAAAAATCGTCTAAGTAATAATCGACGAGAATCACCAAGTGATTCTCGCCGATTCGTCGAGAATCACTGGCTGATTCTCGCCGTCTCTATCCGGCTAAATCAGAGCGTGCAAATCTGTCGCTAAGTCAAAATCGTCGAGAATCACTGGCTGATTCTCGCCGAATCTTTGATTGATGATCGTCGAGCTTTGTTGTCTTAACTCCCTCGACGATCGTCGATCTCCGAATAAGTGATCGTCGAGCTCTGCTTTGCCGTTACTCCTTCGACGATCGTCGATCTCCGAGGTCTTGCTCCCTCGACGATCGTCGACCTATGACTGATGATAGTCGAGCTCTAGTGCTATAACTTCTTCGACGAGAATCACCTTCGATTCTCGCCGATTTTGACTTAGGCGAAATTCTGAAACACGCTGGACCGGATCAAATGTTAAGGCGCTGTTTTGAACCGGTTTTAGGGTTTCTTCTGGTGGGACCCACAACGGTCATAAAGAAGTATTCTACTGTATAAATACTCGCGTAGTTTTGAACAGTGGGCCAGCGATTTGAAAAAGGAAAAATCCGAGCCGTCGACGTGACCTAGATCGGAAATCTTTCTCCGTCGCCGTCGTCGCCGCTCGTGTAGTTGATCGCCGTCATTGATCGTGGTTACTTCCAGATCTCCCGGCGACAGAAGCTCAGCCAAGCACAGCGTCTCACGCGTCTAACCAGAGATCCTTTGTCTCTTGATTCGTAGATCGGGAAAACCTTCCCCTTCCGAATCGATCGAGACGATCGATCATAGTGTGACCGTTGGAAGATCTTGCTAGCTTTGCTACGAAGATTGAATCTCCAAAGAACAGCCGCAACACGCCGTTGTCGCCGCCGATCCCGAGAACCAAGCCGCCGCCCTTCTTGCCGCCGCCGGTTTCGGGGAGATTCTCTCCAAGTGAGATCTAGGGTTGTGGACTCTTCATTGACTTCAAGAACACGTCATCGAACGAAGAGGGATACCTTAGTCTCCATAAGTTGTTTGTATTTCTTATACAATCTGTTTTCAATTTC
Organism: Platanthera guangdongensis; assembly: GCA_039583875.1. Lineage (NCBI taxonomy): Eukaryota > Viridiplantae > Streptophyta > Magnoliopsida > Asparagales > Orchidaceae > Platanthera > Platanthera guangdongensis. The sequence continues at coordinate 42,375,580 of CM077159.1, read as the reverse complement.
TTTGTAACGGACCGATTGGTCCCTAGTTGTAAGGGTTGGGTGCAACCCGTGTTGTGGGAGGGGTGACTCCTACGTGTGGAAGGGTTCCTTCCGTTAGTGCAAGGATTGGATTTCAATCATGTTGGTGAAGTGACCGAGTCGTCCCTGGTTGGGAGATAGGTCGAAGGGGGAAAGTGGACGTACCCAAATCGGGGAACCACTATAAGTTGCTTGTGTCCTTTCTGTGCTGTGTTGTTTTGTTTTCTTGTGCAGGTACGACTTTAATTCCGCAAAAACGCTGCAAGACACCTATTCCCCCCCACATAGGTGAAGGTAGTTGACACTAAGTGGACTTTCAAGTGGTATCAGATGGAGGTTACTCAACAAATAGGTTAATGCCTTGAGTAAGTTCCTGCCACTAGTGTCAAGAAGAAGGCAGACTTCTACTATGGACGGACTCAAGTACATAGGCAAGATCCCAGTGTGCACCAGGCTAAACTTTCCTATCTGGAAGGAAAGGATTAGGTTCTACATGGAAGCGGTCGATCCCCGACTCTTCATGATCGTGGAGGAGGGACCTTATGTCCCCACTAAGGCCTCCACCATTGATCCTACCAAGAAAGTGCCAAAGAAAATTTCTGAAATAGACAAGGACGAGATGGTGCTGGTGGGACTTGACAAGAAGGCGCAGAACATTCTGGTCAGCGCGGTCGATGACTCAATGATGAAGAACTTCTGCAACTGCAGGACAGTAAAGGAGATCTGGCACTGCTTGATTATCCTAATGGAGGGCACTGATGAAGTGAGGGATGATCGAAGATCCCTCCTGAACCAGAAATATGAGGCCTTCAGACAAGAGCCTAAGGAAGAGATCGAAGTCACCTTCGAGAACTTCCTCAAGATTGTAAATGCCCTCAAAGGATATGGAAGAGTGTTCACTGATGGTGAACTTAATGATAAATTCCTTAGGTCCCTTACTAAGGAATGAGATACAAAGATCTGCGCCATTCGAGAGTTTGACAGACTTGCTGAAACAGACCCGCAAATTCTGTTTGGGAAGCTGATGTCCTATGAGCTTCAACTGAACACCAGGAAAGCAGAAGAAGAAGCAGAGAAGGCTGCAGCCAAGGAAAAGACTGTGGACCTAAAAGCCATTCACTCCAGGAAGGGCAAGGGTGCGGTTTCATACCGTGCCGGGAAAAAGGATGAGGAGGAGGACTCCGAGCCATGCTCCTCCAGCTCAGAGTTGTATGAGGAAGATTTCTCCCTCATCACCCGAGAATTCAAGAAGTTCCTCAAGATGAGAAATCAAAGAAAGAGAGACGGCTCCTCCTTCAGGCATCAGAAGAAAAATTATTCTTCTGACAGGTATGCTTCTAAACCGAACGAACATCGCTCCTCTGACATTATTTGTTTTGGATGCAATAAGCCAGGACACGTCATGGCCGACTGCCACCAAGGCAAGAGAGAAAAGGGGAAGGTAGAGGAGCACAAGTCCTCTAGAGATAAGAAGAAAGAGAGGAGCTACATCGCCAAAAAGCCAAAGACACTGAGTGAGTCTGATTCCTCAGACTCCAGTGATGATGAGGAAGCCTACTTCGGGCTGGTGGGTCGCTCCGACTCAGAAGGAGAATGCCCCCCATTTACTGGGAAGGTAAAAGCTCACACCCCTCTCTCTGACTCTGAATCTGATCCTGAGTCTCAGGATGATGACCCTGAGGATAGCCCTTCAGCCCGTGAAGCGGAGCTCCTCGAGAAGTATGAGCTTCTGCTCAACACTTTCGATGAGTGCCGTAAGAGATTGAAGGCTGAGAAAAAGGAAGTGAAATTCCTTAAGGGTGAGAGTGTCTCCCTAAGGGAAGAGATCACCAGTTTGATCTCTCTCCAACAGGAGCTCCTAGACCTGACTTCAAAGCATTCAGAGTCTCTTAAGCTCCTTGATCTTAAGAAGGAGGAAGTCGACAAGTTGGAAGAACAACTTGCGGCAGAAAGGAAGATCGTCAAGAGCTTCTCTATGCCAAAAACAGTTCTTCCATTAGTTGATACCTTCTCTGCTCAGGCCAAAGGAGCTGGCTTGGGGCATGTAGGGGTATCTGGTTCCTCATCCAGGAGAAACAGGAACCAGAGAAAGAATAAGGCCGCAAAGAAGGCCTCTGCTGCTGAAAAGGGAAAGGCCCCACTCAGTCCTGTTGCGTTCAGAAAGCCTAGCTTTCCCTGCAACCAACATGACTTTGAGTCAACCTTTGGTCATCATTTCCGGCCCTCGGTTGCAAAGCCAAAGAGCCGATATGATGGTTGGACGTTTCCCCGCAACTTCGGTGAGAGTGTCTTCAAGGCACCTTATGAGGAAATCCACAAGGGAAATTATGGTCAATTCTCTAGCGGCCATAATAGAAAGCAGACACCAAAAGCCAAGCCTGTTATACTGAAGGAACAGAAGGTGAAGAAGTCATGTGACTACAATCACTATGATGCCTCCACCTCCAGATCCAAGTCCCCGGCTATACCCACCATTCCCAGGGTAAAGCAGGAGCCTAGGAAGAGGTACAACAGATTTGACTGTTGGTGTTGTGGCAAAGTCGGTCACTTTGCCGTGGATTGTTGGTTTAATCCGAGGTATAACAAGACTCCTTATGTTAGCAATGCGAGGCCGACCACTCGTAGGGTTAACCACCCGAGGGGGAGTATGCTAACCAAGAATCTAGGACCCAAGTTTGATTGGGTTCCTAAGGGAAATTAATTTTGTTTTGCAGGAATGTCCAAAGGCCACCAAAACTCCAATATGGTACTTGGATAGTGGATGCACCCGGCATATGGCTGGGACAAGAAGCCTGCTGCGTGATTACACTCCAGTCGAGAATGGACCCAAAGTCATCTTTGGGGGGTCAGATCGAGGAGTCACCAGAGGTTACAGTATGATTTCCAACGGTATAATCCCTATCACCGACGTGGCGTATGTTGAAGGGTTAAACCATAACCTGATCAGTGTAAGTCAGTTATGTGATAAAGGTTATGACGTTAAGTTCTGCAAGGATAAATGCCTGATAATATCATGTGCCTCTTCTGAGACGGTATTATCAGGCATTAGGAGCAGAAATATCTTCTGCTTAGATTTTCTTAGCTTAGATTCATCTACCCCCGTATGCCTAGTAGCAAAAGGCAGTGCATCTCTTTGTGAACAATGGCACAAGAGATTGACACATATTAATTACAAGACAATTAATATGTTATTTTCCAAAGATTTAGTGAGGGATGCTCCCATTATTAAGTGTATCAAAGATAGTCCCTGTCCTGCATGCCAGATGGGCAAACAGACTCGGGCTACCTTTAAGGCCATATCAGACAAAGACTCCTCCAGATGTCTTTATCTTCTGCACATGGACTTGTTTGGTCCAATGCAAGTTCATAGCTTAGGAGGGAAGTCTTATACGCTCGTGATTGTAGATGATCACTCTCGGTTTACCTGGGTGTTCTTTTTAAAACGCAAGTCTGATACGTTTGACATCTTCACCAGCTTTGTCAAGCAGATCCAGAATGAACTTAACTGCTCAGTGGTCAAAATCAGAAGTGACCATGGAACAGAGTTCGAGTCTGGTGCTATGACAGAGTTCTGTGAAAAACTTGGTATCTTTCATGAGTTTTCCTCCACACGCACTCCTCAACAAATCAGAGTAGCGGAGAGGAGAAATAGAACACTCATTGAAGCCTGCACGACAATGTTGAATGACGCTTCACTCCCAGAATACTTCTGGGCTGAGGCGGTCAATACGGCTTGTCATGTTCAAAACCGGGCATTGATCAACAAAAGTCATCGTAAGACGCCCTACGAACTACTGAAAGGCAGGAAACCAACCATGTCCCATTTGAGGATCTTTGGTTGCATATGTTATGTACTGAATAATGGGAAGAACCCGCGTACTAAATTTGGTGAAAAATGCTTCGAAGGCATATTCATGGCCTATAGTACCCACAGTCGGGCATATAGGGACTTCAATAAGAAAACCCTAGTGGTAGAAGAATCAATTAATATTGTATTTGATGAAGGAAGCTTGCTTAACAACAATTCTTCCAGCGGTATTCTTGAAGATGCAAGTGCACGACTTGAACAGCTGAGTCTCGATGAGACCGCTAAAGATGAAATTCCTAAGTACGTCAAAGTTTCCACCTCAACATCAACTGGGAATGTTGAAGATCAAAATGGAGCAAATCTCTTAGAAGAAGGAGACGCCCAATAAGTATTCGAAGCTCCAGACGCCAGACTTCTAGAGCTCCGGCACGTGAGGGATCATCCTAGAGATCAGATCATCGGAGATCCTCGTGACGGTGTCAGAACTCGAAGAGGTACTATTAACGAGATTTTGCATCTTAGCTTCCTGTCACAGGTTGAGCTAAAGAAGTTCGACGAGGCGAACAAAGATGCGACATGGATTTTGGCCATGCAAGATGAACTGCATCAATTCGAACGATGCGACGTTTGGACGCTGGTTCCCAGACCACAAAAGCAGAATGTGATTGGCACCAAGTGGATCTTCAGAAACAAACTGGATGAACATGGTGTCATCATAAAGAACAAGGCCAGGCTGGTGGCTCAAGGTTACAGACAGGAGGAGGGGATTGACTTCGACCAGACCTTTGCACCTGTGGCAAGGCTCCAGGCAATCAGATTGTTCCTGGCGTATGCTTCGCACAAAGGATTCACAGTCTATCAAATGGATGTGAAATCAGCATTCTTGAACCAAGACCTGAAAGAGGAAGTATACGTCGCTCAACCCCCAGGTTTTGTCAATCCTACTTATCCCAATCGTGTATATTTTCTTAATAAAGCTCTATATGGTTTAAAACAAGCTCCACGAGCTTGGTATGAGACTTTATCTAGTTTTCTTCTTGAGAACAAGTTCTCTAGAGGTAAAATAGATAAGACATTGTTTCTCAGGGAAGTCAAGGGCAAGATTTTGCTGGTGCAAATCTATGTCGATGACATTATATTCGGCTCAACGGACAACAATCTTTGCAAAAAGTTTTCTAAACTTATGCAAGAAAAGTTTGAAATGTGCAGTATGAGAGAGCTAAAGTATTTCTTGGGACTTCAAGTGAAACAATCTGAGGATGGAATCTTCATCTCTCAGACGAAGTTCACAAATGAACTCCTCAAGAAATTCGGTATGGAGAATGCAACCTCTATGAGCACTCCAATGTGATCCACTATGTCTCTGGATAAGGATGAGAAAGGTAAACCTTTCGATGAAACCAAATATAGAAGCATCATTGGATCCCTGCTCTACCTTACTGCCAGTAGACCGGATATCATATTCTCCACATGTGTCTGTGCCAGATATCAGGTGAACACTAAGGAATCTCACTATGTCGCTGCAAAGCGAATTCTAAGATACCTTAAAGGTACTCCCAATCTTGGATTGTGGTACCCGAGAAACAATGATGTCGAGCTAATAGGTTTTTCAGATGCTGATTTTGCAGGGAGTAGGGATGACAGGAAAAGCACTTCCGGGACGTGTCAATTCCTCGGAAGAAGGCTTATCTCATGGAACAGCAAGAAGCAGAATTGTGTAGCAACCTCCACAGCAGAGTCTAAGTACATCTCGGCAGGCAGCTGTTGCGCACAACTCCTATGGATCAGAAACCAGTTAGCCGACTACGACCTTCAGTTCAAGGAAGTACCAATGTACTGCGACTCCTCCAGTGCAATTGCAATTGCCAACAATCCGGTATCGGACAACAGAACGAAGCATATTGAAGTGCGCTACCACTTCATTCGGGAGCACGTGGAGAACAAGGACATCTCTCTCTGTTATGTCCCCACGGACAAGCAGATTGCAGATATTTTCACAAATCCCTTAGACGAAGCCAAGTTCAGTCTTTTCAAAACTGAATTGGGGATGCTAAACTATGAGGAATGAAGACTACAGAAGCTCCAGGCTCGTGCATCTAGGGGGAGCCTCTGCCAGGAACTCAAGTGTGAGCACAGGTGCAGGAATTGAGGGGGAGCAAGGGGTCAAATGCAACAGACCCAGATTTGCAGAAGCCGAAAAGGGGGAGATTACCCTCTCGGCTAAGGCTAAGGTGGCTCCAAGTTTTCTCTCAAGAAATTGGTATTGGTAATGAATATCTCTCTCAACTCTCAAGAAATTGGTATTGGTAATGAATATCTCTCTCAACTCAATTTTAAGTTTATGATGTTCATTCGCATACGCTCTATTCACCTTAGCTTGTAGGGTTTAGGCTTCTTCAAATAGGGGGAGATTGTTGGGTATTGTATCCACAACGTACCTGATTTGAAGAAGCCCCTGAACAAGCTAAGGTAAATAGACAATGTATTTGATGAAATCTTTTAAGTTGTGCTTGCGGTTATTCCACGCTAAGTACACACCAATGTCAGGGTGCAGTAGGTCAATATACACGGGTCTGCGCGACGTAATCCCTCGTTAAGCAGATCAGTGTGTTGGCCTACGTGTACTCTCTCTATTGGAGTGTACTTATTTTCAAGTACAGGGCTGTGATAATGCAAGAGCAGAAAAGGAGCAAAGATGAGTCAAAGAGCAGCTCATGGGTGGAAAGACGAAAAATCGTCTAAGTAATAATCGACGAGAATCACCAAGTGATTCTCGCCGATTCGTCGAGAATCACTGGCTGATTCTCGCCGTCTCTATCCGGCTATGTCAGAGCGTGCAAATCTGTCGTTGTTGGGTACATTGGTTCTAATGTACCTGATTTGAAGAAGCCTCACCCAACTCAATGATATACATCAAAATGTATTTGATGTGTTTTGAGTTTACTTGTGCAGGTTAAGTATTTGTAGGAAAGAAGAAAAAGTTTCTAAGTCCATGTGTCGACACCCAGAGGGTAAGTGTCGACACTTAATAAGACTTGTGTCGACACCCAGACAAGCAGTGTCGACACTTGGAGTCATTGTGTCGACACTTGTGATGCAGAGTCGACACCAGACAGAAAGTGTCAACACAAGGAGCTGTGTCGACACTCAATGAAGAAAAGCCAGTGAAGCTGTGTCGACACTTAGCAGTTGTGTCGACACCCAGTGAAACTGTGTCTACACCAGAAAGTGTCGACACTTGGAGGCTGTGTCGACACTCAGCAAAAGTCAGCAGAGACTAAGTACAAGTGTCGACACCCAGAACAATGTGTCGACACTCAGCAGAAGAGTCAACACTGGAAGTAAGTGTCGACACCCAGAACAATGTGTCGACACTCAGCAGAGGAGTCAACACTGGAAGTAAGTGTCGACACCCAGAACAATGTGTCGACACTCAGCTGAAGACTCAACACTTGAAGAAAGTGTCGACACAAGGAGCTGTGTCGACACTTAGTAAAGATCAGCAAAGTTCAACAAAAATATTCTAAGTACAAGTGTCGACACTAAGGGAATGTGTCGACACTCAGCCAGAGTCTCGACAGAAGAAGAATGTGTCGACATCCAGAGCAATGTGTCGACACTCAGCAAGTATCAACACTGAAGACATGTGTCGACACCAAGAAGAAGTGTCGACACTCAGCGAGTTCAACACATGAAGATGTGTCGACACAAAGGTGTTGTGTCGACACTTAGAAGAATTCAGCAAAATACTGAAGTACAAGTACTTGTGTCGACACTCAATTTCAGTGTCGACACATGAAGAAGAAGTAGTGTCGAGATATAAAATCTACAACACAAGGAGTGGTGTCGACACCTTGTAGGCTAGTGTCGACACTTAGACAACATGTGTCGACACTTGGTCTATAAGTGTCGACACTTAAAGACAGGAAGTCTCGACACTTTCAGACAGTTACAGAATTTTCAAGAACTGACTGGATGACTTGACAGCTGCCATTCCAGCCGGTCTTCTGCACCTGTCAGAGTTGTCAGAATTCAGTTATGAACCGGACCAGCCGGTTACAATGAAGAAGGCCTATAAATAGGCTTATACAGTCTACAAAAACTGTTGTTGAAGTGGTAAAAAGTTCAGATCAAGTGGTTGTCTAAAGAAGATCTAGTTATCAAGTGAAGATCTAAGAAGTTGGAGAGAGAGAGCTCCATCCAAGAAATCAGTTGTTGGAACCAGACTGAGAAGAAGGGTTCAGATTTATTCTGAATCTTAAGTAGCAGAGATCAAGGATCAACTGCAGAAGGAGTCAATCTTATTGAGTTCTACATTCAAGAAGCTTTGAAGAAAGCCAAGTCAGATTGATTTCAGCTGAGTTCTTCCAAGAACTCATCAAGAAACTCACAACTCCTCTCTCTTTTCTCTGAGTTGTTGAGTCACAATTTTGAATTCATATTTTCTTGTAGGATCCTTTGGATCTGAGTCTTGTAAGCCTGTAATTATAAAAGCTGAGTGTAGGAGATTTAAATCTCTGAGTGTAGGTCTTGGTGGCTGAGTGTAGGCCTTGGTGGCTGAGTGTAGGCCTTGGTGGCTGAGTGTAGGCCTTTGTGGCTGAGTGTAGGCTTTGTGAAGAAGCTGCGTTGTACGGCCTTGGGCCTGAGGTGTAGGAACCTGTTTTGGGTTCTGAGATAGTGGAGGAGTTTGGACGAATCTAGTACACTGCTAGATAGGCGAAGGGGGAAAGTGGATGTACCCAAACCTTGGGGAACCACTATAAAACTGTTGTCTACTGTGTGTTGTGGTTTGCTGTAATTGTTGTGTGATTGCTGTGCAAAAGTAGATATAAATCTGTGTTAGAAACTGATTGCTGCCATAAAAAGTTAAAAAGATTCAAGTCACCTATTCACCCCCCCACTAGGTGTTTAGGTACAATATCTTTCAAGTGGTATCAAAACCAGGTTACTCAAAAGAGGACATAACTGTTTGAGTAGATCCTGTTGGCAGATTCAGTGTAAGTCAAATTACAGAATCAAGAAATTCAAGAACCATGGGTTCCTCTGAGAATCACAAGGAATTGAGATCCATGAAGTTGACCATATGTAGGAAGGAAATCTTTGGCATATGGAAGGAAAGGGTGAGGTTATTTATGGAAGCCTCAGACCCTAGGATTTATATCACAGTAAAGGAAGGGCCATATGTGCCCATGAAGGTATCAGTCTTAGATGCAAATCAGAGAACACCAAAGGATTTCTCTGAAATGACTAAGGATGAAATTGTTCTAGCCACTATGGACAAAAGGGCTCAGAACATAATAGTGAGTGCCATAGATGATGCAACTTTTCAGAATTTGATACACTGTAAGACAGCTAAAGAGATGTGGGATACTCTTATTGTGTACATGGAGGGTTCTGAAGAAGTTAGGCAAGACAGAAAATCCTTGCTAAATCAAGAATATGAAAGTTTTAGACAAGGTAAGGCTGATAGCATAACTGAGTGCTATAAGAAGTTCTACAGGATTGTGAATGAACTCATGTCCTATGGCAGAGAGTTCGGTAATTATGAACTCAATGATAAGTTTCTAAGGTCCCTAACAAAAGATTGGGACACCAAGATCTGTGCCATTAGAGAAATGGCAAAGTTGGCAGAAATTCCTCCACCTACACTGTTTGGCAAACTGCTGTCTTATGAAATGCAGTTGACAGTAAGGAAAGAAGAGGAGAAATCAACAAGAAGTGAACACAAAGAAAGAACAGTTGCCTTCAAAACAGAAGCCCCCAGAAAGTACAGAAATAAGTCTCCAACTCCACCACTAAAAGTTGCTGAAACAGAATCAGATGAGTCAGCAAGCACAAAATCTGAAAGCAGTGAAAGTGATGAGGACTTTGCTGCCTTCACAAGATATTTTCAGAAATTCTTAAAGAAGAAACAGTGGAGGACAAGGCCATCTACTTCACAGGGAAAGGAAGACTCTTATCAGAAAAAGAAGTCTTCAAAGAAAGACAGGAAAAAGTCCAAGTCTAGTAAAGCAACACTATCAAAAATAGTATGCTATTGCTGTAATAGACAAGGGCATGTTGTTGCAGATTGTCCTGAGAAGAGAAAGGAGTCTAGTGACAAGAAAAGGACTCAATACAAGGGCAAGAAGGAGAAGTCTTTTGTTGCCAAAAAGGACAAGAGCCTGTCAGATATCTCTTCTTCAGAAACTGAGTCAGATGCTGAGGCATATATAGGGCTGTTTGCTGAGGAAGAAGAAGAAGAGTTCATCCAAATTATGAATTCTATATATGAACAAGAACACAGTCAGTGCCAAAGGCTAATGGTATTGACTGAAAGTGACAAAATCCTGGAGCAGCCAGGACCTAGTAAGGTACAAAGTTCAACTTTAAGTTCAATTTCTTGTGCCAGTACAGAATCAGATTCATCATCATCAAATGATGAGAGTGCTTCTGAGTCTGAAGAAGATATTCATCAGTTAATAGATGAATATAAAGTACTGTTGCAAGCTTACAAGAAGAGCAAGTCCCTAGCCAAAAGTCAGGCAAAGGAAATTGCTGATCTCAAAGCTGTTGCAACAGATTTTGAGAAGTTATTTGATCAAAAGCTTAATGAGATAGCCAGACTGAAGCACATAACTGTGATTCAGATGAGAACTATATCATTTAAGAATGATCAAATCAAGAGTCTGGAGATTAATCTTTAAAAGGAGAAGGACTTAGTTGCTAGGTTTTCTAAACCTAAGTCAGTTTTACCCATAATTGATGAATTTGTTCATCACAAAGGTAAAACTGGACTGGGTTTTACTAGACCTGCAAAGAATGTTCAGTCCAAGTCCAAGTCCAAGGGCAAAGCTCCAACCCTCAACAAGTCAGCTGTAAATAAAACAGCAAAGACTGTACCTAAGCAAAGGTACAATAAGTTTGAATGTTGGTGCTGTGGCAAGGTTGGCCACTTTGCAATGGACTGTTGGCACAATGCTAGTGCCAAAGTGAGTAGCAAACTGCCTATTGGAAAACCAGCAGGTAGCCTTGTCAGGATGCAAACTAATAAGTACCAAGGACCCAAGAATTCTTTGGGTTCTAAGGTTCACTAATCTGTTTTGCAGGTAAGTCCAAGTGGCCATGCCCCAATATGGTACTTGGACAGTGGATGTTCCAGACACATGACTGGAACAAAAGGATTACTAAAGGACTATATTTCAATCAAAGATGGTACAAAAGTCACCTTTGGTGGTTCTGAAAAAGGAATCATCAAAGGGTTTGGTAATATTTCTAGTAACTTGGTTATCATTACTCAAGTGACTTATGTTAAAGGGTTGAAACACAACCTAATTAGTGTAAGTCAATTAAGTGATGTATGATATGACATCTCATTTGTTAAGAATGATTGTCATATCAAGAGATCAACTGATCAAGAGATCATATTGACAGGTTATAGAAAGAGGAATGTCTACTGCCTAGACATTATGTGTGAGACCAATGGTTCTCAAGTGTGTCTTGTAGCTGATGAGAAAGTCTCTCATTGTGTCAAATGGCACAAGAGGCTAGCCCATCTAAATTACAAGACAATTGGCAAACTCTTTAGCAAAGAGTTAGTGAGGAATGGTCCTCAAGTTAAGTGTGTTAAAGATGGTATTTGCTCAGCTTGTCAAAAGGGCAAGCAGACTAGATCTACCTTTAGAAGCATTGAAGACAAAGATGCTGTGAGGTGCTTATACCTCTTGCATATGGATCTCTTTGGTCCAATGCCAGTTCACAGCCTGGGTAGGAAGGTCTATACCTTTGTAGTTGTAGATGACTACTCAAGGTTTTCCTGGGTGTTCTTTCTAAGACAGAAATCTGAAACACCTAGTGTCTTCTATAGCTTTGTCAAACAGATTCAGAACGAACTAGCTAGTACTGTGGTCAAAATAAGAAGTGACCATGGTACTGAATTTCAGTCTGATAGCATGACAAAACTATGTGAAGAATTTGGGATATTTCAAGAGTTTTCTTCACCTAGAACACATCAGCAAAATGGCATTGCTGAGAGGAAGAATAGGACCTTGATTGAGGCTGGTAGGACCCTATTAAGTGATACATCACTACCAGAATATTTCTGGGCTGAAGCAGTCAATACTGCATGCCATGTTATTAATAGGGCTACCATAACTAAAAGCCTCAACAAGACCCCCTATGAGGTTGTGAAAGGCAGGAAACCAAACCTATCCTACTTCAGGATCTTTGGTTGTAAATGCTTTATACTTAACAATGAGAAGTCTTACTTGACTAAGTTTGCTGTCAAGTCCCAAGAGGGAATTTTTGTTGGGTACAACAACAGTAAGGCTTATAGAGTTTACAACCTGTCTACTCAAGTTGTAGAAGAGACTGCACATGTAGTATTTGATGAAACTAGTCTTATTAACAATGAGTTGTCTAGTAGTGTATGCAGCCCCACAGGTTTAACAAAGAAGATGGACAAGCTCACTATAGAAGAAGAACCTACTGCAAGACAGCAAGTAGAAGACAGTGGCTGTTGTCCAGGGGGAGAACTACATGTACCAAATGCAGATGAAGTTCAAGGAGTACAACATGATGAAGAAGTTGAAGAAGTTCAACCTGAAGCCAGGGTACCTCCAGCCAATAGGCATCTTAGAGATCATCCAGCTGAGCAAATCATTGGTGATCCAAGGCAAGGGGTACAAACAAGGAGCAGAAATCTGAATGCAGCAATCTTCTCCAGCTTTCTATCCCAAGTTGAACCAAAGAAGTTTGAAGAAGTCATCCTAGACCCTCACTGGATTGAGACAATGCAAGAAGAATTGAATCAGTTCAAGAGCTGCAAGGTCTGGGAACTTGTTCCTAAAACTAAAGACCACAATATAATATGAACCAAGTGGATCTATAGGAACAAGATGGATTAACAAGGAGTCATCATTAAGAACAAAGCAAGATTGGTTGCTAAAGGATATAGGCAGGAAGAAGGTATTGACTTTGATCAAACCTTTGCTCCAGTAGCCAGACTGGAAGCCATAAGGATGTTCCTGGCCTATGCAACCTTTCAAGGATTTAAAGTTTACCAAATGGATGTCAAGTCAGCATTTCTAAATGGTAATCTTAAAGAGGAAGTCTATGTTGAACAGCCCTCAGGTTTTGTTGATTCAACTCTACCTAATCATGTCTATAGACTTAGGAAAGCTTTATATGGGTTAAAGCAAGTCCCTAGGGCTTGGTATGAAACCCTGTCTAGTTTCCTTATTGAGAATAAATTCTCAAGGGGGAAAATAGACAAGACTCTATTTCTTAGGGAATTCAGAGGCAAAGTAATAGTAGTCCAAATATATGTAGATGACATTATATTTGGGTCTACTGAAAGTAGTCTTTGCAAAAAGTTTGCAAAACTAATGCAAAGTCAATTTGAGATGAGTAGTATGAGAGAGCTAAAGTTCTTCTTGGGTCTACAAGTAAGACAGACTGAGAATGGTTTATCCATTTGCCAGTCCAAGTTCACCCTAGAACTCATAAGGAAGTATGGTATGGATTCATCCAGTACCATGAAAACTCCTATGGGGTCAAGTATGTCTCTTAGCAAGGATGATGCAGGGAAACCTGTAGATGAAACCTTCTATAGAGGAATAGTTGACTCTCTATTATATTTGACTGCAAGTAGACCAGATATCATGTATGCTACATGTGTTTGTGCAAGGTATCAAGCCTGCCCTAAAGAGTCTCATTTGACAGCAGTCAAAAGAATATTGAGATATCTAAAGGGCACTCCTTATCTAGGCCACTGGTACCCTAGGAATGAGGATTTTGATCTAACAGGTTATTCAGATGCAGACTTTGCAGGATGCAAAGAAGACAGAAAAAGCACTACTGGAACCTGTCAATTCCTAGGTGGAAGACTGATTTCATGGAGTAGCAAAAAACAAACAAGTGTGGCTATCTCCACTGCAGAATCAGAGTATGTGGCTGCAGGAAGTTGCTGTGCTCAACTTCTGTGGATACAACATCAGCTAGAGGACTATGGATTTCAGGTAAGTAGAACTCCACTCTCCTGTGATTCTACTAGTGCTATATCAATTGCACATAATCCTGTTTTCCATAGTAGAACTAAACATATAGAGATAAAATATTATTTTCTTAGGGAGCATGTAGAGAAAGAAGATATTTTACTGGAATATGTTAGAACAGATGATCAACTAGCTGATATGTACACTAAGCCCTTAGAGGAAACTAAGTTCAATAGGTTCAAAATTGAACTAGGAATGATAAACTTAGAGTAAGTTTATAGTATTGGAAATTGACTAAGTAAAAAGGTGTCGACACACAGAGATCTCTGTGTCGACACAGAATAAAGGTGTCGACACTTCAGGAAAAAGGTGTCGACACATCTAGGAAGTTGGTGTCGACACTTCAGAATATTAGTGTCGACACATGGCTAGTAGGTGTCGACACATCCAAGGTGGTGTCGACACTTAGTGTTTACTCAGAATTATCTAAGTACAGTCTCGACTATGTGTCGAGATAAGTGGTGTCGACACATAAACAAGTGTCGACACATATAATCTGTTGACTAAACTTGTGTCGACACATAGGTGTCGAGACATTATAAGTCTGTGTCGACACTTATCTCCAGTGTCGACACAATTTAAGTTAGCTGCCCGCCTTTTCATCTTCAAAACTAGAAAGGTATAAATAGGGTTTTGCCTTAGTCTGTCGACATGCTTTCAAAAGTTTCGAGACCAAAACTTGTGTGTCGACACCTCTCTTCTCTCCAGTCACATTCTTCAAACCCTAATGGCGCCAAAGCTTGAGGAGAACGTCAACGAAGGCTACGAGCTCGTGCGCAATGCTTTTGATGATGCCGACCAAGAAATCAAGACTGTAGTAACCATAGTAACAGACTCAGGTTTATAATATCTTGTTTCAGAGCCAACAAAGATTTGGAAGAAGGAAGTCTTGGAATTCCTCAATGGAGCTAAGGTAGACGACACTGGATTCAAGATCAAGTCCAGGGTCCATGGTGAGAAGGTTAAGGTCTCTTCAAAAAGTCTGAGAAAAGTACTTCAGTTGCCTAGAACTAAAGAAGAAGATGAAGTTACTGCTTCAAAGACCAGGGAAGCTCTAACTTGGTGTGGACTAGATTCTAAGATGAAGATTGGTTCAGTTTTCAATAGAAAAGGAATGAACAGTCAGGGGAAATTCCTGTCAGAGATTGTAGACAAAGTAATTCTAAGTAAGCCAGGAGGGCATGACAGGGTATCTGCCCATATGTTTGGTATTATGATAAGGATAATCTTCAATCTGAAAACTGACTGGACTGTAGTGATCTTTGAAAAGATCAAGAAAAGCCTGAAGAAGCCCAACTTGGGCAGAATCTTGAGCTTATACCTAGCTAGAAGCATACCAGAAGTTATGGGTCAGACTGCTGGCACTAAAATAAATCATATGAGGAGAATGGACATGAGGATCTTCTCCAGATGGGACAGGGTGTTGTCTAAAGAGATGCCAACACCTGAGAAGATCACTCCTGAGAAAGTATCACCTCCAAGGAAGAAGAAGAAAACTGCCCCAGTGGCTCAAGTGTCCTCTAGCAGCTCTGATAGTGAAGAACAAGTTGTCTTCTCACCTGATGAGAATGAAGAAGAGACAGTTGTGAAGTCCCCAGTTCAACAAGATACTGCTGAGAAGCAGGGGGAGCTACCTACAGCTAGCCCCTAACACAAGGATCAAATCCAGGGGGAGCCACTAGTTGTGGAAGAGCCCACTCCTCTTGAGAGTGAGCAAGCTACAAACATCATTCTTGAGGTAATCACTGAGCTTAATGCTTTAGATTTTCCTTTAGAGGATACTGATTTATCTGATGTTTATCAGCAAGCACAGACTGATAGTCAAGTCCCAGATGTTGTAATGAAAGACACATCTATTGTAGATCATGAAGTTGTATCTGATCCAGTGGTTGAAGAGCCAAGAATTTCTCCAGCTCATTCTCCACAAGAGTATACCATGGAAGATCTTTTCCTAAATCTGGATCAAGAAGACTTTGGAAAAGAAAGTACAGCTGCTGAAGGAGAAAATGCTCCAGTTGAGGGGGAGCAAGTAGTACTTGTTGAAGAACCTACAAGGCAAGAGCCTGAGAAACCCCCAAGCCCTAAGGAGAGGGTAGACATTGCTAGCTCCTCAGCATCTGAAGATGAGGAGGCTACAAGGGCTAAGCAAAAGAAATTTCAAGTATTCAGAAGAAGAAGCCAGAGTTATAAGAGGGCTTTGCAAACTGTTGCTCCACAGCCTATATCACTGCCAGCACCAACTATTGATTATAATGCTTTAATGGTTGTAATGCAGATAAAGCTTGATGAGCACAGGCAGACCATAGAGAAATATGTGGATGAAGGGCACAAATCACTACAGTTTGATCTTGCCCAGGACATAAAGTCAATAAGATTTGAGATGAATCTTAATAAGAAGGAGATGACAGACTGCTTCCACAAAGGGGGGAATGCAGTGGTCTACTTAGCTACACATCAAGAAAAGATTAAAGCACAAGTTGATGACTTTGCAGTCAAGCAAGGATATGTACTTGAAAATCAAATTAGGATGAATGATAATTTGACTGCATCTCACAATGCTATAGTCACAGAGCTGAAGAATCTAGCTGCAGGGCAGACTCCAGCTACAGCAAAAGCAAATTTTGACAAAGTATTCCAAGAGGAAATAACTGCTGTTAAGACTGCCATCCAAGATTCTCAAAAGTTGATAACTGACAAACTACAAAGGTTAAAACCTTTCTTTAAAGATGGAGTTAATTATTTGGATAATCAGGTGAGATTTCAGAAAGATGATGTCAGAGATCATATAGAAAGAGAAGTCATAAAGGGGTAGAGGGTTTTAGTCAAAGCCAGCTCTGATCATGCCAAGTGGATATCAAATTCTATCAGAGCAACTCTTGGATATCCTACTCTTTGTGATGATGATAATGTTGCAGAATCTGGAATACATCCTGCCTATCTTGGAGGTGAGCAACCAGAAGTAGCTCAAGTGATCTATCCTCCACCAGATTTTGATATGGTTCATGCTGATGTACAGTCCATGTATAGCCCACCTGGGGGTAAGGATAATGTAATTATAGAGAAAGTTGTTCAGCCAATCTCTGAGGCTATGCAAGAAGCACTGCAGAAAGAAGAAGAGACTAGATTGTCTAAGAAGAGGTTTAGGGAACAAGCTGAACAAAGACCAGACTTTGAGCAGTGGAGCCTTACCTCAAGAAATATCATTTTGACTGCCTGGAAAGCTGCAAAAGATAATGTGCATGACAGGAACAAGTGGTTTTCTGAGGCTGAGTGGAGAAAGCATGAGAGTAGGCAAGAAGCAATAGTCCAATATAGAATAAAGGCCAAGATGGGAAAGCTACCTCCTACTGCCCAGGAGCCTAGCAAGTACTTTCCCAAGCCTTATGACTACTTTGAAAGACAAAAGATCAAAGCAGAAGAACAAAAGAAAAAGGACTTGAAAGGCAAGAAGCATGCTGATGCTGAAGTTGCTGAAGCTCCTGTTCAAGCCAAAGTACAAGCTGGAAAATGAATAGTGATCAAGGAGCCTGAACAGAAATAGAATTAGAATTTTCTTAAAGTTTACTATGTAATCTTTTTGATGTAAAACATTCTGTAAACTTTTGAAAATGAATATGACAGATATTAGAACAATGTGTTATATGTTAAATCTATTTCATATTTGTTCTGTGATGATGTCTATGTATACATGTTTGGTTGATACATGTTTATGATTGTCCTGCTATATATAATCCTGCTTTACATCATTTTGTAATTTTATTATGAATGGTGTATATCATTGACTAAGGGTTATGACTTCTCCAAATAGGGGGAGATTGTTGGGTACATTGGTTCTAATGTACCTGATTTGAAGAAGCCTCACCCAACTCAATGATATACATCAAAATGTATTTGATGTGTTTTGAGTTTACTTGTGCAGGTTAAGTATTTGCAGGAAAGAAGAAAAAGTTTCTAAGTCCATGTGTCGACACCCAGAGGGTAAGTGTCGACACTTAAGAAGACTTGTGTCGACACCCAGACAAGCAGTGCCGACACTTGGAGTCATTGTGTCGACACCTGGGATGCAGAGTCGACACCAGACAGAAAGTGTCGACACAAGGAGCTGTGTCGACACTCAATGAAGAAAAGCCAGTGAAGCTGTGTCGACACTTAGCAGTTGTGTCGATACCCAGTGAAACTGTGTCTACACCAGAAAGTGTCGACACTTGGAGGCTGTGTCGACACTCAGCAAAAGTCAGCAGAGACTAAGTACAAGTGTCGACACCCAGAACAATGTGTCGACACTCAGCAGAAGAGTCAACACTGGAAGTAAGTGTCGACACCCAGAACAATGTGTCGACACTCAGCAGAGGAGTCAACACTAGAAGTAAGTGTCGACACCCAGAACAATGTGTCGACACTCAGCTGAAGACTCAACACTTGAAGAAAGTGTCGACACAAGGAGCTGTGTCGACACTTAGTAAAGATCAACAAAGTTCAACAAAAATATTCTAAGTACAAGTGTCGACACTAAGGGAATGTGTCGACACTCAGCCAGAGTCTCGACAGAAGAAGAATGTGTCGACATCCAGAGCAATGTGTCGACACTCAGCAAGTATCAACACTGAAGACATGTGTCGACACCAAGAAGAAGTGTCGACACTCAGCGAGTTTAACACATGAAGATGTGTCGACACAAAGGTGTTGTGTCGACACTTAGAAGAATTAAGCAAAATACTGAAGTACAAGTACTTGTGTCGACACTCAATTTCAGTGTCGACACATGAAGAAGAAGTAGTGTCGAGATATAAAATCTACAACACAAGGAGTGGTGTCGACACCTTGTAGGCTAGTGTCGACTCTTAGACAACATGTGTCGACACTTGGTCTATAAGTGTCGACACTTAAAGACAGGAAGTCTCGACACTTTCAGACAGTTGCAGAATTTTCAAGAACTGACTGGATGACTTGACAGCTGCCATTCCAGCCGGTCTTCTGCACCTGTCAGAGTTGTCAGAATTCAGTTATGAACCGAACCAGCCGGTTACCATGAAGAAGGCCTATAAATAGGCTTATACAGTCTACAGAAACTGTTGTTGAAGTGGTAAAAAGTTCAGATCAAGTGATTGTCTAAAGAAGATCTAGCTATCAAGTGAAGATCTAAGAAGTTGGAGAGAGAGAGCTCCATCCAAGAAATCAGTTGTTGGAACCAGACTGAGAAGAATGGTTCAGATTTATTCTGAATCTTAAGTAGCAGAGATCAATGATCTACTGCAGAAGGAGTCAATCTTATTGAGTTCTACATTCAAGAAGCTTTGAAGAAAGCCAAGCTAGATTGATTTCAGCTGAGTTCTTCCAAGAACTCATCAAGAAACTCACAACTCTTCTCTCTCTTTTCTCTGAGTTGTTGAGTCACAATTTTGAATTCATATTTTCTTGTAGGATCCTTTGGATCTGAGTCTTGTAAGCCTGTAATTATAAAGGCTGAGTGTAGGAGATTTAAATCTCTGAGTGTAGGCCTTGGTGGCTGAGTGTAGGCCTTGGTGGCTGAGTGTAGGCCTTGATGGCTGAGTGTAGGCCTTTGTGGCTGAGTGTAGGCTTTGTGAAAAAGCTGAGTTGTAGGGCCTTGGGCCTGAGGTGTAGGAACCTGTTTTGGGTTCTGAGATAGTGCAGGAGTTTGGCCGAATCTAGTACACTGCTAGATAGGCGAAGGGGGAAAGTGGATGTACCCAAACCTTGGGGAACCACTATAAAACTGTTGTCTACTGTGTGTTGTGGTTTGCTATAATTGCTGTGTGATTGCTGTGCGAAAGTAGATATAAATCTGTGTTAGAAACTGATTGCTGCCATAAAAAGTTAAAAAGATTCAAGTCACCTATTCACCCCCCCTCTAGGTGTTTAGGTACAATATCTTTCAGTCGCTAAGTCAAAATTGTCGAGAATCACTGGCTGATTCTCGCCGAATCTTTGATTGATGGTCGTCGAGCTTTGTTGTCTTAACTCCCTCGACGATCGTTGATCTCCGAATAAGTGATCGTCGAGCTCTGCTTTGCCATTACTCCTTCGACGATCGTCGATCTCCGAGGTCTTGCTCCCTCGACGATCGTCGACCTATGACTGATGATAGTCGAGCTCCAGTGCTATAACTTCTTCGACGAGAATCACCTTCGATTCTCGCCGATTTTGACTTAGGCGAATTTCTGAAGCACGCTGGACCGGATCAAATGTTAAGGCGCTGTTTTGAACCGGTTTTAGGGTTTCTTCTGGTGGGACCCACAACGGTCATAAAGAAGTATTCTACTGTATACATACTCGCGTAGTTTTGAACAGTGGGCCAGCGATTTGAAAAAGGAAAAATCCTAGCCGCCGACGTGACCTAGATCGGAAATCTTTCTCCGCCGCCGTCGTCGCCGCTCGTGCAGTTGATCGCCGTCATTGATCGTGGTTTCTTCCAGATCTCCCGGCGACAGAAGATCAGCCAAGCACAGCGTCTCCCGCGTCTAACCAGATATCATTTGTCTCTTGATTCGTAGATCGGGAAAACCTTCCCCTTCCGAATCGATCGAGACGATCGATCCTAGTGTGACCGTTGGAAGATCTTGCTAGCTTTGCTACGAAGATTGAATCTCCAAAGAACAGCCGCAGCACGCCGTTGTCGCCGCCGATCCCGAGAACCAAGCCGCCGCACTTCTTGCCTCCGCCGGTTTCGGGGAGATTCTCTCCAAGTGAGATCTAGTGTTGTGGACTCTTCGTTGACTTCAAGAACACGTCATCGAACGAAGAGGGACACCTTAGTCTCCATAAGTTGTTTGTATTTCTTATACAATCTATTTTTAATTTCTTTGTAACGGACCGATTGGTCCCTAGTTGTAAGGGTTGGGTGCAACCCGTGTTGTGGGAGTGGTGACTCCTACGTGTGGAAGGGTTCCTTCCGTTAGTGCAAGGATTGGATTTCAATCATGTTGGTGAATTGACCGAGTCGTCCCTGGTTGGTAGATAGGTCGAAGGGGGAAAGTGGACGTACCCAAATCGGGGAACCACTATAAGTTGCTTGTGTCCTTTCTGTGCTGTGTTGTTTTGTTTTCTTGTGCAGGTACGACTTTAATTCCGCAAAAACGCTGCAAGACACCTATCCCCCCCCATAGGCGAAGGTAGTTGACACTAAGTGGACTTTCAAATATAAAACTGATATAGAAAAAGGAAAATAAATATATAATGACCATGGAGCCCATAGCATAAAAAATAAGTTCAAGCCTCATGAAACAAACAAAAATAAAACAGTTAACCAACCATAGCGCACAGATTACGGGCCACAGGTTCCAATCTATTTCATGGTATGGAACAATATAAAGTTCCTTCCGAAGAGGCAGAACAGTTTCTGTTATTGGATCAACAAACCTTTTCCCATATAAATAAGACCTGTGTAGATAAACCATTCTGCAGTGACACCACATTCATCCTGATAAGAGGAAGAAATGAAAGCTGGAAGCTACGGATATGAAGTGAAGGGACAAAGCCAACAATATAAGAATTTGCAAAAGAACAAAGCTCTTTTAGATTCATCGGGAAGATGATAAGGAAGCATAAAGAATTGATGATGCATATTAATATGTTATATCGGTATTATTTTCGTAGTACTTATTTCAGCTATTATCAAGCATAGAAATGATAGTTTTTACAGTTAGATGCATCTGAAGGATAAATTTCACTTTGTAATAAACAATATGCCATGATTGGATAAGAAAATAACAACTCATATTGATGGTAGAAAAGAAAACTTAGCCCTCAACATTAGTACTAAGTCAGTCATAGAAGTTAAATAAGAAACATAACAAGAGTTCTAGCATTTATTTGAAGATGTTTCCTTCGATTCCGAAGCAAGGATTGCATAAATAAAAGGGTTGATTAAAGATGACAAGAACAACAGATGAACTAGATAGGGGTCGAAATGAGATTTGAAAAAAGATGGAATACAATAGCTGAGCATTAATGGAACATTAGAGTTATGTACAAAGGTTTTGTTTACTATAATAGGCTTGAAATAACAACTTTAATAGTAGTTCATCAGAAGCATCTTGCAATTCTTAGCTTATCGCATATTGTTGTGGTAATCATGCTTTTGTTAAGTGAAAAAGAATATAATACTAGAAAACAAAATAGAGTGGTTGAAGAGAGGAAAAGAGAAATGTGAAAAAATCACAACTTGGATGAACTGGTAAAGCACAAGGGAATAACAATATCTCAAGAGGGAGAGGATTTGATGCGGAGCAGAGACGAGCACGAGCTTTGCGCTCGATCGGGCTGATTTGACGACTTACCATATATGGCGTGCCCGGATCGACGATCGGACTCCGCAGATGTGTTCGGATCCGCGTTGCGAGATGAGATCATATATTAGTTTATTTTTATTGATTTATTTTCGTGTATTTTAGTGGCATCTCCTACCGACCAATCATAGCCGTTGATAGGGATGCCCTAGTGTCCTGTTTTATTATAAATAATGATCTAAGAGGCTGAAGCAAGACATTGCCGAATTTGGAGACTCTTCTTGCCGGATTCAAACGATCACCCCACGGTGCCGACGCCGTGGACCCCTAAGTGACGACTCCTAAGTTGGTTTCTCTTCCCCAAACCCTTCCCTACCTCTAGCCTTCATTTTCCACACCTCAAACACTTCTTCCACCCGCTGCAGCCCCCCTAATTCCCTACCCTAATCGGCCGTCCTGCTATGCAGTATTTTTTGCAACCGCCGGCCAACCGTCCGCCTCCCTTCTCTTTCCCCCTCTTCACTGACAACCCAGCCCCCCTCCCTCACTCCGGCGCCCCCCCCTCAGCCACCGCCTCCCTCCCACACCCCCTCTACAGCCGGCAGCCCCCTCCCTACCACCGTTCGGCCACCCCCTCTTCTCCTCTTCGTGGAACCACCTCCAAACTGCCCTAATTCTCTAGACCAATCCAGATATGAGAATTTCATCCCCCGATCCGTTATTTCCATCATCCATACGCCATCCCTAGCCCGAATCCGACCCTAAATAGCAGATCCACCCTCCCACAGCCCAAATCTACTTGTATGTTGCCGGATCTACCCATTTCCGTCTGATCTCATCATTTACCGCCGAGGACAGCCACCGCCACCATTTTCACGCCGCCGGTTCCACCTTCGATCGTCGATCTATGCTTCCGGATCCAAAGTCTTCAGTTCCTCGGTCAGCCCGCTACTTTTGTGAGCTTCTTGTTGTATTGGAACATTTGATTTGATATTATTTTTGGTTGATTGTCGTGCTTTGCTTAAATCTGGGCTTGTAGAAATTTGTTGTGATACATTTATAATTTGTAGGTGGGATTTATTCGCCGCGCGCTTAGCCTTGGCCCTCCGAGCAGAGGAAAGTCATTAAATAATTGTTGAATTGAATGCTTGTTTATTTTCTTTAATTAACTGCGTGGGTTGAAATTGTTATTGCTCAAATTATTTTATCGCTTTCACCGACGGTTTGCATCACATTTAGAGTTGAATTAGAGGGTCATGTCCACGCAAGATTTTTACGTCCGGAGCCCGGGGCGAGCAGAATTGCTCGCATGCTGCTTTGTTTTTTCGTTTTTTAAAGTCGTGTGGTTGCTTTTTATCTCGCCCATTCATGTGTCCACGCGGCAACTCCTCCTCTCACCCGGACGGCGATTTCCAAACGGATCCCGGTCTTAATAACTCCTCCATGTCCACACCCCTTCCTTAGAAGTCTTGGTTTTGTCCACCCCGTAGCCTACCCTACATAAGGATTGTTGCCAGATGAGTTAAATAGTCCCAAAATCTATAATTTATTTTGTACTAGCACACACTTGTAAATACTATAATCTCAGTTTATTTCTTCTTTGGTTAAATTAAATGTGAGTATAAGAATATACTGAAATCCAAAATTTCCACCATAAAGTTTTATGTCACACCACTTTGATCTAAAATCCAATTTCTTCCGTTTTGCATTGCTCCTTCTTCAACATTTTGATCAAGTAACCTTAATGTAATATATGTAAGTACTGAACCAAACATAGTCTATGACCTTCAATATTTAAACCCCAACAACCATAAAGTTTTATTTCCACCGTAAACTTTATTTCCACCATAAAGTTTTATGTCACACCACTCTTGGAAGCGTTTAACAGTGGATACAACACAAGTAAAATAAGAGCAAACTAACAAACTTTCCTTTTATATATATATCAAATAGGAATTTTGCAAGACTACAACACAACTCCAATTTGAGATATAACTCAAATACTTCAAGCTCACACACACCAACATAAAATATCGCCACTGGAGATTGTCGGAGCTGCTGTTCGCAAGGTCCAAAAGTTATCCGCAAAATCAGTTCGCTGCTCTTCTTGTTGGAGGTCGCGGAGTTGCTGTTTGCAAAAGCTACAAAAAAACTGTCCACAAGGTTGCTAAGTTTAATGCCACTATTATCCGCAAACTTTAGAGAGCACTCCGCAAAAAAGGTGTTCGAAAAGCTGTCCGCCACCTTTACATGTAGAATTTGCAAGAAATGAGTCCGCCAATAGGAGACCGCAGGAATGCTTTTCACATCACGCGCTGCTGCACACTTTGCCAAGCTTCCGGTTATTCTTATTCCACAATAATTCAAGTCTATATATAGGTAAAGCCATCAAATAAAATTAGGCCACGTGGCGTTCAAATTAAAGCCAGCCACCTTTTATGCCTTTTCAGTTTTTACTTTTTCCACACTCATAACGCATGCTTCCATTTAATATATAGAATATTATATATTATTTTATTTTATATATTCATTTATTTATAAATGATACTCCATTTGACTTCGGTCAAACGCCATTGCCGTCAACAATCTCCCTCTCAAACACAGCAGCACATGCCGAGTTTGTTCTTGCATTTTAGGAACATCTCTGTCTTCAACGCCTTTGTGAAGATGTCTGCTATCTGATCTCCCGTGGGGCAATAAACCAACTCCACCACATTCTGCTGCACTTGCTCTCGAAGAAAGTTGTACTTTGTCTCGATATGCTTGTTGCGCCCATGCAGCACTGGATTCTTCGCTAGCTAAATTGCAGACATGTTATTCACATACACCGTCACAGGACCATCCTGTGTATGGTGCAACTCCTGCAGGAGATTTCTCAACCAAATTGCTTGACACGTACAGGCTGCCGCTGCGATGTACTCAGCTTTGCAGGTAGACAAGGCGATCGTTGCCTGTTTCTTTGAACACCATGAGAACACAGTTGTTCCCATATGAAAAGCGTATCCAGAAGTGCTCTTTCGGTCATTCACATCTCCTCCGTAATCACTATCGGAGTACCCGACCAGCTTCAACTCCTCTGCAGTTGAGTACATTAAACCATGATCTCTCGTCCCATTCACATACCTCAAGATTCTCTTCGCTGCTGTGAAGTGATCTTGCTTCGGCTCCTCCATATATCTGCTAACAACTCCAACCGCATACATGATATCGGGCCTAGTAAAAGTCAGGTAGCGTAAACTTCCAACTAGACTCTTGAATAACGTTGAGTCAACTGCTTCTTCCTTTGAATCCTTCCTCAGCTTCACTCCCGGATCTGCAGGAGTAGAGATAGCCTTACTGTTCTCCATCCGGAACTTCTTCAGAATCTCCTCCGCATACTTCTTCTGAGAGATGAAGATCCATTCTTCACTCTGTTGCACTTCTATGCCCAAGAAGTAAGTGAGTTCACCCAAATATGTCATCTCAAACTCCTTCTTCATTGTCTTCCTAAACTCTTCGAACATGAGAGGGTTGTTGCCTGTGAATATCATGTCGTCAACATACAATCATACAACCATGATATCACCGTTCTTCCCCACCTTCGTATAAAGTGCATACTCATACGGACTCTTCATGTACCCATTTTTTCTGAAAGTATGCATCTATTCTTTCATTCCAAACACGAGGTGCTTGCTTCAACCCGTACAACGCCTTTTTCAATTTGTAGACCTTCCTCTCTTGGCCTTTCACTTCATATCCAGGAGGCTGTTGGACGTACACATCTTCTTCCAGATAACCATTGAGAAATGCGGACTTGACGTCCATCTGATAGATCTTCCACTTATATTGAGCAGCTAGTGCAATGATCAGTCTGATAGTGTCTATCCGCGCCACTGGAGCAAACACCTCGTCGTAGTCCACACCTTGGACTTGTTGGTAGCCTTTAGCGACGAGTCTTGCCTTGTGCTTATGCACTTCTCCATCCTTGTTCGTCTTCACTCTATATACCCATTTCACACCAATGAGCTTATGACCTGCCGACAGAGTTACCAATTCCCAAGTATCATTTTTTTTGATGGATGTCATCTCTTCATCCATTGCTTTTCACCAAGTCTTCTCATGAAAAGCTTCATCATACGAGTACGGCTCACAATCTGCTAAAAGACAATATAAAGAAAAGTTAGCATGAATTGGCTCTGTCTCCTCGTAGATCTCCTCCAACCTTTTCATCCTAGGTTGAGAACCATCAGAGATGCTCCGGCTGGTGCTTGCTCTGTCAGAACTACTTCTGTTGGTGCTTACTCCACTAGAACAGGGAGTCGAAGCTCCCCCTGAATCTCTGCTCGGTGGTGATGGTGGTTCAGCTCCACCATCCTCAACTTCAGCTTCGTGACCACCTTCTTCAGCATCATCGTCATAGAACATTCCTTTGACGCTTCTTTCCTTCTCATTCCAGCTCCAGCAACTATCTTCTTCAAATAACACATCTCTAGAGATGACTGCCTTCTTCGTTACTAGGTTGTATAACTTATAAGCTTTACTCATCGGAGCGTAGCCTACAAATATACACTTCTCACTCTTATCATCTAGCTTCTTTCTCTTCTGCTCAGGGATGTGAGCATAAGCTACACACCCAAACACTCTCAAGTGGTGCACACTTGGCTTCCATCCACTCCATGCCTCATATGGAGTCTTGAACTTCACACTCTTAGTCGGACATCTGTTCAGCAAGTACACAGCACATTGTACTGCTTCAGCCCAGAACATCTTCGGCAACTTCTTCCCCTTTATCATACTTCTCGCCATATTTTGAATTGTCAAATTCTTTCTCTCAACAACTCCATTCTGCTGAGGCGAGTATGCGGCTGTCAACTGATGAGCAATCCCATGCTCTTTGCAGAAAGCATTAAATATCTTAGAGGTGTACTCCCCACCTCTATCAGTCCTGAGCACCTTCAGTGGTTGTCCACTCTCCTTCTCTGTCATTGTCTTGAACTCCTTGAACTTATCAAGGGCCTCAGACTTCTCCTTCAAGAAGTAAACCCAACACTTCCGACTAAAGTCATCAGTGAAGGTAATATAGTATTTGCTTCCTCCAACTGAGGCAATATCAAACGGACCAGCAATGTCCGAATGAACTAGTTCAAGCTGTCTCCTTGCTCTACGAGACTTTCCTCCTTCAAAACTCTGCCGCTTCTGCTTTCCCTTCGTACAAGCTTCACATACCTTCTATGGTGGTAAGATCTTAGGCAAACATTCCACCATCTTTGCATGTGACAGAAGCTTCAGACCACTGAAGCCTAAGTGACCCAATCTATGGTGCCACAACCAAGCTTCTTCTTCCTCTTCTGCTCTTGCTAGGCATGCCGTCTCCTCGGCATCCATCTTCAATGTAAAGAGACGATTCGTCGTCATCTTTACTTTCACCACCTCTTTTCCTTGCTGGTTCTTCATAGCCAACCAACCATTCTTCATCTGAATGCAGTAACCTTTCTCCACCAACTGTCCAAGGCTTAAGATGTTACTCTTCAAGCCAGGAACATAGAATACATCATTAAGATGCACCTTCTCACCATTTAGGGTGACCACTGTCAATCCTTTGCCTTCTACCAAGATTTTTGAAGCATCTCCAAAGCTAACCGCACCAGCACTTGGTTCAAGATTAGCGAACAACTCCTTCTCACCACACATATGGTTGCTCGCTCCTGTGTCCAAGTACCAGACTTCATTTTTACCACCTTCAGCTCCTCTGTAAGTTAAGAACATCATTGGATCACCACCAGTGTTTCTTGCTTCAGCATAGTGGTTGGTTTCCTCATTCCTCCGTAAAAGTCTGCAGTCATAACTCATGTGCCCAAACCTATTACAGTTGTAACATTGGACTTGGGCCATTCCACCTCAGCCTCTGCTTCGGCCTCTTCCACGACCTCTTCCTCTTCTTTCTTGCTCTCTACCTTGAGGTTGCTCCGCTTCTCTCTGAAAATTCTGATATCTTCCTCCTCTTCTTCCTCTGCCTCTGCCTTGGTAGCCTCGACCTCGCTGGCCACCTCCTCTTCCTGAACTCTCTCCAAAGTTCAGCTGAGTCTGAAGTGCTTTCTCTAAGCCACTTGACTCTTCATCTTGTAGCATGCGGTATTCATGGGCTTGCAGAGAGCCTATGAGTTCATCAACAGATATCTGAGTGAGATCCTTCGACTCTTCTATCGCCACTACTATATAGTTGAACTTCTTTGACATCGATCGCAGAAGTTTCTCCATGAAACTCACATCATCAATTGTCTCTCCGTTGTGCTTCATTTCGTTTGCAAGCGTCCGCAGACGAGTAACATAGTCACCAACTTTCTCAGAGTTTTGCATCTTCATAACTTCATACTCTGCTCGGAGAGATTGCAGCTTCACCTTCTTTGCCTTGTCAACTCCTTGCAAAGAGCGTTGCAAGGTTTCCCATGCTTCCTTAGAAGTTCTAGCATCCGAGATCTTCTCAAAGGTTGCTTCATCAACCCCTTGATATAACAAGAACAATGCCTTCTTGTCTCTCTTCCTTTCCTCTCTCAGTGCCGTCCTTTGTGCGTTAGTTAACGCCGCCTCTTGCTCAGTAGTCTGCTCTTCATACCCATCATCAACTATCTCCCAAAGCTCCTTTGATGCTAACGCACTCTCATCTGAATGCTCCAGTTCCCATAGTTTGTCTTCGTCAACTTGGGAACTTGGCCCGACATAGCATTTACTATCTCCATTGTTGCGATCTATTCAACTATTTTGAGTTGCAACCAAGATTCGTAACCTGGCTCTGATACCACTGTTGGAAGCGTTTAATAGTGGATACAACACAAGTAAAATAAGAGCAAACTAACAAACTTTCCTTTTATATATATATCAAATAGGAATTTTGCAAGACTACAACACAACTCCAATTTGAGATATAACTCAAATACTTCAAGCTCACACACACCAACATAAAATATCGCCACTGGAGATTGTCGGAGCTGCTGTCCGCAAGGTCCAAAAGTTATCCGCAAAATCAGTTCGCTGCTCTTCTTGTTGGAGGTCGCGGAGTTGCTGTTTGCAAAAGCTACAAAAAAACTGTCCGCAAGGTTGCTAAGTTTAATGCCACTATTATCCGCAAACTTTAGAGAGCACTCCGCAAAAAAGGTGTTCAAAAAGCTGTCCGCCACCTTTACATGTAGAATTTGCAAGGAATGAGTCCGCCAATAGGAGACCGCAGGACTGCTTTTCACATCACGCACTGCTGCACACTTCGCCAAGCTTCCGGATATTCTTATTCCACAATAATTCAAGTCTTTATATAGGTAAGGCCATCAAATGAAATTAGGCCACGTGGCGTTCAAATTAAAGCCAGCAACCTTTCATGCCTTTGCAGTTTTTACTTTTTTCACACTCATAACGCATGCTTCCATTTAATATATAGAATATTATATATTATTTTATTTTATATATTCATTTATTTATAAATGATCCTCCATTTGACTTCGGTCAAACGCCATTGCCTTCAACAATTTCCACCATAAAGTTTTATGTCACACCACTTTGGTCTAAAATCCAATTTCTTCCGTTTTGCATTGCTCCTTCTTCAACATTTTGATCAAGTAACCTTAATGTAATATATGTAAGTACTGAACCAAACATAGTGCTACGACCTTCAATATTTAAACCCCAACAACCATATTTATTCTGCATACACAGAAAAATACTGAAAAAATTTTTTTGTTTCATAAACTTTGATGAGAAAAAACATTCATAAGAATCGGATAGAAGTTTACTTGATGATAGAACAACATTAAGTGCTGCCGTTATAGATAAAGATATTAGCTCTGTTTGGGTGGACTTATTTTCACCGATCAAGTGGTTACGACCGTTTAAGGTCCGGTTCATGCGGTTGTTACTGCTTGATCGATGAAAATAAGCACCCCCCCCTAAACAGACCATTATCTGAGAAAAAACATGAATGGAGGAATACATAGGATAGTAGTCAGCTAGAAATTCAATAAAAAGTAGGTCATTGGCTAGTAATGCACATGCAAGACATTCAACGTTATGGATGAAAAAAGTAAGTTCAAAGCACGATTGACTACAAGAGGATAACACTGATGTAGAAAATGAAACATGAGTATTAGCATGAAAGAAGTAGAACCTAAGTATATTTCTTGGAAATGATAAGTTAATTTAACAACCAACGATTTAGAAAAAATATATAGATCCATGGACTGACAAAAATAGCCTCAGAGTTTCACAAAAGCAAGAAATTATCAAGCCGGGCATCAGAAACATGGGCCCACCATAATCCTTTGGCCGGTGTCCATCGTGAGCTTGGAGAGAGGAATGACGACTGAGGGTCAGTTTGTTTCGGCGGTGGCGATGACAAAAGGAGTTGTGGGAATGAAGGTTTATGAATTGAGCTGTGAGAATAAAGCTGTTCATAATAATGAAACAGTTTGGTAAAACATCGGTGACAGAACTGTTCGGAATGGAGAAACTGTTTGGTAAAACAACGGTGGTGATGTTTTTGTTAAATTTCATTATCAATATAAATTGTAATTACATTAATTAAATTGGATTATAATTAATATTTATTATAAACTAAATTATTATTATTAATAATAAATATTAATCATAATACTAAAAATATTTATATTATAATAATCATAATAATCATCGTAATAATAATAATATTACAATCTGTTGATAATAATTAAAAAAACCTTAGATCTATATCGCCGGAAATTTGATTATCTGGAACCTGGGAGGAGGAGGAGGAGGAGGCGGTGGCGACGGTGGTGGTGGTGGTGGTGGTGGGGGGGGGGGGGGGGGGGGGGTGGGGGCGTGTAGGCGAGACACTCTCGCCGGTGGCGAAGGGTGGGCGGGGGGAGGGGGGGGAGGGGGATGCTGCTTCTCTCGCCGGAGATTTGATTATCTGGAACCTGGGAGGAGGAGGAGGCGGTGGCGGCGGTGGTGGTGGGGGGGTGGGGGGGTGGGGGGGGGGGGGGGGGGGGAGGTCGAGGCGGGACCCTCTTGCCGGCGGTGAAGGGTGGGCGGAGGGGGGGATGCTGCTTCTCTCCGACGGGAGGGGTTACGGGAGATTGCTCCATGGTTATTAACTGTACATCTTCTCCGACCAGATCATCACTCATTCCCTCCCTCGCCGTCCGCCGATGGCCTGGACGAGCTCGTCAAATGGCAACATGCCAGGAAGAGGGTTGCCTGGAGGTTGCAGGTACTCTCGGGTCGGGACTGGAGCGTTGGAAAGGAGCTTCGGCTAGCTGTGGATAAAGCTCCGTTGAATCAGAATTTTCCTTCGCCGATGACCCAAACAGGACAAAAAACAAAATTCCATCACTACTGCAGCGTAACAGTGCAAAAATGTGAAAACAAACTGACCCTGAGAGCCCTTCTTAGATCAATTGAAACAGCCTTCTCTTTGATATCTTCATGTTCATCCAGCTTGATACATGGAAGTTGTATTTCAATCATGTTCTCCTTGGCAAACTACATAAACATATTTTCAAAAGAAGATTAGCTACAGCAATTACAACAAACAGTGTGAAATCCACTTTTCCACACTTTTGATTAGACATTTAAAAGAAAGAAGTTCCTTCCAATGCATCATATTCTTTTTTCAAGTCAAAGAAATAAGAATTTGAACCTTCAACTGAATGCAAATGGGCTAATAATTGAATAAATAAAATTATTCCACTTTCTTTATATTTTGATGAATCAAATTGCTAACCTGCAGCCGCATGGGTACATCTGCACTATGCTTCATATTGAATATATTATGTCGAAACACTTCTCGTGCCTTCTTAACCTGTACAATCAGCCCATATCATTTAACATTTAGCTTCCACACTTGTCTCCCCAAGTGTCCATTTGTGGTCCTCAGCCATGGGTTCCCTCCTGCGATCTTAGGCTTCCATATTGCTAAATCAAAGTAGAAATTGCCAATTGAACACAAAGTACCAGCAATCAGCCCATATCACTACAAAATGGAACCAATTTACCGGCAAAGAATGACCCGGACATGAGGATGATCAGAAGAGAAGGTAGGGCACACGGTAGGAAATCGTGCCACGAGAATAGAAAGATTAGCGGAAATAGATGTGAAAGAGGGGGAGAAGGTGCCTTCGTGCATCAAGGAAAAACACTATTTTAACATTTAGCGGTTAAGAATGCTCTACCCACTCTGCCCAAACAGACTGAAAAGAGCGGTGACGTTTATTTGAGATTTGAGATTTAGGATTTGCGATTTGGAGAATAATTGAATTGAATTGTATTTTTTGTACAAAATACTTTCTGACATTTGTAAGTGACGTGCAATGGAGAAGTGGGTCTGCTGCGGAGGACGAGTTTTGGGCCTGTTTGGGACTGATTAACTACTTACCATATATGATGTATTCAGATCGATAATTCGACTCCACGAATGCGTCTGGCTCGTTGCTTGTAGTCAATTTCATATATTACTTGATTGTTTTTATTCACTTTTATTGTAATAGGGCCCTCCGCATCCACGATCAATCATAGTCATTGATGTCGGGTGCCCTGATTAGGTTTTCTTATAAATAAGATACATGATGGATACTTGGAGGCTATTGCACATTTTGGAGAAGAAAAAATTCCGAATTCCGGCGATCACTTGATGAGTCTGATATTTGTAGTGTATTTCGGACTCACCTGGGTAAGTTTTCGCTCACATGCACTGCACTTTTGGTCCGTTAATGCTCATATTTCTCTTTTGTTATAATTATACACATTGTGCACTCTTAGGCCCGTTGTGGTGCACAATTGCACTCATTGTGCAATGGGTAAGCACATGGAGCTCCCCATTCCTTTTCTGTTGTTATTGGTGTTGAAGGCTTGTGCCCTGTTGGTTTTGCTGTGCAGGTGGGTAGATCTCCATTACTCTCCAGGTTCTACCCTATAGGAGTCGCACGGTCGTGCATTTTTCTTCACGCACGGTCGATGCGATCGTGCGATGCCTACAACTTGTTTATGGTGTTCTGTCCCGGGTCGTGCGATTTGCTCGCGTACGAGATGTTTTGCCCGTAGATGACCAAATCGCACGACCTCATCTTTTTATCTAAAATTTTATGTTATTATTGCCCGTGCATTTTCTTCATGCACAGTTGGATTCAACCGTGCATGAAAGAAATCACACGTTCTTCTCGGTTGACTTGATTTTCAGTGTTCTGTCATTAACCGTGCGATTTGTTCTCGCATTTGCTGTTTTGCCCGTGCGTGATAAAAAACGCACAGTCTCCTGCTATTCAGGCCGAGGGAGTTCTTTGTTGTTAATAACACGTTATTCACACACTGTCGTGTGTTCGACCGTACGTGATCATTTTTCTGACTGGTTACTATTTGAGCCACAGGACTCCGTCTATTTTTGGATACTTCATCATCTTCATGCTCTAAGGGTTCCAAGTCTCCCCATTCTGCTGGTCCACCTTCGGTCATCATCTCGAGTAGCTCCGACCACACTTTTCTCTCAAAACTCAAACTAGAGCTTCCTCTCGGCCTCCTCCATCATTCACAAACTTCCAAGTACCATTTCTACGAAATTCTCGCTGCACTCGGAAGAGTTCTTCCGCGAAGGACGTGATCGAAGGTTATTGATGAAGAAGACGGGTAAAGTGGAAGAAGGTGACAACTCTTCTGGACCCCGGACGGTTGCCGAAGTCCATACTCACACGAGGCTTGACAACCCTCAATTCCGACCGTGAAACTTGGACGAGTCTTCGTGAAAGTCCACTTAGTGTCAACTACCTTCACCTATGGGGGGGGGAATAGGTGTCTTGCAACGTTTTTGCGGAATTAAGATCGTACCTGCACAAGAAAATAAAACACACAGCACAGAAAGGACACAAGCAAATTATAGTGGTTCCCCGATTTGGGTACGTCCACTTTCCCCCTTCGACCTATCTCCCAACCAGGGACGACTCGGTCACGTCACTAACAGGATTGAAATCCAATCCTTGCACTAACGGAAGGAACCCTTCCACACGTAGGAGTCACCACTCCCACAACACGGGTTGCACCCAACCCATACAACTAGGAACCAACGTTTCTTTACAACAAAATAGAAATTGGAGTGTATTAGAAATACAAACTACTTATGGAGAATAAGGTGTCCCTCTTCGTTCGAAGACGTGTTCTTGAAGTCAACGAAGAGTCCACAACCCTAAATCTCACTTAGAGAGAATCTCTCCCGAAACCGGCGGCGGCAAGAAGGGCGGCGGCTTGGTTCGGGATCGGCGGCGACAACGGAGTGCTGCTGCTGTACTTTGGAGATTCAATCTTCATAGCAAAGCTAGCAAGATCTTCCAACGGTCACACTAGGATCGATCGTCTCGATCGATTCGGAAGGGGAAGGTTTTCCCGATCTACGAATCAAGAGACAAAGGATCTCTGGTTAGACCCGTGAGACGCTGTGCTTGGCTGAGCTTCTGTCGTCGGGAGATCTGGAAGAAACCACGATCAAAGACGGCGATCAACTGCACGAGCGGCGACGACGGCGGCGGAGAAGGATTTCCGATCTAGGTCACGTCGGCGGCTCGACTTCTTCCTTTTTCAAAATCGTGTATTCGTTTTTCTGTCTTCTTATCTTACTGTTCAAAAATATAGATGTATTTATACATTAGTTCTTCAAGATGACCGTTGTGGGCCCCACCAACAAGAAACCCCAAGCCCGGTTCAAAACAACGCCTTAACATTTGATCCGGTCCAGCGAGCTTCAGAAATTCGCCTAAGGCAAAATCGGCGAGAATCGAAGGTGATTCTCGTCGATTTTGTCTTAGCGACAGATTTGCACGCTCTGATTTAGCCGGATAGAGACGGGGAGAATCAGCCAGTGATTCTCGACGATTCGGCGAGAATCACTAGTGATTCTCGCCGAATCGGCGAGAATCACTTGGTGATTCTCGTCGATTATTACTTAGACGATTTTTCGTCTTTCCACCCATGAGCTGCTCTTTGATCCATCCTTGCTCCTTGTCTGCTCTTGCATTATCACAGCCCTGTACTTGAAAATAAGTACACTCCAATAGAGAGAGTACACGTAGGCCAACACACTGATCTGCTCAACGAGGGATTACGTCGCGCAGACCCGTGTATATTGACCTACTGCACCTTGACATTGGTGTGTACTTAGCGTGGAATAACTGCAAGCACAACTTAAAAGATTTCATCAAATACATTGTGAATTCATCTTAGCTTGGCATGTGGCTTCCTAAAATCCAGGTAATTGTGGATACAATACCCAACACTTCGTGCTTCGGTTGTAGTATACCCTCCTCTCCATTCGTAGTAGAATTTTCTTTGAAATATTGGTTGTTTGTATGTGGTTGTGTAAACCCTAATTTCCTTTTAATGCAATCTTTCATGTCTATGTGATTGTTTTATAGTTTATGCTTACGAGGAGTGCCCCCATCTCATCTTGTCACCCCATCATCGTTGAGAGCCGCACTAGCAATTTCTAGTGGTGTGCGTTGCGAAGAGGTTCTTGCGACCCTCATCCATCGTGAACCAGTCCATTTGCTAACCTTCTCGGCCATCCCTTGCAGTGCGGTGAAGGCGACCCACACTAGTAATTTAGTTGTTTGTTTACTTTGCTCAACCCCAAAACAAAGTACTTTGTTTTCTGTTAAGCAATCTAATCACACACACCATCTTGCGTTCCTTTGAGATCGATACTTGGAGAGTTCCTCCCACATTTTATATTACTTGAGCGATCAGTGCACTTGTCATTAGCGCATCAAGTTTTTCGCGCCATTGCCGGGGAACGCGGGCATTATCGTGAATCTTCTGTAAAGGAAATTGTTATAATGGTTTTGTTTTTGATTTTGTTTAGTGTAATCATATGCAGGGGCATGACCCTGGTGAGCTCATTGAGTTTGATCCTTAAATAAAGCGGATGTTGTGTGTGCGCTGTCGTGCTGCTGCTGACATGGATGGGATAAGAATTAATGGGACCGATCAAGGGAGAGAGGATGTGCCCAGGTCCGTCAAGTTGCTGATGAACATGATGTGGTCCAGCCAAGGCCTCAGACGATGCGTGATTACACAACTCCTACTGTTGGGAGTGTGTACCATAGGTTTGGACCGACTATTACTAATAACCAGTTTGAAATCAAGCGGCTATCCTAAACATCATCTGCAATATAACACCCCCTATCTGTCGCATAGCATATAGCAGTAGGTCCGGCCGGGGCCCGACACCATATACCACAGACAGACCGGGTGGTTACTCAATGGAAACCATCCAACCAATCCAACGTCCTACACATAGCATTCTAGCGGAAGCAATTAAAATTGTAGCATTAATAAAGAACCCAACACTAGCATGAATGTCCACTAATACGCCAAAAGGAATAAAGTACAAATACACAAGTACATGCCTTAAGAACTTACAATTGTTTTACTCAAATTACATGTTTTCAAACCTCGGCACGAAGGCCGACCATACATGAATAAAAGAAAACACTCAAAATTAGGCTTTCGAGGGACGGCTCAGCAACTTGGGCTTTAGCCCGCTATTTACCGCTCGGCTCCGCTGCACCTGCAAGCACAATCCATCGCAACGGTGACAAACCAAAGCAACGATCAGCAATGCTGACCAAATTATAATGATTCCGCCCCCAATTCGGGGCGTCGATGCTCCTTCCCTGCAGTTTATTAGCATAACCAAGCAGTATATATATATACATTGCATCACAGGCGTTGGCACGCACGGCCACACGCCCCGTGCACTTAGGGCATATTCTCGGTGAGACGGTCAATGTCACGTCAATTTAAGCCATAGACACCCCGTCTCACCACCGCCACTTTGACAGCCAAACTATGAGCATTTTGTCTTCCCTGCATGGGTCACGTCAATTTAAGCTATAGACCGCCGAAGACCCTCATCTATGCCAACGACTCACACCGAACGACATAGAACGGGTACAGTTCCGCCTAACCCGTGCTCACATCGCAACGACAATTTAAGCCATATGCGCGGGTCAAACTTCTCCCGAGTCCCGTTTCCGTCACACACTTCACATAACCCGGTTATGTTCAAGTTGGCTCCCAGGCCACCATGTTGGCAGAATCACGTATCTGCCCAGTTTTTCGGGTGCACCTTGTAGTTAATCCCCAAGGCTCCCTACTGCAATCTACCACGTATAAAACCCGAAAAACAACCAATCTCACAGAGTCTTCTCCGGCCATTTATGCAATGCAACATCACCGATCCAGACCAACTTCTCCGGGTAGGCTTCACACATCATGCCTATATCCATTCTCGATTACAGACTCTACATGTATATAACAGGCACTATTCATGTCTACCCGAAGGAACGCCTCAAACTCACCGCAAACTCACGAGAGCGGGCTTCCCTATGCAAAAGAAGTAGAGCTTCACATGCTCAAGTAGAGAATCGTTACCCTAGCGTTCTTTCTTTGACGCCATGGAAATGTAAGCGGATGAAAAGCACCGCACTCTCCTTGCCTCCGTGGATCCGAAGTCGGTTCGCGATTTGGAGCTCCGAAGCTCCGCCGGTGACCGGATCTAGGCTTCTTCTTCCTCCTTTGCTCTCTCCTCTCTCTTGACTTAGAAAGAGAACCACTCAAGTGAAATGAGGGTTTCAAAGGCCCAATCGAGGGTATATCCCAGTAGGAACAACCCCCAACCGTCGGATCCTAAAATAAGGAAACGAATGGCTACGATTCGTAGCTGAAAATTAAAACCTGGGCCGAACACGGCCTGCGACACGCCCGTGTCTAGGGCCGTGTCCCTCAATTGCCATCAAAATCAACGCGTTACGAAAATTACACGGGTCCCGACACGCCCGTGGTTAACCTGACACGCCCGTGTTCCAACTGACACGGCCGTGTGGTTGGCCGTGTGCCCCAATCGACACAGCCCCGAAAACAACCCGAGACTCACACGGGTCTTGGACACGCCCGTGTACTATTTGACACGCCCGTGTCAAACCCGAACACGCCTGGGCTCCAGACCGTGTTCACTGTCTCGACACTTCGTCGAGCGAAGTTCTTCGACCACCCGACACGGACGTGGACACGCCCGTGTCCTAGGCCGTGTTCCGTGTCTCGACATTTCGTCGAGCGGAAAATTGTCGACTTTCCTGGCAGATCGTTGACACGAGCTCGACACGCCCTGAGACACGCCCGTGTCTCAGGCCGTGTTCGCTGCTCGACGATCGTCGACTCCAAAAATTCGTCGACCTCACGGCCAAATTGTCGACTCGAGCCTGACATGCCCTGGGACATGCCCGTGTCCCAGGCCGTGTGCCCCCTGCCAAATTCCAGATTTGGCCCAAAACGCCTCCCGTCGCTCTTTTGAGTTTCGGGGCGTTACAACTCTCCCCCTCTTAAAAGAATTTCATCCTCGAAATTACATAAAGGAAAGAAACATAAAACTTAAGTGGTACCTGAATGAAACAACTCCGGGTACTCCTCAAGCATAGTTTGCTCTCGCTCCCAAGAGAGCTCCTCTCGACCGCAATTGTCCCAACGGATCATGACCATCCTGATCTCTTTATTGCGTAGCATCTTGACTTCCGAGTCCTCAATACGTACGGGGTTGACCTTCGTCGTCAACCCACTATCAACCGGCACTTAATCGACCGCGATCACTTGCGTAGGCTCTTGCACCGCATTCCGTAGCACAGATATATGGAATACATCATGTAGACCACTAAGCTCGACAGACAGCTTCAATCGGTACGCTGCTTCACCAATCCGCTCTAGAACCTCAAACGTTCCAAGGTACCTCGGGCTTAGCTTCTTTAAGCGCCGCACCCGCGAGACACCCTTGAACGACTTGATCTTCAAGTACACCCAATCGCCAACAGCGAAATCCACGTTCCTGTGCTTGTCATTATAGTACTTAGCCTGACGGTCCCAAGCAATTAACAACCTCTCCCGAATGGTTCTCACCAAAGAAGTAGAATCCTCCACCTCTAATCGCTTATACAACTTTGATTCACCCGTTTCCAACCAGGACAACGACATGCGACATCTTCTACCATAAAGGGCCTCGAAGGGCGCCATTTTAATGCTCGCCTGGTAGCTATTATTGTAAGAGAATTCCACCAAGTATAGGTGATCTTCCCATTGCTTTCCAAAGTCCAGGACACACATGCGAAACATGTCTTCCATTGTCCTATTGACCCTCTCGGTCTGCCCATCCGTTTGTGGATGAAAGGCTGTGCTAAAACTCAGCTTTGCTCCCAACATTTGCTGCACCAGCCTCCAATCATTGGACGTGAACCACCCATCTTGGTCACTCACGATGCTGCGGGGCACACCATGAAGCCGAACAATATTATCAACATATAGCTTTGCCAATTTCTCAATCAGATCATCCTTTCTATGCGGAATGAAATGCGACACCTTCGTTAGACGATCTACGACCACCCAAATGGTGTCGTTCCCCTTTTGCGACCTTGGCAACTCGTGCACAAAGTCCATAGTAATGTCGTCGAACTTCCACTCCGGAATAGGCAAGGATTTCAAGAATCCTCCCGGCTTTTGGCATTCCGCCTTCACCAAGGCGCACGTTTGACACTTCTCCACGTAGAGCGCCACATCCTTTTTCAATCCTGGCCACCAGAATAATTTCTTAACATCGCGGTACATCTTCGTGCTCCCTGGGTGAATTGAGTACTTGGTATGATGCGTCTCGTACAACAATTCCACCCACAAATTTCCCACGCTTGGGACGCACAGATGACCGTCTTTCCAAAGTAATCCGTCCTCCACAACGAATTGGGAATTTGACCCATCTAGAGCCTCTATCATGAGTTGCTTTATGTGGACATCCATATCCAACGCCTGCCGAATCCGATCAGCCAGGTCGTATTGGACTTCAGTCCAATTCAATACTGCTTCAGCACTTTATTACTTATCAACGCAAAAGATCTCCAACGCCTCTAACTCCCGAACCAATGCTCATCATGGACCGACAGCCAATTGGCTTGATCTAGGGCCCGACGACTCAACGCTTCCGCAACTGCATTGCCTTTACCAGACACGTAGTGGATCTTGAACGTATAGTCCCCCAGGAACTCCATCCATCTACGCTGTCGTATGTTCAGATCTTTCTGATCAATCAAATACTCCAGTCTCTTGTGATCGGTTTTGATATCAATCTTCACACCGTACAAATAATGTCTCCACAGCTTCAAGGCAAAAATCACGGCCGCTAACTCCAAGTCATGGACCAGATAGTTCCTCTCGTGCACCTTCAGCTGTCTCGAGCCATATGCTATAACGCTTCCATGCTGCAACAGCACACAACCCAAACCACTGCCCGAAGCATCGCTATAAATCTCACAACCTTAGGTCCTACTCGACGAACTCAACACAGGCGCTGTGGTCAACCAACATTTCAACTCCTCAAAAGCTCGCGCGCACTCCGGCGTCCAAACGAACTTATGCTCATTCCTCGTCAAAGTAGTGAGAGGTAACGCTATCCGCGAGAAGTTCTCTACGAAGCGCCTATAATAGCCGGCAAGCCCCGGAAAGCTCCGGACTTCCGCTACCGTAGAAAGCTCAGGGCACTCTCGTATCGCAACAATCTTCGCCAGATCCACTGCAATACCTTCCCCACTCACTATATGACCGAGGAATGCCACTGAGGACAACCAAAACTCGCACTTCGAGAACTTGGTGTACAATTGATTCCTCCTTAGCATCTCCAAAACCAAATGAAGATGCCTGAAGTGATCTTCCCTACTATGCGAGTACACCAAAATATCGTCGATGAAGATGATCACAAAATGGTCCAAGTACTCCTTGAAGGTCCTGTTCATCAAATCCATGAACACTGACGACGCATTCGTCAGCCCAAAGAGCATGATCGTAAACTCGTAATGCCCGTATCTTGTACTGAACGCTGTCTTAGAGATATCACTCTCCCTTATCCCCAACTAATAGTAACCAGACTTGAGATCCAACTTAGAGTACATCGTCGACCCAACCAACTGATCAAAAAGATCATCGATCCTTGGGATTCGGTACTTTTACTTTTTCGTTAGCTTGTTTAACTCCCGATAATCAATACAAAGTCTCAAGCTCCCATCCATCTTCTTTATAAAGAGGACCGGTGCGCTCCAAGGCGATGAACTTGGACGCACAAACCCTTGCTCCAATAACTCTTGAAGTTGCACCTTCAGCTCCTCCATTTCCTTAGGCGCTAGCCGATACGGAGATCGTGACACAGGATTTGCACCTGGAACTAGCTCAATAGTGAAATCTATCTTCCATTGAGGCGGGGCTCCAGGAAGATCTGCGGGGAACACATCAGTGTATTCAACTACCACTGAAATACTATCCAATGTAGGCTTTGGTTTTGCAACCTCCACTAGTGTAAAGAACAGCTTTGCACCAGCACGAACCGCCTTCATCACCTGAAGAGCAGATATCAACGTCTTGCTCGACCCTTTCAAGCCCGTAAAAGTCGTCTCACGACTTGCTCCCAACTTAACTTCCTTGCGACCACAATCAATATAGGCTTGCTGCTTCGAGAGCCAGTCCATGCCAAATATAACGTCGAACTCCACCAACGGTAGTAACGATGCTTGCAGATCGAACTCTTGATTCCCAATGCGAATCTTAACACCGCAAATTTTATCTGCGCGCATCGAACACCCATTCGGTAACAAAACATCCAACTTGTCCTTTGCCATCGAAGAAGGTACTCCGAGGCACGATATGAATCCTTCGGACAAGAAGGAGTGTGAAGCTCCCGTATCAAAGAGTGCTCTCGCCGGAAACTCACAAATCAAAACAAATCCTAAACAAGCAGTGGTAAGGTAACATACGCATAACAAGTATTTAAACAAATTTAACTTGCTACAAATTAAACTGTACCTGTCACCACATCCGCTTGTTTGATGGCCTCTTGTTGGCAAAGATTATAAACCCTTGGTTGAGCCGGAGCATAATGGGACACGGTTGACTCCATCGCCTTGCCCTTCTCTTCATAATTTGCTCCCGACTTTTTCTCGGACTAGGGACGTCCGCTCCAACAATCATGGGCAAAGTGCCCTGGCTTCCCACAAGTAAAACATGCACCCGGGGTCCGACCTGTAGTCGCCCCAGAAGCACCGGAAGAAGGAGCTGGACCCGAAGTCCTAGCCTTCTTAAAGAATTTACGGTACACAGACTTTGAGGTAGTCGACACCTTGAACTCAGATTTCTTATCACCCAAGCTTTTCTTCGCTTGAACATTCTTCATGTCCTTCTCCAAGGACCGGGCCGTGTTGACCAAGGTCAAGAAACCCTGCGTCATCGGCCCCGAGAGTAGTAGCCTCAAGTAATCTCTTAGACCTTCGTAGAAACGGTTGGTCTTACGCTCCTCATCCGCGATGGTAGAGCTAGCATACCGACCCAACCTAGTAAACTCGTGGAGATACTCATCCACGCTACTCTCTCCTTGTACCAACCTCTGGAACTCATTCTCCAAAGCTATCCTCTGAGTCGAAGGGAGGTACCTAGCCAAGAACAGTCTCGAGAACTCCTCCATCGAGACGTCTGTAAGTTGCCTTCCTCTCAATAGATGCAGCTCCAAACCCTCCCACCACAGCCTAGCATCTCCATCCAACAGGAACGTAGCTATAGTGGTCATCTGCTACTCCTCCGTCTCCGTCGCTGTCAAGACTCCCTTCACACGGGAGAGCCAGTCTTCAGCTTGAGATGGGGTTCCCAACCTCGAGAATACCGGAGGATTAAAGCTCATGACATGTTTGAGCTGTCTCTCGGTCGCCCTCCTTGGCACCAACGGCTCCACTACTACCTGCTCCACTCTTCTCGGCTCAACCTCTGGAAGAGGTACATGCTCCATCGCAGGAGCGGGCTACTGCATTTGCCATATAGGCTGCGCATTGATCATGACAAACACTGCTTCGGCCACCAATCGTATGGTCTCAGCCGATGGAGGTGTTGCAGGAGCATCATTTGGTGCACTACTAGCCTCAAAAACTCGGCGTTCCGACGGCCCAGCACCGCTACTGGTCACCTATAGTGGTACAAAACACCGTTAAGCGACCAAACAAAATTGAAAAACGCAATTATAGGAACGCGCAGGTTCCTCAAACACGTGTATTTTTCATTCCT
The DNA here is from genome assembly GCA_039583875.1 of Platanthera guangdongensis. NCBI lineage: Eukaryota > Viridiplantae > Streptophyta > Magnoliopsida > Asparagales > Orchidaceae > Platanthera > Platanthera guangdongensis. The sequence continues at coordinate 42,332,363 of CM077159.1, read as the reverse complement.
AAGAGGACATTCATGGGTTCTTTTGATGTTATAACGATGACGCACATAGATGTGCTCATCACCCCTTAAAAAGAATTCGCCCATGAATTCATATTAAGCCTGACCGAAACCAGTAGGCTGATACCAAATTGTAACACCGCATATCCGTCACATAGCATATAACAGTAGGTCCGGCCGGGGCCCGGCGCCATATACCACAGACAGACCGGGTGGTTACTCAATGGAAACCATCCAACCAATCCAACGTCCTACACAGAGCATTCTAGCGGAAGAAATTAAAATTGTAGCATTAATAAAGAACCCAACACTAGCATGAATGTCCACTAATACGGCAAGAGGAATGAAGTACAAATACACAAGTACATGCCTTAAGACCTTACAATTGTTTTTCTCAAATTAGATGTTTTCAGACCTCGGCACGCAGGCCAGCCATACATGAATAAAAGAAGACACTCAAAATTAGGCCTTCGAGGGCCGGCTCAGCAACTTGGGATTTAGCCCGCTATTTACCGCTCGACTCCGCTGCACCTGCAAGCACAATCCACCGCAACGGTGGCAAACCAAAGCAACGGTCAGCAATACTGACCAAATTATAACGATCCCACCCCCAATTCGGGGCGGCAATGCTCCTTCCCTGCTGTTTATTAGCATAACCAAGCAGTATATATATATACATTGCATCACAGGCGTTGGCACGCACGACCACACGCCCCGTGCACTCAGGGCACATTCTCGGTGAACCGGTCAATGTCACGTCAATTTAAGCCATAGACACCCTGGTCTCACCACCGCCACTTTGGCGGCCAAACTATGAGCATTTTGTCTTCCCGGCATGAGTCACGTCAATTTAAGCCATAGACCGGCAAAGACCCTCATCTATGCCAACGGCTCACACCGAACGACATAGAACGGGTACGGTTCCGCCTAACCCGTGCTCACATCGCAACGACAATTTAAGCCATATGCGCGAGTCAAACTTCTCCTGAGTCCCGTTTCCATCACACACTTCACATAACCCGGTTATGTTCAAATTGGCTCTTAGGCCACCATGTTGGCAGAATTACGTATCTGCCCAGTTTTCCGGGTGCACCTTGGAGTTAATCTCCAAGGCTCCCTGCTGCAATCTACCACGTAGAAAACCCGAAAAACAACCAATCTCACGGAGTCTTCTCCGACCATTTATGCAATGCAACATCACCGATCCAGACCAACTTGTCCGGGTAGGCTTCACACATCATGCCTATATCCGTTCTCGATTACGGACTCTACATGTACTCAACGGGGACTATTCATGTCTACCTGAAGGAACGCCTCAAACTCACCGCAAACTCGCGAGAGCGGGCTTCCCTATGCAAAAAAAGTAGAGCTTCACATGCTCAAGTAGAGAATCGTTACCCTAGCGTTCTTCCTTGGCGCCATGGAAATGTAAGCGGATGAAAAGCACCACACTCTCGTTGCCTCCGTGGATCCGAAGTCGATTCGCGATTTGGAGCTCCGAATCTCCGCCGGTGACCGGATCTAGGCTTCTTCTTCGTCCTTTGCTCTCCCCTCTCTCTTGACTTAGAAAGAGAACCACTCAAGTGAAATGAGGGTTTCAAAGTCCCAATCCCGGGTATATCCCAGTAGGAACAAACCCCAACCGTCGGATCCCAAAATAAGGAAACGAATGGCTACGATTCGTAGCTGAAAAGTAAAACCTGGGCCGAACACGGCCTGCGACACGCCCATGTTCAGGGCCGTGCCCCTCAATTGCCATCAAAATCAACGCATTACGAAAATTACACGGGTCCCGACACGCCCTTGTTTAACCTGACACGCCCATGTTCCAACTGACACAGCCGTGTGGTTGGCCGTGTGCCCCCATCGACACAGCCCCGGAAATAACTCAAGACTCACACGGGTCTTGGACACGCCCGTGTCCTATTTGACACGCCCGTGTCAAACCCGAACACGCCTGGCTCCAGGCCGTGTTCACTGTCTCGACACTTCGTCGAACGAAGTTCTCCGACCACCTGACACGGCCTTGGACACGCCCGTGTCCTAGGCCATGTTCCGTTTCTCGACATTTCGTCGAGCAGAAAATCATCGACTTCCCTGACAGATCGTCGACACGAGCTCGACACGCCCTGAGACACGCCCGTGTCTCAAGCCGTGTTCGTTGCTTGACGATCGTCGACTCCAAAAATTCTTCGACCTCACGGCCAAATCGTCGACTCGAGCCTGACATGCCCTGGGACACGCCCGTGTCCCAGGCCGTGTGCCCCCTGCCAAATTCCAGATTTGGCCCAAAACGCCTCCCGTCGCTCTTTTGAGTTTCGGGGCATTACATGCAATAATGCTCAATTTTCGGGGATGGCATGTGAAGACCCCATCTTCACCTGGTAGAGTTCTCCAAAATTTGTGGGATGTTCCGATATACCGGTATCCCCGATGATACAGTGAAGTTGAGGTTATTTCCATTTTCTGTTTGGGACAAAGCTAAGGCAGCTCTGCAACATTCCCTTGGGAGCTGTTGCAACTTAGGATGCATTGTCATCCAAGTTCCTTGCAAAGTTCCACTCAGTGGATAAAATCGTTAGTTTGAGGAGAGATATCACCACCTTCCGTCAACATGATCAAGTGACTCTGGTCGAGGCTTGGGAGAGATTTATGGACCTCCTGCAGAAGTGCCCTCAACACGAGTTCCAATCATGAAACTTGGTTGAGAATTTTTACTTTGCTATTGATCCAAACTACTGAGCTACGATCGATGTTGCTGCTGGAGGGACATTAATGAATCACACTCTTGAGGACGCACTCAAGATCTTTCAAGATAATTCTTCTCACAGTTCCTTATGGATGACTTGTGGGAATGCCCGAGGAGTACACGGGGATTATTTGAAGTGAACACTACAGTGCGCCCAGCTGATGGGGCGCCATCGCCACTTGAGAACATTGCATTGCTGTAGAGGCCCTCCTCTACTTCTGCTCAGGTGATGGCCATCTCATGCCAAGGTTGCAGTAACCCTACACTCCATGCTTATGAGTGTACCGCTGGTGAGATATCTGCTAACTTCTTGAATTTGAATGTAGACGAAAGTACGAATTTTATTAATAACCCAAATCGGGTCGTGCCACTTTCCAATACTTATAACCCGGGTGTGAGAAACCACCCAATTTTTTCTTAGAATCAAAATGCTTCTGGCCAACAATGATAACTAGGGCAACATCAATTTGATGCTCAAGCCTCTGGGAGCCAAACGAGGCCGCCACAACTGGGTTATGGTCAAGGGGCCCTCGTGCAAAGAAGAAGTGCGTTGGAAGATATGATTGAAAAATTTGTGTAGATGACCCAATTCAGTATGGCCAACCAAATAACATCTTTGAGAAACTTGGAGACGCAATTGGGCCAATTGGCCCAAGTGCTATCCGAGCGTGCTCAAGGCTCCCTTCCCATCACTACTAAAAAGAATTTTCATGAGTAAGGGAAGAGTCTTTCCGAGCCTACCAGAGGCGCTGAGAGTGATATGGTTGTTAAGTGTAAGATTAACGATGATGACACCATTGTATTGTGTGATTTTGGATCGTCACACAACATTCTTGCGTTGTAAGATGTTTATAAATTCAATTTGAATATTAGTATTGACGAACCAACATCGCTTGTCCTTGCTAATGGGGCGATGATGGAGACAGAAGGTATTGTTAAGGAGGTCGAGGTTGTACTTGTTAAAATTCCTCAAGATGATCATAGAGATCGCTCTGATACAAAGTAAAACTTTTAAAGCTATCAAGATGTCACCTTGATTAAGCGGAAAACGGGAACCGGGCGCAAGAACACTTGATGCGCGCGAAGCCCGACTCTGATTTATCTAGTGAGCATGGTGGGTTTGGATTTCGCGCGGAAAAGTTAGGCAAGTGCACATATCACAAGTAGTATAGGATATTCGGGGGAATATCGAGATCGTATACTTCCCGGGGACGGGTTGATTATCTCTACTCCTCCCAAAAAGACTATTATCTTACCGAAAAATTTAAGTTGTCGGATTAACAAATTAAAGTGGTTGAGAAGAAAGCGCTGAAAATAGATTGAAAAAGATCGATGAAGAAAAACACTCGGTATTGAATTACGTTAGGACTAAAATAGGTTTATATAACTAGAGATCCTAGGTTTCAATTCAATTAAAGTGGAAACTGGCCGTAGAGGTTCCAAAAGAATGAGCTCACCTATCTGTAGGACTATCACTCACCTGAACATTAAGACTATTCGACCGGGCTCTCGTCCAACAAAGGATTCCTCTTAATGCCCACTTTATGCTAAGAAACCGCTATTGTGGGGGAGACCCAATCCGGAAGAATTCCTCGTCTCCTCTCTCGAGGTTTAGTGCGAAGCTCTCTTTACCAAAGGTTGATCAGTCCATACGCACGACCTCTCGACTAGCTAGCATCTGGATAACAAAAATAGAGCCCACACATCGATATGTGGTTCTTCGCGTCGTATACCCGGGTTAAACGTTAAGTTCTTAATTAAATAGAAAAACAAGATCACTAATTATTTAAAACGATTTTTATGTCACAATGCTCTTTTATACCGAGGGCTAAGAGCGATTAGCCACACATCGGAATGGGGACGACTTTATGAGTTTGGTGAGGCGTGAGTTTAAAACTAAACGCTGAAGGGTTACAAAAAAGGACATAAAATAATCTATCATTAGAAAGAGAAAAGCTTTACAAAAAAGGAACGCACGCACTCGACCAAAGTCATAAATAAAAGAAAAGGCTAAGTTATAAAAAAAAAGAAAATTACATAATTGAAATTACAAGTCCCACTCAAACAAGTAGGTGGAAATTTACAAGTCCTACTCAAACGAGTAGGCGGAAGATGACAAGTCCTTATCAAACGAGTAGGCGGGAAATTGAAGCATTAAAATGACAAGTCCTACACAAACGAGTAGGCGAGAAATGAAAAGTTCTACTGAAACGAGTAGGTGAGAAATTAAAGCTGAAAATTGCAAGGCCTACTCGAACGAGTAGGCGGGAAATGACAAGTCCTACTCAAACGAGTAGACGAGAAATGACAAGTTCAACTCAAACGAGTATGCGGGAAATGACAAGTCCTACTCAAACGAGTATGCGGGAAATGACAAATCCTACTCAAACTAGTAGTTGAGAAATTAAAGCGGTAAATTGCAAGTCCTACTCAAACGAATAGACGGGAAATGACAAGTCATACTCAAATGAGTAGGCGGGAAATTAAAGCTGAAAATTGCAAGTCCTACTCAAACGAGTAGCCAGGAAGTGACAAGTCCTACTCAAACGAGTAGACGGGAACTAAAAGCAGTAAAAGCTAGCTCATAAACGCACACACTCTACTTGAATGAAAGCAAGTAAAAGCTAACTCATACACTCTCACACACATGCAAAAAGGAGAAAATCAAATTGATCGAAAAATGAAAACGCATACATTTTTAACGTTAAAATTTACTGAAAATGTATAAAAAGTAGAAATAAAAATATTTGTAGCAAAAGAGTTTTCATATAAATGCAAAAATCAACGAGTTTGAAAAATTAAAATAACAACTAATCCATTCTTATAACTTTGTAAAAATGCTTAAAAAATGGAAGAAAGTTTAAAAGAACCAAAGGTTTTACAAGCTAAAAATACCTAAGTAAAAAAGATAAAAACCACTTTAAATCCATTTTTATAAATTCATAAGAATGAATGAAAAACATAAAAATCCTGAATCTAAACAAACCTAAGGGACATGATAAGAAAAACTATAACAACAACTAGTGAGTTTGAAGAAATCTTCAATGAAGCTAAGCAATTTGATGATTTGAAAACATAAATACCACAAATCGAACACACACACACACACACACACACACACACACACACCCATATAAAAAAATAAAAACGAAGATATATAAGATTGCTGAAAGAGAGACACTCAGAGACATTCCAGTACAATATAAGGATGAAAAAAAACCAACAAATTTTATTAAGTAGAAAGTCTGATTACAAAAGCTAAAACAAACACAAAGATGAGGGGGGAAAATTATCCTTACATAGCACAAAAAACCCTTCTAGCAGCAGCCCAACAGCAAAATGAATCAAAAGTTTGAACCCTTGGACCTTACAAAAAACATCTATTTATAGGTAAAAGTTTTGAGATTACACGCCCAGGTCACAGACGTGTAGGGGGGGGGGGTCGGTCTATTCTACGTGGAGGTCATGGGCGTGACCCTGCGGTCACGGGCGTGTAACATGGGCGTGACTGGCAGAGCGTCGAACCCTTGCTTCGCTGGTGACATCTTGTCTTGAAATTTGAGGCATTCACAGGCGTGCGTCGAGTAGACACAGGCATGTATGGAAGGTTTATCTGGCAAAGGCATCGAGTCCTTGCCTCGTTGGTGACGTCTTGTCTGGAATAGATGGGGTGGTCACGGGCGTGACCAAATTGACACGGGCGTGACAGAAAGTGCGTTGAACGTCGTTCATCGAACTGGAGGCGTTGAGCGTTGAGTGGCGTGACACGGGCATGTAAAGTTGGACACGGGTGTGTCTTGAGCGTTGAGTGTCGACTTGCAGCGTTGAGTGTTGACTGGAGTTGAGTGTTGACTGGCATTGAGTGTTGACTGGCGTTGAGTGTTGACTGGCATTGAGTGTTAACTGGCGTTAAGTGTTGACTGGCGTTGAGTCAGCTGGCGTAACACGGGTGTGTTGGACTGAACACGAGCGTGTCATACGGTACACGAGCGTGACTTGACTTTGGCATTGCAGGAGGAAACTTTGTATTGGAATCAAAGTGACACGCCCAGGTCACAAACGTGACAAGGAGGTCACAGGCGTGTACTTTGGTTTTTTCAACTTTTTCTGTAAAATTTCAGAAAATAAAATGAAGACTAAGTTAGAGGAGTATATACAAAAAATGAACATTTTATTTCATAAAAATAACTAAAAATTATAAAAATAAACTGAAATGACCAAAATAAAGTACGTAGAAATACGAATATTTACAACTCATCAACACTCAACCATAAACCAAGCTCAATAAATCAGAAATAACAAAAGGCAACAAACAAGTCTTGTATTATCAACAATCTTCTTTACAATGCAGGACATACATGACGAGACATGATTCACCGATGTACAAAGGAAGAACATACAAACAAAACAAGAACAACAAGCCAGGAAGATTGCCTTAGAGACCGTCGAGACCACCGAGACCGCCAAGCTTCTGCTGCACTGAACTGAACTACGGAGTCCGCATAGACCGCAGATAACCTGTTATTCTGCTGGACAACTTTATCCGCTCTCTGCAAGCTGACTGACTGTAGAAGTTGCCTAACTGCCAGAGTCCGCAAACAAAGCAGCTGCCGAACTGAAAGAATTGACCGCCGAGACCGGTGGACAAGTTATTGAACTGGGAAAGCTGAAGGAGAGAAGGCTGGTTTCCCACAATCGCGACCTGCTGCAAACCGCTGATTGATAAACTCAAGCTCCACTGATCTTTGACCACAGTCAGCACCAAAATCCTGTCTTCTCAGTGCTAGCCGCACAACCTGCAAACAACAACCTGGTTATCCTTCTGAAATCACGCGGACAAAAAATCTGAGGCCGCATTAATTAACCCGCTTTTAACTTACTGTTCATTCAGATTCTTTTGATGTCACAGGGGGTCCTATTTATAGGCACGAAGAGGAGTGTGTTCACCTCCTAGTAGATAGAAACACCACCCCAGCCCGCAGCTAGCACAGAGCAGTCTGCCCAGTCTACATGGACAAGGCCGTACACCAGCCTATCCGTCTGTCATTAATGAAGGCGGGATAGAAGTTAGTCCGCATCCCTGTGGACACAGCTTCAGTCCGCTCGCGCTTGCGGACACCAATCCCGTCCGCATATCCTGAGCTCGCAGCCAAGGCACACAAGGCTAACTGCCAAACACGGTGGACAGAGATATCAGTCTGCGCAGACTGCGCGACCTCCCGGACTGAGCCATCTCGCACAATCCGGCGAACTCCGGCGCCAGTCCACTCTAACCGGCAAACTCCGCGATTTCCACCATTCGCGCCACCAGAGGTATACCAAGGCACTCTCCATGCCGACCTCCAAAGCTCTGGTCCTGTCCGCAACCCGGACTTTGCAAACTCTACACAAGCCTTATTTTGCTGGTCTTGACGAGCTCTGCGGATAGCAATCCTATCCTCCCGGTTACGTTTTGGGAACAACCTGCCTGCTGACCACAAAACTGCTTGGCTAGCCACCACCTCTGTCTGCATAGTCAGCGCAGACAGACTACCCAGGCCGCCAAAGAACAAGCAAACTGCAGCAGAAATTCCGACCTAGATAATCGCCAGTCCTGTCCGCACAGGCCACACAGAAAGGTCTCCCAGGTCGCCCGGTCCACCACTTTCACTTCATGATTTTCAACACTCCCCCTTGAAGTGAAAAGCGGTGACCAGCCCCAATAGTCCCCGTAACTAAAAACATGGCCTCTCCGATAGCGTCTTCGAGGAGATGTCCGCGACAGAGTCCTCGCTCCGCATATCCCAGACCATAAGAGATCCCTCCAAAACCTCCCGAAAAGAGTCATGCATCCTTTTGCCTTCTTCTCCAACTTCAACACCCACTTGTACGTGACAGGAGTAACACCAACCTTGCGCACATGATCACAAGCCTTGTCACACCTGTGGGAAGTCATCTCCTCATCCTTGGCGCTTTCCCCCTCCTTTACTCTAGTGATGCCTTCAAAGCTAGAGGGCTTTCGCTCGATTTGAGGGCCTGAGAAGAAACAAGAGATTGAGCTCACCGTATGTCCTTCACAATATCGAGCTGATAGATTGGTGATCCTCTTTGACCTACGAAGAGCCTGATCACGGCTAACCACCTCCGCTTCTCCTTCTAAACTAGCTCTGTTCTCGGGCAAACCCGAAATAATGCTCCCCTTGCATTCTGAACAAGAAGCCATCGCACTGGAACTAGAAGAACCTAGAGCATTGCTCCCCTGCTTCCTGAACCAGAAGCCTCCGCTCTTGAACTAGAACCACCTGGAACATTGCTCCCCTGCTTACTGAACCAGAATCCTCTGCCCCGGAGCTAGAACAACCTGGAGCTCCTAGTTACACATGCAGCTCCATCAGAAGATCTTTAATAGCAGCCTCCTTCAGCTCACTGTCTCACCTGCTCTCCTTTAGCTCCATATATGTGCTACCTCCATATAACTTCAGTTCATCAAAGACAATTTCTCTGGACATGATGAACTTCTTAGTCGCAGTATCCATACACTTCCATCCCTTATTCTGCTCATCATAGCTCACAAAAATAAGCTTCCTCATCTTTGCATCCAACTCTGTCCTGTGAGCATTCAGAACGTGTACATAACAGGTCGACCTGAACACCTGAAGGTGTTCCACGCCGGGTATCTCCTTGAACATCAGATCAACCAGAGACTTCATGTTGATCGGACTCAGAGGCATCCGATTTATGACATACGCCGCGCAAGCCATCCCTTCTGCCCAAAAAGCCTTAGGAATGCCTTTCCATGAAGACAACACTTGTAGATCTTCATCAAATGACGTATCTTCCGATCTGCTACTCCACTTTGCTGTGGAGTATGCCGACAAGAAAGCTCTTTCTGGATTCCGTGCTTCCTGCAAAAGTTAGAGAACATGGTTGAATCAAGTTCACCTCCATTGTCCGTTCTAAACTTCTTGATCCGTAGGCCAAGCAGACCCTCCAAAAGTTTGTTGAACTCCACAAACAAACAGAATGCGTCCGACTTCTCCTCCATAAAGTACACCCAAGTGTACCTCGTATAGTCATCAATCAACACTAGCATATACCTGCTGCCTCCAAGACTTGCGTTGACGGTCGGTCCCAACAGCTCACCATAGATGCACTCCAATGGTTGAAAACACCCTGTCTGCGACTTATCAAACGTGAAGTGATAAGCCTTACAGTGTTGACATCCCACGTAAACATGACTATCGCTGAAGGATGACAACCTAGGAAAGCCTTTCACAAGGCTCCTTTCCGCCATTGCTTTCAACTTATCCATCCCGACATGTCACATTGTTTCATGCCAGATAGCTACACTATCATTGACCCTCATCCGATCAACATAAGAACTTGCTGAAGCCACAACCATGTTCTCATTCCTTATCCCTATATGAGCGATGTTCGCCGACTGAAAGATAACCTTGCAGTCCTGCTTGAAGTGGCCAGGCTAGTTGCATCTATAACACCTTGGCCCTTCCTTCCTCTTCCCATCAAGCCTAGGAGCACACCTCTCCTCTTGCTGATATGAAGTAGAAGGTCCCTCACCAGCAGCCGCCTTCTTCTTCGTGTCCCATCTCTTTTTCTTCCCTAAGAATAGAGCCTCACTGTCTCCTCTAGAGACAGTCGTACCAGCCATCTGCCTTGCTAAGCTTTCCTGCGAAGCCAGCAAGTTCTCCAACTCTAACAACGATGGCTAAGTGGCCCAGCCTTGAACAGATGTCACAAAGGCCACATACTCCTTCCGCAAGCCACAGATGATGTAACTCTTGAGCTTTGCCTCTGAAATAGGCTCATCAGTGTCCAACCCTGATATCTCAGTGCACAAGTTCTTCATTTTCAGGAAGAATGACAAGATAGACAAGTCTTCCTGAGTGGCTCTCGCTAACTCATTATCCAAGAACTGTAGTCGCGGTACATTCTTCTTATTGAACAACCCATCAAGGGAAGTCCAAACCTCAGCAGCTGATCGACATCCAAGGATGTGATCAAAGAGGTCCGTTGAGATAACCTGCTTTAGAGTAAACTCAGCCTTTGCAATAGTTTTCCTCCATGCTTTCACATGTTCAACATCTCCAGTAGCCGCATTAACTTCTTGCTTGTCGTCACCACAGACGACCTCATAAAGATCCTCACCCAGAAGATAGCTTTCCATGCACGACCTCCACTTCTTAAAGTTGGTCGGCGTTAAAAGCTCAATACCAAGACCTCTTGCTAACCCACCTTCCATTGCAACAACAACTGGTCTATTAGCTTCCAGAAGCACCAAACACAACTGATGGTTGATCACTGCTCAAACCTCTGTTCCCTCTGATACCATGTTAAAATTCCTCAAGATGATTAGAGAGATAGCTCTAATACCAAGTAAAACTTTCAAAGCTATCAAGATGACACCTTGCTTCAGAGTAAGTTAACCCACGTTCAACTTACTGTTCAATCAGATTCTTATGATGTTACAGGGGGGTCCTATTTATAGGCGTAGAGAGGAGTGTGGTCACCGCCCTAGTAGATAGAAACACCACCCCAGCCCGCAGCTAGCACAGAGCAGTCCTCCCAGTTCGCATGGACAAGGCTGGACACTAGCCTATCCTCCTGTCATCAACGAAGGCTGGATAGAAGCCAGTCTGCATCCCTGCGAACACAGCTTCAGTCCGCTCGCACCTGCGGACACCACTCCCGTCCGCATATCCTGAGCTCGCAGCCAAGGCACACAAGGCTAACTGCCGAACACGGTGGACAGAGATATCAGTCCTCGCAGACCGCGCGACCTCCCGGACTGAGCCATCCCGCACAACTGGGCGAACTTTGACGCTAGTCCGCTCTAACCGGCGAACTCTGCGGTTTCCACCATCCGCGTAACCAGAGCTTGACCAAGGCACTCGCCATTCTGACATCCGAAGGTCTTGTCCAGTACGCAACCCAGACTTCACGAACTCTACACAAGTCCGCAGCTTGCCGGCCTTGGAGAGCTCCGCGGATAGCAATCCTATCTGCCCGGTTACTTTCTAAGAACAACTTGCCTGCTGACCACAAACTGGCCTGGCCAGCCACCACCTCTGTCTGCATATCCCGTGCGGATAGACCGCCCAGGCCGCCATAGAACAAGCCGACTGTAGTAGAAATGCAGACCCGTCTCACCTCCAGTCCTGTCCACACAGGACGCGCAGACAAGTCTCCCAGGTCGCCCAGTCCACCACTTTCACATCATGATTTTCAACAGTACTAGATGGAGCTGTTGTGGTCATCGAATTCCAAGTTCTGGGACCAGTGGAGAACGACTCCATACCAATTTTGGGGCTCCCGTTCTTAAAAGAGAGGTGCGCCACTCCATGCATCGCTAATGGGTGTGTGTCTTTACCGACTAAGGAGACACACCCATCTTCCCCATCTAGTGCTTCTGAGGTCCTTAGTATTTTTGAGGGAGTTCATGATGAATCTGTTGTTATTTCTAATTTGATTTTCAGTAATGATGATTACAGTTCAGAGAGTGAAGTTCATGTCAAGGTAGATGTGCAGGAGGAGATGACGAATGAAGTGAAGATGCTTGAAGAAGTGGTTGTGTTGGTGAATTTTGGTGCTGCTTCGGATAGCAAGGTTGTGAAACATAATGACGATGAAGAAGAATGAAGCGATATAGGAGCAAGTTTTGGTGTTGAGGCGGCATCTGATGTTGCAAGCACTTTAGTTAATTCTGATGTTGCTAGGGTTGTGCCCAAACAATGTAAACACGTCCAATGGGCTAATCTTTTACCTATGGGGGTAAGGAGATGATGCATATTGTTGCTTCTGCTAAGACTGAATTTGTTCTGGATCATGTGATTGGTGATCAATGGCGCTCCCCCACTGCGAAGAAGAAGAAAAAGGAAGAGTTGCTGCGCGCATCGCATTTCACGGCCCTCTGATGCGAGAAGGAAGATGTTAGAGGCAGAGGAATTAAATCTTCCCTGGGCTCTAAAGCTTTCGCCTCCTGCCCATCTCGTGTGGCGGGGGAGAATCACCATAAGTCGGCTTACAACTGATGAGTGAGGGCTTTCTGGGTCGGTGTGTTTTGTGTTGTTCCCTAGTTTTTGTGTGTGTGTGGATGTTCAGTATTGCTATTTTCATTTTATTAGCTTAGTTTGTGTCATTACTAAAAACTTTATTATATAACTGGTTAATATAGGTATTTACCTTAAGGATGGTAAAGAAAAAGGCTCTTAGGAGACAACCCAATCTTCTTTATTGCTTACTTGCATCTCTTATTATGTTATTATTGCTTTTGTTGCGCCGATCTTCTTCTTGCAGGCGCAAAGGTGTTTTTGCGGCGGGTGTGGATCGTCTTCAAAGTTTAATGCCAAACTTCTGGTATGCTCATTTCTGAGCATGTGTAACATCTCTTCCTCAGTTCATTTATCTGCACTTCTTGGCATTATCCTGTACTGCATTGGTTTGATTAATTTTGGGGGGAGTGGTATTGCGTGTTATTCGTGCACGTGCACATTGCACAACATACTAGAAGTACTTTTTTCTTTATTTTTATTATTGTTTTTTTCATATTCTTTGCAAACCATATCACCAACTTGTGTGCGTGCTTAATCATTAGCCTGTCATGAGCTAGCTCATTCTTTCGTGGGTGATTTAAAAATCACAGTGTTAGCTTAGGATTGTGAGACATGGTAAAATGTTAACTCATGTAGTGCTCCTAGTCGAGTGCTCATGTCTCATTTAAAAATTTGTGTAGATTTAATTTCTTCTTATGCTTTTAGTTTATTTTTTTCTATTAGCATAGATTTTTTTTACTCAGCTCAAAATTAGTGAATCAGGTTGTGAATCAAACAGTAGTGTAGGACTGCGTGTAGACATTCGTTAGCCTCATACTGCTCGAGTCGGGAGGAAGGATTATTTCATTTGGTTGCTAAGAACTTACCCCAAACTAATCTCAAAGCATGGGTACACGATTAGTCAAGCGCGCAAGTGTGATATAGGCCATCATATTTGGCCCGATTGAGCCTTGTGCCCATTCCTATCATTCTATCCTTATTCGCCCCATTGTGCCTACCCATCATTTGATTCAGCTCCATTTCATCTCACCAAAGCCTAAATGTCGATTCTAGTTGCACACCCAAACTTGAGCTTCATATTTTATTTTATTTCAATTTCGAGGTGGTGATGTTGTGTTATCTAATTGTGGATATGTGGATGTGCTATAATGATAATATGTGTTGAATATGTTTTGAAGAAAATAAAAGAGAAAAAGAAAAAAAGAAAAAAATTATGAAAAAAATGTGTAAAGAAAGAAAAACTTAATTGAAGATGTTTATGAGTTGATTTTTGTGGAGCATGTGGTGCACACACCATATAGTTGAATCCAAGTCTGGGGGTATGGTGTATCCGTATTTATTTTGTGGTGCTCAAGGATAGGCATTGGGTTAACACGTTTAGGTTTAGTGCGTGAGACATCATTTTTATCATTTGTTTACCTCACCTAAACCCAACCCCCGCTCTTAACCTAAAGTCCTATTGATTTTGAGCGCTTGAGTCAAATCAGTGTCGTGGAGAGAGTGTGAACATGCGAGCGTATGGTCACCAACATTGATGAATTTTTTTTGGAGATTTTCCTGAGACCCGGTCTTTGGCAATGCTCACCTTATCGTTTAGTCTACTTCATCCTACTCATGACCCGATGATTCACCGTGATTTAATTTTTGAGTAGAAGTAATATATTAATACGCTCCTAGAAAATTTTAAACTATTACGTATATATTAATACGCTCCTAGAAAATTATAAACTATTACGCTCCTATAAAAATATCTACTATTTTTCTTTGTGTGTGCGTATACGACCTCACATGATACTCTGTATTTACAATTACTTAGCCAGTGTAACAACCCCATCCGTTCATATAATATATACTAGAAGGTCCGGTCGGGGCCCCACAGCATATACCACAAAAGAGACGATGAAGCTACAGAGTGATACCAGAATAGCGCAGCGCACCTAACACATTGCATTCTAGCGGAAGCCTATCACACTATACTTGAACTCCTCACTTGAATGTCCAAAATATAAAAATGCCACATTTTATACATTATAGGAATGTCTTACAACATACATAAAGAGTTGGCCTTATGACCTTACAGAGCTTTCAAACAGTGGCCCAAACATTGGCACGCAGGCCGACCACATCAAAGGAAAACATAACATTATATCCAAATTAGCCTTCGAGGACTAACAGCAGCAGCAGCAGCTAAAGCAGCATGGACATCAACCCTTTTTCGTCCCGCTTGGCTCTCCAGCACCTGTACAGGGACAATCCACCCAACGGTGGCAAACAAAGGCAACGGTCAGCATTCAGCTGACCAAATTATAACGACCTACCCCTTTCTCGGGGCAGCGGTAATCTTCCTTGCAGGCATAGCATATCACAAGCATGTATATATCTATATCTCATATAATGTACTTTCACGCACACATTCCATCACAACCGTCAGCCACCCGGCCCGGCAGTCCGTGCACTCAGGGCACATTCTTGGTGTACTGGCAAACTAGTTGCCCACCACCGTATCAGGGTCACAGCCCAACGACAACTCACTTGAGCATTTACTCCATGGCGTGCAGCCGGAGTTTTATAGTCTTAGTGAACCGGGAGTGGCCCGTAGCCCCCCATTGTATCACAGCACGTAGGCCTAAGACTCTTGCTATGCGCTCCAACAGACTGCACTTTCTGGTCTCACGTCAGACGAACATAACACAGGTCGGATCCTCCACCCCCCGTTGCTCAAATCGCCTTTCCATCATCGAGTACGGAGTACTCGCGGCTAAATATTTGCGCGGGTAGGTCTCACCGATCCTGTTCTGGCATTCAAGCCTGGGCATAACTCTTACACCCATTCTCTCACAACATTAGTGAGTCTTTCCTGGGCACACCAGTACTTCCTGCTACTCTCTTCACAGGTGGAAACTGCAAATAGCACAAATGTCAGGGGCCTTTCCTGGCTACCACGCCAGTACTTCCTGTTACTCTCTTCACAGGTGGACTCCCTATGAACATTAAGCATTACAAAGGGTATTTCCTAGAATTCCCATCAAGTACTTCCTGTTACTTCCCTTCATAAGTCGAACCCAACAACACAAGCATCACAAGCATTCTACGGGTATTTTCCTGGACTACCACTCTAGTAATTCCTGCTACTTCCTTTAACAGGTCCAACCTGTCGACTCCTAAACTACACGTTTATCACAAAGTATTCTCTGGTTCGTATGCAACATCACCAATCCAGACCAACCTATCCAGATGGGCTTCACACAGCAAGCCTATTCCGTACTCCATTTCTGGATCTATATGCCAACAAAGGGGATTCCATGAATCAACCCAAAAGACTCCCAACATTAGCCACCCTTTGATGGGGGAATCATGCATATGCCAAAAAGGAATCCTTCACATGGCTAAGAAGAAAGGTCGTTACCCTTGAAGACCGTTTCGGCGCCATGAAATCCTAGCTGGATCAAAAGAACCGCAAAAGCTTTTCCTCCGCAACGATGGCCTCGAATCTCAGCTTGACACTCTCAAGCTCCACTAAAGATCAGCCCCTCTTCTTCTTCCTCCTTCTTCCTTTCCCTTTCTCTCTCTAGAAGTTTAGAAAGATAAAGGCAAAATAAAAATGAGACTTCTTTCTCAACTCTCGGCCTTACGGAAGCAGGGAGGGATCTCAGCTGTCAATCCCAGCTGAAGAAGAATGGACGGCCACGAAAACCCGTAAAATCTTATTTTGGGTCCGACACGCCCTGTGACACGCCCGTGTCACAGGCCGTGTCACACTAAGAGGTGCACAAACTGACTTATCAAGCCTTATCCCGAAACAGGTCATGTGCAGGGTACATGACCGTGACGGCCAGGTCACACCCGTGACATAGGGCGTGTACCTCACTCGAGTCATCTTCATGACCTACTCGAGAGGACTACTCGAGTAGTTAGCTATGACACGCCCGTGTCAGAAGACCGACATGCCCGTGACAGGGTGCGTGTCACCCACTCGAGACCTACTCGAGAGGACTTACTCGAGAGAAAACTAACTACTCGAGGACTCAGATCGTACACGCCAGTGTCACAGGGATGACATGCCCGTGTCACCCCCCTTACTCGAGTACTTTTCCACCTACTCGAGAGAAAAGTGCCGACCACTCGACATAGCAGAACACGCCCTATGACACGCCCGTGTCACAGGCCGTGTACCCCATGCTCGACGAACGTCGACCGCAGTTCGTCGACCAAAAAACTCGAGTGTCGATAGGGGAGGTCACGCCCTAGGTCACGCCTATGACAAGGGGCGTGTTCCTCCCGAACACTTTGTCAAACATATTTTTCGTCGAACTCGCGACGGCTCCGCACCCGAGCAGGACACGCCCTGGGACACGCCCGTGCCCCAGGCCGTGTCACCCAAAATTTGCATGCTGAAAACTTGGGCTGTTACAACCCTCCCCTCCTACCAAAAATTTCATCCTCGAAATTTGCACACAGGAAGGCACTCAGCAATTATATAACATAAAACATCTTGTTACAATAACTTTGCACTATCCACTCAGTTACAAAAACAGCTCGGGAAATTCAGCTCGCATGGTCTGCTCTCGCTCCCATGTAAGCTCTTCATGACCGTAGTTGTCCCACCGGACTTTAACCATCCCGACCGTCATGTTCCGCAACTGTTTCTTGGCTCGATCCTCGATCTGAATGGGTCTAACTCTCGTTGTTAGACCATACTCCACCGGCACACGATCATCCGTGGTTACTTGAGCTGGATCTTTATCGGCCTTCCGAAGCACCGAGATGTGAAACACATCATGTAGTCCACCCAAGTGAAAACTCATGTCTGCCGAAAGAGCTAGCCGATACGCAACTTCTCTGATTCGCTCAACCACTTCAAATGGACCCAAATATCTTGGACTCAACTTTTTCAAATGTCGAATCCTGGATACGCCTTTGAAGGGCTTGATCTTCAAGTAGACCCAATCGCCTACCGCAAACTCCACGTTCCAGTGCTTTGCATTGTAGTACTTTGCTTGCCGATCTTGGGCTATGAGTAGCCTCTCTCGAATAGCACGAATGGTTGAGTTTGCTTCATCGACTTCATTATGATGATAAACTCTAGCTTCGCCCGCTTCTATCCAAGCCAAGGGAGTACGACACTTCCTTCCATATAGAGCTTCATACGGTGCCATCCCGATGCTCGCTTGGTAGCTGTTATTATAAGCAAACTCCACCATGTAGAGATGATCTTCCCATCTCGTTCCAAAATCTAGGGTGCACATTCGGAGCATGTCCTCCATCGCTCTGTTGGTTCATTCAGTTTGGCCATCCGTTTGGGGATGAAAGGCCGTACTGAAAGTCAACTTCGTGCCCAACAGCTGGTGAACGAGCCTCCAATCATTTGACGTGAATCGCCCATCTCGATCATTCATGATGCTCCGAGGAAGACCGTGAAGCCGTACAATCTGTTCCACGTACAGCTTTGCCAAACTTTCTACAGAATCATCTCGCTTGTTCGGGAGGAAGTGTGCTACTTTTGTCAGCCGATCGACAATCACCCAGATGGAATCGTTCCCTCGCTGAGATCTCAGCAACCCGTGCACGAAATCCATGGAAATATCGTCAAATTTCCACTCTGGAATCGACAACGACTTCAAATAACTGCCCGGTTTCTGGCATTCCGCCTTGTTGGGTATTGTATCCACGATTACCTAGATTTGAGGAAGCCACCTGTCAAGCTAAGATGAATTCACAATGTATTTGATGAAACATCTTAAGTTGTACTTGCAACTCCTCCACGCTAAGTGCACACCAATGTCAGGGTGCAGTAGGTCAATATACACGGGTCTGCAAGACGTAATCCCTCGTTGAGCAGATCAGTGTGTTGGCCTACGTGTACTCTCTCTATTGTAGTGCACTTACTTTCAAGTACAGGGGCGTTCATATGCAAGAGAAGACAAGGAGCATGGATGGGTCAAGGAGCAGCTCCAGGGTGGAAGACGAAAATTCGTCCAAGGAAAATTCGACGAGAATCACCAAGTGATTCTCGCCGATTCGACGAGAATCACTAGTGATTCTCGCCGAATCGACGAGAATCATTAGTGATTCTCGCCGACTCCTTCTGGCTACCTCAAAACGGTACCAAGTAAGATTCGGCGAGAATCACTAGTGATTCTCGCCGAACCAGTGGCCAATCAGCTCATGTATACAAAGTGAAATTCGTTGAGAATCAATAAGTGATTCGGCGAGAATCACTAACGATTCTCGACGAATCGTCGAGAATCACTTGGTGATTCTCGCCGATTCGTCGAGAATCGCCTGCGATTCTCGCCGATTTTCACTTAGCGTTTTCTCAGGATGCTGCTGGACCGGATTCTGCCTCTGGACTAGTTTGAACCGGACTTAGGGATTTCTAGTGTGGGTCCCACAAACGGTCATATTGGAGTTATCTACAGTATATATATTCCAGTATTTTGAACAGTAAATTTACGGAGAAAAGAGAACGAAACCCAGCCGCGACGAAACCCTAATATCGCGATTCCTCTCCGCCGCCGCCGTCGTGCTCGGGCAAGTTGGTCGCCGTCAACAATCGAGATTCCTTAGTGATCTCCGGCGACAGAAGCTTTGCAAAGCTTGAGTCTCACGTGTCTATCCAGAGATCTCTTGTCTCTCGATTTGTTGACCGGGAAAAACTCCCCCGTCCGAATCGATCGAGACGACCGATCCTCGTGTGACCGTTGGAAGACCAAGCTAGCTTTGCTACGAAGTTTGGATCTCCAAGTTCAGCAGTCGCTCATCATCGTAGCCGCCGATCCCGAAGCTAGCCGCCGCTCGTGTTGCCGTCGCCGGTTCCGGGGAGATCCTCTCCAAGAGAGACCAAGGTTGTAGACTCTTCGTTGACTTCACGAACACGTCGTCAAACGAAGAGGAACACCGTAGTCTCCGAAAGAAGTTTGTATCTCGTATACATTCTATATTTACTTTTGTTGTAAAGGAACTTTTGTTCCGTGTTGTAAGGGTTGGGTGCAACCCGTTTTGTGGGAGTGTTGACTCTCACGTGTGGAAGGGTTCCTTCCGTTAGTGCAGGGATTGGATTTCAATCCCGTTGGAGAAGTGACCGAGTCGTCCCTTGTTGGGGAGATAGGTCGAAGGGGGAAAGTGGATGTACCCAAGTCGGGGAACCACTATAAATTGCCTGTGTATTCTGTGTGCTGTGCTTTTTATCTTTATTGTGCAGGTACGTTCATAAATTCCGCAAAAGCGCTACTCGTCACCTATTCCCCCCCATAGGTGCACATAACTGACACTAGGTGGACTTTCAAGTGGTATCAGAGGGAGGTTGCTCTTCAAAGGTTAACACCTTGAGTAGAATCCTGCCACCAGTGTCAGAAGCATGGATCTGGATTATGAGATACCGCCACTCAAACTCCCCGCATGCACAAAGGATTATTATCCCATCTGGAGAATGAGAGTGTCATTTCACCTTGATGCTATCGATCCTCGAGCATCCTTCATCCTGGAAGAGGGTCCGTTTATTCCCATGAAGACCTCCGACTCTGGGATCCAAGTGCCCATGGGCATTGCTGAGATGTCAGAGACGGAACTATCACTATTTCACTTGGACGAGAGGATTCGTCAAATTATCATGGATATCTGGTCTGGAGCCTCTCGCTCTAGATTGGAAAAATGTAGAACGGCTAAATCTCTGTGGATGACGATCTCAGAGCTGATGGGGGAGTCAGAGAAAGCTGGAATCTGTTGTCAACCAGACGAGGAAGCCTATGTGGGGGTCCTCACCTCTGAAGATGAAGGCAAGCATCACTCGAACAACATCAGAGCTCCAGTGTCCGTATCAGAGACTGACGAGACCAGTGAGGAAAGCAGCTCGGACGAGGATGAAAAAATGGTCACTGATTCTAATGACAATAACACAGATAAGCAGGTAACATCTTCATCCTGCCCCATATCTTTTGACCTTTCTGAAGACAGAAACTGCTCTCCTCCAGAAAATTCTGATTCCTTGAAGAGAGCCCTTCAGGAAAGCAACCTACTTGCTGAGGAGCAAGCTCGAGAGATTGCTCGACTGAAGATCTTGTTGGTTCTCCAATTGACGTCCAACAAGGCCAAGGTCTCTAAGATCTCAGCTCTAGAGAGTAGTCTGGAGAATGAGAAAAGAATAGTATCAAATTTCTCCAAGGTTGATGCCATTAAGAGAAAGCAAGAAAACGGGTGGATCTCCCGGATTGTCAATTCGTGGAGAAATGGGGAAACGGTATTCCGACCCCCCACTCCAGGCAGGAAGGCAACTCATCATGCCTTCAGGTATGACCACAGGAATGGTCGTGGTCACTGCAAGGGTGATTTGTCCCCATGTGGAAACGTCCATAGTGCAAGGGGCGTCATGGCCACCCATGAGGAAATACCTAAGGCTCATTCTGAGCCCTTCGTATTCACTGCCACTGCCTCAACACAGTGTGGATCTGCATGTCCCAGCTCACAGAAGACTTCTCACCACTCGAGGACACGGGATAGAGAGGATAGAAGTCATGATGTCAGGTTCCATGGGGCCCCTGTAAGGGAGATGCCTGAAAGAATGGCACCACCTTCCCGGCCTCATAACGCTCACAACATGCATTCTTTCCACCCTTCCATGTGTCACGATGGAAGAGGAATTTTTGTGACAAGATCATGCCCTATCCCGTTTAGACCTAGGACCGTGACTACATCAGTCACGAGATCAGGTCGGAAACGGCGATACAACATTCACCCATGTTGGTGCTGTGGCAAAGTGGGGCACTTTGCCATCGATTGTTGGCACAACCCCTCTGTGCCCACGGCAAGGGCTTATCCACATTCTCGAGACAGAGATAGTCTTCCAGACAGGTTTTCTGAAGGAAGGCAGTGGCGTGCTCATGCTAACAGGAACCTAGGACCCAATATGATTTGGGTTCCTAAGGTAAAGTAATTCTTTCTTGCAGGGTAGTCTAGGTTCCCGTGAAAATGATGGGAACTAGACAGTAGGTGGCTCAAGACTAAATTGGAACAATCGTCTGCAATAACAGTTGTGATATCAATTTGAGCATACTCACATTGAGCTTCTGATATGTTCTACCTGAGGGACTAGAACGATGACTCTCAAAATCCCAGGTACTCATGATCAGTTTCAAGACTTGAGTCGTTTTCAATTGACAATTACATATATATATATATCATTATATACAGATACTTCTTTGTATATTAGTGTATGTATGCACGTCTAAGGATAGGTTAACTCGATGCATGCAAACCTTTACACATCAATCAAGGGTTAACAAAGATATGTCATCGTGATTCTCGACAACTCACAATTGACATCAAGAAGTTTTTGGAAAAGCCTCGTTCAAATCCAAATAGATTGACTTTAAAATATGCATGTGTTTATCATCTTTATATTAACTTGACATCAGAAAATTTCAAAAATGCTGCAAGCTTCTCAACGTGAAAATTTCTAGTCAAGAGACCTCTCAATTTCGAATTAGACAAATGGTATCAGAAACCGAATTAAATAAATCTCCTGTCAGACAAATCCCGCCGACTCTTCGCCTTCTTCACGAATCCCGCCGAATTAGACAAAATCTCACCGAACTAGTCAAATACCCGCCGACCCCTCGCCTTCTTCTCGAATCCCGCAAGAGCTCTCCCGACGACCCGCAAGAGCTCTCCCGAGTTCTTCCGCAGCCTTGCTGAAACCCGCAAGAGCTCTCCCGAGTTCTTCCGCAGCCTTGCCGAAACCCGCAAGAGATCTCCCGACGACCCGCAACAAGCTCTTCGCACCGTCTACGCCAAACCTCGCCGACTCTCCTCCGCTGGACACTCGCCGAGGGGCCTCTAATCGCCGTAAGGGACGCTTACCGGAAGGACACCACGCCGACTCCTGCTGGAAAGCTCTTCTAATCCATCTCCATCAAAGGTTTCCCGCAAGCATCCCGTCGAAGCCTTCACCGACGAACTCTTCTAGTTTCGATTCTTCTCCACTCGAACTAACTCACCGTATACGCCCTTAGGTAACCTCTTCCTCACCCGTACTTGGATGCGCTCACTAGTGATGCTTTCTGTTTGAATGTTCATTAATGCTTAGAGTAGGGCTTCTATCTCTAGATCTACAATGGCTCCAAGGACAACTGCAGGGTTGGTCTCTGGCTGCGAGCTGGTTCGAACTGGGTTTTCTCACGCCTCGGACGAATTCCGCAACATCATCCTAATGCTGGAAGAGGCTGGGCTAACCTTCGTCTTGGAGCACCCTTGCAAAATCCTGGACAAAGAGGTGCTGGAGTTCTTCGCTACCGCAAGACTCCGAGATGGAGACTCCATAATCAAGAGCAAGGTGGCAGGGGCAAAAGTAAAGATGTCTGCCAGCAAGCTGACTCGCTACCTGCAGCTTTCTAGTTCGGAGCAGGAGGACTATTTGGAGGACGAGGACAAAACCAGAACTCTCTTGTTCTGCGGTCTTCCACGAGGAACTCGATCAATAAAGAGAAAGGAGATGAATGAAGAAGGGAAGCTCCTATCTGACATTATTGGAAAAGTGCTCATCTGCAAGCCGGGCTCGCATGACCATATCTCAGGAGATATGTTCAAGATCCTCATAGCTGTTGTCTGCCGCAAGAGGTTCAACTGGGGGGAGTTGCTGTTCGAGAAGATCAAGGACACCCTGGGCACTCCTAGTTTCGGCCGCATCATAAGTCTATATCTAAACCAGCTAAACGGAGACAAGTTCGACATGAGCAAAGGTGTCCCTCTCCACTACTTGAAGAAGATGGATGCAAGTGTGTTTGATCGATGGGAGAGGCGGATCGGGCAGCCTGCCGTGGAAGAGCGACAGGAAGTATCTCCAGCAGTCACCCCCTGTGAAATTCCTGATACCCTGACTGCAGGAATCGAGGGGGAGACTCTACCCCCTCATACAGATGTAGTTTCTGAAATTGCCCAGGTGGCCAGGGATGCGGTGGCTGAAATTCATGAAGTAAGTGAACCTGAGCTGGAGGATGAGGAGGTCCTGAACAGAAACACTCAAGGAACCGAAGCTGAAGCACTGGAGACTGCTGACCGAGAATTGGAAGCGGCTGCTGATATAGATGAATTCTTGGATGAGGACGGAGAGGAAGATGAGAATGAGGGACATGAGGCATTTGAGACTCCGGATCCTGTTGAACCTCCATCTGACAAGTCTGCACCAGTGGAGGGGGCGTTAGATAAATCTACAGAGGCAGCCAGCATTCCTCCATTAGAGACTGTGATTGTATCCAGCTCTACCGATGCGTCTGCTGAAATGCAAGGTCCACAAGTGCCTCCGGCTATTCCATTACGTGATGAGCTCGCCTCTCACACTGTCAACATCATTCAGGGCATTGTGAATGAACTTAAAGCCTCATTTGATGAAGCACAGAATAAACTGCTGAACAGGATTAAGACATCGGAAAATCTGATGCTCAAGAATATGGTGGAAATCAACCATAAGCTGGACGTGATGGAGAAGAAATTTGAAGAGAAGTATACCGCGGCCGGCGAAGCTGTCACACTCTTAATGGCCGGCTTGAAAAAGAATACTGATACTCTGGCTGTCGTAAATCAGAACGCACACGTTGTAGCCAACAACATTCAGAAGTTTGATCGTAATATGGTCACTTTAAATGCCAATCAGCAGGCCCTGATCACTGAATTCTCCAAGACCACGAAACATATTGATGACTCCCTGCACTCATATGCCAACTGCATAGCTGTTGAAGCCAAAAAGGGGGAGAAAGAGTATATAGCTAAGTTGGCCGAGCTTCAAGAAAGCATGAGCACACACTTCGCCCAATCAAGCAAATATGTCTATGAGAGCTGCTGGTGGATGCTCCAACAGGCGCTAGGTACGTTAGGCGTCGTTCTGCCTGACAATCCTGCCGGTATTCATGTCCCTGAGACATCTAAGGCCGCTGAGGAAGTAAGTGTTGCTGAGGATGTAAGTGCAAGTGCTGCAGCTATTCCCACACATGACGCTGATGCTAGGGCTCTCTCCAAAGCTAAACTGAGGAGCATGTTTGACCAAGAGGCCTTAGCAAAAGCCAGGGGAAAGAGAAAAGTTCAAGAAGGGACCTCCAAGGAGACACAGGCTGCAAAGAGAACTCGAATGAGTGAGGAGGATGTACGAAACGAAAGGTGGAGTCCAGTTTCAAGGAACATCATCTTAGACACCTTCTGGCTGCAAGAAAGAGGAGAGATCAATCGAAACGAAGTATATAGCCAGTATGAGTGGGAAACACACAAAACGTTTGAAGCGAAACACAACATCTTTTTCAGAAACAACAAGGATGCAGATAAAGTTGCTCCTCCTAGGTATTACCCGAAGCCCAAAGAATACATGGAGAGGCAAAGCAAGAAGTACTTGGCTCAAAATCCTAAGGGTGACTTAGCTAAGGAAAAATAGTCAAAAACTTATAGCTTGTCACTTTGTCTTAAGAACATTTAATGATTATTGTTGTCATAGAAACAATTCTGGATTATATGTGTATATATTTATATTGGTATATATATTTGAATTTGTGAATGACTCAAGTCCTGATCTGATTGCATATATTCTCTTGTGCTACATGTTTAATTTCTGAATGCTATGTTTATTATTTGATATGTGTTATTCATATTAGCTAGTAGGGTTTTGGCTTCGTCAAATAGGGGGAGATTGTTGGGTATTGTATCCACGATTACCTAGATTTGAGGAAGCCACCTATCAAGCTAAGATGAATTCACAATGTATTTGATGAAACATCTTAAGTTGTACTTGCAGCTCCTCCACGCTAAGTGCACACCAATGTCAGGGTGCAGTAGGTCAATATACACGGGTCTGCAAGACGTAATCCCTCGTTGAGCAGATCAGTGTGTTGGCCTACGTTTACTCTCTCTATTGGAGTGCACTTACTTTCAAGTACAGGGCCGTTCATATGCAAGAGAAGACAAGGAGCATGGATGGGTCAAGGAGCAGCTCCAGGGTGGAAGACGAAAATTCATCCAAGGAAAATTCGACGAGAATCACCAAGTGATTCTCGCCGATTCGACGAGAATCACTAGTGATTCTCGCCGAATCGACGAGAATCATTAGTGATTCTCGCCGACTCCTTCTGGCTACCTCAAAATGGTACCAAGTAAGATTCGGCGAGAATCACTAGTGATTCTCGCCGAACCAGTGGCCAAGCAGCTCATGTATACAAAGTGAAATTCGTTGAGAATCAATAAGTGATTCGGCGAGAATCACTAACGATTCTCGACGAATCGTCGAGAATCACTTGGTGATTCTCGCCGATTCGTCGAGAATCGCATGCGATTCTCGCCGATTTTCACTTAGCGTTTTCTCAGGATGCTGCTGGACCGGATTCTGCCTCTGGACTAGTTTGAACCGGACTTAGGGATTTCTAGTGTGGGTCCCACAAACGATCATATTGGAGTTATCTACAGTATATATATTCCAGTATTTTGAACAGTAAATTTACGGAGAAAAGAGAACGAAACCCAGCCGCGACGAAACCCTAATATCGCAATTCCTCTCCGCCGCCGCCGTCGTGCTCGGGCAAGTTGGTCGCCGTCAACAATCGAGATTCCTTAGTGATCTCCGACGACAGAAGCTTTGCAAAGCTTGAGTCTCACGTGTCTATCAAGAGATCTCTTATCTCTCGATTTGTTGACCGGGAAAAACTCCCCCGTCCGAATCGATCGAGACGACCGATCCTCGTGTGACCGTTGGAAGACCAAGCTAGCTTCGCTACGAAGTTTGGATCTCCAAGTTCAGCAGCCGCTCATCATCGTAGCCGCCGATCCCGAAGCTAGCCGCCGCTCGTGTTGCCGCCGCCGGTTCCGGGGAGATCCTCTCCAAGAGAGACCAAGGTTGTAGACTCTTCGTTGACTTCACGAACACGTCGTCAAACGAAGAGGAACACCGTAGTCTCCGAAAGAAGTTTGTATCTCGTATACATTCTATATTTACTTTTGTTGTAAAGGAACTTTTGTTCCGTGTTGTAAGGGTTGGGTGCAACCCGTTTTGTGGGAGTGTTGACTCTCACGTGTGGAAGGGTTCCTTCCGTTAGTGCAGGGATTGGATTTCAATCCCGTTGGAGAAGTGACCGAGTCGTCCCTTGTTGGGGAGATAGGTCGAAGGGGGAAAGTGGATGTACCCAAGTCGGGGAACCACTATAAATTGCCTGTGTATTCTGTGTGCTGTGCTTTTTATCTTTATTGTGCAGGTACGTTCATAAATTCCGCAAAAGCGCTACTCGTCACCTATTCCCCCCCCCCATAGGTGCACATAGCTGACACTAGGTGGACTTTCACGCCTTCACCATCGCACAGGTTTGGCATTTGGCCACATAAAGAGCAATATCTTTCTTTAGCCATGGCCACCAAAATAGCTTTTTCATATCATTGAACATCTTCGTGCTCCCTGGGTGGATTGAGTACTTCGTATAATGTGCTTCATACATCAGTTCTTCCCTCAATTTACCCACATTTGGGACTCACAAACGGCCCTCTTTCCGCAAAAGACCGTCATTCCAGGAGAACTTGCCTTCTGGCCCAGCTTTCGCATAACGTAGGGGATCTTCATCCAACTCCGTTGCCCGTCGAACTCGGTCCGCACGGTCACATTACACTTCCGTCCAGTTCAAACATGCATTGGCAGTGGAATTCTTGTCAACACAAGAAATCTCTAACGCCTCTAGCTCCTGGATGAGGCGTTCATCATGCCTCTGCAACCAAGCTGCTCTTGCCGGAGTCCGCCGACTCACGACAATATTTCCCTTCCCGGGAGTATAGTGAATCTCAAAGGTGTAGTCCCCGAGGAACTCCAACCACCTTCGTTGTCGCATATTCAAGTCCTTCTGCTCCAATATGTACTTCAGACTCTTGTGATCTGTATAGATCTCCACCTTCACACCATAAAGATAGTGTCGCCATAGCTTTAGTGCAAAGATCACCACCGCCAACTCAAGATCATGGACGGGATAGTTCCGCTCGTGCACTTTTAGCTAGCGTGAGCCATAAGCAATCACCTTTCAATTTTGCAGAAGCACGCAGCCTAAGCCGCTCCCTGAAGCATCACTGTAGATTACAACTCCATCGGTACCACATGGCGATGGCAACACATGCGCCGTGGTCAACCAAAGCTTCAGCTCTTCAAATGCTCGCACGCACTCTGGCGACCAAACGAACTTCTGTTCTTTTCGCGTCAGCGTTGCTAGCGGCAAAGCAATCCGCGAGAAGTTTTCCACAAATCTTCGGTAGTAGCCTGCTAGTTCAAGGAAGCTCCTGACCTCGGCCACTGAAGATAACTCTGGCCACTCCTCCATGGCCCTTATCTTCGCTGGATCCACAGCTATGCCCGCTCCACTCACCACATGGCCCAAAAAAGCCACCGACGATAGCCAAAACTCGCACTTCGAGAACTTGGCATAGAGCTGATTTTGCCTCAATGTATTCAACACCAACCGCGAATGCTGCTCATGATCGGCTTCTGATCTCGAGTACACCAGGATATCAGCAATGAACACTATCACGAACAGATCCAGGTACTCTCGGAATATTCGGTTCATCAAGTACATAAATACCAAGGGCGCATTACACAGCCCAAACAGCATGACCGTGAACTCGTAGTGCCCGTACCTTGTTCCAAATGTGGTTTTGGGAATATCTTCTTCCCGGATCCTCAATTGGTAATAACCAGATTTCAAGTCCAACTTCGAGTAGATGGACGATCCTACTAGCTGATCAAATAGCTCATCAATCCGCAGAATCAGATATTTATTCTTCTCGGTCAGCTTATTCAATTCGCGGTAATCAATACATAACCGCAAGCCACCGTCTTTCTTCTTCACAAAAAACACAGGGGCGCTCCAAGGAGACATGCTTGGGCGTATATACCCATGCTCCATCAATTCCTGCAGTTGGACTTTCAACTCGGCCATCTCCTTAGGCGCGACGCGATATGGCGAGCGGGCCACAGGTTTCGCACCTGACACCAACTCGATCGTGAAGTCAATCTCACGCTGGGGTGGTAGCCCAGGAAGATCCTTGGGAAATACATCTACAAATTCTGATACAATCGGAACATCACACCCACTGGCCTTAGGTTCAACAACCTGAATCAGGGCAAAGTAGCACTCTGCACCCTTCCGAACAGCCTTCAAGACTTGGAGTGCAGACAACAACGTCCCGCCCACTCCTCGCATACCCGCGAACTTTGTCTCCTGTTCGGTATTCTGGCTCAACGTGATCTCTTTGCACTAGCAATCAATCAAGGCATGCTGCTCCGCAAGCCAATCCATACCAAATATCACGTCGAATGCTCGGGAGTGGGAGCTCCTGCACAGGCTGAGGATTGGTTATCGCGCGTCAAGCGGATCATGACGGCGATTGGAACGGAGGAGCATCAGAAAGTCACCTTAGCTACCTTCCTTCTTGAAGGAGAGGCTAGATTGTGGTGGGTCGAGATGGAGCTGCACCACCTGGAGGGTCAGCCCTTAACACAAGTATCGATGGAAGAATTCTCTCGACTCTTCCTAGCGAAGCACCTTCCTACGGCACAACGGATTGCCATGGAGAATGAATGCCAAAGGCTGACGCAAGGTGATGGCAGTGTTGACGCGTACCTGCATGAATTTACACGCTTGGGGCGGTATGCGGGTTCGATTTTTGCTGATGAGCAAAGGAAGATGAATAGGTTCTACGAAGGACTGCGGGACGAGTTGATGTTCCTGCTTTCTAGTTCTGTGAACCAAGGCTTCCAACTTCTCAGCGGCTCAAGGATTCATAGCCACAACAGGTTCTGGCCTCGCCTCCACCTATTCTGGCCTCACAGCCGGTTGCGCCTGCCCTTGCGCCTGCCCAACCGGCTGTCCTTGAACCATAGCAAACAAAGCCTCAACAATTTGTCGCACAATTTCTGCAGACGGCGGAGGACTAGGCACCTCAGTTGGTGCCGTACTTTCATCCGAACGCTGGGGCTCCGATTGCCCCGCACCACTCCGAGTCACCTAAGGGGACAAGACACACACATTAGCGGCCTTACACAAGTAAACATCACAAAATACGAACGCGCAGGTTCCTGAAACACAAGAATTTTCATTCCTAGCATGGACATTCAAGAGTTCAAACGTGTTAACTTGGTTTGCACAGACACGTTCAAAAGAAGTCGACCACGACTTCGAGAGGGAAAGACCAAGACAGCTGATACCAAAAATGTAACAACCCCATCCGTTCATATAATATATACTAGAAGGTCCGGTCGGGGCTCCATAGCATATACCACAAAATAGACGATGAAGCTACGGAGTGATACCAGAATAACGCAGCACACCAAACACATTGCATTCTAGCGGAAGCCTATCACACTACACTTGAACTTCTCACTTGAATGTCAAACATATAAAAACGCCACATTTTATACATTATAGGAATGTCTTACAACATACATAAAGAGTTGGCCTTATGGCTTTACAGAGCTTTCAAACAGTGGACCAAACATTGGCACGCAGGCCGACCACATCAAAGGAAAACATAACATTATATCCAAATTAGCCTTCGAGGACTAATAGCAGCAGCAACAGCTAAAGCAACATGGACATCAACCCTTTTTCATCCCACTTGGCTCTTCAGGACCTGTACAGGGACAATCCACCCAACGGTGGCAAACAAAGGCAACGGTCAGCATTCAGCTGACCAAATTATAACGACCCTACCCCTTTCTCGGGGCAACGATAATCTTCCCTGCAGGCATAGCATATCACAAGCATTGTTGAAGTTGGTGACCGGGCGGTCTGTCTTGGCGGGTTGAAGACCGCGCGGTCTGGCGGTTTGACTCGCCGGCTTGTAAACCGGGCGGTCTAGCGATCTTCACAGGCGACCTCTCTGCTTCTCTTGTTGTAGCCGTGCGGTTAGTCCTTCTGTCTAACCGCGCGGCTTGTGCGGTTTACTTGTACAGTCCGCTTAGCTTGTAAATTTTTAGTCCCACATCTCTTATTTGTATTCTCTCATCTCTCCTCCATTCTATATAAGGGAGGGCATACCTTTGTAATAGTTATCTTTTTTGGATAATAAAGTTTCAATTATTCAAAAGCTTATCCGCTTGTTCTCTACTTTTCGCTTCTTTTCGCTACTTTCTAACATGGTATCAGAGGACACGGTCATTTCCTCCTGATTCTGTGCGCTCTCTGTTGTTCGCGGCTTGTTTTCCGCGTTCTGCGACTTGATTCGCGGCTTGCCTTCTCTTCTGTCCGCGCGGCTTGTTTCTATCCGCGCGGCTTGTTTCTGTCCGCTGCCCTGTTCGCGCGGCTTGCTTCTTCTTGGTTCTCTTCTCCTACTGCTATTCGTCGCAGCGACCTGTT
This sequence comes from Platanthera guangdongensis, assembly GCA_039583875.1. Classification (NCBI taxonomy): domain Eukaryota; kingdom Viridiplantae; phylum Streptophyta; class Magnoliopsida; order Asparagales; family Orchidaceae; genus Platanthera; species Platanthera guangdongensis. Next base: position 42,301,218 of record CM077159.1, on the reverse strand, counting down.
TCCTTGTCGCCGCGCTCCTTGTTCTTTCTTGCCTCTCCGACTTCCTAGTCGTTGCGGCCTTGTCTCTACCCGCTGCGGACTTCTTCTCCCTGTCCGCTTCTGCTTTCCCCTTTTCCGCTTGTCTCTATACTCGCGGTTTGCTGCTGTGATCTGCCTGATCGTGCGGGTTGTTCCTATCTCACCTGCATCTTGGTCGCGGTCACCTGCTCTTCTCCTCTCTTCTGTTCGCTCGGCCTTTTCAGTCCGCGCGACCTCTTCCCCGCTGTGCCTTGTTCTGCTTCCTAGCCGCTCGTGTTCGCGCGGCTTCTTCCCTTTAACCCGCTACGGTTTCACGCGGGTTGCTCCCCTTTCCTCTCCTCGCGCCTTTCTCTCTGTTCGCGCGGTTTCTCCCTTGTTTGAGCGGCCTCTCTGCCTTTCTTCCTTTAGCCGCTCCTGCTTGTTAGTCGCCGCGACCTCCTGATTCAGTCGCGCGGCTTGTGCTCTGCACCTTGGTCGTGGCCCTTCTTGCCGCTGGTGTGCTGACACCGAGACCGCTGCAGTTTCTTCTTCCTCCCTTCATGGCTTTCATATCCTCCACCAAGCCGTTCGCCTCGGTTGTCACGTCTTCTGGTCGTGCACACGTTGCTACTCAGGGCAAATGGCTGATCGACACTGGTGCTACGAATCATATGACTGGCCATCTCCCGTGTTTCTCTCTCCTAGAAAAACATGCTCGCTTGGCCCCGGTTATTCTCGCTGATGGCTCTTCATCACCAGTCCATGGAACAGGGATAGTTCATGTCACTCCGTCTCTTCACTTGGCGGATACTCTATATGTGCCCCAGTTCCCGTGCAACTTATTATCTGTTACCTCTCTTTGCAAGCAATTACAGTGTTCCGTCACATTTACTTCTACTTCTTGCTCTTTTCAGGATCCGGACTCCCAACGGACGATTGCTACTGGGACTGAGAGTGGCGGCTTATACTTCCTGGACAACATTTCTGCTTTTTCCACCTTCTCCTCCACCTCCACAGATCTTCTCCAATGGCATCTCCGCCTTGGTCATGCTCCTCCCCGTCTTCTTCGTCAACTTCTGCCCCACCTTCCTCCTCAAAGTCCTCCGCTCAACTGTGAGGCCTGTCAGCTTGGCAAGCATCACCGCTCCTCCTTCCCTCCAAAGCACGTTCGTAGCTCTACCCGTCCGTTTGATCTTATCCACTCCGATATCTGGGGTCCTTCTCCTACACTCACCATTGGTCGGGGTAGTTCCTATTTTGTCACGTTCATTGATGATTTCTCGCGCTGTACGTGGGTGTATCTATTAAAAGATCGCTCCGAATTATTCTCTGTCTGGACATCCTTCTATCTCATGATCAAAACTCAGTTTGGTGTTTCTATCCAAGTTTTTCGCTCTGATAATGCCCAAGAATATCTCAGTCGTGACTTCGCTACATTCTGCATGCAAAATGGGATTCTTCATCAAACTAGTTGTGTCTATACTTCACAACAAAATGGTGTGGCCGAACGCAAAAACCGTCACCTCCTCGATGTCGCTCGCACCTTGATGACCCAGATGCATGTTCCTCGCTCCTATTGGGGCTATGCTGTTCTCCTTGCCTGCTACCTCATCAATCGCATTCCCTCCACAGTTCTCCACGGCCAAACCCCGTTCTCCATTTTGTATCCGGGTAAGGAGCCGTTTCCTCTTCCTCTCCAAATCTTTGGATGCACTGCCTTTGTGCATACCCCTTCTGCCACCCGTGATAAGCTCTCCCCTCGCTCCACCAAATGCGTCTTTCTAGGGTACTCCACCACTCAGAAAGGCTACTGTTGCTTTGATCCCGTCCTTCGTAAGCAGTTCGTCTCTGCTGACGTCACCTTCTTTGAGAATACCTCCTACTTCTCGGATGACTCCTCTCCTCTTCTCCCCGCTTCTGATGCTCCTGCCGTTCCCTTCGTTCCCTCACCTCCTACTACACCGTCTCCACCCCTCCTCTTCCTCCACCTCTCTCTCTCTCTCCCTTCTCCACCACCCTCTCCCTCATCTCCGCTGCCGTCGCTCTCTTCTCCCGGGCCAGCTTTCTCTACCACGGATGCTCCGGATGCCGCAGGCCCGGCTGACCTGGATCTTCCTATAGCTCTTCGCAAAGGGGTGCAGACATGTACCCTACACCCCCTTGCTGCTGTTGTTTCCTATGATCGTCTTACCCCTTCTCGCAGGGCATTTGCACTGGCTATCTCTGCCACTGCCACACCCCGCTCCTATCAGGAGGCCCTTGCTATTCCTCACTGGAAGATGGCCATGGATGAGGAAATGACGACCCTCACTGAGCGGGGTACCTGGACTCTCGTTCCTCCTCCCTTCGGTACTGATGTTGTTGGCTGTCGCTGGGTCTTTGTGGTCAAATTTAGCCCAGACGGCACTGTGGATCGGTATAAGGCTCGCCTTGTTGCTAAGGGCTTTACTCAGACCTATGGGGTTGATTACTTTGACACCTTCTCCCCTGTGGCTCGTCTCAGCACTATCCGGGTTCTTCTCTCTGTGGCCGTCAATCGGGATTGGCCGATTTCTCAGCTGGACGTCAAGAATGCCTTCCTTTATGGTGATCTTCATGAGGCCATTTACATGGAGCAACCTCCTGGGTATGTTGCTCAGGGGGAGACACGAGTATGCCGGCTGCAGAAGGCAATTTATGGCCTCAAGCAGAGTCCTCGAGCTTGGTTTGACAAGTTCAGCGGCATTGTGGCGGCTGTTGGTTTTGTGCGAAGCTCTGCTGATCACTCTCTCTTTATTCGCAAAACTCCTTCTGGGCTGGTTGTTCTTGCTGTGTACGTCGATGATATTCTTCTCACTGGCGATGACCAGGAAGGGGTAGCCCTGACAAAGCGACATCTTCGCCAACATCTGATCACTAAAGATATGGGCTCTCCAAAGTACTTTCTGGGGATCGAACTCTCTCGGAAGCCCGACTCCTTAGTTCTCTCTCAGCGTAAGTATGCCCTTGATCTTTTAAAAGAGGCAGGATTAACTGGAGCAAAACCTGCCCGATGCCCCATGGCTACTGGGGAGGACAAAACCTGGACAGATGATTCGCCTCCTCTTTCAGATAGTTCGTGGTACAGGCGTCTGGTTGGTAAGCTCATATATCTCACAGTGACCAGACCCGACATTTCCTATGCTATGGGCAATGTGAGTCAATTCATGCAAGCGCCTAGGGAGTGTCATCTACAGTCCGCCTTGCGGATCTTGGAGTATGTCAAAGCAGCACCTGGGAAAGGATTACTTTTTCAGAAGAATGGTCATCTGAGGATTGAAGCCTACTCAGATGCAAGTTATGCTGATGACAAAGGGGATCGCAAGTCAACCTCAGGTTTTTGCACCTTTGTTGGGGGCAATCTGGTGAGCTGGAAGAGCAAGAAGCAGTCTGTTGTCTCCAGGTCCAGTGCAGAAGCTGAGTATCGCAGTATGGCGTCAACCACTTGTGAGTTGAAATGGTTGCGGGCTCTCATGCTAGATTTAGGAGAGGTGTACAACCATCCTCTACCTATGTTCTGTGATAACAAGGCCGCCATATACATCTCCAAAAATCCGGTATTCCATGAAAGAACAAAGCACATTGAGGTTGACTGCCATTTCATTCGTGAAGAGATTTTAAAGGAACAAATTTGCACTCCGTTTGTCACGTCTGATAAAGAGCTGGCTGACATCTTCACCAAGCCAGTTTCCGCCTCGTTTCTGCATGTTTGCGACAAGCTGGGCATGATTGATATATATGCTCCAGCTTGAGGGGGAGTGTTGAAGTTGGTGACCGGGCGGTCTGTCTTGGCGGGTTGAAGACCGCGCGGTCTGGCGGTTTGACTCGCCGGCTTGTAAACCGGGCGGTCTAGCGATCTTCACAGGCGACCTCTCTGCTTCTCTTGTTGTAGCCGTGCGGTTAGTCCTTCTGTCTAACCGCGCGGCTTGTGCGGTTTACTTGTACACTCCGCTTAGCTTGTAAATTTTTAGTCCCACATCTCTTATTTCTATTCTCTCATCTCTCCTCCATTCTATATAAGGGAGGGCATACCTTTGTAATAGTTATCTTTTTTGGATAATAAAGTTTCAATTATTCAAAAGCTTATCCGCTTGTTCTCTACTTTTCGCTTCTTTTCGCTACTTTCTAACAAGCATGTATATATCTATATCTCATATAATGTGCTTTCACGTACAGATGCCATCACAACCATCAGCCACTCGTCCCGACAGTCCGTGCACTCAGGGCACATTCTTGGTGTACTGGCAAACCAGTTGCCCACCACCGTATCAGGGTCACAACCCAACGACAACTCACTTGAGTATTTACTCCATGGCGTGCAGCCGGAGTTTTATAGTCTTAGTGAACCGGGACTGGCCCGTAGCCCCCCATTGTATCACAACACATATGCCTAAGACTCTTGCTATGCGCTCCAACAGACCGCACTTTCTGGTCTCACGTCGGACGGACATAACGCAGGTCGGATCCTCCACCCCCCGTTGCTCAAATCGCCTTGCCATCACCGAGTACGGCGTACTCACGACTAAATAAAGGCGCGGGTAGGTCTCACCGATCCTGTTCTGGCATTTAAGCCTGGGCATAACTCTTACACCCATTCTCTCATAACATTAGCGGGTCTTTCCTAGGCACACCAGTACTTCCTGCTACTCTCTTTGCAGGTGGACACCGCAAATAACACAAATGTCAGGGGTCTTTCCTGGCTACCACGCCAGTACTTCCTGTTACTCTCTTCATAGGTGGACTCCCTATGAACATTAAGCATTACAAAGGGTATTTCCTGGAATTCCCATCCATTACTTCCTGCTACTTCCTTTTACCGGTCGAACCCAATAGCACAAGCAGCACAAGCATTCTACGGGTATTTTCCTGGACAACCACTCCAGTACTTCCTGCTACTTCCTTTCACAGGTCCAACCCGTCGACTCCTAAACTACGCGTTTATCATGGAGTTTTCTCCAGTTCGTATGCAACATCACCAATCCAGACCAAACTGTCCAGATGGGCTTCACACAGCATGCCTATTCCGTACTCCATTTCCAGATCTATATGCCAACAAAGGGGATTCCATGAATCAACCCAAAAGACTCCCAACATTAGCCACCCTTTGATGGGGGAATCATGCATATGCCAAAAAAGAAGCCTTCACATGGCTAAGAAGAAAGGTCGTTACCCTTGAAGACCGTTTTAGTGCCATGAACTCCTAGCTGGCTCGAAAGAACCGCAAAAGCTTTTCCTCCTCAACGATGACCTCGAATCTCAGCTTGACACTCTCAAGCTCCACCAGAGATCAACCCATTTTCTTCTTCCTCCTTCTTCCTTTCCCTTTCTCTCTATAGAAGTTTAGAAAGATGAAGGGAAAATAAAAATGAGACTTCTTTCTCAACTCTCGGCCTTAAGGAAGCAGGGAGGGATCTCAGCTGTCGATCCCAGCTGAAGAAGAATGGACAGCCACGAAAACCCGTAAAATCTTATTTCGGGTCCGACACGCCCTGTGACACGCCCGTGTCATAGGCCGTGTCACACTAAGCGGTACACAAACCGACTTATCAAGCCTTATCCCGAAACAGGTCATGCCCAGGGTACACGCCCGTGACGGCCAAGTCACGCCCGTGACATAGGGCGTGTACCTCACTCGAGTCATCTTCACGACCTTCTCGAGAGAACTACTTGAGTAGTTAGCTATGACACGCCCGTGTCAGATGACCGACATGCCCGTGACAGGGGGCGTGTCACCTACTCGAGACCTACTCGAGAAGACTTACTTGAGAGAAAACCAACTACTCGAGGACTCAGATCGGACACGCCCGTGTCACAGGGATGACACGCCCGTGTCACCCCACTTACTCGAGTACTTTTCCACCTACTCGAGAGAAAAGTGCCGACCACTCGACACAGAGGAACACGCCCTGTGACACGCCCGTGTCACAGGCCGTGAACCCCATGCTCGACGAACGTCGAGCGCAGTTCGTCGACACAAGAACTCGAGTGTCGACAGGGGAGGTCACGCCCTAGGTCATGCCCGTGACAAGGGGCGTGTTCCTCCCGAATACTTCGTCGAACGTATTTTTCATCGAACTCGCGACGGCTCCGCACCCGAGCAGGACACGCCCTGGGACACGCCCGTGCCCCAGGCCGTGTCACCCAAAATTTTCCTGCTGAAAACAAGGGATGTTACAGCCAGCTAGTATTTTTTCTTTCCGCGGAGAGATGCTTTGCTCAGGACGAGTAAATGGTTAAGTCTGGGGGTGTGATGAGTCCGATATTTGTAGTGTTTTTCAGACTCATCGAGGCTAGTTTTCACTCACATGTACTACACTTTTGGGCCCTTATGACTCATATTCCTATTTTGTTGTAATTGTACACATTGCGCACTCTTAGGTCCGTTGTGGTGCGCAATTGCGCTCATTGTGCTGGGGGTATGCACATGGTACTCCCCATTCCTTTTCTGTTGTTATTGGTGTTGGAGGCCTGTGCCCCAGCTGTTGGTTTTGCTGTACAGGTGGGAAAATCTCCATTGCAGTCCGAGTTCTATCTTATAGGAATTGTATGATCGTGCGTTTTTCTCCACACACGGTCAATGCGATCGTGCAATGCCTATAACTTATTTCTGGTGTTTTGCCCAAGGCTGTGCAATTTGCTCGCATACGTGTTGTTTTGCCCATGCGTGGCCAAATCGCACGACCTCGTCTTTTTATCAAAAATTTTATATTATTATTGCCCGTGCATTTTCTTCACGCTCAGTTAGATTCTACCATACATGAAGGAAATCACACGTTGTTAGGTATTGTATCCACAATAACCAAGATTGTGTGAAGTCACCCTTGAACTAAGTTGAATTAATTATGTATTTGATGTTATTCTTTAGTTGAGTACTTACAGGTCATTATTGCTAAGTGTAGACCAATGTCAGTTTACAATGAGTCACAAAACACAGGATCATGCAATGTAATCCCTCATTGTGTAGACCATGGTGTTGACTCATGTGTAACCTCTATATTGGGATGCACTTCATTTTCAAGTACTAAGGCAATGAAAGAAAGGAAGGGTTGCTGGTTTTCAACAAAGAAGATTTAGTTTTTCAGAAAAATTTTCTAACTCTTTTTCTCGAGAAAGGAAGTCCATTTCTCGAGAAGTCTAAGTATATTTCTAGAGAAAGCCAAGCTGTTCTCGAGAAACCTCAAAAACTTCTCGAAAAATTCTCAGAAACTATCTCCAAATCTTTTTCTCGAGAAACCAAGTACATTTCTCGAGAAAGCAAAGTAGTTCTCAAGAAGTCAAAAGTGTTTATCGAGAAGCTAAGTATTTTTCTCGAGAAATCAAATTCTTCTCGAGAAATCAGTTCTTCGGTTCAAAATTTGCGCTAAGTATTTTCTCGAGAACTCTAAGTACATTTCTCGAGAAAGAAAATCTTTTCTCGAGAAACCAAGTTCTTTCTCGAGAAATCAGATCCTCAGTTCAAAGATTTTGGATAAAGTATTTTTCTCGAGAAGGCTATGACTATTTCTCGAGAAAGCAAACTCTTCTCGAGAAATAGAGTTGCCGAAAAATTTCTTTTTAAATCTGTCTGATGGGATTTCGATATAATCTAAGTATCTCATGATTGGTCAACGTAGATCATTCTTTAATGATTTTAGACCGTTAGATAATGTTCTATAAAAAGTCTTTTTAGAGGAATCGCTAACCCTAACTAATTTTAGTAATCAGAATTGCACCGCTATTTCAAATCAGGAGAAGCCACGCCGTCATCATCGTTCTTCATTGTCGCTCTTCTTTCGATCCAGCGATTTCAGGAAGAAAAGATTCGACAAATCATAGATTCAAGTTCTTTAAGCATTTACCTGATCGTGTCGGATCCTAAGGTTTTCAGATCAAGTTTTCTCAAGATCCTTCCTCAACCTCTTCTTAGAGATTTTCATTTTTCAAGAAGGAAGAACTTTGAAGATTTAAGATCTGAAAGTAAAAAGTTTCTATTGTTGTTGTAAAAATTGTTATAACTTTTGTAGGAGCTTTGTTTCCGAGTTTGTAGGAGCTGTGTTCTCCGAGTGTAGATCCTGTTTTGTGGGATCGAGTTTGTAGGAGTTTGTTATCTCCCACTTGTAGGAGCATTGCTCCGTGGTGTGTTGATTGCTATCAACCGGAAAAGACAAGTGTACCTATCGAATTGTAGTACCAAGGTCGTATTTAAGCTCGGGGATGTCAAGTACTTTTACTCACGCTTCCACTATTATCCTACCGAAAGATTGTTGGGTCTTTGAGAATTTTAAAATTAAAACTAAAGATAATTTTTGAAACAAAAACTTATGATAAAAAACTAGCATTCGATCAATGATTCACCATGGAATGAGATGAGAAAGAAAAATATAGATTTAAATTTGCAAATTAACCTCGACTGTGACGGATCCGATATTAGGAAGTAATCTCGCTAGAGCATTAAATCCCCTAACTTATAGATGTTTTGACTGAAATCTCTTTACAAGTCAAAATGACCTAAAGTCGCATTACCAAAGTGACCTGCACTATTGGATTTGACTCCAATCCGGAGGATTTACGTCATCCTATCTCTAGGGTTGCGATCAACTCCTTCCTTCTTTGAGTGATCTCTCAAATCAACGAGTCTCTCGACTACTATGAAATGAGATCAAATTGCCTACTACCGTATACCAGAAATACGGAGTCGACACGAGAAAAATCAAAGAAGGATCGAGAATAATTTTGACAAAAATAAAACTAAGAAGTAAAAGGAAATCTCATCTAATTTCATAGATCCTCATGATCGAACGCTAACGAAAAATTAGCTACGCATGGTTAAGAAAGAAACCAGAAAAATAAGAGGAGAATAATTTTTCATTGCTTGATAAAAAGGGGAGTACAAAATAATAAAAGGGACAAGATTATGCTACAAAAGAAAAGATTACACTAACAAGAAAATGATTACACTAATAAAAACTCAACAACAACATGTAAGAAAATAACTCTCTCTTGAACTAGCACTTCACTTGCTCTCCAAAATCCAAGTCTTTTTCAATGCATGGGACATGGGTTCCTTTTATAGGAGAGGTGGAAGATTCTAGAAAGTGGTGGAAATAAAGGGCATAAGGGTGTGGACGGCCATGTATGGGTGGAGATGTTCATGCATGATATTAAATGAGGTGGTGAGAGAAGAGGAGGGATTCATTGCATGTAATTTATGGAAATGAAAGTGGAAAATATAAAGTAGAGAGGGGGGATGAATGTAGAATAATGAAGGGGGGGAAAAGGGGAGAATGAGAAATAAATAAGAGAGAAGGGGTGAGTGGGGAGATGCATGAGGAATAAAGAAGAGAGGAGAGGAGTGGCCGACCATGCATGGTGGAAGAAGTGCATGAATGGAATAAATGAAAGGGGGAGAGGGAGTGGGCTGCATCATGTGAGCTGGCCGGCTGCACTTGAAGGAGACTTGGGCTGTACTTGGAGGGGGGTCGGCCTGCTACATCTTTGAAGTGGGTTGCTGCATTGAAGAAGGCCGGGCTGCTACATCTTTGAAGTGGGCTGGCCGAGCCACACTTGAAGAGGGTTGCATCAAGGAGGGCTGCACCTACAAACAAATAGAACATGCATTAGCTTTAAGATAAAGTAACTAAAATAAAAACAATCATACAAATATCATAGCAATCATAAAATAACAAAAACATAAAAACTAAAACATATCAAACAAATAAACATAAAACATATTATCATAGCATACATAAAATATATAAAAAATAATACTTAAACTTAGGAAAATGTAAACTAAACTAACCCAAAAAATGATGACTAAAACTAGTCATCACTCCGAGGTGTAGGATTGTTGCAATCCGAGATTTAGTGAAGTAGTCGAGGCTAGCCGTGGTGCTAGATAGGCGAGGTGGAGAGTGGACGTACCCAGGATTGGGGAAACACTATAAATTCCTTGTATCGTCTGGGTTATGCTTGGTTTTTTTTGTGTTGATTACTCTCAAATTTTTATTCTGCAAAAGACTCAGAACTCACCTATTCACTGCCCTATAGGTGATTTAGGTAGGCAACTAGATACTTTCAATTGGTATCAGAGGGAGGTTGTTCACAAAAAGGTTCACACCTTGAACAGATCTTCATCTAGTTGTCGTAGAGTTTATCAAGCATGGACAATTCCAAGGATTTCACAAAGATTCCTGTGTGCACCAAGACTAACTTTCCCATGTGGAAAGAGAGAATAAGATTCTTCATGGAATCAGTTGATCCCCGCATCTTCATGATAGTGGAAGAAGGTCTCTATGTTCCCATGATTGCTTCCACTATCGATCCAACCAAGAAAGTGCTGAAGAAACTGATGGATCTTGACAAGGATGAGATTACCCTTCTCTCTCTAGACAAGAAAGCTAAGAACATCATCACAAGCACAGTCGATGATTCAATGTTGCAGAACCTGATACACTGCCAATCCGCCAAGGAAATGTGGCAGTCTCTGATCGTCCTGATGGAAGGTATAGAAGAAGTAAGGGATGACAGGATCCCTTCTGAACCAGAAGTATGAGGGCTTCAATCAAGGCCCCAAGGACACAATAGCTAATACATTTGAGAACTTCTTCAAAATTGTCAACGGCCTGAAGAGCTACGGTCAGGTTTTTACAAATAGAGAACTAAATGACAAGTTCCTAAGATCCTTAACTAAGAAATGAGATAATAATATTTGCGCTATTAGGGAGTTTGGGAGACTGGCTGACATTGACCCCACAAAACCTCTTCGGGAAGCTTATGTCCTATGAGCTTCAAATCAACTCCAGAAAAGCTAAAGAAGATGGCAGCAGATCTTCATCAAAGGAGAAGTCTGTTGCACTGAAGCCAAGCACCTCGGGCTCAGAGTTATCTGATGGAGAGTTCTCTCTTCTCTCAAGACAGTTCAAGAAGTTTCTCAGTAAGAAGAAACTGATGAGATGCAAAGACTCCTTATACAGAAGATCACGTTATGATGGTGATCATCAAAAGAAATGTTACACAAATGACAGGTATAAATCTAAACAGAACAAATATATTTCTGCTGGCATTGTGTGTTATTGCTATAATAAGGCAGGTCACGTAATCGCCGACTGACCTCACAAGAAGGAGGAGGGTGGAAGAAGAGAAAAGCACAAGTCCTCCCACGGTAAAAAGAATGAGAGGAGCTTCATGATAAAGAAGCAGAAGCGTTTCAGTGACACTGACTCATCTGAGTCAAGTGAGAATGAAGAAGCATACGTTGGGCTTATGGCTCACTGCGACGGAGAAGAAGCTGACCCCCAATTTCATGGGGAGGTAAATTCTCACACCATTCTCTCAAAGTTTGATGCTCCAGACGATGATCATGAGGATTGTTCCTCTGATGATGAATCAAAACTCATGGCTCAATATAAAGAGCTGATCAAGGCCTATGACTGGTGTAGGAAAATTGTTATAACTTAGGCCAAGGAGATTAATTCTGAAAGTCCACCTAGTGTCAACTAGCTTCACCTATGGGGGGGGGGGATAGGTGACATGCAGCGTTTTTGTGGAATTAAAATTGTACCTGCACTGGAAAATAAAACAGCACAGCAAATAGAGTACACAAGCTATTTATAGTGGTTCCCCGATTTGGGTACATCCACTTTCCCCCTTCGACCTATCTCCCAACAAGGGACGAATCGGTCACTTCACCAACAGGATTGAAATCCAATCCTTGCACTATCAGAAGGAACCCTTCCACACGTAGGAGTCAACACTCCCACAACACGGGTTGCACCCAACCCTTACAACTAGGAACCAATGTTCCTTTACAACAAAAATAAGCTAGAATTTACAAGAAATACAAACTACTTTTGGAGGCTAAGGTGTCCCTCTTCGTTCGATGAAAGTCACGAAGAGTCCACAACCCTAGATCTCATTTGGAGAGAATCTCCCTGAAACCGGCGGCGGCAAGAAGGGCGGCGACTTGGTTCTCGGGATCGGCGGCGACAACGGAGTGCGGCTGCTGTACTTTGGAGATTCAGACTTCGTAGCAAAGCTAGCAAGGTCTTCCAACGGTCACACTAGGATCAATCGTCTCGATTGATTCGGATGGGGAAGATTTTCCCGATCAACAAATCAAGAGATAAGAGATCTCTGGTTAGACGCGTGAGACGCTATGCTTGGCTAAGCTTCTGTCGCCGGGAGATCCGGAAGAATCTCGATCAAAAGCGGCGACCAACTAGCACGAGCGGCCACGGCGGCGACGGAGCAGTATCGCGATTTAGGTCAAGGTCGGCTGCTCGGCTTCGTCTTTTTCTCTGTCTCCTTTCTGTTCAAAATACGCGTATATTTATACGGTGGAAATACTCCATTATAACCGTTATGGGTCCCACCTGAAGAAACCCTAACCCCGGTTCAAAACAGCGCCAGCGACAGAGTCCGGTCCAGCGGGATCCAGAATTCGCCCAAGTCAAAATCGGCGAGAATCGAAGGTGAGTCTCGTCGAATCGTCGAGAATCAAAGGTGATTCTCGACGATTCGGCGAGAATCAAAGATGATTCTCGTCAAAGTTGACTTGGTTGCACGCACTGTTTTCGCTGGAAGGAGACGGCGAGAATCAGCTAGTGATTCTCACCGAATCGGCGGAAGTTGACTTGGTTGCACGCACTGTTTTCGCCGGAAGGAGACGGCGAGAATCAGCTTGATGATTCTCACCGAATCGGCGAGAATCACTTGGTGATTCTCGTCGATTAACACTTAGACGATTTTTCGTCTATCCGCCCATGGACTGCTCTTTGACCCATCCTTGCTCCTTGTCTGCTCTTGCAATATCACAGCCCTGTACTTGAAAATAAGTACACTCCAATAGAGAGTACACGTAGGCCAACACACTGATCTGCTCAACGAGGGATTACGTCGTGCAGACCCGTGTATATTGACCTACTGCACCCTGACATTGGTGTGCACTTAGCGTGGAATAACTGCAAGCGCAACTTGAAATATTTTATCAAATACATTGTCTATTTACCTTAGCTTGTTCAGGGGCTTCTTCAAATCAGGTACGTTAGGGATACAATACCCAACAATCTCCCCCTATTTGAAGAAGCCTAAACCCTACAAGCTAAGGTGAATAGAGCGTATGGGAATGAAAATCATAAACTTGAAATTGAGTTGAGAGAGATATTCATTACCAATTTCTTGAGGGCAAACTTGGAGGCACCTTAGCCAAGGTAATCTCCCCCTTTTCGGATTCTGCAAATCTAGGTCTGTTGTATTTGACCCCTTGCTCCCCCTCAGTACTTGCACCTGTGCTCACACTTGAGTTCCTGGCAGAGGCTCCCCCTGGAGCTTCTGTAGTCTTCATTCCTCATAGTTGAGCATCCCCAATTCAGTTTTGAAAAGACTGAAAATATCTGCAATCTGCTTGTCCGTGGGGACATAACAGAGAGAGATGTCCTTGTTCTCCACGTGCTCCCGAATGAAATGGTAGCGCACTTCAATATTCTTCGTTCTGCTGTGCGATACCGGATTTTTGGCGATTGCAATTGCACTGGAGGAGTCGCAGTACATTGGTACTTCCTTGAACTGAAGGTCGTAGTTGGCTAACTGGTTTCTGATCCATAGGAGTTGTGCGCAACATCTGCCTGCCGAGATGTACTCAGACTCTGCTGTGGAGGTAGCTATACAATTCTGCTTCTTGCTGTTCCATGAGATAAGCCTTCTTCCGAGGAATTGACACGTCCCGGAAGTGCTTTTCCTGTCATCCCTACTCCCTGCAAAATCAGCATCTGAAAAACCTATTAGCTCGACATCATTGTTTCTCGGGTACCACAAGCCAAGATTGGGAGTACCTTTAAGGTATCTTAGAATTCGCTTTGCAACGACATAGTGAGATTCCTTAGTGTTCACCTGATATCTGGCACAGACACATGTGGAGAACATGATATCCGGTCTACTGGCAGTAAGGTAGAGCAGGGATCCAATGATGCTTCTGTATTTGGTTTCATCGAAAGGTTTACCTTTCTCATCCTTATCCAGAGACATAGTGGATCCCATTGGAGTCCTCATAGAGGTTGCATTCTCCATACCGAATTTCTTGAGGAGTTCATTTGTGAACTTCGTCTGAGAGATGAAGATTCCATCCTCAGACTGTTTCACTTGAAGTCCCAAGAAATACTTTAGCTCTCCCATACTGCTCATTTCAAACTTTCCTTGCATAAGTTTGGAAAACTTTTTACAAAGATTGTTGTCCGTTGAGCCGAATATTATGTCATCGACATAGATTTGCACCAGCAAAATCTTGCCGTTGACTTCCCTGAGAAGCAATGTCTTATCTATTTTACCTCTAGAGAACTTGTTCTCAAGAAGGAAACTAGATAAAGTCGCATACCAAGCTCGTGGAGCTTGTTTTAAACCATATAAAGCTTTATTAAGAGAATATACATGATTGGGATAAGTAGGATTGACAAAACCTGGGGGTTGAGCGACGTATACTTCCTCTTTCAGGTCTCCGTTCAAGAATGCTGATTTCACATCCATTTGATAGACTGTGAATCCTTTGTGCGAAGCGTACGCCAGGAACAATCTGATTGCCTCGTGCCTTGCCACTGGTGCAAAGGTCTGGTCGAAGTCAATCCCCTCCTCCTGTCTGTAACCTTGAGCCACCAGCCTTGCCTTGTTCTTTATGATGACACCACGTTCATCCAGCTTGTTTCTGAAGATCCACTTGGTGCCAATCACATTCCGCTTGTGTGGTCTGGGAACCAGCGTCCAAACGTTGCAACGTTCGAATTGATGTAGTTCATCTTGCATGGCCAGAATCCATGCCACATCTTTGTTCGCCTCGTCGAACTTCTTTGGCTCAACCTGTGACAGGAAGCTAAGATGCAAAATTCCGTTAATAGTACCTCTTCGAGTTCTGACACCGACACGAGGATCTCCAATGATCTGATCTCTAGGATGATCCCTCACGTGCCGGAGCTCTAGAAGTCTGGCGTCTGGAGCTTCGACTACTTCTTGGGCTTCTCCTCCTTCTAGGAGATTTGTTCCATTTTGATCTTCAACATTCCCAGATGACGTGGAGGTGGAAACTTTGACGTACTTAGGAGTATCATCTTTAGCGGTCTCATCGAGACTCAGCTGTTCAAGTCGTGTACCTGCATCTTCAAGAATACCGCTGGAAGAATTGCTGTTAAGCAAACTTCCTTCATCAAATACAACATTAATTGATTCTTCTACCACTAGGGTTTTCTTATTGAAGACCCTATATGCCCGACTGTGGGAACTATAGCCCATGAATATGCCTTCGAAGCATTTTTCACCAAATTTAGTACGCGGGTACTTCCCATTATTAAGTACATAGCATCTGCAACCAAAGATCCTTAAGTAGGACATGGTTGGTTTCCTGCCTCTCAGTAGCTCATAAGGCGTCTTACGATGATGCTTGTTGATTAACACTTAGACGATTTTTCGTCTATCCGCCCATGAGCTGCTCTTTGACCCATCCTTGCTCCTTGTCTGCTCTTGCATTATCACAGCCCTGTACTTGAAAATAAGTACACTCCAATAGAGAGTGTACACGTAGGCCAACACACTGATCTTCTCAACGAGGGATTACGTCGTGCAGACCCGTGTATATTGACCTACTGCACCCTGACATTGGTGTGCACTTAGCGTGGAATAACTGTAAGCACAACTTGAAATATTTTATCAAATACATTGTCTATTTACCTTAGCTTGTTCAGGGGCTTCTTCAAATCAGGTACGTTGTGGATACAATACCCAACAAATTCCCTTAAGGCCGAGGAAATCACTCTGATGGAGGAAGTTGTAAGAATGAACTCACTAAGAGAGGAACTCCATGTGCTGACCGATGACAACAACAGTTCACACGAGCTCTTTAACTTAAAAGAGAAAATCATTGAGGCATTGGAAGGACAGCTTGCCGCTAAAAAGAGACTTATTGAAAGTTTCTCCAAGCCCAGACAATCCTTCCACTTATTGCTTAATTTATGCTCAAGCTATAGAACTAGCTTAGGTCATGTGACTGCTCCTAGTAAGTCTTCTAGGCAAGCTAAGACCAGAAGGATGAATAAGGCTGCTATGAAAGCAAGTGCCGAGGCTAAAGGTAAAGCACCTGAAAGTCAAATAAAGTTCAAGAAGGTTATTGTACAACCCCGTATCCGGTGAGCGGGGTGAACCAGGAGTCAGGCCGGCCGGCTCAGATTACCAAGGCCCCAGGCGAGCTCGACAGAGAAACCCGAGCCCGAGCTTGGCGTTCGTCGACCGCGAGCTCGGCATTCGCCGAGCCAAGCCAAGATTCGTCGAGCTGAGGTCGACTGACGGAGGCCGACTGACAGGCGAGCTTGCCGCCCCAACACGCGCTCGCGCAAAAGAGCTCGGCAACAGCAAGCGAGCGGGATCTACCGATGTGGCCAGGCTCCCTAGCTCGCCCAGATCTATGAGGTACTTTTTATTGTTTTGCCCCCGCTGGTCTGCCCATATCCCTTCAAAACAGCGGAGTTTGGCTGTTGGCAGACCCAACCAAGGTTGTTTTTTGGTAACTTCAGGTCAGTTCTGTTTGGTTATTGGCAGTTCAAATTCTGAAATCTATAAATAGGACCCAAGGGGTACCCCAGAAGGCAGACTGCCTGTGCTCTCTTGCTCCAGTTTTCAAGTGCTTTCTGAGGGTACCTTAGCTCGGCCTTTGGCTAAGGAGGGGAAGCGCTCTCAGATCTTCCGGGTGTGTGGTGGGTCCTCCCCACCGAGCACTTGGGTCGGTTCTCCCTTGTTTCTTTTGTTGTTTTGCTGGTAGGAGTGAAGTAGGCACACGATCACCCCTTACCCGAGGGTGAACTCCACAGGAGACCGAGATTTCGGTTTCAACATTTTGGTGCGGTGAGCGTGGAGCGTGGTCAGTGTAGAAAAGCTTCAGCGAGCTAGATGGCAGGAGGACAGGGACCTGACAGGTCGAGCTCGCCGCCCCCCACCTCTGGCCACGGTGGGGATGTTTGAAGATTTCAGGAACGAGGTGCTGGGCCTTGTCAAGTTCGCACTCGGCACGCGGGCAGAGTGCTCGATGCCGGCGATCCAGATCGCAGCTGCCCCCTCATTAGGCAACGACGCTCCAGACAGGCAAGCTGGGAAGGAAGTGGCCGAGGAGGGCCGACAGTGCGAGCTCCCCGGGCGCGAGCTCTTACCCGTCTCGGCAGGCAGAGGTCGGCTCGGTGATCTGAGCCAGCGAGACATGCCAGCTCGCACAGTAGGGGGAGGCAGCCCCTTCAACGAGTTGGTCTCTTCAGCTCCAGTTCCACAGGGGTTCAGGGAACCCGAGATGTCCTACTACACCGGGAAGGGAGACCCAGTCCAACACATCCACTGGTTTGAGGACGTGGTCTCGATCCGGCTGATGTCGGATGGGTTCAAATACCGAATCTTCGCCATCACCCTCAAGGAGAAGGCGAGGGAGTGGTTCCATCAGCTGCTGGCCAACTCCATCTACTGTTTCGAGGACCTGCGCCGGGGGTTCATGCTGAGGTTCACTACCTCGAAGAGGAGGAAGAAGGAGTCGGAGTCCCTGTTCCACATCAAGAAGGGAGTGAATGCGACGCTGGGGAGCTACGTGGACCGGTTCCAGGAGGAGGTCACCCAGGTCCAGGAGATGTCGGGCCATAGTTTAATGATGACTTTCACCCTGGGGCTGCAGAAGGGTTTCTTCAGGATGGAGTTGAAGAGGATACCTCCCTCTCATACGAGGAGTTGATGGAAAGGGCGGCGAGAGAAGTTGAAGGGGAGGTGTCAAACCCGGAGTTCGCCCAGAAGCTGGCCAGGTGGGCCACGGAGGAGGAGAAGGAGCCAAGAGGAGGAAGAGGACAAGAGGAGAGGAGAGGAGAGCCCCGGCAGAGGGAGCAGAGGCAGCCCTAGGGGCAGCATCAGCCAAGGTGGGGGCGTCAGGAGCCTGATAGTCGGCTGGGCTGGAGACCCGAGTGGCAATGGCAGGGGCCACAGAGAGGGTACCAAGGAAGGGACCACCACCGGGGGGGGGGGGGGAAGATCAATTCCACCCCCCGGGCTGGAGGCAGGCCCTGAGACCTTGACTCCCCGATAAAGAAGAGGCTATGGCCATAGCCATAGGGGAGAGGAGGAGAGTAGCTAGGAGGAGGAGGAGAGAAGTTAGGGTGGAGTTGCCCTACTGCGACTTCCATCAGGAGGAGGGGCACGCCACAGCCACGTACCCGGAGTTCCTAGAAATGAGGGGAAATAGGGAGAAGCGACAACAACATGGGCATCAGAAAGTGAGGATCGAGGAGGTCCTGCCTCAGGCAGAGGAGGACCGTTGTGAAGACTGGGTGGATGTCCGGACCCGAGGAGGGATCAGAGTGATCCACGGGGGGGGGGGGGGGGGTGAGGGTTCCCAGAAGCCGAGCCTCCACACCATGTATCGCTGGAGCGTTGGCTCCACATCCCAAACCCCACCCCAGAAGACAGGATTACCTTCTCCAGGAGCGATATGGCGGATCATGAGGATCCTTTTTGCGATGCGTTGGTCATCCAGACAACCATCAAAACTTTTACCGTCTCCAGGATCCTCGTCGACAACGGAAGCTCCGTCAATGTCGTCGTTAAGAAGGTGTTTGACACGATAAAGGAGGAGGCGAGGAGGGTGTTGGCCTCGAATGGGCCTTTGTTCGGATTTTCTGGGGAGAGGAAGGAGGTCGAAGGAGGGGTTGGCCTCCATGTAACCCTGGGGGGGGGGGGGGGGGGGGCAGTCCAGGAACGCAGGTTCATCATCGTGGATGCCCCCAACAACTACAGCGCCATCTTCGGGAGGCCCCTTATCAGTGCCTTCCTCTGCGTCCCCTCATCGTTCCATCAATGCTTAAAGTTCAATGCAGAGGGGATTCAGGTCCGGGTCAGGGGGGACCACAAAGTGGCGCGGGAATGCTATGTCTCCGCCGTGAACTTCATTTCTTGACAGGAGGGAGATGAGGAGATGGAACGAAGGATGAAGGAGGTGGAGCATGAAGCTGGCAGGGAGGAGCTGGAGGCGTAGAATTGCGACGAGGTAGAGGCAGTAGGAGGAGATCGGGGGAAGTCGGCCGAGGCAATGACCGTGGAAGAAGAGGTGGAGGCGGAGGTCCTCGTCCCAGAGGAGAGGGATGTTGGAGAGTGGGGGGAGCAGTCCCGGTTGGAAGCTGAGGAAGTGGTGGTGGAGCTTAAGGTCCTCACCCGAGAAGGCAGGGCAGAGAAAGTCCGCGTCAGCGGAGGGTTGACCCCGGAGGCTCAGGATAGGATGCTGGAGTGCATCCAGAAGAATGTGGATATATTCGCATGGAGAACCGCAAAGATGCCGGGGGTTGACGCGGATGTGGCTTGCCACCGCCTCAGCTTTGACCCGAGAACACGCCCCGTCCAACAAAAGAAGAGATCCACCGCGGACAAGCTGGCAGAGCCCATCAGGGAGGAGGTGGAAAATCTTCTCAAGGCCGGCATCATATCCGAGATCCAATACCCCGGCTGGGTCTCAAATCTATTCATGGTTAAAAAAGGGGACGGTCGGTGGCGTATGTGTATCGACTTCTCCTTGCTTAATAAATCTTGTCCTAAGGACTGTTATCCCTTGCCTTAAATCGACGCACTGGTTGACTCAACCGTTGGTTTTTCTGTAATGAGTTTTATAGATGCATTTTCAGGTTATCATCAAATCAGAATGCACCCCCCGGACATCAAGGATGTCTCGTTCATCATGGGGGATGGGTGCTACTGTTACAAGATGATGCCCTTCAGGCTAAAGAATGCAGGCGCGACCTATCAAAAGATGATGGATAGGGTTTTCAAAGAACAGAAGGGGAGGAACCTGGAGGTGTACGTGGATGATCTCATGATCAAGAGTCAGGATGTGGACTCTCACCTCGAGGACCTAGAGGAGACCTTTGCTACCCTGCGCCAGTACAAGATGCGGTTGAACCCCCTGAAGTGTGTCTTCGGGGCTAGCAGGGGAAAGTTCTTGGGACACCTCGTCACCCCTTGCAGTGGTAGATCCAAATCTGGATAAGGTCAAGGCTATCATAGAGCTGGGATCGCCACAGAACACTAAGGAGGTGCAGCGGCTGACGGGGAAGCTGGCAGGGCTAAGTAGGTTCCTCTCCAGGGCTGGGGAGAAGTGCTACCCATTCTTTAAAACACTAAGGGGGGGGGGGGGCAAAAATTCGAGTGGACCAGGGAGTGCGAGGATGCATTCCAGGCCCTCAAGACGCAATTGATATAGGCTCCGTTGCTCTAAGGGCCGAAGGAGGGGGAGGACCTATTTTTATACCTCGGGGTCGGGGAGGAGGCCCTAAGCTCTGTCTTAGTTTGTGAAGAGGGAAAGAAGCAGCTCCCTATATATTACGTGAGCTGGATCCTGAGGAAGGCCGAACATCGTTATCCAATTTTGGAGAAGCTAGCCTTCTCCCTGGTCATCTCAGCCCGAAGGCTGCGACCCTATTTCCAGGCACACTCAATCCGATTGGTGACTGACCATCTCCTCCGCAACATCTTTGAGGGGGTGGAGCATTCTGGCAGGCTGGCCAAGTGGTCGGTGGATTTGAGTGAGTTCGACGTCTCCTTCGTCCCCCGCCTCTCGATCAAAGCTCAAGCCATGGCCGACTTCTTGGCCGATTATGTGATTGAGGTGGCAGAGGAAGAGCTCACTCGTCCGACTCCCTGGAAGGTGAAGGTAGATGGCGCCTCGGGGAGGCATTCCCTAGGGGTCGGGGTGAACTTGGAGAGTCCCCAGGGAACTAGAATTGAGCAGACGGTGGTGGTGCACTTTCCCATCACCAACAATCAGGCCGAGTATGAGGCCGTGATAGCGGGGTTGCGCCTGGCCAGGGAGCTGGGGGTGTTGGACGTGGAGGTCCTTACTGAGTCCATGGTAGTAGCTTCCCAGATCAACGGGGAGTTCGAGGCGAGAGAGCCTACCCTGCGGCTATATTTAGCCAAAGTAAAGGGGGTCATTGGCACGTTCCAAACTTTTTCCATCCATCACGTGCCCCGGGAGGACAATGAGCAGGTCGATCAGCTATCGAAGCATGGTCCCCGGGTGGGGGGGGGGGGGTACCATCACCGACTTGTTCCGCCCTTCCATCGAAGAGTGTAAGATTATGGAGATAGACCAGCGGCCTTTATGGATGGACCCGATCGTAACTTTCCTTTCCACGGGAGTGTATCCGGAGGGGGTAGACAAGAAGAAGCTCAGGCACAAGTCGGCGTACTACCTCCTCAGGGACGGGCAGTTATATAGGAAGACTCTCTCGGGGATGTTGGCTCGTTGCGTGGCTGAGGTGGAAGTACAAAGAATATTGGAAGAAGTCCACTCCGGGGAGTGTGGGAGTCACACCGGGAGTCGGACCCTAGAAGGGAGGATTATCAGGAAGGGGTACTTCTGGCCCACCCTGGGCCGTGATGCAACAGAGTTCGCAAGAAGGTGACAAAAATGCTAGCTGTTTTCTCCCCTCCAGCTACAACCGGCTCAGGGACTCAAAAGTATCACAGCCCCCTGTCCCTTTGCCATTTGGGGAATGGATTTGGTTGGATCATTACCCCAGGTCAGTGGGCAGAGAAGGTTCCTACTAGTGATGATCGATTATTTCTCCAAGTGGTTGGAAGTAAAGGCGCTGATCAAGGTGACTTTCCAGGTCGTCAGGAACTTCATATGGGGGGAGATCATCTACCACCATGGGCTTCCTCATGCCATTGTCACGGACAATGGGCCACAGTTCTCCAGCGCAGAGTTTACCAGTTTCTGCGAGTAGCTTGGGATCGACCTCAGGTTCGCCTCAGTCCACCACCCCAGGGTCAACGGGCAGGTGGAGGCCGCGAACAAGATCATTGTTAACCTCCTAAAAAAGAAAGTGGAAAATATGAAGGGGAGCTAGGTGGAACACCTTCCCGCGGTTCTCTGGGCCTTGAGGACTACCCCCGACACAGCTACCAGAGAGACCCCCTTCAAGCTCTCTCATAGGTGCGCGGCAGTTCTCCCCGTGGAATTTGAAGTTCAAACACCTCGAGTTGTTGTGGCCAGGGAAGGCATGGAAGAATGGTAGGCTGAGAACGAGGAAGAGCTGCGGCTCTCCTCTGACATGGTGGAAGAACTGCGGGACCTTTCCGCCATTTGATAAGAAGATGTGAAGAGGAAGATGGCCAAGTACTTTGACAAGCACGTCAGAGTCAAGCAATTTATGGAGGGGAACTTGGTGCTGAAGAAGGTGGATGCAGTAGGGAGGTCGGCGACTGTGGGGAAGCTCAACCCCAGGTGGGAAGGTCCATTTATTGTAAAAGAAGCTTTAAGATTAGGAGAGTATCGACTCCAAAATGTGGATGGCGAGACCCTGAGTCTCACCTTGAGTGGTGATGACTTGAAATGTTTTTTCCCTTGAAACATGTAAGTGATGCTTTGATTTTTAATAAAAGTTCTTTAACACTCCAATGCTGTCGCAATGAGTTTGCATGAAGAAGTGAAGTGTATTTGGACCTCGAGCAGATCCCGCTGTCAGGCTCTCACCTAGCCGATAGGGCTGGAAGTCACTCTGTGTCATCCTTAGACCTCGAGCAGATCCCGCTGTCAGGCTCTCACCTAACTGGTAGGGCTGGAAGTCACTCGATGGTGTCAGGCTTGGACCCCAAGCAGATCCCTCTATCAGGCTCTTGTAATGCCCCGAAACTCAAAAGAGCGACGGGAGGCATTTTGGGCCAAATTTGGTATTTGGAAGGGGGCACAAGGCATGGGACACGGGCGTGTCCCAGGGCATATCGTGTTTGGGTCGATGATTTGGTTGAGAGGTCGACGAATTTTGGATTCGACGATCATCGAGCAGCGAACACGGCCTGAGACACGGCCGTGTCCCAGGGTGTGTCGAGCTCATGTCGATGATCTGCCAGTGAAGTCGACATTTTTGCTCGACGATGTGTCGAGACAGGGAACACGGCCTAGGACAAGGGCGTGTCCAAGGCCGTGTCAGGTGGTCGAAGAACTGTACTCGACGAAGTGTCGAGACAGTGAACACGGCCTGGAGACCAGGCGTGTTCGGTTATGACACGGGCTTGTCAAATAGGATACGGGCGTGTCCAAGACCCGTGTGAGTGTCGGGTTGGTGTTGGTCCTGTGTTGATGGAGGAACATGCCCGGGAACACGGGCGTGTACTGTCTGACATAGGCGTGTCAGGTCGAACACGGGCGTGTTGAGCACCCATGTGTTTTTCGAGATGCGTCGATTTTGACGGCGAATGGGGGACACGGCCCTAGACACGGGCGTGTCGCAGGCCGTGTTCGGCCCAGGTTTTGCATTTCAGTTACAGATCTTGGCCGTTCGTTTCATTATTTTGGGATCCGACGGCTAGGGGTTGTTCCTACTGGGATATACCCGGGAATAGGGTTTCAAATACCTCACTTCTTCCACTTAAGTCTCTTTCTAAAGTCTAGAGAGAGGGGAGAGCAAGGAAGAAGAAAGGAAGCTAAATCCAGTTGCCGGCGGAGTTTCGGAGCTCCAAATCGCGAGCCGACTTCGGATCTACGGAGGCAAGGAGATTGCGGTGCTTTCCATCCACATACATTTCCATGGCACCAAGGAAAAATGCTAGGGTAACGATTCTCTACTTGAGCATGTGAAGCTCTCGTTTCCTTTGCATAGGAAGCCCGCTCTCGCGAGTTTGTGGTGAGTTGAGGTGTTCCTTCGGGTAGACATAAATAGTCCCCGTTTTGTACATATAGAGTCCGTAATCAAGAACGGATATAGGCATGATGTGTGAAGCCTACTCGGACAAGTTGGTCTGGATCGGTGATGTTACATTGCATAAGTGGCCGGAGAAGACTCCGTGCGAATGTTTGTTTTTCGGGTTTTCTACGAGGTAGATTGCAACAGGGAGCCTTGGGGATTAACTCCAAGGTGCACCCGAAAAACTGAGTAGATGCGTGATTCTTCTAACATGGTGGCCTGGGAGCCAACTTGAACATAACCGGGTTATGTGAAGTGTGTAACAAAAACGTGACTCGGGAGAAGTTTGACCCGCGCATATGGCTTAAATTATTGTTGCGATGTGAGCATGAGTTAGGCAGAACTGTACCCGTTCTATGTCGTTCGGTTGGAGCCGTTGGCATACATGAGGGTCTTAGGCGGTCTATGGATTAAGATCACGTGACCAATGCCAGAAAGACAAAATACTCAAGAGATTTGGCCGTCCTTGTGGCGGTGGTGAGACCGAGATGTATATGGCTTAAACTGACGTGACATTGACCGGTTCATCGAGAATGTGCCATGAGTGCACGGGGTGTGTGGCCGTGAGTGCCCACACTTGTGTTTTTGTGTGATTACACCATACTATTAGATTATGCTAACAAAGTGTAGGGAATGAGCATCGCCGCCCCGAGTTGGGGGAGATCGTTATAATTTGGTCAGCATAGCTGACCGTTGCCTTTGTTTGCCACCGTGCGGTGGATTGTTGCTTGCAGCTGCTGCGGAGCCAAGTGCTAAATAGCGGGCCAAAGCCCAAGTTGCTGAGCCGGCACTCAAAGGCCTAATTTTGAGTGTTTTCTGTTATTCATGTATGGCCGGCCTGCGTGCTGAGGTTTGGAAAACATTGATATTCAAGCGAACTATTTTAAGACCATAAGGCTAGTACTTGTGTATTTGTACATTCATTCTTGTTGGCTTTGTAGTGGACATTCATGCTAGTAGCAGGGTTCTTTTATTTTCAACTCTTAAAATTGCTTCCGCTAGAATGACTCTGTGTAGGACGTTGGTAATTATTTGGATGGTTTTCATTGAGTAACCACCCGGTCTGTCTATGGTATATGACGTCGGGCCCCGGCCGGACCTACTGCTATATGCTATGTGACGGTTAGGGGTGTTACAATTTGGTATCAGATCGAGTTTTTGGTCGGGCTTAAAATGAATTCGTGGACGAATTCTTTTAAAGGGGTGGTGAGCACATGTGTGTGCGTCATTGTTATAACCTCAAAAGAACCCATGAATGTCCACTTAGGAATGAAAATACACGTGTTTGAGAAACCCGCGTGTTCCTATAATTGCGTTTTGCAATTTTGTTTGGTCGCTTAATGGTGTTTTGTACAACTATAGGTGACCAGAAGCAGTGCTGGGCCATCAGAACGCCGAGTTTTTGAGGCTAGTAGTGCACCAAATGATGCTCCTGCAACACCTCCATCGGCTGAAACCATACAATTGGTTGCCGAAGCAGTGTTTGCCATGATCAATGCGCAACCTGCAAGGCAAATGCAGCAGCCCGCTCCTGCGATGGAGCAGGTACCTCTTCCAGAGGTTGAGCCGAGAAGAGTGGAGCAGGTAGTAGTGGAGCATTTGGTGCCGAGGCGAGCAATTGAAATGCAGCTCAAGCACATTATGAGCTTTAATCCTCCTGTGTTCTCGGGGTTGGGAACCCCATCGCAAGCTGAAGATTGGCTCGCCCGAGTGAAGAGAGTCCTGACAGCTACTGAAACGAAGGAGTGACAGATGACCACTATAGCTACGTTCGTTCCGGACGGTGATGCTAGGTTGTGGTGGGAAGGCTTGAAGCTATATCACTTGAGGGGTAGGCAGATTACAGACGTCTCAATGGAGGAGTTCTCGAGACTGTTCTTAGCAAGGTACCTCCCTTCGGCACAGAGGATAGCTTTGGAGAATGAGTTCCTGAAATTGGTGCAAGGAGAGAGTAGCGTTGATGAGTATCTCCACGAGTTTAATCCGTTGGGTCGGTATGCTAGCTCTACGTTCGCGGATGAGGAGCGTAGGACCAACCGTTTTTATGAAGGTCTGACAGATGACTTGAGGCTACTACTCTCGTGGCCGATGACGCCGGGCTTCTTGACCCTGGTCAACACGACAAGGTCCTTGGAGAAGGACATGATGAATGTTCAAGCGAAGAAAAGATTTGGTGATAAGAAGTCTGAGTTCAAGGTGCCGACTACCTCAAAGTCTGGGTACCGTAAGTTCTTTAAGAAGCCTAGGACTTCGGGTCCAGCTCCTTTTCCGGTGCTTCTGAGACGACTACGGGTCGGACCCCGGGTGCATGTTTCACTTGTGGAAAGCCGGGGAACTTTGCCCGTGACTGCTGGAGTGGGCATCCCAAGTCCGAAAGGACACCAGGAGCAACTTATGAAGAAAAGGGCAAGGCGGTGGAGTCAACCGCATCCCATTATGCTCCGGCTCAACCGAGCATTTATAATCTTGGCCAACTGGAGGCCATTAAACAAGCGGATGTGGTGACAGGTACGATTTAAATTTATAGTAAGTTAAATTTTAAATACTTGTTATGCGTGTATTACCTTACCACTGCTTGTTTAGGATTTGTTTTGATTTGTGATAATCTGGTAAGAGCAGTCTTTGATACGAGAGCTTCGTACTCCTTTTTGTTCGAAGAATTCATATCGCGCATCGGAGTACCTTCTTCGATGGCGAAGGAAAAACTTGATGTGCTGTTGCCCAATGGGTGTTCGATGTGCACAAATAGAATTTGTGGCGTTAAGATTCGTATCAGGTGTTAGGATTTCCATTTGCTAGAATCGTTATTGCCGCTGGTGGACTTCGATGTGATATTCGGCATGGACTGGCTCTCGGAGCATCAAGCTTATATCGATTGCGGTCGCAAGGAAGTCAAGTTGGGAACAGGTCGTGAGACGACTTTTACAGGCTTGAAAGGGCCGAGTAAGACGTTGATGTCTGCCTTTCAGGTGGTGAAGGCGGTTCGTGCTGGAGCAGAGCTGTTCTTTACACTATTGGAGGTTGCAAAGCCTAAGCCTTCATTGGATAGTATTTCAGTGGTATCGGAGTACCCTGATGTGTTCCCTGGTGATCTTCCTGGAGCCCCACCTCAACGGGAGATAGATTTCACGATTGAGCTAGTGCCAGGTGCTAAACCTGTGTCACACTCTCCGTATCAGCTAGCGCCTAAGGAAATGGCGGAGCTGAAGGTTCAACTGCAAGAGTTGTTGGAGCAAGGGTATGTGCGTCCAAGTTCGTCGCCTTGGAGCGCACCGATCCTCTTTGTTAAGAAGAAGGACAGGAGCTTGAGACTTTGTATTGATTACCGAGAACCGAACAGGTTGACAGAGAAGAACTAGTACCCAATCCCGAGGATTGATGATCTATTTGATCAGTTAGTCGGGTCGACGGTGTACTCAAAGTTAGATCTTAAGTCCGATAACTATCAACTGAGAATAAGGGAGAGTGATATCCCGAAGACAGCGTTCAGTATGAGATACCGACATTACGAGTTTACGATCATGCCGTTTGGGCTGACGAATGCACCGTCAGTGTTCATGGATTTGATGAACATGAATTTCAGGGAGTACTTGGACCATTTTATGATCGTCTTCATCGATGACATTTTGGTGTACTCGCAGAGTGAGGAAGATCACTTCAGGCATCTTCACTTGGTATTAGATACGCTGAGGAGGAATCAATTGTACGCCAAGTTCTCGAAATGTGAGTTTTGGTTGTCCTCAGTGGCGTTCCTCGGTCATATAGTGAGTTTTCTAGGGTTTGCTGGCTATTACAGGCGCTTCATGGAGAACTTCTCGCGGATAGCGTTACCTCTCACTACTTTGACGAGGAAGGAGCAGAAGTTCGTTTGGACGCCGGAGTGCGCACGAGCTTTTGAGGAGTTGAAGTGTTGGTTGACCACGACACCTGTGCTGAGTTCGCTGAGTGGGACCGAAGGCTTTGAAATCTATAGCGATGCTTCGGGCAGTGGCTTGGGTTGTGTGCTACTGCAACACGGAAGTGTGATAGCGTACGACTCGAGATAGCTGAAAGTGCACGAGAGAAATTATCCGGTCCATGCCTTGTAGTTAGCGGCCGTGATTTTTGCCTTGAAGCTGTGGAGGAAGTACTTGTATGGGGTGAGGGTCGATATCTATACCGACCATAAAAGCTTGAAATATTTGTTGGATCAAAAAGATCTGAACATGCGGCAGCGTAGATGGATGGAGTTCCTGGGGGACTATACATTCAAGATCCACTACGTGCCTGGTAAAGGCAATGTGGTTGCGGACGCGTTGAGTCGCCGGGCCCCATCTCAAGCTAATTGGCTGTCGGTCCATGACGAGCGGTTGGTTTGGGAGTTGGAGGCATTGGAGATCTCTTGCGTAGATAAGCAGTCGAGTGCTGAAGCGCTGTTGAACTGGATGGAAGTTCAGTATGAGCTGGCTGATCGAATTTGGGTGGCTTTGGATGTGGATAGCAGCATGAAGCTGCTCATGGTTGAGGCTCTGGATGGGTCAAATTCCCAATATGAGGTTGTGGATGGTTTGCTTTGGAAAAATGGTCGTCTGTGCGTCCCAAATGTGGGTACTTTGCGGGTGGAATTGTTGTACGAGGCACATCATACAAAATACACGATTCACCCGGGGAGAACGAAGATGTATCGTGATGTGAAGAAATTGTTCTGGTGGTCAGGACTGAAGAAGGATGTGGCACGATACGTGGCGAAGTGTCAAACATGAGCCTTGGTGAAGGCAGAATGCCAAAAGCCGGGAGTATTCTTGAAGTCCTTGCCTATTCCGGAGTGGAAGTTTGACGACATTACCATGGACTTTGTGCACGGGCTACCGAGGTCGCAAAAAGGGAACGACGTCATTTGGGTGGTCGTAGATTGTCTAACGAAGGTGTCGAACTTCATTCCGCATAGGAAGGATGATCGGGTTGAGAAATTGGCAAAACTGTATGTCGACCACATAGTACGGCTTCATGGTGTGCCCCGCAGCATCGTGAGTGACCGTGATGGGCGGTTCACGTCCAATGATTGGAGGCTGGTGTAACATATGTTGGGAACAAAGCTGAGTTTCAGCACAACCTTTCATCCACAGCCGGATGGGCAGACCGATAGGGTCAATAGGACAATGGAAGACATGCTTCGCATGTGCGTCCTGGATTTTGGAAAGCAATGGGAGGACCACTTATACTTGGTGGAGTTCGCGGACAACAATAACAACCATGTGAGCATACAAATGGCGCCCTTCGAGGCCATTTATGGTAGAAGATGCAGCATGCCGTTATCTTGGTTGGAAACAGGTGAGTTAAAATTATACAAACGCCAAGAGGTGGAAGATGCTACGTCATTGGTTCGAACGATTCGGGAAAGGTTGCTAATCGCTCAAGACCACCAGGCTAAGTACTATAATGCCAAGCACCGGAACGTGGAGTTCGCTATTGGCGACTGGGTGTACTTGAAGATCAAGCCATTCAAGGGTGTCTCGAGGGTGCGGCGCTTAAAGAAGCAAAGCCCGAGGTACTGAAAGTCCACCTAGTGTCAACTATGTGCACCTATGGGGGGGAATAGGTGATGTGTGGTTCTTTTGCGGAATTTACGGATGTACCTGCACAATAAAAACAAAAAGCACAGCACACAGAATACACAGCAAATTTATAGTGGTTCCCCGACTTGGGTACATCCACTTTCCCCCTTCGACCTATCTCCCCAACAAGGGACGACTCGGTCACTTCTCCAACGGGATTGAAATCCAATCCCTGCACTAACGGAAGGAGCCCTTCCACACGTGAGAGTCAATACTCCCACAAAACGGGTTGCACCCAACCCTTACAACACGGAACAAAAGTTCCTTTACAACGAAATTAAATGTAGAGTGTACACGTGATACAAACTTCTTTTGGAGACTACGGTGTTCCTCTTTGTCCGACGACGTGTTCTTGAAGTCGATGAAGAGTCTACAACCTTGGTCTCTCTTGGAGAGGATCTCCCGGAACCGGCGGCGGCAATCCGAGCGGCGGCTTGGTTCGGAGTCGGCAGCAACGAAGGTGCGCTGCTGCAGTGCTTTGAGATCCAAACTTCTTTGCGAAGCAAACTAGGTCTACCAACGGTCACTCTAGGATCGGTCGTCTCGATCGATTCGGACGGGGGGGTTTTTCCCGGTCAACAAATCGAGAGACAAGAGGTCTCTGGATAGACACGTGAGACGCAAGCTTTGCTAAGCTTCTGTCGCCGGAGATCGGGAAGAGGAACGATCAGCAGCGGCGACGTATTTGCCCGAGCGCGACGGCGGCGGCGGAAAGAGTTCGCGATTTTAGGGTTTTCCTTGCTCGGCTTCTTTCTTCGTTTTCCGTCCCTTTACTGTTCAAAAATACTGGAATATATATACTGTTGAATTCTCAAATATGACCGTTTGCGGGACCCACAAAAGAAATCCCTAAGTCCGGTTCAAACTAGTCCAAAGGCAGAATTCGGTCCAGCAGCATCCTGAGAAAACGCCAAGTGAAAATCGGCGCGAATCGCAGGCGATTCTCGACGAATCGGCGAGAATCACTAAGTGATTCTCGACGATTCGTCGAGAATCGTTAGTGATTCTCGCCGAATCACTTATTGATTCTCAACGAATTTTACTTTGTATGCATGAGCTGCTTGGCCACTGGTTCGGCGAGAATCACTAGTGATTCTCGCCGAATCTTACTTGGCACCATTTAGAGGTGGCCAGAAGGAGTCGGCGAGAATCACTAGTGATTCTCGCCGAATCGGCGAGAATCACTTGGTGATTCTCGTCGAATTTGCCTTGGACGAATTTTCGTCTTCCACCCAGGAGCTGCTCCTTGATCCTCCATGCTCCTTGTCTTCTCTTGCATATGAACGACCCTGTACTTGAAAGTAAGTGCACTCCAATAGAGAGAGTGCACATAGGACAACACACTGATCTGCTCAATGAGGGATTACGTCGTGCAGACCCGTGTATATTGACCTACTGCACCCTGACATTGGTGTGCACTTAGCGTGGAGGAACTGCAAGCACAACTTGAAAGAGTTTATCAAATACATAGTCTATTGACCTTAGCTTGTCCAGGGGCTTCTTCAAATCAGGTACATTGTGGATACAATACCCAACAATCTCCCCCTATTTGAAAAAGCCTAAACCCTACAATCTAAGGTGAATAGAGCAAATGGAAATGAAAGCAAATGAAAGCCATAAACTTAACATTGAGTGGAGTCATCCCTTACCAATACCGATTTCTTGGGAGCGAGCTGGAGCCACCTTAGCCTTGACCCCGAGAGGGTAATCTCCCCTTTTCGGCTTCGGCAAATCGGGGTCTGTAACCTTTGGCCCTTAGCTCCCCCTCAGTTCTTGCAGCTGTACTCACGCTGGAGTTCCCTGCTCCCCCTCAGATCATGCACGAGTCGGGAGCTTCTGTAGTCTTCATGCTTCATAATTGAGCATCCCCAATTCAGTCTTGAAAAGATTGAACTTGGCCTCGTCTAAGGGCTTTGTGAATATATCAGCAATTTGCTTGTCCGTGGGGACATAACAAAGAGAGATGTCCTTGTTTTCCACGTGCTCCCGAATGAAGTGGTAGCGCACTTCAATATGCTTCGTTCTGCTGTGCGAGACAGGATTGTTGGCAATGGCAATTGCACTGGAGGAGTCGCAGTACATTGGAACTTCCTTGAACTGAAGGTTGTAGTCGGCCAACTGATTTCTGATCCAAAGGAGTTGTGCGCAACAGCTGCCTGCTGAGATGTACTCAGATTCTGCTGTGGAGGTAGCCACACAGTTCTGCTTCTTGCTGTTCCATGAGATAAGCCTTCTTCCGAGGAATTGACACGTCCCGGAAGTGCTTTTCCTGTCATCCCTACTCCCTGCAAAATCAGCATCTGAAAAGCCTATTAGCTCGACATCATTGTTTCTCGGGTACCACAAGCCAAGATTAGGAGTACCTTTAAGGTATCTTAGAATTCGCTTTGCAGCGACATGGTGAGATTCCTTAGTGTTCACCTGATATCTGGCACAGACACATGTGGAGAACATAATATCCGGTCTACTGGCAGTAAGGTAGAGCAGGGATCCAATGATGCTTCTGTATTTGGTTTCATCGAAAGGTTTACCTTTCTCATCCTTATCCAGAGACATGGTGGATCCCATTGGAGTCCTCATAGAGGTTGCACTCTCCATACCGAATTTCTTAAGGAGTTCATTTGTGAACTTCGTCTGAGAGATGAAGATTCCATCCTCAGACTGTTTCACTTGAAGTCCTAAGAAATACTTGAGCTCTCCCATACTGCTCATTTCAAACTTTCCTTGCATAAGTTTAGAAAACTTTTTGCAAAGATTGTTGTCCGTTGAGCCGAATATTATGTCATCGACATAGATTTGCACCAGCAAAATCTTGCCTTTGACTTCCCTGAGAAACAATGTTTTATCTATTTTACCTCTAGAGAACTTGTTCTCAAGAAGAAACCTAGACAAAGTCTCATACCAAGCTCGTGGAGCTTGTTTTAACCCATATAATGCTTTATTAAGAAAGTAGACATGATTGGGAAAAGTAGGATCGACAAAACCTAGGGGTTGAGCGACGTATACTTCCTCTTTCAGGTCTCCGTTCAGGAATGCCGATTTCACATCCATTTGATAGACTGTGAATCCGTTGACTGCAGCATACGCCAGGAACAACCTGATTGCCTCGAGCCTTGCTACTGGTGCAAAGGTCTGGTCGAAATCAATCCCTTCCTCCTGTCTGTAACCTTGAGCCACCAGCCTGGCTTTGTTCTTTACGATGACACCATGTTCATCCAGCTTGTTTCTGAAGATCCACTTTGTGCCGATCACATTCTGCTTGTATGGTCTGGGAACCAGCGTCCAAACATTGCACCGTTCGAATTGATGTAGTTCCTCTTGCATGGCCAGAATCCATGCCGCATCCTTGTTCGCCTCGTCGAACTTCTTTGGCTCTACCTGTGACAGGAAGCTAAGATGCAATACTTCGTTAGTTGTACCTCTTCGAGTTCTGACGCCGACACGAGGATCCCCGATGATCTGTTCTCTAGGATGATCCCTCACGTGATGGAGCTCTAGAAGTCTGGCGTCTGGTGCTTCAACTACTTCTTGGGCTTCTCTTTCTTCCAAGAGATTTGTTTCATCTTGATCTTCAACATTTTCAGATGACGTGGAGGTGGACACTTTGACGTACTTAGGAGTGTCATCTTTAGCGGGCTCATCCAGACTCAGCTGTTTCAATCGTGCACCTGCATCTTCAAAAATACCACTGGAAGAGTTGCTGTGAAGCAAACTTCCTTCATCAAATACAACATTTATTGATTCTTCTACCACTAGGGTTTTCTTATTGAAGACCCTATATGCCCGACTATGGGAACTATAACCCATGAATATGCCTTCGAAGCATTTTTCACCGAATTTAGTACGCGGGTACTTCCCATTATTTAGTACATAGCATCTGCAACCAAAAATCCTTAAGTAGGACATGGTTGGTTTCCTGCCTTTCAGTAGCTCGTAGGGCGTCTTACGATGATGCTTGTTGATCAATGCGCGGTTTTGTGCATGACAAGCTGTGTTGACAGCCTCTGCCCAGAAGTATTCCGGGAGAGAAGCGTCTTTCAACATTGTCGTGCAGGCTTCAATGAGAGTTCTATTTCTCCTCTCCACAACCCCATTTTGCTGAGGAGTGCGTGGGGAGGAAAACTCATGAAAGATACCTTGTTCTTCACAGAATTCTGTCATAGCACCAGATTCGAATTCTGTTCCATGGTCACTTCGGATTTTGACCACGGAGCAGTTAAATTCGTTCTGAACCTGCTTGACAAAATTAGTGAAGATGTCAAAAGTATCTGACTTTCGTTTCAAAAAGAACACCCATGTAAACCGAGAGTGATCATCAACTATCACTAGCGTATATGACTTGCCTGCCAAGCTATGAACTTGCATTGGGCCAAACAAGTCCATATGTAACAGGTAAAGACATCGGGAAGAGTCTTTGTCTGCAATGCTCTTAAAGGTAGCCCGAGTCTGTTTGCCCATCTGGCATGCAGGACAGGGGCTATCTTTGATGCACTTGATACTGGGAGCATCTCTTACTAAGTTCTTAGAAAATAGCATACTAATTGTCTTGAAATTAATATGTGCCAATCTCTTGTGCCATTGTTCACAAAGAGATGCACTGCCTGTTGCCACAAGGCATACGGGGGTAGATGAATCTACACTGAGAAAATCTAAGCAGAAGATATTTCTGCTCCTAATGCCTGATAATACCGTCTCAGAAGAGGTACGTGAAATTATCAGACATTTGTCCTTGCAGAACTTAACGTCATAACCTTTGTCACATAACTGACTTACGCTGATCAGGTTATGGTTTAACCCTTCAACATAAGCCACGTCGGTGATAGAGGTTATACCGTTGGAAATCATACCGTAACCCCTGGTGACTCCTCGATCTGACCCTCCGAAGATGACTTTGGGTCCATTCTCGACTGGAGTGTAATCACGCAGCAGGCTTCTTGTCCCAGTCATATGCCAGGAGCATCCACTGTCCAAATACCAGATCGACGTTTTGGTGGCCTTTGGACATTCCTGCAAAACAAAATTAATTTGCCTTAGGAACCCAATCGAACTTGGGTCCTAGATTCCTGGTTAGCACACTCCCCCTCGGAAGGTTAACCCTACGAGTGGTCGGCCTCGCATTGCTAACATGGGGAGTCTCGTAGTACCTTGGATTAAACCAACAATCCACGGCAAAGTGACCGACTTTGCCACAGCACCAACAGTCGAACCTGTTGTATCTCTTCCGAGGCTCCTGCCTTACCCTGGGAACAACGGGTACAGCTGGGGCCTTGGATCTGGAGGTGGAGGCCTCATGGTGACGGCAGTCACATGACTTTGTCACCTTCTGTATAACAGGCTTGACTTTTGGTGCCTGCTTTCCATTATGGCCGCTAGAGAACAGACCATAATTTTCCATGTGGATTTCCTCATAAGGTGCCTTGAAGGCACTCTCACCGAAGTTCCGGGGAAAGTTCCAACCGTCATACCGGCTCTTTGGCTTTGCAACCGAGGGCCGGAAATGATGCCCAAATGTTGACTCAAAGTCATGTTGGTTGCACGGAAAGCCAGGCTTTCTGAACGCAACAGGACTAAGAGGAGCCTTGCCCTTTTCACCAGCAGAGGCCTTCTTGGCGGCCTTATTCTTCCTCTGGTTCCTGTTTCTCCTGGAAGAGGAACCAGATACCCCTGCATGCCCCAAGCCAGCTCCTTTGGCCTGAGCAGAGAAGGTATCAACGACTGGAAGAACTGTTTTTGGCATGGAGAAGCTCTTGACGATCTTCTTTTCTGCCGCAAGTAGTTCTTCCAACTTGTTGACTTCCTCCTGCTTTAGATCAAGGAGCTTCAAAGACTCTGAATGCTTTGAGGTCAGGTCAAGGTGATCCTGTCGGAGAGAGATCAAACTAGTGACCTCTTCCCTTAGGGAAACACACTCGCCCCCAAGGAATTTTACTTCCTTTTTCTCAGCCTTCAGTCTCTTTCGGCACTCCTCGAAGGTGTTGAGCAGAAGCTCATACTTCTCGAGGAGCTCAGCTTCGCGGGCCGAAGGGCTATCCTCAGGTTCATCGTCCTGAGACTCAGGATCAGAGTCAGAGTCGGAGAGAGGGGTGTGATCTTTTACCTTCCCAGAAAATGGGGGACATTCTCCTTCTGAGTCGGAGCGACCCACCAGCCCGAAGTAGGCTTCTTCATCATCACTGGAGTCTGAGGAATCAGACTCACTTAGTGTCTTTGGCCGTCTGGCGATGTAGCTCCGCTCCTTCTTCTTATCTCTGGTGGATTTGAGCTCCTCACCATTTCCCTTTTCTCTTTTGCTTTGATAGCAGTCGGCCACGACATGTCCTGACTTATTACATCCAAAGCAAATAATGTCAGAAGAATGATGTTTGTTGGGTTTAGATGCATACCTGTCAGAAGAGTAGTTTTTCTTCTGATGTCTGGAAGAGGAGCCGTCTCTCTTTCTTTGATTCCTCATCTTGAGGAACTTCTTGAACTCTCGAGTGATGAGGGAGAAATCCTCCTCCGACAGTTCTGAGCTGGAGGAGCATGGATCGGAGTCCTCCTCCTCATCCTTTTTCCTGGCACGGTACGACACCGTACTCTTCCCTTTTCTGGAGTGACTGGCTTTTAGAGCCACAGTCTTTTCTTTTTCAGCAGCCTTTTCTGCTTCTTCCTCAGCTTTCCTGGTGTTCAGCTGAAGCTCATAGGACATCAGCTTCCCAAACAGAATTTGTGGATCAGTTTCTGCCGGTCTGCCAAATTCTCTGATGGCGCAGATCTTAGTGTCCCATTCCTTAGTAAGGGACCTAAGGAATTTGTCATTGAGTTCACCATTAGTGAACACTCTTCCGTACCCCTTGAGGGCATTGACAATCTTTAGGAAGTTCTCGTAGGTGACCCCGATCTCTTCCTTCGGCCCTTGTCTGAAGGCCTCATACTTCTGGTTCAGGAGGGATCTCCGATCATCCCTCACTTCATCTGTGCCCTCCATTAGAATGATCAGACACTGCCAGATCTCCTGAGCTGTCCTGCAGTTGCTGAAGTTCTGCATCATCGAGTCATCAACTGTGCTGACCAGGATGTTTCTTGCCTTCATGTCAAGGCCCACTAGGACCATCTCATCCTTGTCCATTTCAGAGAGTGTCTTCGGCACTTTCTTGGTGGGATCAATGGTGGAGGCCTTAGTGGGGACATAAGGTCCCTCCAGCACGATCATGAAAAGTCGAGGGTCCACTGCTTCCATGTAGAACCTGATCCTTTCCTTCCAGATAGGAAAGTTGAGTCTGTTGCACACAGGGATCTTGCCGGAGTACTTGAGCCCGTCCATAGTAGATGTATGTCTCCTTGTTGACACTAGTGGCAGGATTCAACTCAAGGAGTTGACCTTTTTGCTGAGTAACCTCGCTCTGATACCACTTGAAAGTCCACCTAGTGTCAACTATGTGCACCTATGGGGGGGGGGAATAGGTGACGTGTGGTTCTTTTGCGGAATTTACGGATGTACCTGCACAATAAAAACAAAAAGCACAGCACACAGAATACACAGCAAATTTATAGTGGTTCCCCGACTTGGGTACATCCACTTTCCCCCTTCGACCTATCTCCCCAACAAGGGACGACTCGGTCACTTCTCCAACGGGATTGAAATCCAATCCCTGTACTAACGGAAGGAGCCCTTCCACACGTGAGAGTCAATACTCCCACAAAACGGGTTGCACCCAACCCTTACAACACGGAACAAAAGTTCCTTTACAACGAAATTAAATGTAGAGTGTACACGTGATACAAACTTCTTTTGGAGACTACGGTGTTCCTCTTTGTCCGACGACGTGTTCTTGAAGTCGATGAAGAGTCTACAACCTTGGTCTCTCTTGGAGAGGATCTCCCGGAACTGGCGGCGGCAATCCGAGCGGCGGCTTGGTTCGGAGTCGGCGGCAACGAAGGTGCGCTGTTGCAGTGCTTTGAGATCCAAACTTCTTTGCAAAGCAAACTAGGTCTACCAACGGTCACTCTAGGATCGGTCGTCTCGATCGATTCGGACGGGGGGGTTTTTCCCGGTCAACAAATCGAGAGACAAGAGATCTCTGGATAGACACGTGAGACGCAAGCTTTGCTAAGCTTCTGTCGCCGGAGATCGGGAAGAGGAACGATCAGCAGCGGCGACGTATTTGCCCGAGCGCGACGGCGGCGGCGGAAAGAGTTCGCGATTTTAGGGTTTTCCTTGCTCGGCTTCTTTCTTCGTTTTCCGTCCCTTTACTGTTCAAAAATACTGCAATATATATACTGTTGAATTCTCAAATATGACCGTTTGCGGGACCCACAAAAGAAATCCCTAAGTCCGGTTCAAACTAGTCCAAAGGCAGAATCCGGTCCAGCAGCATCCTGAGAAAACGCCAAGTGAAAATCGGCGAGAATCGCAGGCGATTCTCGACGAATCGGCGAGAATCACTAAGTGATTCTCGACGATTCTTCGAGAATCGTTAGTGATTCTCGCCGAATCACTTATTGATTCTCAACGAATTTTACTTTGTATGCATGAGCTGCTTGGCCACTGGTTCGGCGAGAATCACTAGTGATTCTCGCCGAATCTTACTTGGCACCATTTAGAGGTGGCCAGAAGGAGTCGGCGAGAATCACTAGTGATTCTCGCCGAATCGGCGAGAATCACTTTGTGATTCTCGTCGAATTTGCCTTGGACGAATTTTCGTCTTCCACCCAGGAGCTGCTCCTTGATCCTCCATGCTCCTTGTCTTCTCTTGCATATGAACGACCCTGTACTTAAAAGTAAGTGCACTCCAATAGAGAGAGTGCACATAGGCCAACACACTGATCTGCTCAACGAGGGATTACGTCGTGCAGACCCGTGTATATTGACCTACTGCACCCTGACATTGGTGTGCACTTAGCGTGGAGGAACTGCAAGCACAACTTGAAAGAGTTTATCAAATACATAGTCTATTGACCTTAGCTTGTCCAGGGGCTTCTTCAAATCAGGTACATTGTGGATACAATACCCAACAGGTACCTTGGACCATTTGAGGTTCTGGAGCGGATTGGTGAAGCAGCTTATCGTTTGAAGTTATCAGTGAAGCTTAGTGGTCTACATGATGTATTCCATATATCAGTACTACGGAAGGCGGTGCAAGAGCCTTCGCATGTGATTGCGGTGGATCAAGTGCCGGTCGAGAATGGGTTGACGACGAAGGTCAAGCCCGTTCGCATTGAGGACTCGGAAGTCAAGTGGCTACGCAATAAAAAGATCAGGATGGTCAAGGTCCGTTGGGACAATTGCGGTCGGGAAGAGCTCTCTTGGGAGCGAGAGCAGACCATGCTTGAGGAGTACTCGGAGTTGTTTCACTCAGGTACCATTTAAGTTTTTTGTTTCTTTCCTTTATGTAATTTCGAGGACGGAATTCTTTTAAGAGGGAGAGAGTTGTAATGCCCCGAAACTCAAAAGAGCGACGGGATGCGTTTTGGGCCAAATTTGGAATTTGGCAGGGGGCATACGGCCCGGGACACGGGCGTGTCCCAGGGCGTGTCGTGTTTGGGTCGACGATTTAGTTGAGAGGTCGACGGATTTTGGAGTCGACGATCGTCAAGCAGCGAACACGGCCTGAGACACGGGCGTGTCCTAGGGCGTGTCGACGATCTGCCAGCGAAGTCGACATTTTCGCTCGACGATGTGTCGAGACAGGGAACACGGCCTAGGAGACGGGCGTGTCCAAGGCTGTGTCAGGTGGTCGACGAACTGTACTCGACGAAGTGTCAACCCAGTGAACACGGCCTGGAGCTCAGGCATGTTCGGGTATGACACAGGCGTGTCAAATAAGACACGGGCGTGTCCAAGACCCGTGTGAGTCTCGGGTTGGTGTTGGTCCTGTGTTGATGGAGGAACACGCCCGGGAACACGGTCGTGTACTGGCTGACACAGGCGTGTCAGGTCGAACACGGGTATGTCGGGTGCCCGTGTGTTTTTCGAGATGCGTCGATTTTGACGGCGAATGGGGGACACGGCCCTGTACACGGGCGTGTCGCAGGCCGTGTTCGACCTAGGTTTTGCATTTCAGCTACGGATCGTGGCCGTTCGTTTCCTTATTTTGGGATCCGACGGCTGGGGGTTGTTCCTACTGGTATATACCCGGGAATAGGGTTTCAAATCCCTTACTTCTTTCACTTAAGTCTCTTTCTAAAGTCTAGAGAGAGGGGACATCAAGGAAGAAGAAAGGAAGCTAGATCCGGTTGACGGTAGAGTTTCGGAGCTCCAAATCGCGAGCCGACTTCGGATCTACGGAGGCAAGGATATTGCGGTGCTTTTCATCCGCATACATTTCCATGACGCCAAGGAAAAACGCTAGGGTAACGATTCTCTACTTGAGCATGTGAAGCTCTCGTTTCCTTTGCATAGGAAACCCGCTCTTGTGAGTTTGCGGTGAGTTGAGGCGTTCCTTCAGGTATACATGAATATTCCCCTTTTTGTACATGTAGAGTCCGTAATCGAGAACGGATATTGGCATGATGTGTGAAGCCTACCCGGACAAGTTGGTCTGGATCGGTGATGTTGCATTGCATAAGTGGTAGGAGAAGACTCCGTGCGAATGTTTGTTTTTCGGGTTTTATACGAGGTAGATTGCAACAGGGAGCCTTGGGGATTAACTCCAAGGTGCACCTGGAAAACTGGGCAGATGCGTGATTTTGCCAACATGGTGGCCTGGGAGACAACTTGAACATAAACGGGTTATGCGATGTGTGCAACGGAAACGAGACTCGGGAGAAGTTTGACCCACGCATATGGCCTAAATTGTCGTTGCGATGTGAGCACGGGTTAGGCAGAACCGTACCCGTTCTATGTCGTTCAGTTGGAGCCGTTGGCATAGATGAGGGTCTTAGGTGGTCTATGACTTAAAATGACGTGACCAATGCCAGAAAGACAAAATGCTCACGAGATTTGGCCGTGCTTGTGGCGGTGGTGAGATCGAGATGTCTATGGCTTAAACTGACATGACATTGATCGGTTCATCGAGAATGTGCCCTGAGTGCACGGGGTATGTGGCCGTGAGTTCCTACGCCTGTGTTGTTGTGTGATTACACCATACTGCTGGATTATGCTAACAAAGTGCAGGGAGGGAGCATCGCCGCCCCGAGTTGGGGGCAGGATCGTTATAATTTGGTCAGCATAGATGACCGTTGTCTTTGTTTGCCACCATGCGGTGGATTGTTGCTTGCAGGTGCTGCGGAGCCGAGTGCTAAATAGCGGGCCAAACCCCAAGTTGCTGAGCCGGCCCTCGAAGGCCTAATTTTGAGTGTTTTCTGTTATTCATGTATGGCCGGCCTGCTTGCCGAGGTTTGGAAAACATTGATATTCAAGCAAACTATTATAAGGCCTTAAGGCCAGTACTTTTGTATTTGTACATTCATTCCTGTTGGCTTTGTAGTGGACATTCATGCTAGTAGCATGGTTCTTTTATTTGCAACTCTTAAAATTCCTTCCGCTAGAATGACTTTGTGTAGGACTTTGGTAATTAGTTGGATGGTTTCCATTGAGTAACCACCCGGTCTGTCTGTGGTATATGACGTCGGGCCCCGACCGGACCTACTGTTATATGCTGTGCGACGGATAGGGGATGTTACAGCTCTCACCTAGCTGGCAGGGATGGAAGTCACTCGATGTCATCCTTAGACCTCTAGCAGATCCCGCTGTCAGGCTCTCACCTAGCTGGCAGGGCTGGAAGTCACTCGATGGAGTCAGCCTTGGACCCCGAGCAGATCCCGCTGTCAGCCTCTCACCTAGCTGGCAGGGCTGGAAGTCACTCGGTGTCATCCTTAGACCTCGAGCAGATCCCGCTCTCAGGCTCTCACCTAGCTGGCAGGGCTGGAAGTCACTCGATGGTGTCAGCCTTGGACCCGAGCAGATGCCGCTGTCAGGCTCTCACCTAGCTGGCAGGGCTGGAAGTCACTCGATGTCAGCCTTGGACCCCGAGCAGATCCCGCTGTCAGGCTCTCACCTAGTTGGCAGGTATGGAAGTCACTCGGAGTCATCCTTAGACCTCGAGCAGATCCCGCTGTCAGTCTCTCACCTAGCTGGCAGGGTTGGAAGTCACTCGATGGAGTCAGCCTTGGACCCCGAGCAGATCACGCTGTCAGGATCTCACCTAGCTGGCAGGGCTGGAAGTCACTCGGTGTCATCCTTAGACCTCGAGCAGATCCCACTGTCAGGCTCTCACCTAGCTGGCAGGGCTAGAAGTCACTCGGTGTCAGCTTTGGACCCCGAGCAGATCCCGCTGTCAGGCTCTCACCTAGCTGGCAGGGCTGGAAGTCACTTGGTGTCATCCTTAGACCTCGACCAGATCCAGCTGTCAGGCTCTCATCTAGCTGATGGGGCTGGAGGTCACTCAGGGAAGTCCTACGCTCCCCAGGTAGTGCCAAACAAGCTTGGCCCTTCTAAGAATACGGGAGCAGAGCTCGGCATAGGCGAGCTTGGGCTCGCTAAGCCCAGCTCGGCCTCGTCAAAAGGGTAATGAGCCAGGCCCTTGCATCCCGCTAAGGGGAGGCGGATCCCGCCAGGACGCCTCGTCACCCCACGATTTTTTTATTGGGAAAATTTAGAAAATTTGGTCTTATGATGATAAGGTTATGGGCTGCTCGCGAGTAAGCTGGGGCGAATCCTGAGAATTGGCGAGCCAGGCCCTTGGATCTCGCTAAGGGGAGGCGGATCCCGCCAAGACGCCCCACTTTATTTTACTTGGAAAAATTTAGTGAATTTGATTTTCTGATTAATAAGGTCACGGATAGCTCGCGAGCGAGCTGTGGCGAGCCCTGAGAATTGCCGAACTCTCAAGAAATGCCCTCAGGGTCGAGTCCTAACGACTATCCTACTTACAACACATATCTACGCGAGGTCGCCGGGGAGGATGCTCGCAGAGAAATCCAGCAAAAGGAAATATATATATGAATAATGACATTACTATAATGGACACATAAGGTATCAAAACTGTTCTTTCGTTAAGTAAAGATATTTACAGGCTGAACTCGCCTCAGCGAGATTACAGAATATATACATTAGTCCTCGCCTCGCCCGCCAGATTGGTGGTCCTCCCCTCCGCCGGATGGGTCCTGAAATCTTTTCCCAAAGAGCGCATCCAAGCTGTCCTCCTTCTCGCTGGACGGCGTCGCCAGGAACAAGCTCGACATCAGGTCCTTGGCTGAGATCTCCTCGCACCCCTCCACCATCACCCCAGTGTCCATCATCTGGATGGTGCATTCGGCGACCTGGATGGAGTTGATCCGCAACTCCTCGGCGAGGTCGGCTTTGCCAAAGAACCTCGGCCTCTTATAGGGTAGGGTAGGGTTGACGTCGCTGGCCGGGAAGAAGATCTCCGCCTGGCGGCGGGCCTCGCGGTTGAGGTTTTGATTCTCCTCCTTCAGCCTCGCATTTGCCCCCTCCAGCTCGGCAAGCCGGGCGCGCAGCTGGCCTATCTCCTCCTCCTGCTCGGCATTGCGAGACTGCAGCTCCCCGGCAGCCTTGGCATCCTGATGAAAAAGGAAAATTCGTTAATGACAACACAACATACTTTAAGTAAAAGAGGGAAGAGGAAGCCTGATACTCACCAACCCGCCGACGGCCTGGGTGAGAAGACCCTCAGCGATGCCGAGCTGCCTTGCCTGGTCGGAGACCTTGTCTTTGGCGACATCACGGGTCTGCTCGGCTTTTTGAAGTTGGTTGCTGAGGCCGAAGCTGCGGCGGACCAACATATGATGGAGCTCCATGGCTCGCAGGTGGGCCTGCAGGCGCTCATGGCCGAGCTGCCACAGGTTCATGCCCTTGTAGGCCTCGGCATCCTCCCGGCCATAGAGGCCGAAGCTGAGGGCGTAAGCGTGACCTGTGGCAGGCTCGCGGTCATGCCAGGAGGGATTAAGGGTGGATATGGAAACCCGGTGTGCCAGTTCGTCCCAGTACACCATGGGCTCGCCCGCCGAGTCTTTCCACTGCCCCCAATGCTGAAGAGGGGATGTTCCTTCGATGCGCCACGCTCGCGAGCCCTCCTCTTTGCCGAAGGAGGTGGAGAGATTGACGCAGGTGGAGCAGAGGTCTCGCCACCCTTCCACCGCTTGCTGGTGATTTCCTTCAGCGGGCTCTCCGGCGACGCGTCGGGGATGATTTTAGGCGAGCTCATATATTTGGGGCTGGATTGATGTTGTTGATGTTGTTTCCCCCACGGATCTAGCAAGGCTCTCTTCATCTTTTTGGGTAGTTGTTGGCGATGGGGTGGGCTAGACCCCACATCCTCAGGCCGCCTCTTGCTGGTAGAGGGTTTGGAGAAGGCCGCCTCGTCTCGGCAGGCCGCGATCGCTACCTTCTCGCGAGCGAGAGGGTCAGGGCACAAACCCGAGTCCGCAAATGGTGGGTTCACGGGGATTAGCCGATCCCCTGCAAGAAAAAACTTAGAAAAGTCAGAAGATTTTCAACGACAATATGGAGAGCTCG
Source organism: Platanthera guangdongensis (assembly GCA_039583875.1). Classification (NCBI taxonomy): domain Eukaryota; kingdom Viridiplantae; phylum Streptophyta; class Magnoliopsida; order Asparagales; family Orchidaceae; genus Platanthera; species Platanthera guangdongensis. The sequence continues at coordinate 42,257,440 of CM077159.1, read as the reverse complement.
TCAATCTGGCGAGCTTGGTAATGTGGAGAGAACGATACCTTCGCCGGGTAAGACGAGGCAGAGCGCATCGAGGCCCCATCGCAGGAAGGCAACCTCAAAGTCCTTGTGGAGGAAGTATTTGTGGAAGTTGTCATCATTGACAAACACGGCCGGCGGGCGGTAGACCTCCTCGCCCTTCTGCCGAGGCGAGTAGGGGATGTTGCCGAGATCGCCCATGATGAAGACGATCTTGGTCATCCAATTATGATGCTTGTTCGCGATCTCGTGAACTTTGATCAGCGAGCCCATAAAGTAGGCGACCCCATCCGGCGTCGCCTTGTAGGATTAAAGCTTCCTGAACACCATCATGTTGAACTCAATCCTCTCTCGGTGGAGGTAGCTCGCGTACGCCACCATCATGGCAATGGCGTTGGAGTTCAGCTGCGCGGGCACCGCGCCATAGTATTTCAGAATCTGCAGGATCTCCGACCAGAGAGGGAGGTGCAGCCCCACCTCAAAGTGTGAGATGGGGAAGGCAAGCTTGTCATCATAAAAGGTATTGATGGCCTCCCCCTGCCTTGGCCAGCGTGCCTCGAAGCCTTGGGGCACATGGTCGCGAACAAACTCAGCGAGCTCGACCTTGCTTGTGTGAGCCTCGAAGAAGCAGTAGTCAATGAAGTGCTGAGCGCACTTGGAGCAGCAATCGGCGTCAGGGTTGGTCTTGCCCATGCTCGCAACAAAAGGGGTGGGTCGCGAGTAAGAGCGAGAAAAGAAGAGAGAAAGAGCAAACATTTAAGGCAATAGTACGGGGGTTGGTGGGGGGGGGGGAGGGGCTATTTATAGGAATAGTAATTAAGGGGCCAAGCAGTCCAATCGGCCTAGCTCTCCATCCCAGCATGCCAATCCCCAGCTTGCCGACTTCCAGCGCGCTCCAACCAAGGCTAAACCAAATAAGAAGCAATATGATTATTACTATTATTCAAACATGGGCCACACCCAAGAATGTTCGAAATTATTTATTACAACAATCTAGTGCAGGAATAAAGAAGCGAGGCGCGTGGACAGGGGGAAACCAGGAGGCGAGTGCTGGTCGGCTCGGTAAGGGAGCCGCCTTTTATCTACCTTGGCCTCGCGGCCCCCGCCCCCCAGACTGTCGTGCGCGGAGCAACTCGCGGATCCTCCCCAAATTCCTCTGTGCCGCCGAGAGGCCATCGTCAATCTCATCCAGAAGCCGGGAAGGAGACAACAACTCCCCAGCCTGGCCGCCTCACACTTCGTCAGCAAGTCGAACATAGTCTCACTGCGGCGCCTCATTGACTTCCTGCACCTCGCGCAGCCCGAACACCAGTTTCTTGAAAAGCTTGACCCCCCTCCTGGTCAGCTCGCTTTGCTCCACTTCAGGGCCTAGGTAAGAGTCCAGCAAGCTCGGGGAGGGGAGGGGAGAGTAATGGGCTGCCCGCAAAGATTCCTTGGCAGCAGATTGCCTGGGGGGAACTGCAAAGACAAGCATCAGTAAGGGGAGGCATGCTGGAAAGTCGCGTAACAAGGATCCGGGCAAAATTAACATGATGAGCTCGGCAACTCAAAGGAGATGCGGGGAGGGACAAACCTCAGGTCCTTCCCGCGACCTGGGACGCACTCTCCCGGAGGGAGAAGCTCGAATCCCGGGACAGGGATGGTCTCCACACCCGCCCCGCGGTCACAACTGCTCGCTGAGGAGAGCGGGAGCTCACTAGCGAGTTCGGCCTCTGCGAGCTCATCTCTAAGGTCCCAAAGGGAGGGGACGAGTTTCGGGGACGGTTCCCTGGAGTCATGAACCGCGAGTCCCCAAGAGTGGTCTTGGCTCGCGGGGTGGTGTCTCGCGGCGCGACGCCCCCCATGCCATCGGGCGGGCTCTCCGAGCCATCGCGGATTTCGACAATATTCTTGCCCTTTTCAGGGGCAGGCAGAGTGGAGGAGCCGGTCCCGTGCTCCAAGGTGGTCTTCAGGTCGTCATAAATGGGCTCAGCCGCTTGAGGAAATGACTTCACCCTCTTGGAGCTGGGCTCGGCAGAGCCGCCCTACTGGACAGAGGGCGGAACCACAGTTAGGGCAGCTATGCGAGCAGCGGAGGCCTGGAGAGCTCGGTTAAGGCGCTCTTGGATCTCCCTGGGAATCAGCATCTCAGCAGGGATATATCAAAGGGAATGGCAAAAGTCAGGCAGGTATGCAGGTGTATATATATAGCCGTAGGTGGACCCCACCCTATGATTCCCTCCAGTCCACCCCGCGCTTGCTGAACACTTGGAGTTGGATGTTTCTTTCCGAGCTTGCCGTGCTCAAAAAGAGCAGGGATTGTGTACAACCCCATATCCGGCGAGCAGGGTGAACCAGGAGCTAGGCCGGCCGGCTCAGATTACCAAGGCCACAAGCGAGCACGGTAGAGAAAACAGAGCCCGAACTCGGCGTTCGTTGACCGTGAGCTCGGCATTCGCCGAGCCAAGCCAAGATTCGTCGAGCTGAGGTCGACTGACGGAGGACGACTGAAAGGAGAGCTCGCCGCCCAAACTCGTGCTCGCGCAAAAGAGCTCGGCAACAACAAGCGAGCAGGATCTGCCGAGGTGTCCAGGCTCCCCAGCTTGCCCAGATCTATGAGGTACTTTTTACTGTTTTTCCCCCGCTGGTCTGCCCATAACCCTTCAAAACAGCGGAGTTTGGCTGTTGGCAGACCCAACCAAGAGTTTTTTGGTAACTTTAGGTCAGTTCTGTTTGGTTATTGGCAGTTCAAATTCTGAAATCTATAAATAGGACCCAAGGGGTACCCCAGAAGGCAGGTTGCCTGTGCTCTCTTGATCCAGTTTTCAAGTGCTTTCTGAGGGTACCTTAGCTCGGCCTTTGGCTAAGGAGGGGAAGCGCTCTCAGATCTTCCGGGTGTGTGGTGGGTCCTCCCCTCCGAGCCCTTGGGTCGGTTCTCCCTTATTTCTTTTGTTGTTTTGCTTGCAGAAGTGAAGTATGCACGCGATCACCCCTTCCCTGCGAGTGAACTCCACAGGAGACCGATATTTCGGTTTCAACAGTGATATTCCATTCTAACCCTTTTAACTTCGAGAATTCCTATGGAAATCTAACCAGACCAACTCACGTTGAGCTGGTTGATAAATCCCAAGGGCAGGCTCGTCCCTAAAACTTCGGTGCTAGTGTCTTCAAGGCACCTTATGAAGAGATCACTCTACAGAGCTATGGTCCCTATGTTCATGGTCCAAATGATAAGAAAACTCCAACGGTGAAACCCGTTGCTCAAAAGCCACTTAAGAAGAAGAAGTTATGTGAGTGCTATCACCATGTGGCTTCTACCTCTAAGTCAGCCGCTCCTACTAGACCACACTTTCAAAAGGTCAAGCAGGAGACTTTGAAAGATACAACAGGTTTAACTGCTGTTGCTGCAGTAAAGTTGGTCACTTTGCTGTGGATTGCTGGTTTAATCCCTGAAACTTTGAAACTCCTCAAGTTAATCATACGAGACAGACCACTCGTAGTGTTAACACTCGTAGGGGGGGGGGGTATGATAACAAGGAACCAAGGGCCCAAATCTTATTGGGTTTCTAAGGTAAAATGATCTATGATTGCAGGTATGTCCAAAGGCCAACAAAATTCTTATATGGTATTTGGACAGTGGATGCTCTCGACATATGACCGGGACAAGAAGCGTAATTCAAAACTATACTCCAGTCAAAGACGGTCCAAGGGTTATCTTTGGTGGCTCTGACCGGGGAATTACAAAAGTCTACGATGCAGACTTTGCAGGTAGCAAAGACGATAGAAATAGCACTTTCGAGACCTGCCAATTCCTAGGAAGAAAGCTCATATCTTGGAGTAGCAAGAAACAGAATTGTGTTGCAATCTCAACCGCCGAGTCAGAATATATTTTTGCAGGCAGTTGTTGTGCACAACTTCTCTGGATAAAGAATCAATTTGAAGATTTCAACTTGAAGTTCAGGGACATCCCCATGTTCTGTAACTCCTCTAGTGCTATAGCAATTGCCAACAATCCAGTTTCTCACAGCCAGACGAAGCAAATTGAATTGAGATATCATTTCATCAGTGAGTATGTGGAGAATGGGGACATTAACCCCCAGTATGTTCTAAGAGATAAGCAAGTTGCAGATATCTTCACAAAGCCGCTGAACTAGGCCAAGTTCTCCTTCTTCAAGATAGAACTTAGTATGCTTAACATGGAGTCCTGAAATGCTTACATTTGAGGATAAGAGAAGATTATGCAATCAGCCACTCAGAAAATTCAAAGAGAATTCTTACTCAGCAAGCCTTCAGTTAAATTCAAACTCAGAAATGGACTTCTTGGAAACTTATTGGATTTCTTGAGAACTATACTAGAGTTCTCGAAAAAGTTACTTAGATTTCTCAAGCAATTACCTATATTTCTGGAAAACATATTGGATGTCTCAGAAGTAACATGTCATTTCTCGAAAAACTTATATATTTTTTCTAGATAAACTTATATATTTCTCAAGAAACATTTGAACTTTGTGACTTCTCAAGAAATCAGCTGGCACAACGTTTCAAGAAGAATTCCAAACGTTAAATTCAATTTTTTTAATTTTATATAAATAGAAAACTCCATAGTATATCCAAATCCACATTTCAAAAAATCCCTTTCCCGAGAAAGACCCTTGAGTTACGCCGAAGGTGTAACACCCCAGTTTTTCCAGAGGCTCAGTCTGCAGTTCAGAAAAATTTTTTGGTTTCTGGCAGGAGGCACACGGCCTGCGACACGGGCGTGTCGCAGGGCGTGTCGAGGCCGTGTCGACACTCGGCCCAAGTGTCGACACTTTCGCTCGACAGAGTGTCGAGAGTGGAGAACACGGCCTGCGACACGGGCGTGTCGCAGGGCGTGTCGAGGCCGTGTCGACACTCGGCCTAAGTGTCGACACTTTCGCTCGACAAAGTGTCGAGAGGGTGGCATACGGCCTGCGACATGGGCGTGTCGCACTGCGTGTCGAGGCCGTGTCGACACTCATCCCAAGTGTCGACACTTTTGCTCGACAAGGTGTCGAGACTGGGGCACACGGCCTGTGACACGGGCGTGTCACAGGGCGTGTCCCTCTTGGTCGACGATCTTCGCTCGACGTTTTTCCGTGGTGTCGACACAAAGCCTGTCGACGGGTGTCGAGACTTGGCACACGGCTTGGGACACGGGCGTGTTCCAGGCCGTGTCACCTCTCAGGTTGGTTTTGGGGCCGTGTAGTTGGAGGCACACGGCTAGCCACACGGCCGTGTCACTGGGGACACGAGCGTGTCAGATGGAACACGGGCGTGTCGGAGGCCCGTATGCGATTCCAGGCGCGTCGATTTGAGACGGAGAATGGGGCACACGGCCCTGGACACGGGCGTGTGCCAGGCCGTGTTCGGCCCAGGACTTCTGTTTTCCAGGCGAATCGCGGCCATTCTTTTTCTGGTTTTGGGATCTAACGGTTCAGGCCATCTCCTGGGAAGTTAAGTCCGAAGTTAGGGTTGCAGATCCTCATTTTTTTTTCAAGTCTTCTCTTTCTAAGTTCTTGAGAGAAACTAGAGCAAGGAGGAAGAAGAAGAAGGTCTTGGGCTGTAGGAAGGGTTTCGGAGCTCCAAATCGCGAGCCGAGTCCGGATCTGTGGAGCTTAGAGCATTACGAAGATTTCCATCCGGCCATTTTTGCCGTGGCAAGGAAGAGGAGTCGGAAGGTAACGACATCTCTCCTCTCGTTCTTTAGGATGCACGTTTTTAGCATCGTTTTCTTCTAGATTTTTGGGCACCAAACTCTCAAATGTGAGGGGCTTTGGTTTGCCAAGGTTCAAGAGGAACCTCCGGGTTGATTGAGTCCGTCCCCGGCATATCTTGCATTAGAGATCCGCTTTGCTAGTGGATTAGGCATGGTGGGTGAAGCCGTAGTCGCGACCGTTAGTTCGACTCGGTGATGTTGCATACGAACTTAGGGATTCGTAGAGATTTTCCGTTGCGGCAAGATGCCGTTTGTGTGGTGGTGGTGATTGTCCCGTTTGCTTGAAAAGGTACGTGTAGTCGAACCCGGACAAGGTTAGCTCCTCGTGGCGGTAGATGGTTTCCTTGAGGGACAAGGTTAGCTCCGTATGAGTTGGAGATGGTTTCCTTGGTGAACAAGGTTAGCTCCGCACGAGTTGGAGATGGTTTCCTTGGTGCGCGGGAACGCTGCAGTACAAAGAGGGATTACGATGTATTTAGTCTTGGTTTGTGTTGTGCCAAGGCGCGGCTATGTCTCCGTGGTCGGCTGGCTATCCCGTGACATGTTCATCATGTGTGGAGAGTGTCCCGGCGAGACTAGTCCCCTTCTGTGAGACTGACGAGAATGCCAAGCTTGGGGCAAGCCCGGGCAAAGAGGCCATGAGCGGGTGGGGTCCAACAAGGCTTCTTAGAATCGGTCGGTCTGTGTTTGTTGGAATCCTGACATGAGACGTCAGAGCTTGCAGGCAAGCCCGGGGCTAAGCCCACGAGCGGGTGGGGCCTTGGCAAGAATTCCTTGTGGCGGCCTGTGCGCTGCTTAAGGGAGAGGTGACTCCCTTAGTGTTTGCGGCTTTAAGCCAATTGGGGAAACGTGAGTACCCAAATGATGTGATGTTGTGCTAGATGCATACGCTGTAGGGTACCTTGGGTGAAGCCCGAGTGTTGCATTCATGTTGCATAGTAGGCCCCTTACTTTATATGCTCAACCAATAGAGAACATGTTTGATGATTGAGACATCCAAGCCTGTTTTAATGCTTTCCTATTTATAGATGTTTATTTGCATATGAAGTGCTGACTTGCAGGTTGGAGGGTTCCCCGGGGTCCGTTAGGGGCGGCCGGGAGGAGATGTGTTGTTACACAGTTTGAGGTCAGCCTTTGCTAACCCACGTTACTAATAATTTTTACAGGGCAAGGATCGCATGCAGAAGCTAGCACGCCGGCCAGAAAGGCCTAAGCCCCATGAAGTGTTTTTCCTTCTTTTGTAGCACTACATTTTTGATGATGTTTGTTTGAGACTCTTTTGTCCGGCTTGCATGCCGAGGTAGACTAGGAGTGCTATGCACATTTATGTTTGATGTACTATTTACTTTTGGACATTTGATGTAAGGCCTTAAGGCCATTTGTTTACTCTTTTGGTTAGTGGATAACTTCTAGTTGTGCTTGGTTTTCCGCTGTGTTGTGCAAGTGTTTTGAGTTTGGGTAGCTATATCAACTTATAATACTAAAGCTGTGGCGTTCGTATGTTGTGGGGCCCCGGCCGGACCCATATTATACGTCCACTACAGGGGAGGTGTTACAATTTGGTATCAGAGCCAGGTTAGATTCGAGGTCGGTTTGTAGAGAAGTTATCCACATAAGAGTAACGCGGGACCGTGAGTGTCCTTATGTTTTAGTCTTGAGATTGGAGACTAATACCTTATTTCTTGTTTTCCTGAAGAGTGCAAGCAACGAGGCGGGCACTTCAAGAGCAAGGGATGATCTCTCGGCGAGCAGTGCTACTGCTCCAGGCCTTTTGGGCACGGGTGTAAACCCGGCCGACTTCTGTCGTATGCTTGTAGAAGCGATGGTAGCAGCCCAAGCGGCGGCTGCAGCCCAGGTAGCAACCCCTGCTACACCGGACACGGCGACGGCCGTGCCAGGCGGAGAAGCCAGGCGAGTGGAGCCTTTGGCAGAAAGGGTGGTGGTAGGACATGAAGACCGACATATGAAGTACTTCCTGAGTTTCCATCCCCCGTCCTTCAAGGGTGTTGGAACGCCAACGGATGCGGAGGATTGGTGGGTTCGTATTCAAGAACTACTAAGGGCGGCAGAGACGCCAGAGGAAAAGAAAGCTGAGTATGCGGCGTTCATGTTGGAAGGAGACGCCAAGTTGTGGTGGGTGAGCCTTAGTGGCCGCCAGTTCCCTGGTCGCACCCCGTCGGTGGAGGAATTTGGGGACGCTTTTCTAAAGAGATATATAACAGTTTCTACGCGACTGGCCCTGCAGAGGCAGTTTCTGCATCTAATGCAGCGAGACAAGACGGTGGACGAGTACGTGCAAGAGTTCACCCGTTTGGGTCGTTATGCGGGAACGACAATGGCTGATGATGTAGAGAGGGATAACCTCTTCTACCAAGGGTTGAGGGAAAATCTGAGACAACCCCTCATCTCCATGAAGAGGGCGGGATTTAATGATCTAGTTGAAGCCGCCAGGAGTTTGGAGAATGATCTGGAGCGAACCCAGCGTCGAAAGGGTTTTACCCCCAAGCAAGGGGAAGGGAAGCCTTCCCAATCTCATGGAAAGTCTGATGGGAGTAGGTGGAGGAAGAAGCCTCACACTCCCAGATCTGGTGAGAGAGTAACTGGACGCCTGGGGGTTCCCACTCTAGGGGACCGCCGACGTGCTACAACTGCGGGAAGGTTGGGCATATAGCCCGTGCTTGTCAGCAAGGGGGAGCGGGGCAAGAGGCAAGGCAGGATCAGACTGTGCGCTTCGGCCCCAGTGCTGCAGAGAAGGGAAAGATGGCGGAGTCGAGCGCTTCTCGGTTCCAACCGGTGCAACCAAGGGCCTACAACCTTGGACAGCAGGAAGCGATCCGCCAGACTGATGTGGTGACAGGTATGAAGAAAATTTAAGTTTAAATTTTGTGCTTCATCCTTTTAGACTTTTGTGGAATGTCTATGTTGTAGGCTTCGTGTTAGTTTCTGGATACCCCGCTAGGGTATTGTTTGATACGGGAGCATCGCACTCCTTTCTTGCGGAGAGCTTCATCCAGAGAATAGGAGTTGAGTCTTTTTCGTCGGGAGCAGAGCTGAAAGTGCGCATGCCCAATGGGTCATCTATGACCACCGGGGCTAAAGGGCGCATTTGTTGGGAGCTAGACGGAGTTGTCTTCGCTCTGGAAGCAGCAGTGTTACCTTTAGTAGAGTTCGATGTCATTTTGGGCATGGACTGGCTTGCAGAGCAGCGCGCCAGCATTGATTGTTTATCCAAGGTAGTGACTCTAAGGAGTAAGGGGCAAACGGAAGTCAAATTTGAGGGCCTTTGTGGAGTGGCCTGTTCCCTGATTTCGGCCATGCAGTTGGTGCGGGCGGTTAACCAGGGTAGTGTAGCGCTTGTAGCGTTATTGGAGGTTCGTCTCTCCCAACTGTCTTTTGAGGAAGTGCCTGTGGTGGCAGAGTTCAAGGATGTATTTCCGGATGAACTTCCTGGAGCGCCTCCTCGGCGGGAGATCGACTTCTCGATCGAGTTAGTGCCGGAGGCTAGACCGGTGTCACGTCCTCCTTTTAGGATGGCACCAAAGGAGTTGGCAGAACTTAAGGTACAGTTACAGGAACTGTTGGAGCAAGGGTATATTAGACCCAGTTCTTCACCGTGGAGCGCACCGGTGTTGTTTGTAAAGAAGAAGGACGGTAGCATGCGCCTATGCATAGACTACCGAGAGCTGAACAAATTGACCATCAAGAATAAGTATCCGATCCCTCGGATAGACGATTTGTTTGACCAATTGGTGGGGTCAGTGGTATATTCGAAACAGGACTTGAAGTCAGGCTACTATCAACTGCGAATTCGAGATGAGGACATACCCAAAACTGCCTTTGGTACAAGGTATGGACACTTTGAGTTTACGGTGATGCCGTTCGGGTTGACGAACACACCATCGGTGTTCATGGATCTGATGAATCGGGTATTCCGGGAATACTTGGATTCTTTTGTGGTTGTTTTCATTGATGATATTTTGGTGTATTCCAAATCACAAGTGTAGCATGAGACCCACTTAAGAATGATTTTGCAAGTGTTGAGGGAGAATGAGTTGTATGCAAAATTCTCCAAATGCGAGTTCTGGTTGGAGAAGGTGGCATTTTTGGGCCACGTGATTAGTGGTGATGGGGTGGCAGTGGATCCAGCGAAAGTGGAGGCCATCAGAGATTGGCCGGTGTTGAGGACCGTGGCGGAAGTCCGAAGTTTTCTTGGACTAGCCGGGTATTATAGGAGATTCGTGGAGAATTTCTCGAAGATAGCTCTACCCCTCACCTCTCTCACTCGCAAAGACCATAAATTTGTGTGGACCCAAGAGTGCGGTCAAGCATTTGAGGCCCTGAAGGAGAGGCTTATGATGGCTCCGATCCTGAGTTTACCGCAAGGGACCGATGGATTTCAAATTTTCAGTGACGCATCGGGATGCGGTTTGGGTTGCGTTTTGGTGCAACATGGGAAGATGATAGCTTTTGGGTCTAGACAGCTGAAACCTCATGAGAGGAATTACCCCGTCCATGATTTGGAGTTGGCGGCGGTAATCTTCGCATTGAAAATTTGGCGACACTATGTGTATGGCGCAAGGGTGGAGATCTTCACGGACCATAAAAGCCTGAAGTATCTCTTGGATCAAAAGGACTTGAACATGCGGCAACGCAAATGGGTTGAGTTTCTTGGAGACTACGAAGTGGCGATCCAGTATACGCCGGGTAAAGCCAATGTGGTGGCGGATGCGTTGAGTAGAAAGTACTCGGGGCAAGGAAATTGGATCGAAGCTCATGATGAGCGGTTGGTACGGGAATGGGAGTCCCTTGGATTGGAATGTGTTGCGAGAGGCGAGTCTAGCGTGGCTCGGTTGAACTGGATTGAAGTGCAAAACGACTTGTCCGATCGTATTCGGGAAGCGACTCGATTAGATGTGGAGTTTCAACCTTTTGTGTTGGAGGCTCAAACGGGCGAGAGCAGCACCTGAGAGATGATCGGGGGAATCTTGAGAAAGGATGGAAGGGTTTGTGTACCGCAGTTTGGCAATCTCCGTGAGGAGTTGATGTTTGAGGCTCACTTATCAAAGTACTCCATTCACCCAGGCAGTACAAAGATGTACTTGGATATGAAGAAATCCTTTTGGTGGCCGGGGTTGAAGCGGGATGTAGCTTTGTATGTGAGTCGTTGCCAAACATGTGCCTTGGTGAAGGCCGAATGTCAGAAACCGGGCGGGTTTCTGAAGCCCCTTCCAATTCCTGAGTGGAAATTTGAGGACATTTCCATGGACTTTGTGCATGGTTTGCCTAGATCGTAGCATGGTAATGATGCTATTTGGGTGATCGTGGATCGCCTAACCAAGGTGGCTCACTTCATCCCGAATCGGAAAGAGGACAGCGTGGAGAAGCTGGTGGAGTTGTATGTTCACAACATTGGGCGACTGCACGGAATTCCTAAGAGCATAGTCAGTGATCGCGATGGACGGTTTACGTCCAAGGACTGGAGACTGGTTCAGAAGAGTTTGGGCACGAAGCTAAAGTTCAGTACGGCGTTCCATCCTCAAACTGATGGGCAAACGGAGAGAACGAACCGTACTATGGAGGATATGTTGAGAATGTGCGTTCTTGATTTTGGCAAGAGGTGGGAGGATCACCTCTTCATGGTAGAATTTGCGTACAATAACAGTTTTCAAGCAAGCATAAAGATGGCGCCATACGAAACTTTGTATGGGAGGCGGTGTCGAACGCCAATGTCTTGGGCAGAGGCGGGAGACACCAAACTTTTGGGAAAGGATGTGGTAGTTGACGCTTGTGAGTTGGTTCGGACCATCCAAGAGCGTATGAAAGTGGCGCAAGACAGGCAAGCAAAATATTTTAATGCTCGTCACCGGAAGTTGGAATTTGCAGTTGGTGATTGGGTTTATCTGAAGGTTAAGCCGTTCAAAGGCGTCTCACGGATTCGCCGACTCAAGAAGTTGAGTCCAAGGTTTTTGGGGCCTTTTGAAATTGTTGAGCGGATAGGAGAAGCAGCCTATCGGTTAGCGTTGTCCGCAGATTTGAGTGGATTACATGACGTCTTCCACGTCTCCGTTTTGAGGAAAGCCTTGGTGGAGGCTAGCGTGGTGATTGAGCCGGCATCGGTGCCGATTGAGGAAGACTTGAGGACGCGAGTCCTTCCAATCGCTATAGAAGATTCGGAGAGTCGGCAGTTGCGGAATAAAGAAGTTAAACTTGTGAAAGTTCGTTGGGACAACTGCGGTCGTGAGGAGTTCTCTTGGGAGCGAGAACAGGCCATGCTAGAAGACTATCCAGAACTATTTTTGTCAAGGTACAATTTAAGTTTTGTACCTCTTTTGTTTTGAAATTTCGGGACGAAATTCTGTTAAGTGGGGGAGAGTTGTAACACCCCAGTTTTTCCAGAGGCTCAGTCTGCAGTTCAGAAAAATTTTTGGGTTTCTGGCAGGAGGCACACGGCCTGCGACACGGGCGTGTAGCAGGGCGTGTCGAGGCCGTGTCGACACTCGGCCCAAGTGTCGACACTTTCGCTCGACAGAGTGTCGAGAGTGGAGAACACGGCCTGCGACACGGGCGTGTCGCAGGGCGTGTCGAGGCCGTGTCGACACTCGGCCCAAGTGTCGACACTTTCGCTCGACAAAGTGTCGAGAGGGTGGCACACGGCCTGCGACACGGGCGTGTCGCAGGGCGCGTCGAGGCCGTGTCGACACTCGTCCCAAGTGTCGACACTTTTGCTCGACAAGGTGTCGAGACTGGGGCACACGGCCTGTGACACGGGCGTGTCACAGGGCGTGTCCCGCTTGGTCGACGATCTTCGCTCGACGTTTTTCCGCGGTGTCGACACAAAGCCTGTCGACGGGTGTCGAGACTTGGCACACGGCTTGGGACACGGGCGTGTTCCAGGCCGTGTCACCTCTCGGGTTGGTTTCGGGGCCGTGTAGTTGGAGGCACACGGCTAGCCACACGGCCGTGTCACTGGGGACACGGGCGTGTCAGATGGAACACGGGCGTGTCGGAGGCCCGTGTGCGATTCCAGGCGCGTCGATTTGAGACGGCGAATGGGGCACACGGCCCTGGACACGGGCGTGTGCCAGGCCGTGTTCGGCCCAGGTCTTCTGTTTTCCAGGCGAATCGCGGCCATTCTTTTTCTGGTTTTGGGATCTAACGGTTCAGGCCATCTCCTGGGAAGTTAAGTCCGAAGTTAGGGTTGCAGATCCTCATTTTTTTTTCAAGTCTTCTCTTTCTAAGTTCTTGAGAGAAACTAGAGCAAGGAGGAAGAAGAAGGTCTTGGGCTGTAGGAAGGGTTTCAGAGCTCCAAATCGCAAGCCGAGTCCGGATCCGTGGAGCTTAGAGCGTTACGAAGATTTCCATCCGGCCATTTTTGCCATGGCAAGGAAGAGGAGTCGGAAGGTAACGACATCTCTCCTCTCGGTCTTTAGGATGCATGTTTTTAGCATCGTTTTCTTCTAGATTTTTGGGCACCAAACTCTCAAATGAGAGGGGCTTTGGTTTGCCAAGGTTCAAGAGGAACCTCCGGGTTGATTGAGTCCGTCCCCGGCATATCTTGCATTAGAGATCCGCTTCGCTAGTGGATTAGGCATGGTGGGTGAAGCCGTAGTCGCGACCGTTAGTCCGACTCGGTGATGTTGCATATGAACTTAGGGATTCGTAGAGATTTTCCGTTGCGGCAAGATGCCGTTTGTGTGGTGGTGGTGATTGTCCCGTTTGCTTGAAAAGGTACGTGTAGTCGAACCCGGACAAGGTTAGCTCCTCGTGGCGGTAGATGGTTTCCTTGAGGGACAAGGTTAGCTCCATATGAGTTGGAGATGGTTTCCTTGGTGAACAAGGTTAGCTCCGCACGAGTTGGAGATGGTTTCCTTGGTGCGCGGGAACGCTGCAGTACAAAGAGGGATTACGATGTATTTAGTCTTGGTTTGTGTTGTGCCAAGGCGCGGCTATGTCTCCGTGGTTGGCTGGCTATCCCGTGACATGTGCGTCATGTGTGGAGAGTGTCCCGGCGAGACTAGTCCCCTTCTGTGAGACTGACGAGAATGCCAAGCTTGGGGCAAGCCCGGGCAAAGAGGCCATGAGCGGGTGGGGTCCAGCAAGGCTTCTTAGAATCGGTCGATCTGTGTTTGTTGGAATCCTGACATGAGACGTCAGAGCTTGCAGGCAAGCCCGGGGCTAAGCCCACGAGCGGGTGGGGCCTTGGCAAGAATTTCTTGTGGCGGCCTGTGCGCCGCTTAAGGGAGAGGTGACTCCCTTAGTGTTTGCGGCTTTAAGCCAATTGGGGAAACGTGAGTACCCAAATGATGTGATGTTGTGCTAGATGCATACGCTGTAGGGTACCTTGGGTGAAGCCCGAGTGTTGCATTCATGTTGCATAGTAGGCCCCTTACTTTATATGCTCAACCAATAGAGAACATGTTTGATGATTGAGACATCCAAGCCTGTTTTAATGCTTTCCTATTTATAGATGTTTATTTGCATATGAAGTGCTGACTTGCAGGTTGGAGGGTTCCCCGGGGTCCGTTAGGGGCGGCCGGGAGGAGATGTGTTGTTACACAGTTTGAGGTCAGCCTTTGCTGACCCACGTTACTAATAATTTTTACAGGGCAAGGATCGCATGCAGAAGCTAGCACGCCGGCCAGAAAGGCCTAAGCACCATGAAGTGTTTTTCCCTCTTTTGTAGCACTACATTTTTGATGATGTTTGTTTGAGACTCTTTTGTCCGGCTTGCATGCCGAGGTAGACTAGGAGTGCTATGCACATTCATGTTTGATGTACTATTTACTTTTGGACATTTGATGTAAGGCCTTAAGGCCATTTGTTTACTCTTTTGGTTAGTGGATAACTTCTAGTTGTGCTTGGTTTTCCGCTGTGTTGTGCAAGTGTTTTGAGTTTGGGTAGCTATATCAACTTATAATACTAAAGCTGTGGCGTTCGTATGTTGTGGGGCCCCGGCCGGACCCATATTATACATCCACTACAGGGGATGTGTTACAGAAGGCCTCCGCTGTTCTTCTCGCAAAACTCCGTCATTCTTCTCAAAAAAAGTCAGAAATTTCTCATCTTTCTCAATCGATGGCTCCCATTGAAAAGACACTAATTTACCAACACCTTCATCAATCGGTCAACCACCACCCAAATAGATTCATTCCCCGTCCAAGAGCGGGGAAGGCCATGGATGAAATCCATGGATATGTCCTCAAATTTCCACTCTGGAACGGGAAGTGGTTGTAGCAACCCGGCGGGGCTCTTACACTCTGCCTTAACAAGCTGGCATGTCGGACAATGTGTCCCAAAAGATATGACATCTCGATTCATCCCTGGACACCGAAGGCCTCCGCCATTCTTCTCGCAAAACTTCATCATTCTTCTCGAAAAGTCGGAAATTTCTCATCTTCCTCAATCGATGTCTCCTATTGCAAAGATTGGCATTGACAGTGAGTTTGTTCGCTCAGCTATTGACAAAATCTCTGACGATTTCCAAAATGTCATTCTACTTCTTGATGCCGTCGACCTCTCCTTCATTCTCGAGCATCCATGCAAAGTCCTGATTACAGAAGTTGAAGAATTCTTCGGAAATGCAAAGCCTAAAAGGTCTGGGAAATTATTGAAAACCTATGTCAAAGATGTGAAGATCAAGATGAAGTTGTCCACCTGAACACAGTTTCTGAGTTTACCCTCCATTGATGAGGAAGATTATCTAGAAGAGCCCGATTACTCCAGGGCTCGGTCTTTTTGTGGCCTTTCCCAATCCACTACCTCCATTCGAAGGCAGCACATGTATGATGAAAGCAAGCTATTGGCCTATATTCTTGGAAAAGTTCTCCTCTGTAAAACAGGTTCTATTGGATATCTCTCCTCAGACTTCTTCTGCATGTTGAGTGTTGTGGTGTGTCGCAAAAAGTTCCAATGGGGACACATACTATTTGAAAAGATTTAGGAAAGCATGAAAACACCTAATTTTGCAAGGACTATTTCCCTATATCTGAATCAAATGCACCCATAAGTCTTTGACTTGTCCAAAGGTGTGTCCATTCACCACCTGAAGAAAGTCTCTCTCTCATCCATCACTAGATGGGAAATCAGGATTCAAAAGCTAGGACAGGCTCTAGCAGTTCGAAGGATAGTAGTTGATGAGGACAGGACCCCATCTCCTCTTCATATTGATACAGTTGGTACATCTGTTGCAGCTGTTGAGGGGGAGTCTGCTCCTTTAATTCATGAGGAAGATCAGCAAGCACAGGTACCAGAAACAGAGTACCATTCAGAAGATCTTACAGATCAGGCTATAGAGAAAGCTCCTACAAATGATGTGGTGGAAAAGGAAAACACAGCCCAGTTTGATGATGAGAAGAGCATCTCTACACATGATGGTGGCTCAGGTACGGATATTAACTATTGCTCTGATCAAGAAAATCTTCGTGAAGAAATTCCAAAAGAGATTCCAGAAGATTCTCAGCCCATGGAGCAAATTGAGGGGGAGAATTTGAAAATGCTCTTTGATGAAGCTGAAGTGCTGAAGTTACCCCAGAGCCTGTAGATCCTCCTTTGAGGAATTTAGATTTCTCTCTCCCTATTATTCTTGGTGAGGAAGGGGATGTGAAGATATCTGCCCAAAGAGGCAAAAGTTCAGTGGTTATTGAAGAAATTCCAGTCTGGATAACTCCAACACTACCTCCTCCACCTCCTCCAGCTGAAGTCATTCCTGATGATACCCTTTTGGGTAAGATTGAGTATATGTTGACCATGCAGAGAGAGTACTTTGACAAGTCTCTCAAAGAGGTAACTGATAGAGTAACTACTCTTGATAAAGAAATGAATAGAGGATTTACTGAAATTCAGAATAATACAAATGAATTCAAAAGACTGCTAAATATTGGTTGCAAGGCTTTGGACCACACTATCACTAGTGTTGGTGAAGTCATGGATCAGGCAGTTACTGTGGCTAACAATCAAATACTCTTGCCAAAGAAAACTGAACAACAGAACTTCAAAACCTATGAAGAAGTCGGGAAATTCAAGGAAGATGCCATAGAGACTCTGACCGTAGAAGTCAGAAAGGGGGAGGATAATGTAAAAGAAAATATAGAAAGGAAAGTTCAAGAAATGAAGACTCGGTGGGACAATCAACTAAAAGAGGTCAGTACAAGTGTAGAGACACGGATTAAAGGTGTAAACATTTATACATATGAGACTACTGTATGGATGCATAATCAAATCTTTCCAGAATTTTGAAGTTGACCCAAATGAGTCTCCAACTCCTCATCTTGATCCAAATGTCTACAAGCCTATATTTTCTCCCAGACCTAAACAACATGGAATTTCTCCTGAAAATTATTCTCAAGTCTGGACTTCTGATCAGCCAGAGATACCTCAAGACCTACCTCCTGAAGTGCATGTGCCTAAGAAAAGAAAGTATGGTGATGGTTCCTCAGCCAGTCGATCCATCCCAAGTCAAGCAGCTACCCAAAGGATAGAAAAAGAATTTGCTGAAGTTTCGAGTCCAACCTCCAAGTCTTTAATTCTTGACACTCTGAAATTAGTTGTGGACCTTCATGATAATAAGGATGATCATTACATTTATAAGGAGTGGGATCTATATGAAAAATCTATGACAAAAAGAAGGATTTATGATCATGAATATGGCCGCAATAATCCAAATGCTCCTCCTCGTCCTCCTAAATACTATCCCAAGCCCTTTAGTTACCAGAAAAGGCAACAAGAAAATAAGGAAAGACAACACCAGCAACAGTACAAGTGATTTATGATAATCAATGTTATGGAATTTTGTGGACTTGGATATTTCTATGGACAAATTCTATACATATATAAATTTTTGAATTTTGATGATCTAATTATCTCTTAACCTTCATTGTATATATTATTTTATTTGTTAGTTAATTCTTTGATTATCTTGATATAATTCATCTTAGTGTAGAGGGTTCTAACTTCTACAAATAGGGGGAGATTGTTGGGCATTGTATCCACAATAACCTAGATTTGTGTGAAGTCACCCTTGAACTAAGTTGAATTAATTGTATTTGATGTTATTCCTTAGTTGAGTGTTTGTAGGTCATTATTGCTAAGTATAGACCAATGTCAGTTTACAATGAGTCACTAAACACAAGATCATGCAATATAATTACTCATTGTGTGTCCCATGGTGTTGACTCATGTATAACCTCTTTATTGGGATGCACTTCATTTTCAAGTACTAAGGCAATGGAAGAAAGGAAGGGTTGCTGGTTTTCAAAAAAGAAGATTTAGTTTTTCAGAAAAATTTTCTAAGTCTTTTTCTCAAGAAAGGAAGTCCATTTTTCGAGAAGTCTAAGTATATTTCTCAAGAAAGCCAAGCTGATCTGGAGAAATCTCAAAGACCTCTCGAAAAATTCTCAGAAACTATCTCCAAATCTTTTTCTCGAGAAAGCCTTGAAGATTTCTTGAGAAACAAGTACTTTTCTCGAGAAAGAAAAGTAGGTCTCGCGAAGTTAAAAGTGTTTCTCGAGAAGCTAAGTATTTTTCACGAGAAATCAAATCATTCTGGAGAAATCAGTTCTTCAGTTCAAAATTTGCGCTAAGTATTTTCTCGAGAAGTCTAAGTACATTTCTCGAGAAAGAAAATCTTTTCTAGAGAAACCAAGTTCTTTCTCGAGAAATCAGATCCTCATTTCAAAGATTTTGGGTGAAGTATTTTTCTCGAGAAGGCTATGATCATTTCTCGAGAAACCAAACTCTTCTCAAGAAATCCTATTTCTTCTCAAGAAATAGAGTTGCAAAAAAATTTCTTTTTAAATCTATCTGATGGGATTTCGATATAATCTAAGTATCTCATGATTGGTCCACTTGGATCATTCCTTAATGATTTTAGACCGTTAGACGATGTTCTACATAAAGTCTTTTCAAAGAAATCACCAACCATAACTAATTATAGTAATCAGAATCGCACCGCAATTTCAAATCGGGAGAAGGCGCTCCGTCATCATCGTTCTTCATTGTCGCTCTTCTTTTGATCCAGTGATTACAGAAAGAAAAGATTCGACAGATCATAGATTCAAGTTCTTCAAGCGTTTACTTGATCGTGTCAGATCCTAAGGTTTTCTGATCAAGTTTTCTCAAGATCTCTTCCTCAACCTCTTCTCAGAGATTTTCATTTTTCAAGAAGGAAGAACTTTGAAGATTTCAGATCTGAAAGTAAAAAGTTTCTATTGTTGTTGTAAAAATTATTCTATCTCTTGTAGGAGTTTTGTCTCTGAGTTTGTAGGAGCTTTGTTCTCCGAGTGTAGATCCCGTTTTGTGGGATCGAGTTTATAGAAGTGTGTTATCTCCGAGTTATAGGAGCATTGCTCTGAGGTGTAGGTTTGTTTCAATCCGAGATTTAGTGAAGTGGTCATGGCTAGCCGTGTTGCTAGGTAGGCGAGGTGGAGAGTGGACGTACCCAAGATTGGGGAACCACTATAAATTCCTTATTTTGTCTGGGTTATGCTTGGTTATTTTCTATGTTGATTACTCTGAAATTTTTATTTCACAAAAGACACAAAACTCACCTATTCACCCCCACTAGGTGATTTAGGTAGGCAACTAGATACTTTCACACATTCTGCTCGGTTGTCATGATTTTCAATGTTCTGTCATTAACCGTGCGATTTGTTCTTACACTGGTTGTTTTGCCCGTGCGTGATCGAAAATGCACGGACTCCTACTGGTTCAGGCTGGGAAAATTCTGCGATGTTAATAATGCACGATTCATGTACGGTGGTGCGTTCGACCGTGCGTGACCATTTTTCTAACTATTACTATTTAAGCCGCAGGACACCGCCCATTTCAGTATACTTCATCATCTTCAAGCTCTAAGGGTTCCAACTCGCCTCATTCTGCCACTCCACATCTGGCCATCATCTCGAGGAGCACTAGCCATGCTTTTCTCTCAAAGCTCAAGCTATAGCTTCTTCTTAGACTCATCCATCATCTACAAGCTTCTAAGTACCATTTCTAGGGATTTCTCACTGCATTCAGAAGAGTTCTCCGGCAAAGGACGTGATCAAAGGTTATTGATGAAGAAGACAGGCAAAGTGGAAGAAGGTGACAATTCTTCTGGACCCCGAATGACATTCGAAGTACAAGCTCGGATGAGGCTTGCCAATCGTCAATTCTGGTCGTGAAACTTGGATGCGTCTTCATGCTTCAGTTGTATTCTTCCCTCCTCTTAATTCGTAGTACATTTCCCTTTGAAATATTGGTTGTTTCTGTTTGTGTGGTTGTGTAAACCTTAATTTCCTTTTAATGCAATCTTTCATATCTATGTGATTGTTTTGGGGTTTATGCTTGTGAGAAGCACCCCCATCTCATCTTGTCACCAGCACCATCGTGTGAGAGCTGCACTAGCAATGGCTAGTGGCCTACATTGCGAAGAGCTACATGCAACCCTCATCCATACGTGAACCATTCCATCCACTAACCTTCTCAGTCTTCCTTTGCGAAGCGGTGAAGGCAACCCACACTAGTAATTTAGTTGTTTGTTTTCTTTGTTCAAACCCAAATCCAATCCCTTTGTTTTATGTTAACCCTTACAATTAATTTTCTAAAAAATCGAATCATGCACCCCATCATGTGACCTTTGAGATTGACACTTGGGGAGTTCCTCCCACATTTTATATTGCTTGAGCGACCGGTGCACTTGTCGTGTAAATTCCTCCCTCCCAATAATTGAGCACGATCGAGGGAAGATTTTTTGCTCAGAACTGCTGCCTTATAGTGACACCAAGTCACAGGTTAATCACCACCACACGACGTCGATCCTGCCAGCAAGTACGATCATGCACAAGACCAACGAGAAAAGAAGTAAAAGAAACATGTCCATAATGTCACAACATAATATATATATATATAAAAGAATATAGTCCTCAATGAGATCAACAACAAGAACGAGTAGTTAGGGCTCATGCCCGGTGTATATCCAAAAAGAAAGTACACTCTCTCTCACTCTAGAACATCTAAGCGGAAGCTAATCAAGGACTCTCGTCATCCTGTGGTAGAATGGTAGTAGTGCGTGACAACTACTCCTAAAGTTCTGTCATATCGTTCAGCTGATTGTGATGCTGCTCCATCTCCTTTTACACCTAAAATTATATTGTTCATCAACCGTTAGTCAAAAGACTAAGTCGCTTTGTCCTCGCCTCACCCCCGTGACTCCTAGGTACCGTTTGGGAGGAAGAAAGCGGAGGATAATAAGGCATTATAGAAAAAAGTAGGTGACATGGCTCTAACTAACAATGGTATATATATATTGAAAGTGGCCTCTGATACTAATTGTAAGAGAGAGATAGATTTACTTTACACTAGAGCGGGGGGAGGGAGTGAATAGGGTATTTTAAAATCTTGATTTAGTTTTATAGAAGATTTAAAAACTAGTGATATATATATATATATATATATATATATATATATATATATATATATATATATATATATATATATATATATATATATATATATAGAGAGAGAGAGAGAGAGAGAGAAGCAATCACAACACACAAATAAAGAGAATAACAATCATAGATGACACAAGAAAATTTATAGTGGTTCCACAATAAATCTGGGTACATCCACTCTTCTACCACCCTGGTAGGAATCCACTACACGTTTTTGATAAGGTGTCCTGCCACCACATGTTTTTGCTCCGGTGCTCTGCCACCACAAGATCTATTTTTCTAAGGGAGATCTAGCAATCACTTGATCTTTTGATCAGGTACCCAAAAACCAATTTAAGTCTTTTGATTAGGTGACTTAAGAACTAAAAGGATTTAACTTTTGAAGGGAGTTATAACCCTGTACACAGTTTATGAAAATAAACTATAATTTGATGATGTCTTCTCTTTCAAGATTCTCTGAGAAGACTAGTGGATTGATGTTGAAGCAAGAAGCTCCCCCTGCTGTGAGTAGAGTTTATGATCAGGAGAGGGAGTATTTTCTTCAAGGTGTAGACCTTCTTGTATCTGAGATATGAAGACTTTGCACACACAGAGACTGAAGATACTGCTTTGTAAGCTTATGAAATCTGTAAGAGTATATGTTGATCTGCAAGTCTCTAAGTCAACATATCTAAGTCTGTAACTTTGAGGTAGCAATCTTCTGTACATATATATAGAATGTTGAGAGGATTTCAAACATTTGAATTAATCAATTCTGAAATGTCTGAGGAATTCCCGAGAATGGTAACTGCCTTGGAAATTGATTAGCTTTAAACTCTGTGATATACCATAATTAATGGTTCCTATAAACGGCTATATTCGTTAGAATATTTTGCATTAAATATCAGAGTCATAACTGTCTGTAATTAAGCTTTTAAATTATCCTGCCTTCAGAATATATAACACCCTGAAATTAAGCCTGAAACTTTTCTGCCTTTTGGAAATAAAATTGCCTAAAATACTGCAAAGAATTAGTCGAACTCAGCAAACATTTTGTCGACCTAAGCCCGAAGTTTGTCGAACTGAATTTTCTTATTTGTTGACCTAAGCTCAGAGTTTTTTGAGCTGAGTTTCTGAGTAGAGACCGGAGTTTGTCAACTGGAAGTCAGGTTTCGTCGAGCTGAGCTCAGCGGTAGAAGCCTGATTCGTCGAGCTGAGCACGACGTTCGTCGAACGCAGCTTTGCTTTCGTCAACCGCGACTTTGCTTTTGTCGAACTGATTTTCTTCATTCGTCGAACTGATTTTCTTCTTGAGTTCTTCTAAGACAATAACCATGGAAATAACCTATGACCTAAGACTATATAAGGTGGGTCAAACTAAACATCCTAATAGTAATCCTAGCCCAAATCAGTAATAGGTTTCCAACAATCTCCCCATATTTGGGTGAGGATACAATTTACAAAGGGAAAATACAAAGCATAAAATATCTAGCAGAAAAGCTTTTAGCATATTTAAAAATAAAGTGCTTGGAAAGTTATAAACATAAACACTATTATAAGAACATAAAATCAAAAATCAATTGTCTTTCTTAGGAGCATCAGAGGTTGAGTCAGAAAATGATTTAGTAAAGATCATCATCCTGTTAGGATTTGCAGCTTCCTGTTGACTCATCTTCAGATCTTGAGAGCCAATAATTTTCAAAGAGGTAGTCCTAGGCACTATTGCCTCTGGATGTAAGCTCATGTATCTGTACACATTGAATAAGTTTTTCTTAGCATACTTGTCAAGCTCTTTTTGTCTGTAAGAAGACATAGTTGAGAACTGAGAAGTGTCCTTCCCTTCTGCTTTAGCTTTCTTGATTTGAGATAGAGTAATGAGCTCATTGAACCTTGCCATTCTGAGGTTTGGGTCCAACTCTAGATCATAAGCTGGGGAAGGAGGCCTCTTTGGGCTTGACTGTTGCTGCTGCTATCTTCTTTGACTTGTATGCTGTTGGTTGCTGCTCTGAGATTCTAACCTTGAAGGTCTATCTTGTCTGCTCTGAGTAGGTCTAGATTGATAATGAGAAGAAGTAGATCTTTGAGAATGAGAAATATTACCTGCTGCTCCTACTGCTAGAGGAGGAGGAGGACGAGGTCCTCTCCTAGATCTAGGAGGTGAAGAATACCTCTTCATCTTCTTCCTATTCTTCATTTTATTTTTTGAGAACCTCATCCAGTGGGGGAGGTCTGGAGTGAGGGTATCCCATGAAGAACATAGTAAGGAATGTCAGCTGTGGTTGAAAGTTTAGGAGCAATCTTTGCTGGAGCCTTCTTCTTTAATTTTCTCTTTTTAGATCCAGAATCCTCCGAATCATCTGACTCTTCATCATCATTAGATTCTTCTGTAGCCTGATCATACAGATCATCTATCTGTTTAATTAAATCTGACTGATCAACAAACTGAGCCTTTGGCTGTACAGTTATAATCTCATCTTCCTGCTCCATATCTTCATTAAGAAGATCATCAAGGTTGGGAATTGGGGTTTCATCCCAAGAAAATGTAGGAGGGGAAGAAATTTGTTCTATAGTATCCATTATATTGTCAGTAGTTATTGCAGGCTGAGAAGTTGGAGTAATGATAGAGGAAACAACTAAAAAGCTGGTCCTAAGTTGTTCCAGAACTGAAGAGCTAACTGGAGCAGTATAACATACTATAGCCTTAGAGGGATCATGTTCAAAAACTGGATAATAACTATGCATAGTATCAAAAACTGATAATAATGAATTCAAGTTCACTGTGGGACTAATAAAAATATCACCAACAGTTGTTATTTCTGGTTCTACTATTTTTGCTGCTTCAACTAAAAACATTACTGTATCCACTACTGTTGTTGTTGTTGCTGTAATCGGTGTAACTAAAACTGCAGATGGAGGAGCTTCTTCATGAAACATCACCCCCTGCCTAGATCTAGGGATACCTGAATCTAGGCCCCCAAAAGAAGGGACAATAGAGGAGGAGGCCAGCTGGGATGAGAGGGAAGAAATTGAAGCAACAATAAGAGCTACTGCTTCAACTATCAACTTCTCGAGGGTTGGAGTAATAAATTCAAGAATATTTGAAACAATGGAAGAAACGTCCACATACATAGACTCAGGACGAGCTTGAGTAGATGCAGAGGTAGATGAAATGGAAGTAGAAGGGATGAAAGTGTTTTCATAGTTGGAGCAGAGATAAAAAGCTTGGGGAATGGATGATGGGGGGATGACAGGAGGAATGCCATCAGGAATGATTTACTGGACAAGTGATTATGGTGGAGTTATGTGTGATTGAGGTGGAGATGAATGTAGTGTAGATGTCTATAGAAGAGAGAACTGTGAAGGAGAAGAGAGTAATGGAGATGTAGGTGGTGACTGAATAGGTGAAAGAAGAAGTGGTGAATCCACATGTGGAGTGGAAGAAGGAACTTGTTCAGGTAATTGTAGAGAAGGTGGAGTGGAGGGTCTAGGGGAATGGTGTGGAGATGGCAGAGGAGAAGACTGAGGAGCAGAATCTTCTGATGGGGTTTGGAGAGTGGTTGAAACAACCCTTGTGTTTTAAGAAGTGATCCTTGAAGAGGTAGCCCTGGATGGCTTGGGGATCACCCTCTCCCATCTTCCAAATAAGGCAGAAGTAATCCTTTTAGAAGCATTGATGAAACTCTTCTGGGAGACCAAGAGTTCAGGGAACTTGGCCTGTAGAAATATTCCTAATATCCTTCCATACCCTCCAGATTTACTGGTAATCTCTTTCTTAATAGAATCAAATATGATTGATCCCCAGTTTATCCTTCTCTGATTAACCAAAGAACTCATCAAGTGAAACTGATGCCTAGTTATATAGTCATGGGCAGAGTGCTTGCCAAACAAAACTTTACCAACAATTTCGGCTAAAAATTTGCATTCACTAGAAAAGTTCCTTTTCAGGAGGTGGTTAGGGTTTCCCTGGTTATGAACCATTCTATTTAGCATTTCATCAAATTCATTACTAGATATTTCTTTGTCATCTTCTCCGTTAACAAAACCAAAAAGTTCAGTTAAAATTTAAGGGGATAAATGAACCTGGTTTCTTGAGATTGATCCTATAATAACTGGGATATCTTGAATCTTTGTTGTATGTATCCATTCATTGATTTCCAAGACGGGGAGTTTGATTATTGTAGACATAAAATTCCGCAGATATTGTGCCTCAAACAGTTGTAATATATCCTTGAAAAAAAACAGTTGCAATATATCCTTGAAAATCTGGTCTGAATGGCTGAAGGAGTCCATGTCTATGTCAAAATGTGCGTCAAATTTCATTCCAGAGAGAATCGCCTATGACACCGCTATTTTTCTACAAAACTGACAAGATCAAGCGTAAGAGATGGGAAATGGAAAAAGCGTGAGATAGAGTTCGATGAAAACCTAATTAAAAGTTTTCAGAAGTTGAAAAGACAAACTCTGTCCTATGAAAACAAAACATCGAACCTGGTTCGATGAAAAATTCTCAAAAGAAATACGTTTCGTCGATCTTCAGTCGATGAAAGTTTTGCGAAAAAAATATATTTTATAGAGCTCAGTTCGACAAAAATACTTGAAGCTAATCCGCTGATCTCCGTTCGACGAAATAGTTTATAAAAACAGTTCATCGATCTCCGTTCGACGAAAAATTTCACGAAGAGTTCACAGTTCGTCGAGCTCCGTTCGACGAAAGGTGGACAATTCGTTGATCTCAGAATTATAAATTAATTTAGTGATTCTTCATTAATCATGCCTAACTGATTTAAGAAGTCAATGTGTTTCTTTTCATCTAAAGGTTTTGTAAATATATCTGCTTTTCGAAAATCAGTAGAGATAAATTCTAATTTAATTTTGTTCTTGTCTACATTATCTCTTAGAAAAGGATGTCTTATTTCAATATGTTTAGTTCTACTATGTAGGGCTGGATTATGTGCTATTGATATTACACTTGTGTTATCACATAAAATAATAGAATTAAATAGGTTAAAACCATAATCTAGAAGCTGATTATGAATCCACAAAATAGGTGAACAATAACTACCAGCTGCAATGTATTCAGCCTCAGCAGTTGAAGTAGACACAGAGGTTTGCTTCTTACAAAACCATGATACAAGCCTATCACCAAGGAACAGACAAGTTCCTGATGTGCTTTTTCTGTCAACCCTGCATCCAGTATAGTCAGCATCTGAGAATCCAGTTAACTCAAATCCTGACTCAATAGGATACCAGAGTCCTAGATTAGGACAACCTTTTATATATCTTAAAATTATTTTACCTAAAATTAGATAGCTCACCCATACCACTCATTTCAAACTTGGAATACATTATGTCAGAAAACCTTTTGCATAATTTGGAATCAGTAGAGCCAAATATTATATCATCTACATATATTTGAACTAGAAAAATCTTAGATTTATGATTGCTAAAAAATAATGTTTTATCTATTATGCCTCTACTAAATTTGTTCTCTAGAAGGAAACTAGCAAGAGTCTCATAACAAGCTCTTGGAGCTTATTTAAGACCATAAAGTTCTTTGTTGATTCTAAAAACATAATCAGAATGAGTAAGAGAAATAAAATTGGAGGTTGTTGCACATAAACTTCCTCTTTGAGCTCTCTATTTAGAAAGACACTCTTCACATCCATTTGATATACTGTGAATTTATTGAATGCTGCATATGCAAGAAAAATTTCGATAGCTTCCAATCTTAAAACATGAGCAAATGTCTGGTCATAGTCTATGCCTTCCTCTTGTGAATATCCTTGAGCTACCAATCTTGCTTTATTTCTTATCATGATTCCTTGAGCATCCAATTTGTTCCTAACGGCCCACTTGGTTCCAATGTCTGGATAGTCTTTGGGTCTTGGCACAAAGTCCCAAACTCTATATCTCTCAAATTGATTGAGTTTCTCTTATATAACAATGATGCAGTGGGGATCTTATTCTGCATCTTTTATGGATTGAGGTTCAATCTGAGAGATAAAATAAGCATGCATCTGATCTTGATTCAATTGATGCCTTGTTTGAACACCAACTGATATGTCTCCAATCACTTGAGATCTAGGGTGATCTCTTAGTGTGACAAGATCAGTAGGTAGAGTTGGTTGTTCAACTATTTGTGGTACTAATTCCTCTTGTGGAATTTCATTAGTCATAATATTTTTAGCAAATATTTCTTCATCTTCATCACTGACAACAACAATCTGTTGAGAAATGTGTGTTGTATCCTCTTGTATTAGGATTAAATCATCCAATTTCTCACACAAATTTGGTACCTGAAAATTTTTTATGGTATAGGTCTCTCTTTTCTTGAAAAACATGTTAGATTCATCAAAAGAAACATGCACAGATTCTTCCATTTTAAGAGTTGGTTTATTAAAAACCCTATAGGCCTTGCTGATTTGAGAATATCCAAGGAAAATTCCTTCAGCAGCTTTGGCTACAAATTTCCTTAAATGTTTCTTATCATTATTATGTATATAACATTTGCAACCAAAAACTTTGAAATAATCAACTTTAGGTTTCTTATTCTTAAGTAATTCATAGGGAGTCTTACCCTTATGTTTGTGTATTACACTTCCATTAAGGATATAGTTTGCTGTGCTTACTGCCTCTACCTAAAAGGATAGGAGCAAGTGAGCATCTGCAAGCAATGTCCCAGCAGATTCAATTAGGGTTCTATTTTTTTCCTTTTAACTACCCTATTTTGTTGAGAGGTTCTAGGAGCAGAAAAACAATACATAATACCTTCCTTCTCACATAATTCTTGCATCAGAAGAGATTAAAACTCAGTATCATGATCACTCCTGATCAATGCAATCTGAGTAGAGTACTCAATCTTGATGCTCTTAAGAAAGACTGTAAGAACTTTAAAGTTATCTGAATTGTTTCTCAGAAAGAATTCCCAAGTTAATCTAGAGAAATCATCTACAATAACTAAGGTAACTTTACTCCCATACTTTGTACTACAATAGGTCCAAAAAGGTCCATATGTAGCAAATACAAAGTCCTACGTGAATCACTTTTAGAGATTGATTTAAAGCTATTTTGGCTTGTTTGCCTAATTGACAAGCCCTGCAAAGTCCTTCCTTCTTGTAGGAACCAGAAGGCAGTCCTCTGACAAGGTTGTACTTAGATAGTTTAGCAATTGTCCTAAGGTTTACATGTCCTATTCTCCTATGCCACAGTTCCTTTGTTTTACTAATTTATTAAATAGGCAAATTTTTGTTTTAGCAGAGTTAAAATAAACTAAGTATATATTACCCTGTCTCATACCAGTTAAAACAATTTTGTTACCATGTGATAGAATAGAACATAAAGTCTTATTAAAGGTTACCTGTTAACCTTCATCACATAATTGACTTATTGATATAAGGTTATGCTTGAGACCTTTCACATAAGCTACCTCCTTGAAGGTAACTTCTCCAACTTTGACATTCCCATAGCCCTTTGTCTAGCCACAGTTGGAGTCTCTAAAAATGAATTTAGGTCCAAGCTTAGCTTTGTAGTCACTTAAGTTCTCTTTTGTGCCTATCATATATTTTGAGCAACTGCTATCCAAATATCATTGTTCCTCTGTGGTAGGATAGTTCTTTTCCTGCATTAAGACAAATTAGATGTTTTTGACCCAGGTTACCTTGGGTTCTATTTTCTTAACATAATGATAAGTAGAAATGTAAGAATACTCAGGTTGATCCTTGTAACCCAGTGGATGATATCTCCTAGGAGGAATAATTCACTATATAAAAGGATTTATAAATTCTTGTTTTTGATTATATTGTTGAAAAGATTTAAAATTTCTGTTATAAAAATTTGGGTTCGACGAATTAAAATGAGTTAGTCGATCTGAGTTCGATGAATGGAAATGATTTCGTCGAACTCCGTTCACATAAAAATATTGATTATGTTCTGTGTTCCACGTTTATCGATCGAAGATCGACGAATCAAATTGTTTTCGTCGAACGCCATTTGAATGATTGTTATATTCAAATTCTCCGTTCATAGTTCAACGTTCTCTGTTCGACGAAAAATGATTATTTTATCGAGCTCGGTTCGACGAATTATTTTGAACATAATTTTTATGAAAATTTTTACTTTGTTTAGGCTTTTGTACAACTTCTGTGGTTTTATCTAAGTATTCTAATTTTTCTTTACCTTTAGCAGAAACAAATTTTATAGGTGTAGATAATATATTTTTCTGTAAAGGAATAGGCTGACAAGATGAAGCCCCCAAGCCCACTTTGCCATTGAGCCTGACATTAACTGTGGTTGTGATATCCATCAGTTTGATGCTTCTCCCATTAAGGAATTCTTCAAACTTCTTAGCCTCATATAGTTTTTTTTTCTAATGACATTGTTTGTTCCTTAAGATTTTTCAGTTTTTCTTTAAGTCTAGAGTATTCTGAAGATATACTATCTAGTTCAGTTAGTTTTTCTCTGATAAGTTTTATTTCCTTCTCAGATTTTATTAAATCTTTACATAGTAATTTGAAATCTAATTTAAGCTGATCTGAAGTAAAATCATGTGAAGAGATTACCTAATCTTCTTCAGATTCCGATTCAGCATCAGAATTACTGCATGATGCATTGATTGCCATCAAGCAGATCGCCTTAGCATTTACTTCTTCTTCATCTTCACTTATGCTAGATGAAGACTCATCAGATTCTGTTTCACTCCAAGTTTCAGCTACAAAGCCCCTCTGCTTCTTTTTGTGTTTCCTGGAGGAGGATTAGTTGGAGTGTTTCTTGTAGTCTTTCTCTTTCTTCTTATCCTTCTTCTGATTTTCAGGACATTCAGTAAGAATATGTCCTGGTTTCCTGCACCCATAATACACAACTTCTTTAATGGGTGTCTTGTCATACCTTGATTTATCATTGCCTTTGGAAGATCTTCTTTTGAAGTCCTTTCTGGCCATTTTGTAAAATTTCTTAGCTAAGAGACCTAAAATATCTTCATTCTGTGGAAGAACTTCTGCTTCTTCAGTTGCATGGAAAGCTATGCTCTTTTCCTTCCTTAATGCAGGTGGAGTCCTTTACTCAACTTCCCTTGTCTTGATAAGCTACTCATAAGATTTGAGCGTGCCCAATAATGTCTCAGTTGAGATTTCATTTATACTTATGGCTTCTTTGACTGGTCAGATCCTTGAATCCCATATACTAGGGAAACACATAAGGATCTTATCATTGACCTCTGTCACTGTGATATCCTTTTCTAAAGTCTTCAGTTTATTAATGATGAGACTGTGCCTTGTGTACATCTCAGCTACTGATACAGATTCTACCTTTTTGAAGTTCTCATATTGAGAGATCAAGTGCAATCTTCTGTCCTTTCTTTCATCAGCAGATCCAACAACCATTGTGTTGAGGGAGTTCCAGATGTCCCTTGCTGAAGAGAATTCAATAACCTTCTATAAGATGTCATCTGACATTGTCTGGGCTAATATGTTCATAGCTCTAGAATCAACAATCTTTGCTTTCTTCTAGGCTTCTGTCCATTCAAAAGGTGGTACAACACTTATACTTGTTGCCACTGGTAGAGGTAGACTTGTCAAGATGGTGTTGTAGATATCTTCATCAATATAGTTCATATAAAGTCTAATCCTTGTCTTCCATAGTGCAGACTTATTTAGATTGCACACATGAGGTCTAGTACTTGAATATTCCTTATTTTGTGCCATGATAGATTTCTAGGTAAAATAAGATCTATCAGGATCTTTGTTGGTTCAGGTGTTAGCATGTAAAACCAAAGAACCTCCTCTGATACCAATTGAAAGCGGCCTCTGATACTATTTGTAAGAGAGAGATAGATTTACTTTACACTAGAGGGGGGGGGGTGAATAAGGTATTTTAAAATCTTGATTTAGTTATATAACAGATTTTACAACTAATGATATATATACATATATATATATATAAGCATTTACATCACACAAATAAAGAGAATAACAATCACAGATGACACAATGAAATTTATAGTGGTTCCACAATAAATCTGGGTACATCCACTCTACTACCACCCTGGTAGGAATCCACTACAGGTTTTTGATCAGGTGCCCTGCCATCACAGCTTTTTGCTCCGGTGCCCTGCAACCACAAGATCTATTTTTCTAAGGGAGATCTAGCAACCCTTTGAGCTTTTGATCAGGTGCCCAAAAACCAATCTAAGACTTTTGATCAGGTGACTTAAGAACCAAGAGGTTTAACTTTTGAAGGGAGTTATAACCCTTTACACAGTTTGTGAAAATAAAATAAAAGTTAATGATATCTCCTCTTTTAAGATTCTCTGAGAAGACTAGTGGATTGATGTTGAAGCAAAAAAGCTCCCCCTGATTTGAGAAGAGTTTATGATCAGGAGAGGGAGTCTTTTCTTCAGGATGTATGCCTTCTTGTATCTGAGAGATGAAGACTTTGCACATACAGAGACTGAAGATCTTGCTCTGTAAGCTTATGAAATCTGTAAGAGTATATGTTGATATGCAAGTCTCTAGGTCAGTATATCTAAGTCTGTA
This sequence comes from Platanthera guangdongensis, assembly GCA_039583875.1. Lineage (NCBI taxonomy): Eukaryota > Viridiplantae > Streptophyta > Magnoliopsida > Asparagales > Orchidaceae > Platanthera > Platanthera guangdongensis. Next base: position 42,225,773 of record CM077159.1, on the reverse strand, counting down.
ACCTTGAGGCAGCAATCTTCTGTACATATATATAGAATGTTGATAGAAATTCAAAAATTTGAATTAATCAATTCTGAAACGTCTAAGAAATTTCCGAGAATGTTAACTGCCATGCAAATTGATTAGCTTTAAACTCTGTGATATATCCATATTTAATGCTGCCTCTAAACAACAATATTTGTTAGAATATTTTTCATTAAATATCAGAGTAATAGCAGTCTGTAATTAAGCCTTTAAATTATCCTGCCTTCAGAATATATAACACCATGAAATTAAGCCTGAAACTTTCTGCCTTCTATTAATATAATTGCCTAAAATACTGTAAAGAATTAGTCGAACTCAGCAATCATTTCATCGACCTGAGACTGGAGTTCATCGAAATGAATCTTCATATTTGTCGACCTAAGCTCTGAGTTCGTCGAGTTGAGCTTGACTTTCGTCGAGCTGAGTTTCTGAGTAGAGACCGGAGTTCGTTGACCGGAACTCAGCTTTTGTCGATCTGAGCTCAGCGGTAGAAGCCTGATTTGTCGAGCTGAGCACGGTGTTCGTCAAACGCAGCTCTGTTTTCATCGACCGCAGCTTTGCTTTTGTCGAACTGATTTTCTACATTCGTCGAACTGATTTTCTGCTTGAGTTCTTCTAAGGTAATAACCCTGGAAATAACCTATGACCCAAGACTATACAAGGTGGGTCAAACTAAACATCCTAATAGTAATCCTAGTGCAAATCAGTAATAGGTTTCCAACATATATATTTATATATATATATATATATATATATAACAGAATATAAGAACTTTGTTAGCAGTAAGCAGGTAAGCATGTAAGTAGTATAAGCAGTAAGTAAAGTATGGTACATGTAAGGTAAAGAAAGTATAGCAGTCTATACGACCATCACTGAAACGTTCCTTAAATTATATGAATATTCATACAAACTTATAAGTTAAGGTTTTCGGTAAAATATAACTCATCATATAAAAGAGCTCATACTAATTTATATGAAGAGCATCTGTAAATATGAATGACTCATAATATATATATGCGTTGATATGCTATGCTAATTGCATGTTTCATACAAGCGCAACTCACCAACACGACTCGACTCTATGCACACAGACCTTATGTTTCCCGTCTCTTCAAAGATAGCTAGTCTCCCAGGTACTACCGTTATGGCTACGGAAGCACTGGAGCAGGTACCTCCACTCCTAGGCTAGGATACACACTACCTGGCCTAGACCTCTCGTACGCTTCTGTCCACACCCAAGCATTTTGTACACGTCCTAGGAGTACTATAGTGTCTCTGCATACTATTGCTGGAACCCACTAGTCTTTTATGTTCGGGGGTGCGTTTTCGGGGATTGTACTCCAGACCACAGTATGTACAAGTTACCGACCTCTCAAACTCTCACACCTCACTAGAGTCAACTAAAAGTATTTATTTCAAGGATAGCTAAATCAGCTAGAGGGGGGGGGGGTGAATAAGTTTCTTAGTCATTAGTGACTAACTTTTATTTTCTTTTAGTTTGCTGCTTTATTGGTTAGTTAATTTCTACTATCAAGATGAGCTACCCGCACAAAGAAAACCAACACAACAGAGTACACACAGATTTATAGTGGTTCCCCAATCTTTGGGTACATCCACTCTCCTCCCACCTTGCTAACTTCCTATTGCTCAAGGCACTTCTCCAAAATAATGATCCAAAGAGCTTATACCTCAAATCCGTCAGGATCTCTCAGTCTCCTCCAAGACCTACACCTCAGCCAAAAGGGCCTACACTCAGTGATACAAGTATCACCTACCTAGGAAATTAAGCCCTACAACTCAGGCTATGGAGGATAGCCCTACCTCAGAGCAAACGTGCTCCTACAACTCAGAGAGATTCACTCTCATACAGCTCAGGCACAAGTGCCCTACCACTCAGTGATCAACTGGTCACCTACCTCAGAGCAAGTTTGCTCCTATCTCTCAGATCCACAAAGGATCCTACAAGATGGAAGTGGGTTGTTGATGTTCTTTATTGGACACAAGAGGAATTCCTCTGTGCTAATCTACCTTGACTGAGTTAGACTCAGCCCAACTTTGACACCAGGAATGTTTTCCTGAGTCTACTTTTCTGGACTAAGTACACCTTAGCCCCAACTACTTCACAGCAACAAGTATATCCAATTGAGTTGGAAGTGACTTGCAGAATACTATTTTGCCCCTTTCTGAACTAAACCAAAGGTTCAGCTCTCTCTTCTTCACAATAATAATGATGTAGACGATTTGCCTTATGTTGGAATCAACTTGCAGATCAGCTTCTCTGCACCTTTCTAAACTAAGCCAACTGCTTAGCTCCATCTCCTTCTTCACAGCTCCCCAAGAGAATATTCATTAGGATTTGTTGGCTGGATCTGTGAAGCACCTGTAATAAGGGTCAGCCCTAGTTGCTTTCTATTTCTCAGTGAATCACCCTGAGCTTGCTAGCTGGTGCAGATGAAGATGGCACCAACAATCTTGCTATTGAAGATGTTGATATCAACAACTAACTTGATCTGCCTCTAGACTTGCTTGTCTTGTGCTCTCTGTTCTTCAGCCACACTGACAACAATGGCGATTCGGAAGAACTACTGTAACAACTACCCTTTTTGTAAAGAGTTTCTCCTTTTATTTAATGTAACCCAACAACTCTTTTAGCAGTGGGTCCCACTCCATAAATGCTGGTTGCATCCTTGCTTTAACGCCTAACTAACGCACAGTAGGCCTGCGGAGCCATTTGTCATGTACTGTGGCTTTGCCGCTAACAATTTGAATATGGTTAACTTTTTGACTTGCTGACATCAACACTTGAAAACTTGGTCAAAATTCAAGCATCCATAGAATAGACATTGAGTGAAAGAGCTTCTCTCAATGCCAAAGTACTTAGACAGTTCTGTCTATCTAGGCGTTGACAACATTGAGTGAGTAAAGCTCACTCAACGCCTTTTGCCTTAACCCTTTCTGCAACCTCTTCCGCATGCATAGCGTTGAGAACATTGAGTGAACATATTTCACTCAACGCCTTGCGCCTTAACCACATTCTGCATTTTAGGTGTTGAGAGTGTTGAGTGAACATTCCTCACTCAATGCTTTCTGCCTTAGCCATTTCTTTTTCTTCAGTATCGTAAGCATTGATAGCATTGTATGAGCATGCATCACTCAATGTTTTTTTGCTTTAACTAATTATATATCATGGCTTTGAGAGCGTTGAGTGACCACGCCTCACTCAACGCTTTCTGCCTTAGCAAGATTTTTTGTTTCAGAATTCAGTTCGAGTTCGATGAACTCAGAATGCAGTTCGACGAACTCTGACCTCAGCTCGACGAATAAGAAAAAACTCAGTTCCACGAATTTAGAGTTTAGCTTGTCGAATAAGTGAAAGAATAGATCGACGAACTCATGGCATAGTTCGACGACTCTGAACTCAGCTATTCAACAATTGTGAAGCTAAGACGTTGAGTGAGAGAGCTACACTCAACGCCTGTGGACTTAGACACTTTTCAGCTCATTTTTCTTTAGGATTTGATTGTATTTGCCAGACTCACAGCCTTTTGCTATATGGCATTGAGTGAGTTGACTTCACTCAATGCTTGTGGACTTAGCCACACTCTAAGCTTGCCACTTCATGGCTTTGACTGAATAAGATTTACTCAGCTCTATAATTCATCTGACGTTGAGTGAGTTGACTTCACTCAACGCCTGTGGACTTAGACAGTTTTGTCTTTCCACCACTTAGGTAAGAACTTACCTGACTTAGCCACTTAGGATATCTATCCCATCACTACTTACTAGGACAATATGCAATCATTAAACTTGAACACAAATTAGATCACAATATATGTATACATTATTTGCTGGTTCTTCAAATCCAGGACGTTGGGATCAATGGATCCAAAAATCTCGCACTATTTGAAGAAGTTAAAACCTAACCCAATGTATACACTAACACACTTATACTATATATACAAAACACATTATCTCAGCATAATTCATATAAATCATAGACATAACAAATGATGTAGCAGACAAGTCAAAATCAAAGCAATTGATGAGTCAGACAAATCATAATTATAACAAATGATTGTTTTATTTAATCATATAGGGAATAAATGTTTGTGCAATTTAAACAAAGTATCACATCCCTTAGCCCTGTAAGCAGAACCTGAAACATTTCAAGTTTCAGGTTCCCTTATCATAATCCCACCGCTTCTGGATTTCTTTGCTGGCTTGTCTTCTGCTTCAACTATCTTCTTTCGCTTCTTATCAGCTTCATCAGCAGCCCTGGCCTTAGTAGCTTTCTCTTTTCCAGCTTCAGCTTTATCCTTTTATCTCTCAAAATAGCTGAAGGTCTTGGGGAAGTATTTAGATGGTTCCACAACATCAAGAGTGAAAAGATTGGCCTTTTTGTTTCTCCAGAAATCCTTCTTTCTATGTCCCTCTTTACCATCTTATCCCATTCGGTTTTGTTATACCATTTTCCTCTGTCTAATTTCTTATTCTTGACCTGATCCCAAGCAAGAAAGATGATGGATCTGGACTCTGGGCTCCACTGCTCGAAATCAGGTCGTTTCTCCATTTATTCCCTGCATTTTCTCTTTCTCATCCTGACTTTCTCTTTAGTTTCAGCAGTTTCAGCAGTCATTTCACTTGTCTGCAGGGCCTGGTCTACAGTGGGGCTGAAGGAGGGAATTTCAGCAGCAGTGGATTACACTCCCCACTGATTACCAACACTATCATATTCTTCTATATACATCCCATACTCTTGATTATCTTGAGCAGGTTCTCTGTTCAAGGTCTCTAGCACTTGGACATGCATCATTGGGATATTGTCATATTGCACTGGCTCTAATCCTAATGAGCCTCTCACAACATTTGTTGCCCAAACCATGTTTTCAGTATTGGTCCTTACGGCTTCTCTCTCCCCCTTTTTGGCTTCTTCAATTAAAGTATTGGCCTGGGAGATGCTTGCCTTGCTTCCTTTTACTTCCAGGTAGTTTACTCCAGCAGTGACATGATTCTTGACTTCCAACATGTGGTCATCAGGCATCTTGGTGCATACATCCATTTTTGTGAAGATTTCACTGTTCTGTTCTCTTCTCAGAATTCTGTCATTTTCATGGATTGTCACACTATTCTTGGCCTAAGTCACTTGATTTTCTATGATAATAGCAATGTTCTGGCCTGGCACATCCAATTTCTCCACTGTAAAGTCTACAGCTCCAGCAGCTTTTGTGAAGATTTTAATTGTTTCTCCTTTGAGCAGATTAAGTTCAAATATTATAGATTTGATCTCATTTGCAAGATCATTTCTAATATCCTTGAGGGTATCATCCACATAATTTTGTAGTGCCCTCCCTTGCTCATCTAGCAGAACTTTCAGTTGTGCAAGGAAGAGAGGTGGAATCTGGGTTGTTTGAGCTGATGTGCCTTCATCAGGAACTGCCCTGACCACTTCCTTCTCATCAGAATCAGGCTCATATGCATCTGTATCACTTTCTGGAGCATCTGACTCTCTTTCTGATATTGAGGAATCAATTTTAAGAACTTCCTTCTGAGCAGGGAGTTCAGATTGAATCTCCCCCTCAACCCCTGCCATGCCCTCCTTGGCATGCAGATCGACAGCAGTAACTTCTGCTTCAATAGGCTGATTATCCTTGGGTGGTACCTGAAGAGTCTCCCTCATAACTAATGAATCTTGCATTATCTCTTCTGCAAGTTGCTCCCCCTCAGCCATTGCAGACTATTCCTTAGCAAATTCTATTTCCATAACTTCCTCAAGCAGATGCTCCCTTTCACTCTGAGGGCTAGGAGCATCATCATCATCAGACATAGGCAGATGCCTATCTATATCAACCACTCTGGAGCCATCTTTATCTACCCTTGTTGATGACCTCTTAGCTCCTTCCTTTACAATAATTTCAGCCAACTCAGCAACAGGCTCATCATCTTCAGGGACAATATCTGACTCTTGTCTGCTTACTCGACTAAGAGGGGTAAGATTAGAGGAGGCAGATACCTAAATATTCATGTCCCTCCTAGACTCTTCAGCAGATGATGATGGTTCTTGATTGTGAGGCTCTTCCTCCTCAGATGAGCTGCTAGAGGAGTTGGGCTCAGTCACAACAATCTTCTTTTCTTTCTTCTCAACAGCCACCGAGACACGGGGCAGAAGGACCCTGTCCCATATCTCAAGCATCCTGATATCCATTCTTCTCATGTGATGAATCTTTACCCCAAGCTTCTGATTCAAAATTTCTGGGACTGTTTCTCGCAGATATAGTGATATGATTCTCCCCAAATTTAGTTCGGCCATACAATCCACTATTCTTTCAAACACCACTCTTCCCCAATCAGTTATTTTGGACAGGATGACCCTTGCAATTAGTTCAAACATCCTCTTTGAAATTTTGTCATGGGAGCCTGTTTTGCATATCAGAGCTTTCCCGATGACATCGGATAGAAACTTACCTCTCAGGTTAAGTTCTTTCCTTAGAATTGATCTGGTGGTGTGCTTGGATAGTCCACATCATTTCATCGCTGATTTTACGTTATCCAGCACTAGCTCTCTTCGACCTCAGTTGCAGAGATCTTTGGCAACTGCAGAGCCTTGCTTAGCCTTCTGGGGGTAATCTTGATCTTCTTCCCGCTTGCTATGGTCTTGACTTTACCTGTCGAAGCATCTGCTTTGGCGTTGGCGAACAACTCTAGCACTTTCCTCTTCCACAGAAAACAGGGCTCCGTCAGGATGAAAGCTAGGTCAGATTTTTGTAGAAGATTAAGCACCTGCTGAACTTCTTCTAGAGCATCAGTGAATCCATTACGAACCACCTCTGCTCCTTCGAAGAGGAAATCTTGTCCCTTGGGCGCCATTTCGCCGGAGAATTTGAGAGGGCTAGCAAAAATGTCTTTCCGTCGATTCAGCGAATACGGACGGGAGAGGCCAAGGAATAGTGACATAGCTTATGGCACAAGCTCTTCTATTTATAGTTATTTCCTAAGGAAAGGCAGAAAGTTACTGTCTTATTTATAAGCACATTTTCGGGTTACAGGCCCTAGGTCACGGGCGTGTAAGAGTGTGTGTCTGTACTGTTGCTGAGTTGATGCTGAGCATTAATTGTTTTGTTGACTTTTGAGCTTGTACACGTGGAGGTCACAGACATGACAATTTAACACCCCCTATTCGTCACATAGCATATAGCAGTAGGTCCGGCCGGGGCCCGACGCCATATACCATAGACAGACCGAAGTGTTACACAATGAAACCATCTTTCCAATATCCAACGTCCCTACGCAGAGCACATTCTAGCGGAAGCAATTTAAATGTTGCAAAAATAGAACCCAGCCACAACATGAATGTCCACTAACATTAACAACCCAAATAGAATGAGCATACAAATACATAAGTACTTGGCCTTATGGTCTTACAAGAGTTTACTTATACAAATAATGTGTTCCAAACCTCGGCACGCAGGCCGATCACACATGAGAATAAAAGTAAACATTTATATGTAGGCCTTCGAGGGCAGCTCAGCACCAAGGGCTTTTGCCGCTATTTGCCACTAGGCTCCGTAGTACCTGCAAGCAACAATCCACCGAAGCAGTGGCAAACAAAAGCAACAGTGAGCTAAAGTTGACCAAATTATAACGACCTCGCCCCTAAACTCGGGGCGGCGATGCTCCTTCCCTGCACTTTATTAGCATAGCTTAATAGTAGTGAAGTTACACATCATCACAGGCGTAGGCTTGCTCGGCCACACACCCCGTGCTCTCAAGGCACATTCTCGGTGAACCCGGTCAAAATCCGCAGTCTCATTACCGCCCCTTGGATGGCAAATCTCATGAGCATTATGGTCTTTCCGGCCTAAGCCCAAGACCCTCCATCTATGCCAACGATAAGTGCCACGTACCTTATGTCTCTCTAACCGAACAACACAGAGCGGGTACGGTTCCACCTAACTCGTTGCTCACACCACAATGTCAATTTAAACCATATGCGCGGGTGAAGCTTCCCCGAGTGCCAATTTGATCACACACTTTACATAACCCTGTTATGTTCAAGTTGGCTCCCAGGCCACCAGGATGGCAGAATCACGCATCTATCCAGTTTTTCGGGTGCACCTTGGAGTTAGTCCCCCAGGTTCCCTATTGCAATCTAGCGCGTAGAAAACCTGAAAAACAACAATCGGCGCAGAGTCTTCTCCGGCCATTGATGCAATGCAACATCACTGATCCAGACCAACTTGTCTGGGTAGGTTTCACACACCATGCCTATGTCCGTTTCTCGATTGCGGACTCTGCATGTAAAACAACGGGGATTATTCATGTCTACCCGAAGGAACACCTCACACTCACCACATACTCGCGAGAGCGGACTTCCTATACAAAAGGAAAGAGGACTTCACATGTACAAGATGAGAATCGTTACCCTAGCATTTCTCTTTGGCGCCATGAAGATCTAGACGGATGAAAAGCACCGCAACGACCTCGCTTCCATCGATCCGAACTTGGCTTGCGATTTGGGGCTCCGAAGCTCCACCGACAGCTGGAATTCTCCTCCTCCTTCTTCCTTGCTCTTCGCTCTCTCTAAAGATTTATAAAGAGAAAGCTTGGAGTAGAATGAGGGTTTCAAACCCTATTCCCGGATTAAACATAGCCAGGACTAGCCAGAGCCCTTGGATCCCAAAAGAAGGAAACAAACGACCACGATTCACACTTAAAAATCAGATTCCTGGGCCGAACACGGCTTGTGACACGCCTATGTCCAAGGCCGTGTGCCTCAATCGACGCCGAAACTGTCGCATCCAGACCAGGACACGGACTCTCGACATGCCCGTGTCACACTTGACACGCCCATGTCAGTCAGTACACACCCGTGTTGTGGGGCGTGTTCCTCCATCGACACAGGACCAAAACCATCCCGAAGAGAACACGGGTACTCGACACGCTCGTGTCCAATTTGACACGCCCGTGTCAACCCGAACACGCTTGGGCTCTAGGCCGTGTTCCTCCCACAACACAGCTCGACTAACAGCCCGAGCAGGACACGTCCTGGGACACGCCTGTGTCTCAGGCCGTGTTCGCTGTCTTGACGATCGTCGACTGCATTTTCGTCGACCACACGGCCAGATCGTCGAACCTGAGCACGACACGGCCCTAGAACACGCCCGTGTCCCAGGCCGTGTGACCCCTACCAAGTCCCATGCCGTGTGACCCCTACCAAGTCCCAAATTTGGCTCAAAACGCTACCAGTCCCTCTTTTGAGTTTCTGGGCGTTACAATTCTCCCCCTCTAAAAATAATTTCGTCCCGAAATTACAGAAAGGAAAAGATATATAAAACTTAAACGGTACCTGAGCGGAATAACTCCGGGTACTCCTCAAGCATGGTCTGCTCTCGCTCCAACGAGAGCTCCTCCCGACCGCAGTTGTCCCAACGGACCTTGGCCATCCGGATGTCCTTGTTATGCAGTCGCTTGACTTCCAAGTCCTCAATACGAATGGGCTTGACCTTCGCCGTCAACCCATTATCAACCGGTACTTGATCGACTGCAATCACCTGCAAAGGCTCTTGCACCTCCTTCCGCAACACTGTTATGTGGAATACGTCATGTAGACCACTTAGTTCCACCGATAGCTTTAATCGATAAGCTGCTTCGCCAATCCTCTCCAGAACCTCAAACGGTCCAAGGTACCTCGGGCTTAGCTTCTTCAAGCGCCGTACCCGTGAGACACCCTTGAACGGCTTAATCTTCAAATACACCCAGTCGCAAACAAAAAACTCCACATTCCTATGCTTGGCATTATAGTACTTAACTTGCCGGTCTTGAGCGATTAACAATCTTTCTCAAATGGTTCGTACCAGCGAGGTTGCATCTTCCACTTCTTGCCGCTTATACAGCTCCGACTCACCCGTTTCCAACCATGACAACATTGTGCGACATCTCCTACCATAAAGGGCCTTGAAGGGTACCATTTGAATGCTTGCTTGGTAGCTATTGTTATAAGAAAATTCCACCAAGTATAGGTGATCTTCCCACTGCTTCCCGAAATCCAAGACGCACATACGAAGTATGTCTTCCATCGTCCTGTTGACTCTCTCGGTCTGACCATCCGTCTGCGGATGAAAGGCCGTGCTGAAACTCAGCTTTGTTCCCAACATCTGTTGCACCAACCTCCAATCATTGGACATGAACCGCCCATCTCGGTCACTCACGATGCTGAGGGGCACACCGTGAAGCCGCACAATATTATCCACATATAATTTTGCCAATTTCTCCACAGAATCATCCTTCCTATGCAGAATAAAGTGTGACACTTTCGTCAAACGATCTACGATCATCCAGATGGCATCGTTTCCCTTCTGCGACCTTGGTAACCCATGCACAAAGTCCACTGTAATATCGTCAAACTTCCATTCCGGGATAGGCAAGGACTTCAAGAATCCTCCAGGCTTTTGGCACTCCGCCTTCACTAAGGCGCATGTTTGACACTTCGCCACATAAAGTGCTACTTCCTTCTTAAGTCCTGACAACCAGAACAACTTCTTCATATCACGGTACATCTTCGTGCTCCCTGGGTGAATCGAGTACTTGGTATGATGAGCCTCGTATATCAATTCCACCCTCAGTTTGCCCACATTTGGGACGCACAGACGACTGTCCTTCCATAACAATCCATCTACAACATCAAATTGGGAATTTCACCCATCCAAGGCCTCAACCATGATTTGCATCATGTGGCCATTCAAATACAGAGCCTGTCGAATCGGATCAGCCAGTTCATACTGAACTTCTATCCAATTCAATAGCACTTCGGCACTAGTCTGCTTGTCAACACAAGAGATCTCTAATGCTTCCAAGTCTCGAATCAAATGCTCGTCGTGAACCAATAACCAGTTGGCTTGCATTGGGGCCCTACGACTCAACGCATACACAACCGCATTGCCTTTCCCAGACACATAATGAATTTTGAATGTGTAGTCCCCCAGGAACTCCATCCATCTTCGCTGCCACATGTTTAGATCCTTCTAATCCAACAAGTACTTCAGGCTCTTGTGGTCGGTATAGATATCGACCTTCACCTCATACAAGTAATGCCTCCACAACTTTAGGGAAAATATCACGGCCGCTAACTCCAAGTCATGGACGAGATAATTCCTCTCATGCACCTTCAGCTGACGCGAGCCATAAGATATGACACTTCCATGTTGCAGTAGAACACAACCCAATCCACTGCCTGAAGCATCGCTGTAGATATCAAAGCCTTCGGTCCCACTCGACGAACTTAGAACAGACATCGTGGTCAACCGACTTTTCAACTCTTCGAAAGCTTATGCACACTTAGGCGTCCAAACAAACTTCTGCTCTTTTCTCGTCAGAGTAGTGAGGGGTAACGCTATTCGCGAGAAGTTCTCCACGAAGCGCCTGTAATAGCCGACAAGCCACAGAAAAATCCGGACTTCCGCTACCGTAGACAGCACAGGCCACTCCCGTATAGCAACAATCTTCGTCGGATCCACCACAATTCCCTCTCCACTAATTATGTGACCAAGGAACGCCACTGAGGACAACCAAAACTCGCATTTGGAGAACTTGGCGTACAGTTGGTTCCTCCTCAGCATCTCCAACACCAAATGCAGATGCTTAAAGTGATCCTCCTCCCTCTGCGAGTACACCAATATATCGTCTATAAAGACGATCATAAAGTGGTCCAAGTACTCTCTGAAAGTTCTGCTCATCAGATAAATGAACATGGACGGTGCATTAGTCAGCCCAAACGGCATGACGGTAAACTCATAATGCCCGTACCTCGTGCTGAACGCTGTCTTGGGGATATCACTTTCTCTGATCCTCAGCTGATAATACCCGGACTTAAGATCCAATTTCGAGTACACCGATGACCCGACTAACTGATCGAATAGATCATCAATCCTTAAGATTGGGTACTTATTCTTCTCTGTAACTTGTTCAGCTCTCGATAATCGATACAGAGTCGCAAACTTCCATCCTTCTTCTTCACAAAAAGGACCGGTGCCCTCCAAGGTGACGAACTTGGACGCATATAACCCTGTTCCAACAACTCTTGAAGTTGAACCTTTAGTTTCGCCATCTCCTTAGGCACTAACCGATATGGAGAGCATGACACAGGTTTGGCACCTGACACTGGCTCAATAGTGAAATCTATCTCCCGCTGAGGTGGGGCTCCAGGGAGATCGCCAGGGAACACATCAGGGTACTCGGATACCACTGGGATGCTATCCAAAGCAGGATTAGGCTTCGAAGTCTCCACTAGCATGAAGAACAGCTCTGCACCAGCACGAACTGCCTTAACCACCTAAAGTGCAGACGTTAAAGTCTTGCTCGACCCTTTCAAGCCCGCAAATGTCTTCTCACGACCAGTTCCCAACTTGACCTCCTTGCGATTGCAGTCAATGTATGCTTGCTGCTCCGAGAGCTAGTCCATACCAAATATCACGCCGAACTCCACTAGCAGAAGTAACGACGCTTGCAAATCGAACTCCTGACTCCCAATTCGTATCTTTATGCCACAGACTTTATCCGCGCGCATTGAACACCCATTCGACAACAACATATCCAGTTTGTCGTTTGCCATCGAAGAAGGTACTCCGATGCGCGATATAAATCCTTCGGACAAAAAGGAGTGCGAAGCTCCCGTATCAAAGAGTGCTCTCACCGGATTATCGCAAATCAAAACAAAGCCTATCGAAACAGTAATAAGGTAACACGCGCAAGGTAACAAGTATTTAAAACTAGCTTGCTATAAATTTAAATCGTACCTGTCACCACATCTGCTTGCTTTATGGCCTCCTACTGGCCAAGGTTATAAAGTCTAGGTTGAGTCGGAGCATAGTGGGATGCGGTTGACTCCACCGCCTTGCCCTTGTCCTCATAGGTTGCTCCCGGCTTCTTCTCGGACATTGGACGTCATCTCCAACAATCTTTGGCAAAGTGTCCCGGCTTTCCACAGTTATAGCATGCACCCGGGGTTTGACTCGTAGTTTCCCCTGAAGCACCGGAAGAAGGGGCTAGACCCGAAGTCCTAGCCTTCTTATGGAACTTACGATACCCAGACTTCGAGTTAGTCGGCACCTTGAACTCTGTTATCTTAGCACCAGAGTCTCTCTTCGCTTGCACATTCCTCAGATCATTCTCCAACGACCGGGCCGTATTGACCAGGGTCAAGAAGCCCTGCGTCATAGGCCCCGAGAGTAGTAGCCTTAGGTCATCCCTCAGACCCTCATAGAATCGGTTTGTCTTATGCTCCTCATCAGCAAATGTAGAGCTAGCGTACCGACCCAACTGCGTAAATTCATGGAGGTACTCATCCACGCTAATCTCTCCTTGTGCCAACTTTTGGAATTCATTCTCCATTGCGATCCTCTGAGCCGAGGCAAGGTACCTTGCCAAGAAGAGTCTCAAAAATTCTTCTATCGAGACGTCTGTGAGTTGTCTTCCCCTCAAGTGATGTAGCTCTAAACCTTCCCACCATAGCCTTGCATCTCCGTCCAACAAGAAAGTAGCTATGGTGGTCATCTTCCACTCTTCTATTTCAGTAGCTGTCAAGACTCTCTTTACTCGGGATGGCCAATCCTCAGCTTGGGATGGGGTTCCCGTCCCCGAGAACACCAGAGGATTGAAGCCCATAACATGTTTGAGCTGCCTTTTAGTTGCTCTCCTCGGAACCAAAGTCTCCACCACTACTTGCTCCACCCTTCTCGGTTCCGCTGCTTGAAGCGGTACCTGCTCCACCGCAGGGGCAGGCTGCTGCATTTGCCTTGCAGGCTGGGCATTAATCATAGCAAACACCGCTTCAGCCACCAATCGTATGGTTTCTACCGAGGGGGGTGTTGCATGCACATCAGTCGGTGCGCTAATAGCCTTAGAAACCGGGCGTTCTGAGGGCCCTGCACCAATTCTGGTCACCTATAGACGTACAAAACACCATTAAGTGACCAAACAATATTGCAAGAAGCAAATATAGGAATATACAAGTTCCCCAAACATGTGTATTTTCATTCCTAAGTGGACATTCATGGGTTCTTTTTACGTTATAACGAAGACGCACACACATGTGCTCACAACCCCTTAAAAGAATTCGTCCACGAATTCATTTAAGTTGATCGAAACCGGTAGTCTGATACCAAATTGTAACACCTCCTATCCGTCACATAGCATATAGCAGTAGGTCCGGCCAGGGCCCGACGCCATATACTACAGACAGACCAAATGGTTATGCAATGAAACCATCCTTCTAATATCAAACGTCCTACACAGAGCACATTCTAGCGGAAGAAATTTAAATGTTGCAAAAATAAAACCCAGCCACAACATGAATGTCCACTAACATTAACAACCCAAACGGAATGAGCGTACAAATACACAAGTACTTGGCCTTATGGTCTTACAGGAGTTTACTTATACAAATAATGTCTTCCAAACCTCGGCACGCAGGCCGGTCGCACATGAGAATAAAAGTAAACATTCATATATAGACCTTCGAGGGTCGGCTCAGCAACAAGGGCTTTTGCTAGCTATTTGCCACTAGGCTCTGCAGTACCTGCAAGCAACAATCCACCGAAGCGGTGGCAAACAAAAGCAACGGTCAGCTAAAGCTGACCATATTATAACGACCCCGCCCCTAAACTCGGGGCAGCGATGTTCCTTCCCTGCACTTTATTAACATAGCTTAACAGTAGTGAAGTTACACATCATCACAGGTGTAGGCTCGCTCGGCCATACACCCCGTGCTCTCAGGTCACATTCTCGGTGAACCCGGTCAAAATCCGCGGTCTCACCAACGCCCCTTGGATGGCAAATCTCGTGAGAATTATGGTCTTTCCGGCCTAAGACCAAGACCCTCCATCTATGCCAAAGGCGAGTACCACGTACCTTAGGTCTCTCTAACCGAACGACACAGAGTGGTACAGTTCCGGCTAACTCGTTGCTCACACCGTAACGCCAATTTAAGCCATATGCGCGGGTCAAGCTTCCCCGATTCCTAATTCGATCACACACTTTACATAACCCAGTTATATGCATGTCTGCTCCCAGACCACCAAGATGGCAGAATCACACATCTGCCCAGTTTTCCGGGTGCACCTTGGAGTTAGTCCCCAAGGTTCCCTGTTGCAATCTACCATGTAGAAAACCCGAAAAACAACCATTGGCGAGAAGTCTTCTCCGGCCAATCATGCAATGCAACATCACCGATCCAGATCAACTTGTCCGGGTAGGCTTCACACACCATGCCTATGTCTGTTTCTCGATTGCGGACTCTACATGCAAAACAACAGAGACTATTCATGTCTACCGGAAGGAACACCTCACACTCACCGCATACTCGCGAGAGAGGGCTTCCTATGCAAAAGTAAAGAGGACTTCACATGTACAAGATGAGAATCATTACCCTAGAATTTCTCTTTAGTACCATGAAGATCTAGACAGATGAAACGCACTACAACGGCCTCGCTTCCGTAGATCTGAACTCGGCTTGCGATTTGGGGCTCTGAAGCTCCGCCGGCGGCCGAAACTCTCCTCCTCCTTATTCCTTGCTCTCCCCTCTCTCTAAAGCTTTAGAAAGAGAAAGCTTGGAGTAGAATGAGGGTTTCAAACCCTATTCATGGATTAAACACTGCCAGGACCAGCCAGGTCCCTTGGATCCCAAAAGAAGGAAACAGACGACCACGATTCACACTTAAAATCAGATTCCTGGGCTGAACACGGCTTGTGACACGCCCATGTCCAAGGCCGTGTGCCTCAATCGATACCGAAACCGTACCGTCTAGACCAGGACACGGGCTATCGACACGCTCTTATCACACTTGACATGCCCGTGTCAGTCAGTACACGCCCGTGTTGCTGGGCGTGTTCCTCCATCGACAAAGGGCCAAAACCATCCCGAAGAGAATACGGGTACTCGAGACGCCCGTGTCCAATTTTACATGCTTGTGTCAACCCGAACATGCCTAAGATCCAGGTTGTGTTCCTCCTCAAACACAGCTCGGCTAACAGCCCGAGCAGGTTGGGGGCCAAGAGAGCTGAACAAAAGGTTGGGTTGAATTCCCCAGGAAGGTCACCTTCAGTGGCAGGGTGGTGGTTTCCAAGGTAGGGACAACCACTACGAGCAAAAGAGGTTCAACAAGCCGGACTGGAGGCAGGGAGAGAGGGTACCTCTCCCGCCACAGTAGGAAGCGATGAAGATAGTGAGGGGAAGAGGAGGAATGAGAGGAGCTCGGGGAGGAGCAAGGAGGAGAGAAGGCAGGGTGGCGCTGCCCTTCTGTGACTTTTACAAGGAGGAGGGTCATGCAATGGCCACCTGCCCGGAATTTCTGGAGATGAGGGGGCAAGGGGGAGGCCCAGCAGCAACCCCCCGTGAGGACTGAATAAGTTTTGCTAGGAGGAGGAGAGGACAGGTGTGTAACAACCCCATCTGTTCATATGGTATATCCTAGAAGGTCCGGCCGGGGCCCTACAGTATATATCACAAAACAGGCGGTGAAGGTACGGGATGATACCAGAGTAGCGCAGCGCACCTATCACAAAACATTCTAGCAGAAGCTTATACTACCACTTGAACTCCTCTCTTGAATGTCCAACAAATAAAACACCATATTTTATAGTATATAGGAATGTCTTATAACATGTAAACATCATTGGCCTTATGGCCTTACAAGGCTTTCAAACAGTGGCCCCAATATTGGCGCGCAGGCCGGCCACAATAAAAGAAAACACAACAAGCATCATAAGCCTTCGAGGGCTAGCAGCAGCAGCAACAGCAGCAGGTACATCAACCTTTATGCATCCCGCTTGGCTCTCCAGCACCTGTACAGGGACAATCCACCCAACGGTGGCAAACAGAAGCAACGGTCAGCATTCAACTGATCAAATTATAACGACCCTACCCCTTCTCTCGGGGCAGCGGTAATCTTCCCTGCAGGAAGAATATATCACAAGCAATATATCTCATATAATGTGCTTTCACGGACACATGCCATCACAACCGTTCGCCACCCGGCCCAACGGTCCGTGCACTCAGGGCACATTTTTGGTGTTCTAGCAAAGCACTTGCCCACCACCGTATCAGGGTCACAACCCAACAGTAATTCTCTTGAGCATTTACTCCATGGCATGCAGCCAGAGTTCTAGTCTTACTATACTGGGATGGCCCGTAGCCCCCCATTGTGTCATGGCGCGCATGCCTAAGTCTCTCGCTATGCGCTCCAACAGACCACACCTTCTGGTCCACGTCGGACGGACATAACGCAGGTCGGATCCTCCACCCCCCGTTGCTCAAATCGCCTTGCCTTCACTGAGTACGGCGTACTCGTGTTTTAATCAAAGGCGCGGGTCGGTCTCACCAATCCTGTTCTTGGAATTCAGCCTGGGTGTTTCTCTATACCCATTCACAACATTAGCGGGTCTTTCCTGGGTACCCCAGTACTTCCTGCTACTCTCTTTGCAGGTGGACACCGTAAATATCACAAATGTCACGGGTCTTTCCTGGCTACCATGCCAGTACTTCCTGTTACTCGCTTCACAGGTGGACACCCTACGACATCAAGTATCACAAAGGGCCTTTCCTGGTCACACAAGTACTTCCTGTTACTCAGTCATAGGTACGACCCAATAACACAATAATACACGGATATTTTCCTGGACTACCACTCCAGTACTTCCTGCTACTACCCTTCACAAGCATAACCCGTTGACTCCTTAAACTACACGTTTATCACAGAGTCTTCTCCGATTCGTATGCAACATCACCAATCCAGACCAACCTGTCCAGATGGGCTTCACACAACATGCCTATTCCGTACTCCATTTCCGGATCTATATGCCAACAAAGGGGATTTCATGCATCCACCCAAAGACTCCCAAAATCAGCCACCTCTTGGTGGGGGAATCATAAACATATGTCAAAAGGAAGCCTTCACATGGCTAGGAAGAAAAGTCGTTACCCTTGAAGCCCTCTTTGGTGCCATGAGCTCGAAGTTGGCTTGAATGACTCACAAGAGCTTTTCCTCCGCAATGTTGGCCTCAGATCTCTAGTCGGTAAACCGCAACACCACCGGTGATTAGCCTCCTTTCCTCCTCCTCCTTCTTCCTCTCTCTTTCTCTCTCTAGAAGTGAAGAAAGAGAAGACCAAATAAGAAATGAGATTGCTCTTCTCATTCACGGCCTTAAGGAAACAGGGAGGCCTCTTAGCCCTTGGATCCAGGCTGAAGGAATGGACGGCCACAAATTCACCAAAAAGTATAAATTTTGCCTGACACAGCCTGTGACACGCTCGTGTCCCATGCCGTGTGCCTCAAGCGGTGCTCAAACAACTTATCCATACTAGTGACACACCCATATGAAATGCCCGTGTCAGGGGCCGTGTCACCCAACATGCCTTCAGACACGCCTGTGTCTGTGGCCGTGTTCATCAGGCTGAAAAAAATCCCAAAATCGCCCGAGACTCACACGACCTGTGACACGCCCGTGTCCCAGGCCGTGTGCCCATACACGGCACTTCGACACGCCCGTGTCCCAGGCCGTGTGCCCATACACGGCACTTCGACACGCCCCAGCTCAAAATTCGTCGGGCTAAGTTCGTCGAACCAAAGGGACACGCCATGTGACACGCCCGTGTCACAGGCCGTGTTCAGTTCACTCGACAAATGTCGACCGCATCTCGACACTCGACGATCATCGAGCAACTTTTGTCGAACGCGCTGACATGCCATGTGACATGCCCTTGTCACAGGCCGTGTCCAGAGTCGAGCAAATTTTCTAGACCATTCGTCGACTGTTCTTCTCGAAAGTCGACGCACGCAGGACACGCCCTGGGACACGCCGTGTCCCAGGCCGTGTCACCCGAAAATTGGCCTGCTGATAAAAATCGGGCTGTTATAATCCTCCCCTCCTACAAAAAAAATTTCGTCCTCGAAATTGTACACAGGAAGGCAACCAGCAATCAGCAACCAAAAAGTTATAACATTAAAATTTTTTTGTTATAACACAATTCTTTCCATGGATTACAGAAACAGCTCGGGAAACTCTTCTTGTATGGTTTGCTCTCGCTCCCATGTAAGTTCTTCACGGCCGCAGTTGTCCCACCGGACTTTAACCATGTCGACCGTCTTATTCCGCAACTATTTCTCGGCTCGATCCTCGATCTGAATGGGTCTAACTCTCGTTGTTAGCCCATACTCCACCGGCACACGATCATCCGCGATCACTTGGGCTGGATCTTTAACGGCCTTCCGAAGCACCGAGATGTGAAATACATCATGTAATCCACTCAAGTCTGCCGACAGAGCTAGCCGATAAGCCGCTTCTCCGACGCGCTCCACCACTTCAAATGGACCCAAATATCTTGAACTCAACTTTTTCAACCGTCGAATCCTGGAGACACCTTTGAAGGGTTTGATATTCAAGTAGACCCAATAACCAACCACAAATTCCATGTTTCGGTGCTTGACGTTGTAGTACTTAGCTTGTCAATCTTGAGCAATAAGTAGCTTCTCTCGAATAGTTCGTATGGTGGAGTTTGCTTCATCAACCTTATTGGGTATTGTATCCACAACGTACCTGATTTGAAGAAGCCCCCAGACAAGCTAAGGTAAATAGACAATGTATTTGACAAAATATTTCAAGTTGTGCTTGCAGTTATTCCACACTAAGTGCACACCAATGTCAGGGTGCAGTAGGTCAATATACACGGGTCTGCACGACGTAATCCCTCGTTGAGCAGATCAGTGTGTTGGCCTACGTGTACTCTCTCTATTGGAGTGTACTTAATTTCAAGTACAGGGCTGTGTTAAGGCAAGAGCAGACAAGGAGCAAGGATGGGTCAAGGAGCAGCTCTTGGATGGAAAGATGAAAAATCATCTAAGTAAGAATCGACGAGAATCACCAAGTGATTCTCGCCGATTCGGCGAGAATCACTAGTGATTCTCGTCGATTCGACGAGAATCACTGGCTGATTCTCGCTGGCTAAATCAGCGTGCAATCAAGGCAAATTCGACGAGAATCCCTTTGTGATTCTCGCCGAATCGTCGAGAATCACCCTTGATTCTCGACGATTCGACGAGAATCACAGGTGATTCTCGCCGATTTTGACTTGGGCATTTTTCTGGAACTCCCTGAACCGGATTATGCCGCTGGCACTTTTTTGAACCGGATTTCAGGTTTCTACTTGTGGGACCCACAACGATCATATTGAAAGTGTCTACAGTATATATACGGGTATTTTTTTGAACAGTAGGTACGCACAAAAAAAGAAGCCGAGCCCATCTTAACCTAAAATCGCGAGTTCTGCTCCGCCGCCGCCATCGCCGGTCGAGCTAGTTGGTCGCCGCTGTTGATCGCGATTCTTCCTGATCCTCCGGCGACAGAAGCTTAGCCAAGCTTAGAGTCTCACGCGTCTATCCAGAGATCCCTTGTCTCTCGATTTGTTGATCGGGAAAAACTTCCCCGTCCGAATCGATCGAGACGACCGATCCTCGTGTGATCGTTGGTAGACCTAGCTAGCTTCGTTACGAAGTTTGGATCTCCTAAGTACAGCAGCCGCACATCGTCGTCGCCGCCGATCCTGTGAACCTTGCCGCCGCCCATCTTGCCGCCGCCGGTTCCGGGGAGATCCTCTCCAAGAGAGATCTAGGGTTGTGGACTCTTTGTGGACTTCAAGAACACGTCGTCAACGAAGAGGGACACCTTAGTCTCCAAACGTAGTTTGTATCTCTTGTACATTCTAGTTTTACTTTTGTTGTAAAGGAACGTTTGTTCCGTGTTGTAAGGGTTGGGTGCAACCCGTGTTGTGGGAGTGTTGACTCCTACGTGTGGAAGGGTTCCTTCCGATAGTGCAAGGATTGGATTTCAATCCTGTTGGTGAAGAGACCGAGTCGTCCCTTGTTGGGAGATAGGTCGAATGGGGAAAGTGGATGTACCCAAATCGGGGAACCACTATAAATAGCTTGGGTATTCTGTGTGCTGTGCTGTTTATTTTTATTGTGCAGGTACAATCTTAAATTCCGCAAAAACGCTGCACGTCACCTATTCCCCCCCCCCCCCCCCCCCCGCATAGGTGAAGATAGTTGACACTAGGTGGACTTTCAAGTGGTATCAGAGGGAGGTTGCTCATCAAAAAGGTTAACACCTTGAGTTGAATCCTGCCGCTAGTGTCAAGAAGGAGGCAAACATCTACTATGGACGAGCTCAAGTTCACAGGCAAGATCCCAGTGTGCACCAGGCTCAACTTTCCTATCTGGAAGGAAAGGATCAGGTTCTACATGGAAGCAGTTGATCCTCGACTCTTCATGATCGTGGAGGAGGGACCTTATGTCCCCACTAAGGCCTCCACCATTGATCCTACCCAGAAAGTGCCAAAGAAACTTTCTGAAATGGACAAGGACGAGATGGTGCTAGTAGGACTTGACAAGAAGGCGCAGAACATTCTGGTCAGCACGGTTGATGACTCAATGATGCAGAACTTCTGCAACTGCAGGACAGCACAGGAGATCTGGCATTGCCTGATCATCCTAATGGAGGGCACTGATGAAGTGAGGGATGATCGGAAATCACTCCTGAACCAGAAATATGAGGCCTTCAGACAAGGGCCTAAGGAAGAGATCGGAGTCACCTACGAGAACTTCCTCAAGATTGTCAACACCCTCAAAGGATACGGAAGAGTGTTCACTAATGGTGAACTCAATGATAAATTCCTTAGGTCCCTCACTAAAGAATGAGACACAAAGATCTGCGCCATCCGAGAGTTTGGCAGGCTAGCTGAAACTGACCCGCAAATTCTGTTTGGGAAGCTGATGTCCTATGAGCTTCAGCTAAACACCAGGAAAGCAGAAGAAGAAGCAGAGAAGACTGCAGCCAAAGAAAAGACTGTGGCTCTAAATGCCAGTCACTCCAGAAAAGGCAAGGGTGCAGTTTCATACTGATGTATTGTAAATATACGTATTTTTATGCACATTAATTTAGTCATTTTCATTTATTTTCATCGTTTTTACTTATTTTTGTTCAATAAAATGCTTCTATTCTTGTAAATTTATTACTAACTTGCTTTATTTTATTTTTCAGAAAAATGCCAAAATCTGCCAAAATTGGGCAGTACACGCCCGTGACAATTTGGTCACGCCCGTGACTGGGCCGTGACATTGCATTTCCCGTGAAATTGCAAAATTTCTGAAGTAAAAGCTTGACACGCCTGGGGTCACGCCCGTGTCACCCGACACGAGGCGTGACCCAAGCCCGTGTCCTCTCCTCTCGACGAATTCATCTCGACGATCGTCGAGTGTCGACACCAACAGTCACGCCCAGCGTCACGCCCGTGACCTGGGGCGTGACTCAATTTCCGCTCGACGATTTCGACTCGACACTTTCCACTCGACATTCGTCGAGTGTCGACACCAACTAACACGCCCAGAGTCACGCCCGTGACCTGGGGCGTGACCTTTCCAGCTAGCCCGACAAGATGCTGCCGAAGACTTTCGGCGCAACCCGCGCCCGGTTCTACCTCCCCGACACGCCCAGAGTCACGCCCGTGACCTGGGGCGTGACTGCCGCGAACTCAGCCCGAAGTCAACTTTCCTGTCCAATCGCCGGCCGCCTTCATGAATAGTACTGTCACGCCCCCCCTACACGCCCGTGACCTAGGGCGTGTACTTAGAATTTTTTGCCTATAAATTGCACAGTTCTGTAAGGTCCAAGGGTTCAGATTTTTGGGCCAATTTAGTGTGTTTTTGTGGGCTGCATCCGTGATTTCTAAAGCTATGTAAGGAGATTTCTCCCTTTTTTATTTCATGTCTTGTTTTGCTTTAGCTTTAGCCCTTGTAATAGCTTGTAATAGTTCCTAAAAATCAATAAAATGTTAGATTTTCTCTTCATATTTAGCTCTGGAATGAACACTTGTGCCCACTTTCCTTCTCCTTTTTATCCTTGGTTTTATCTTTGTTCTTCATTTAGTTCTTTTATGAAATGTGTGTGTGTGTGTATGAGTGTAACTTATTTACTTTACATGTTTTTTTAACTTGTTTTCATGCTTAGGTATGCTAGGTTTTCCTCTTTTTCTCCTTGTCTTTTTCTTGAAAGAATTTTGATTTCATTCTTATGATTTTATAAAAGAGATTTAAAAAGTGATTTTGTTCTTTTTTTACTTAGTTTTCTTTTAGGATTGTAAAACCTCTTTTGTTTTTTTCATCTTCTTTTTCACCCTTTTTTATCACTTTCATAACATCATAAAAATGAAAATGTTGGCATTTTAATTTTCCAAAAACTTTGGTTTTTAATTTGTTTTGAAGAAACTTTTGTCTTCTAAAAATTGAAATTTCCTCTTTTTATTTGTTTTTGGCAAAACCTAAGCATGAAAAAGTTAAAATTTTAATTTTTAGGTAACTTTCATTTTGCTTTTTATTTGTGTGTGTGAGTGTATGAGCCTAAATTTCCTTTTGTTCTTCTTAATCTTCATGAAGTGTGTGTGAGTGTAGGTGTATAACTTTTATGCTTTGATTCAAATTGTGTAGAGTGTGTGAGTGTAGGTGTATTACTTTTATGTTTTGTTCAATTTTGTAGAGTGTGTGAGTGTAGGTGTTAGCTTTATTGCTTTCTTGAATTTCTTATGGAGTGTGTGTGTCTGTGTGTATTTATTTCCGCCTACTCGTTAAGAGTTAAATGGCGCACCGTTTTCATTTTCAGTCCTACTCGTTCGAGTAGGACATGTAATTTTTCTTTCTTTATTTTTCCGCCTACTCACTTGAGTTAAATGGCCGGACTTTATTTCCCGCCTACTCGTTTGAGTAGGATTTGTAATTTTTCTTTCTTTATTTTTCCGCCTACTCACTTGAGTTTAATGGCCGGACTTTATAGCCATGTAATCGCATTTACTTTCTCCTACTCATTTGAGTAGGACTCGCTTTCATTTCAGTCCTACTCGTTTGAGTAGGACTTGCAATTTTCAGCTTTTATTTACCGCCCCCACTCGTTTGAGTGGGACTCGCAAATTTGAATTATGCAAATTTCTTTCATGTGTAACTTAGTTCTTTTTTAATTTATAATTTGGAGTGTGTGTGAGTTCTTGTTTTAGCTAATTTTTCAGTTTTCTAAATGTTGTTATTTTTCTTGTGTCCCCTTCTTATAATCGTTTAGCATTTAATTTCGAACTCGCGCCTCACTAAATTATAAGCCGTCCCCATACCGATGTGTGGCTAATCGCTATTAGCCTCGGCATCGAAGAGCATTGAGACATTTAAAATGATTTATAATAATTGAAGCTCTTTATTTTCATTTTAATTTAAGCACTTTAGGTTTACCCCGGGTTTACGACGCGTAGGACCACATATCGATGTGTGGGCCCTATTTCCGTAGTCCATATGCTAGCTAGCCGAGAGGCCATGCATATGGACCGATCACCCCTGGGTAAATAGAGTTGCGTGCATACCCTCGAGAGAGGACAAGCGTAATTCTACCGGATTGGGTTCCCCACCCAATAGCGGGGTTCTTAGCGTAAGGCGGGCGTTAAGAGGAATCCTTCGTCGGACTAACGTTCGGTCGAATAGTCTTAACGTTCAGGTGAGCAATATTCCTAGAGATAAGTGCGCTCACATTTGTGGAACCTCCACGGCCAAGTTGCCTTATTATTAATTTGAAAACTAAGTCATATAATTATTAAAAATTATTTTAGTCTTAATCCGATTCGATGCCGAGCGTTAACCCTTCATCAAATATTTTCTAAATCGTTTTTTCGCTCCTTTGCTTTTCCATCTTTTATTAAGTAAAAAAAAATCCACCTTACTTTCAGTAAAATAATAGTCCTCCCGGAGGAGTAAGAATAGTCAACACGACCCCGAGAACAATACGACCTCGGTATTCCCCCGAATATCGAGTACTACTTGCGATAGGTGCACTTGCCTACCCTAGCGAGCCTGCGGCGATCGACTCACCGAACCAACCACAGTAAGAGTCTGTTCGCGGGCGCATCAAGTTTTTGGCGCCGTTGCCGGGGAGTTTCTTTTCGAGTTGCTATTTCGAATTCCAGAGTCTATTAATTTTACTTATTTTCTATAAAAAAAAACAAAAACTAAAAACTTTATTTTACAAAAAAAAAAAGAAGTTTATTTTGTTTTATTTTTGTTTGAGTGTATGACCCGTGGACAACCCTCAGAGTCTGAAGATTTTGACTTCGACCCTGAGATCGAACGCTCTCTTGCGCGTATTCGATCTCAACGCCGAAATCCTTCTTTAGATCCCGAGGAATCTATCGTAGAACCCACTGTTGTACTTATGGCTGCGCCTAACCCTCCCCCGGCGGCCGAGCGTACTATGTCTTATTACGCCCGGCCTAACCTGGATGATTCTGGGTCGAGTATTGTTCGCCCTGCGGTGGCCAATAATAATTTTGAAATAAAGTCGAGTGTCATTCAAATGGTCCAAAATGCCGTGCAGTTCGATGGACTGCTGGATGAGGACCCGAATGTCCACTTGTCCAATTTCTTGGAGATATGCGACACCTTCAAGATTAATGGCGTCACTGATGACGCCATTCGTTTGCGCTTATTTCCTTTTTCCCTTAAGTCCAAAGCCAAGGCGTGGTTGAATGCCCTCCCGCGAGGATGTATCACCATGTGGGCTGAGTTGACGGAACGGTTCCTAACGAAGTACTTTCCGCCCGCAAAAACTGCAAAGTTGCGGGCGGACATTTCTTTGTTTGTGCAGAACGATCCTGAGTTTCTATACGAGACTTGGGAACGGTTTAAGGAATTCCTCCGCCGTTGCCCGCACCACGCGCTGCCAACGTGGTTGCAAGTTCAAATTTTTTATAATGGGCTGAATTTTCAGACGCGTCAAATGATTGACGCGGCTGCCGGGGGTACGCTTAACAACAAAACCCCCGAGGCCGCCCAGGCTTTATTCGAAGAGATGGCTATGAACGCCTATTAATGGAACGTCCCGCGGGGACGGCCAAAGCTGGCGGCTGGTCTTTTTGAAGTGGATGACACTGCTCTCTTGACCCTTCAAGTTGAAAGGTTAACAAAGCAGGTGGCGGAGATGTCTGCTGCCTCCTCCACTCCGCCTTGTTTTATTCCCCCTAGCGTCTGCGTGGCTGAAGAGTTCGTGGAATTCATGGGAAATTCGGGTCGTCCTCCCTTCAACCCCAACAACAACCCTTATAGTAATAACTATAATCCGGGTTGGAGGAATCACCCCAACTTCTCGTGGAGCAACCCGAATAATGCTCAGCGTCCCCCTATTTCTTTTGCGCCCGGATTTCTTCCTCCTCCTCCTCTTCCGAAACCCTCCCCGATGGAGGAAAATTTTTCGAAGTATATTGCGTCCAACGAGTCAAATATCCGGAACATCACCGGATCGCTAAAAACACTCGAACAACAGGTTGGATAGCTAGCGAGGATGATGTCCGAGCGCGCGCTCGGGGCACTGCCGGGAAACACGGAGCCCAATCCGCGGGAGAACGCCAACGTTATAACCCTCCGTAGCGGAAAGGAGGTGGTCGATCCAAAACGGACCGACCCTCAGGTACATATTTCACCTCCGACCCCTCTTCCCCCTTCTTCGCTTACGCTGCCTTTACTTATCATAAAAGAAAAAATTATTTTAAACAAGGCTCTTCCGTATCCGCATAAGTTAGAAAACGAGCGTAAGGATGCGCAATATGAAAAATTTATTTTATTATTAAAACAAATTCACATTAATGTTCCTTTTTGCGAGGCTATCTCGCAAATGCCCAAATATGCGAAATTTTTAAAAGAACTACTTTCTAATAAACGTAAATTAGAGGACATTTCGCATGTATCTCTCAACGCTGTCTGCTCGACGGCACTTACTAATAAATTGCCCACAAAACAAAACGACCCGGGACGGTTTTCCATCCCGTGCCTTTTTGGCGATATATTAGTAAAGTACGCCTTAGCTGATTTAGGGGCTAACATTAATCTGATGCCGTTCTCGCTCTTTTCGCGTTTAGGTTTGGGTACTCCTAGTCCTACGAATATGCGCATCCAATTAGCGGATCGCTCGGTTAAGTTCCCTATCGGGGTAGTGGAGGACGTCCTTGTCCGAGTCGACAAGTTTACCTTCCCGGTAGACTTCGTCATCTTAGATATCGAGGAGGACGCCGAGGTACCAATAATACTCGGTCACCCTTTTCTCGCCACCTCCCGCGCACTAATAGATGTTAGTAATGGTAGTCTTCTCCTCCGAGTAGGCGGTGACCAAGTTACTTTCTCTATTAATCCCTCGATGGACAATTTGTCATCGAGTGACGATTTCTGCTATTCTTTAGATACCTTTTTTGGAGATCGTTCTTCTCCCGTTTTCGAGTCCGTATTTTTAAACGACGATGTTTATGCGCTCGAATATTTTAACTGCGATGAGGATACGTCTATAGACTTGCCTTTCGAACCAATTGGTAAGAAAGACATAGGAATTAAAACCTCCCTAGAAGAACCGCCCATCCTAGACCTCAAACCCTTACCCGCATCACTCAAATACGCATTTTTGGGAAAAGGCGATACGCTTCCCGTTATCATCTCTTCGGACTTGAGTGATTCGGAGACTTCCAATTTATTGGAAGTTTTGTTTAAACATCGCCACGCAATTGCGTGGAAAATCTCTGACTTAAAGGGGATTAGCCCCTCCTTTTGCACCCATAAGATTTTCCTTAACGATAATTGCCGCAAAACGATTCAGCTGCAGCGTCGTCTTAACCCAAACATGAAAGACGTCGTTAAAGCCGAAATCATTAAGTTATTAGATGCGGGGATTATCTACCCTATTTCGGACAGTGCATGGGTTAGTCCCGTGCATGTCGTGCCCAAGAAGGGCGGTCTTACCGTAGTGGCGAATGAGCATAACGAGCTCGTCCCAACTCGTACTGTTACGGGTTGGCGAGTGTGCATCGACTATAGAAAACTTAATGACGCCACCCGCAAGGACCATTTCCCTCTACCATTTTTGGACCAGATTTTAGAGCGTTTATCCGGTCATCCGTATTATTGTTTTCTTGATGGTTTATCGGGGTTTTTCCAAATCCCCATTTCCCCCGATGATCAAGAGAAAACAACTTTTACTTGCCCGTTTGGCACCTTCGCCTATCGAAGAATGCCATTTGGACTCTGCAACGCGCCAGCTACATTCCAAAGATGTATGCTAGCGATCTTTGGCGAGCTCGTAGAAGACATTATGGAAGTCTTTATGGATGACTTCTCTGTTTTCGGACGCTCTTTTCCCGATTGCCTTCACAATTTAGATCGTGTCCTTCAACGGTGCGAGGACACAAGCCTTGTTTTAAATTGGGAAAAATGCAACTTTATGGTTCGAGGAGGTTTGGTCCTCGGCCATATGATTTCGTCTAAGGGGATAGAGGTGGATAAGGCCAAGATAGAAATTATAGAAAAACTTCCGCATCCAACAAACGTAAAATCTATTAGGAGTTTCTTAGGCCATGCGGGCTTTTATCGACGCTTCATTCAAGACTTTTCAAAAATAACAAAGCCGCTAACTCACCTCTTGGAAAAGGAATCACGTTTCATCTTTAGTAGCGAATGCGAGTCCGCCTTTAATTTAATAAAACAAAAGCTTATCTCTTCACCAATTTTAGTGGCCCCTAATTGGTCCCTTCCGTTCGAAATAATGTGCGACGCTAGTGATATTGCCTTAGGTGCCGTTCTTGGCCAACGCGTAGAAAAACATTTTCATCCTATTTATTACGCTAGCAAGACGCTCACTTCCGCACAAGTAAATTACACGACAACGGAAAAGGAACTCTTAGCCGTCGTTTTCGCTTTCGATAAGTTTCGCTCGTATATAACGCTATCTAAAGTTATCGTTTTTACCGATCACTCCGCGCTTAAATATTTATTAGCTAAAAATGATGCGAAGCCCCGCCTTCTTCGATGGATTCTCCTCCTACAAGAGTTTGATTTGGAGATCCGAGATAAGCGGGGAGCGGAAAATCTAGCGGCAGACCACCTCTCCCGTTTAGAAAATCCGGGTGCGGAAGCGCTCGTCGAATCTGAAATAAATGACAGATTCCCCGAGGAACGCCTTCTTGCCATTAATAAATCTTCGTCATCTTCGCCTTGATTCGCAGATTTTGCAAATTTCTTAGTAGCGCGGGTGCTTCCAAAAGAGTTTTCAAGTCATCAAAAGAAGAAATTCTTTTCTGACTTGAAAAATTTCTTTTGGGAGGACCCATTTATTTTTCGTATCTGCGCGGACCAAGCGGTCCGAAGATGCGTTGCGGGTGTGGAGTGCTTACAAATTCTTAAGCACTGCCACGAGGGTCCAGCCGGTGGGCATTATCAAGCCAACCGGACCGCTCGGAAGGCGCTAGAGGCGGGCTACTTTTGGCCCACTCTCTTCAAAGACGCGCATAATTTTGTGCGCGCATGCGATAGCTGTCAGCGGTCGGGTAACATCTCTCGTCGCGACGAGATGCCCCAAAACATGTTTTTAGAGTGCGAAGTCTTCGATTTGTGGGGCATAGATTTTGTTGGCCCCCTACCTCCGTCTTTCAAAAATATGTATATTTTAGTGGCGGTCGACTACGTATCGAGGTGGGCGGAAGCGCAAGCTCTCCCCACCAACGATGCGCGAGTCGTCGTTACATTTCTTAAAAAATTATTTTCTCGCTTCGGCACGCCTCGCGCAATTGTTAGTGATATGAGAACGTATTTCTGTAACGCTCTTATGGCTAAGACGTTAGCTAAATACGGAGTCACGCACAAGCTTGCCACCCCCTACCACCCGCAAACAAGTGGCCAAGTCGAGGTAGTAAATCGAGAGATTAAGCGAATTTTAGAAAAAACCGTTTCACTAAATAGGAAAGATTGGTCCGTTAAACTCGACGATGCGTTGTGGGCGTATCGGACGGCATACAAAACCGCTATTGGATGTACGCCGTTCCGGTTAGTCTACGGCAAAGCGTGCCATTTACCCGTAGAATTAGAACATCTCGCACTTTGGGCTTTAAAACTCTTAAACCTCGACTCCAACTTAGCCGCTCAGAATAGAAAACTGCAACTAAACGAGCTCGATGAATGGCATGCGAACGCTTACGAGAGCAATAAATTCTATAAGGAGCGCTCTAAGTTATATCACGATCGACATTTAAAGTCCCCAAAAATATTTTCTCCGGGCGATCTTGTCCTTCTTTATAATTCACGCTTTAAGCTTTTTCCGGGTAAACTAAAATCTAGATGGTCCGGTCCCTTCTTAGTTGAAGAAGTCTTTCCATATGGGACCGTACTCATCTCCCACCCGGAAAGAGGTTCGTTTAAAGTAAACGGTCATCGGCTTAAGTTATACATCGCGGGCGACCCAGTGATCGAGCATTACGAAACCATAACCCTCCTCGATCTATAACTCCGCCAAAATAGTCAAGCTACACGACTATAAACAAAGCGCTCCTGGGAGGCACCCCTCGCTTATCTTTTTCGCTCTTTCCTTATTATCTTTGCTACTTTTTCTAATAAACGTAGGGTTTCTGATCGGCCTCCCCCTACGCGTTTCAGGGAAGCTTCTACCCCCCTTTTTTTTTCTTTGTACATATTGTCTTTCCTTTCTGTTCCGCATACTTATGATACAACATTGGGGACAATGTTGGACTTAAGTATGAGGGTATTTTCGTGCTTTACTTTCTGCACTTCATTTTTTCTGCATTTCAAAAAATACAAAAAAATACATATAACAACAAAAAAAAACAAAAAAAATTAAAAAACATCTTAAAATGAAACAAAAAAATTTTAAATGAAAAAATCCAAAAAAATTTTTTGTTTTGTTCTCTTTCTTTCTTTTTTTCCAAAAAACTCAAAAACAATTAAAAAAAAAGAGAAAACAAAAAAATATATTTAGTTTCACTTTGTAAATATTTTTTGTACTTCCTTTTTTCTCTCTCCCCCTTACTCATTCTTGTAAAAACCTCTCTTTTTCTCCCATATTTTTGTACATAAATGAAAATTCTCTTAAAAAATATAAAAAAAAAGATAATAGTTTAAAAAAAATTTTCAAAAAAATTGAGAAAATCAAAAATACAAAAAAAAGATAATAAATGAAAAACAAAAAAATGATAACAAAAACTATAAAAATAAAAAAAAATGTTTTGAAATAAATAAATTAAATATTCCATACTTAACTTTTCTGCTATCCAAAAATTCAGTTTTGAGTTTATTTATATGCGAATTTGATTAATTCTTTGTTCACTACCCGTTTATTAATTATTGATTGAAAAATTTAAATAGCCGGGGTTAAGTTTTAAAGAATTCTTTATGATTTGTTAAAACTAGCGAACTCGTTTTAGGCACTACTTCTAATTTTTCATTAATAGGAGCACGTATATTATGTTAGGAAATTACGACTATAGAATTCAATTATACTTACTTTTAGCTTTCTGAAACATTGGAACGTACAAATTATTAAGGTTGCTCTCAAAAAATTTTAGGATTACAATCTAGTTTTCCTTTCTCCCCTTACTTTTCATGACCTACTTGGCATGAAAAAAATTTTATCCTTAAAAGATCCTATGTCAATGGGAATAAGATTTCGTTCCGTAAACATAGGCACCCAATAATTTAAAAAAGATTATATATGGAGTAAGAGGATAAAATTTATTACTCCTACAAATATACATTGGGTTAATTTTATTCTTATGAAGTTGAAAAACAAAAATCATATTAGGAAAATAAGATTTTGTTTTCCTAATAATCCAAAAGAAAAAAATGGAGGTTCGAGAAAAAATTACCTCACCTCAAATATCAAAACCCTCGTCATAAACCCACTACCCCCTTAGCCAATTACACGATTCTAGAATTAATTCAAAAATCTTTTTGAGAGCATAATTAGTAAATTGTATTATTTCCAGTAGCACTCGTATAAGCTAGAGTTCTTATAATTCCAAACTATTTTTGTTAATCTAACCATTTCAAATGTTGCCTTCTATTTGATTACATCAAGAAGTCTTTTGGCCAAAACTTTTGCGCTATTTAAATCATCTACATATTTTAGGACTTAACTCTTACACCCGTATATTTATTTCGATCTCTCTTATAATTGATTAAGCGGTTGCTAAAACTTAGAGTTTTTTTTATTCCTTATAGATTCACCTCAAACTTTTGCTCCGGAATAGCAAAAGCCTAAGTATGGGGGTATTTGATGTATTGTAAATATACGTATTTTTATGCACATTAATTTAGTCATTTTCATTTATTTTCATCGTTTTTACTTATTTTTGTTCAATAAAATGCTTCTATTCTTGTAAATTTATTACTAACTTGCTTTATTTTATTTTTCAGAAAAATGCCAAAATCTGCCAAAATTGGGCAGTACACGCCCGTGACAATTTGGTCACGCCCGTGACTGGGCCGTGACATTGCATTTCCCGTGAAATTGCAAAATTTCTGAAGTAAAAGCTTGACACGCCTGGGGTCACGCCCGTGTCACCCGACACGGGGCGTGACCCAAGCCCGTGTCCTCTCCTCTCGACGAATTCATCTCGACGATCGTCGAGTGTCGACACCAACAGTCACGCCCAGCGTCACGCCCGTGACCTGGGGCGTAACTCAATTTCCGCTCGACGATTTCGACTCGACACTTTCCACTCGACATTCGTCGAGTGTCGACACCAACTAACACGCCCAGAGTCACGCCCGTGACCTGGGGCGTGACCTTTCCAGCTAGCCCGACAAGATGCTGCCGAAGACTTTCGGTGCAACCCGCGCCCGGTTCTACCTCCCCGACACGCCCAGAGTCACGCCCGTGACCTGGGGCGTGACTGCTGCGAACTCAGCCCGAAGTCAACTTTCCTGTCCAATCGCCGGCCGCCTTCATGAATAGTACTGTCACGCCCCCCTACACGCCCATGACCTAGGGCGTGTACTTAGAATTTTTTGCCTATAAATTGCCCAGTTCTGTAAGGTCCAAGGGTTCAGATTTTTGGGCCAATTTAGTGTGTTTTTGTGGGCTGCATCCGTGATTTCTAAAGCTATGTAAGGAGATTTCTCCCTTTTTTATTTCATGTCTTGTTTTGCTTTAGCTTTAGCCCTTGTAATAGCTTGTAATAGTTCCTAAAAATCAATAAAATGTTAGATTTTCTCTTCATATTTAGCTCTGGAATGAACACTTGTGCCCACTTTCCTTCTCCTTTTTATCCTTGGTTTTATCTTTGTTCTTCATTTAGTTCTTCTTTTATGAAATGTGTGTGTGTGTGTATGAGTGTAACTTATTTACTTTACATGTTTTTTTAACTTGTTTTCATGCTTAGGTATGCTAGGTTTTCCTCTTTTTCTCCTTGTCTTTTTCTTGAAAGAATTTTGATTTTATTCTTATGATTTTATAAAAGAGATTTAAAAAGTGATTTTGTTCTTTTTTTACTTAGTTTTCTTTTAGGATTGTAAGACCTCTTTTGTTTTTTTCATCTTCTTTTTCACCCTTTTTTATCACTTTCATAACATCATAAGAATGAAAATGTTGGCATTTTAATTTTCCAAAAACTTTGGTTTTTAATTTGTTTTGAAGAAACTTTTGTCTTCTAAAAATTGAAATTTCCTCTTTTTATTTGTTTTTGGCAAAACCTAAGCATGAAAAAGTTAAAATTTTAATTTTTAGGTAACTTTCATTTTGCTTTTTATTTGTGTGTGTGAGTGTATGAGCCTAAATTTCCTTTTGTTCTTCTTAATCTTCATGAAGTGTGTGTGAGTGTAGGTGTATAACTTTTATGCTTTGATTCAAATTGTGTAGAGTGTGTGAGTGTAGGTGTATAACTTTTATGTTTTGTTCAATTTTGTAGAGTGTGTGAGTGTAGGTGTTAGCTTTATTGCTTTCTTGAATTTCTTATGGAGTGTGTGTGTCTGTGTGTATTTATTTCCGCCTACTCGTTAAGAGTTAAATGGCGCACCGTTTTCATTTTCAGTCCTACTCGTTCGAGTAGGACTTGTAATTTTTCTTTCTTTATTTTTCCGCCTACTCACTTGAGTGAAATGGCCGGACTTTATTTCCCGCCTACTCGTTTGAGTAGGATTTGTAATTTTTCTATCTTTATTTTTCCGCCTACTCACTTGAGTTTAATGGCCGGACTTTATAGCTCTGTAATCGCATTTACTTTCTCCTACTCATTTGAGTAGTACTCGCTTTCATTTCAGTCCTACTCGTTTGAGTAGGACTTGCAATTTTCAGCTTTTATTTACCGCCCCCACTCGTTTGAGTGGGACTCGCAAATTTGAATTATGCAAATTTCTTTCATGTGTAACTTAGTTCCTTTTTAATTTATAATTTGGAGTGTGCGTGAGTTCTTGTTTTAGCTAATTTTTCAGTTTTCTAAATGTTGTTATTTTTCTTGTGTCCCCTTCTTATAATCGTTTATCATTTAATTTCGAACTCGCGCCTCACTAAATTATAAGCCGTCCCCATACCGATGTGTGGCTAATCGCTATTAGTCTCGGCATCGAAGAGCATTGGGACATTTAAAATGATTTATAATAATTGAAGCTCTTTATTTTCATTTTAATTTAAGCACTTTAGGTTTACCCCGGGTTTACGACGCGTAGGACCACATATCGATGTGTGGGCCCTATTTCCGTAGTCCATATGCTAGCTAGCCGAGAGGCCGTGCATATGGACCGATCACCCCTGGGTAAATAGAGTTGCGTGCATACCCTCGAGAGAGGACAAGCGTAATTCTACCGGATTGGGTTCCCCACCCAATAGCGGGGTTCTTAGCGTAAGGCGGGCGTTAAGAGGAATCCTTCGTCGGACTAACGTTCGGTCGAATAGTCTTAACGTTCAGGTGAGCAATATTCCTAGAGATAAGTGCGCTCACATTTGTGGAACCTCCACGGCCAAGTTGCCTTATTATTAATTTGAAAACTAAGTCCTATAATTATTAAAAATTATTTTAGTCTTAATCCGATTCGATGCCGAGCGTTAACCCTTCATCGAATATTTTCTAAATCGTTTTTTCGCTCCTTTGCTTTTCCGTCTTTTATTAAGTAAAAAAAATCCACCTTACTTTCAGTAAAATAATAGTCCTCCCGGAGGAGTAAGAATAGTCAACACGACCCCGAGAACAATACGACCTCGGTATTCCCCCGAATATCGAGTACTACTTGCGATAGGTGCACTTGCCTACCCTAGCGAGCCCGCGGAGATCGACTCACCGAACCAACCACAGTAAGAGTCTGTTCGCTGGCGCATCACATACCGTGCCAGGAAAAAGGATGAGGAGGAGGACTCCGAGCCATGCTCCTCCAGCTCAGAGCTGTCGGAGGAAGATTTCTCCCCCATCACCCGAGAGTTCAAGAAGTTCCTCAAGATGAGGAATCAAAGAAAGAGAGACGGCTCCTCCTCCAGGCATCAGAAGAAAAATTATTCTTCTGACAGGTATGCTTCTAAACCGAACAAACATCGCTCCTCTGACATTATTTGCTTTGGATGCAATAAGACAGGACACGTCGTGGCCGACTG
Source organism: Platanthera guangdongensis (assembly GCA_039583875.1). Lineage (NCBI taxonomy): Eukaryota > Viridiplantae > Streptophyta > Magnoliopsida > Asparagales > Orchidaceae > Platanthera > Platanthera guangdongensis. The sequence goes on along the minus strand of CM077159.1, from coordinate 42,190,277 downwards.
ATATCAAGGCAAGAGAGAAAAAGGGAAAGAAGAGGAGCACAAATCCTCTAGAGATAAGAAGAAAGAGCGGAGCTACATCGCCAAAAGGCCAAAGACACTGAGTGAGTCTGATTCTTCAGACTCCAGTGATGATGAGGAAGCCTACTTCGGGCTGGTGGGTCGCTCCAACTCAGAAGGAGAATGTCCCCCATTTACTGGGAAGGTAAAAGCTCACACCCCTCTGTCCGACTCTAACTCTGATCCTGAGTCTCAGGATGATGAACCTGAGGATAACCTTTCGGCCCGTGAAGCTGAGCTCCTCGAGAAGTATGAGCTTCTACTCAACACTTTCGAGGAGTGCCGTAAGAGATTGAAGGCTGAGAAAAAGGAAGTAAAATTCCTTAAGGGTGAGTGTTTCCCTAAGGGAAGAGGTCACCAGTTTGATTTCTCTCCGACAGGAGCACCTTGACCTGACTTCAAAGCACTCAGAGTCTCTTAAGCTCCTTGATCTTAAGCAGGCGGAAGTCGACAAGTTGGAAGAACAACTTGAGGCAGAAAGGAAGATCGTCAAGAGCTTCTCTATGCCAAAAACTGTTCTTCCAGTAGTTGATACCTTCTCTGCTCAGGCCAAAGGAGCTGGCTTGGGGTATGTAGGGGTATCTGGTTCCTCATCCAGGAGAAATAGGAACCAGAGGAAGAATAAGGCCGCCAAGAAGGCCTCTGCTGATAAAAAGGGAAAGGCTCCGCTTAGTCCTGTTGCGTTCAGAAAGCCTGGCTTTCCTTGCAACCAACATGACTTTGAATCAACATTTGGCCATCATTTCCGGCCCTCGGTTGCAAATCCAAAGAGCCGATATGACGGTTGGACCTTTCCCCTGAACTTCGGTGCGAGTGCCTTCAAGGCACCTTATGAGGAAATCCACATGGGAAATTATGGTCAATTCTCTAGCGGCCATAATGGAAAGCAGGCACCAAAAGCCAAGCCTGTTATACAGAAGGTGAAGAAGTCTTGTGACTGCAATCACTGTGAGCCCCCCACCTCCAGATCCAAAGCCCCGGCTGTACCCACCGTTCCCAGGGTAAGGCAGGAGCCTAGGAAGAGGTACAACAGATTTGACTGTTGGTGTTGTGGCAAAGTCGGTCACTTTGTCGTGGATTGTTGGTTTAATCCAAGGTATCACGAGACTCCCTATGTTAGCAATGCGAGGTCGACCACTCGTAGGGTTAACCAACCGGGGGGGGGGGAGTATGCTAACCAGGAATCTAGGACCCAAGTTCGATTGGGTTCCTAAGGGAAATTAATCTTGTTTTGCAGGAATGTCCAAAGGCCACCAAAACGCCAATCTGGTACTTGGACAGTGGATGCTCCCGGCATATGACTGGGATAAGAAGCCTGCTGCCTGATTACTATCCAGTCGAGAATGGACCCAAAGTCATCTTTGGAGGATCAGATCGAGGAGTCACCAGAGGTTACGATATGATTTCCAACGGTATAATCTCTATCACCGACGTGGCTTATGTTGAAGGGTTAAAACATAACCTGATCAGTGTAAGTCAGTTATGTGACAAAGGTTATGGCTTTAAGTTCTGCAAGGATAAATGTATGATAATTTCACGTACCTCTTCTGAGACGGTATTATCAGGCATTAGGAGCAGAAATATCTTATGCTTAGATTTTCTCAGTTTAGATTCATCTACCCCCGTATGCCTAGTGGCAGCTGGCAGTACATCTCTTTGTGATCAATGGCACAAGAGATTGGCACATATTAATTTCAAGACAATTAGTATGTTGTTTTCTAAGAACTTAGTAAGGGATGCTCCTAGTATCTAGTGCATCAAAGATAGCCCTTGTCCTGCATGCCAGATGGGCAAACAGACTCGGGCTACCTTTAAGAGCGTTGCAGACAAAGACTCTTCCCGATGTCTTTACCTTCTACATATGGACCTGTTTGGTCCAATGCAAGTTCATAGCTTGGGAGGCAAGTCCTATACGCTAGTGATAGTTGATGATCATTCTCGGTTTACATGGGTGTTCTTCTTAAAACGAAAGTCGGATACGTTTGACATCTTCGCTAGTTTTGTCAAGCAGGTTCAAAACGAATTTAACTGCCCAGTGGTCAAAATCAGAAGTGACCATGGAACAGAATTCGAATCTGGTGCTATGACAGAGTTCTGTGAAGAACAAGGTATCTTTCATGAGTTTTCCTCCCCGCACACTCCTCAGGAAAATGGAGTTGCGGAGAGGAGAAATAGAACTCTCATTGAAGCCTGCACGACAATGTTGAAAGACGCTTCTCTCCCAGAATACTTTTGGGCAGAGGCTGTCAACACAGCTTGTCATGTACAAAACCGAGCATTGATCAACAAGCATCATCGTAAGATGCCTTACGAGCTACTGAAAGGCAGGAAACCAAGCATGTCCTACTTGAGGATCTTTGGTTGCAGATGCTATGTACTGAATAATGGGAAGTACCCGCGTACTAAATTTGGTGAAAAATGCTTCGAAGGCATATTCATGGGCTATAGTTCCCACAGTCAGGCATATAGGGTCTTCAATAAGAAAACCCTAGTGGTAGAAGAATCAATTAATGTTGTTTTTGATGAAGGAAGTTTGCTTAACAGCAATTCTTCCAGTGGAATTCTTGATGATGCAGGTGCACAACTTGAACAGCTGGATCTCAATGAGACCGCTAAAGATGAATCTCCTAAGTACGTCAAAGTTTCCACCTCCACGTCATCTGGGAATGTTGAAGATCAAAATGGAACAAATCTCTTAGAAGAAGGAGAAGCCCAAGAAGTTGTCGAAGCTCCAGACGCCAGACTTCTAGAGCTCCGGCATGTGAGGGATCATCCTAGAGATCAGATCATCGGAGATCCTCGTGTCGGTGTCAGAACTCGAAGAGGTACTATTAACGAAGTTTTGCATCTTAGCTTCCTGTCACAGGTTGAGCCAAAGAAGTTCGACGAGGCGAACAAAGACACGGCATGGATTTTGGCCATGCAAGATGAACTACATCAATTCGAACGATGCAACGTTTAGACGCTGGTTCCCAGACCACACAAGCAAAATGTGATTGGCACCAAGTGGATCTTCAGAAATAAACTGGATGAACATGGCGTAATCATAAAGAACAAGGCCAGGCTGGTGGCTCAAGGTTTCAGACAGGAGGAGGGGATTGACTTCGACCAGACATTTGCACCGGTAGCAAGGCTCGAGGCAATCAGATTGTTCCTGGCGTATGCTTCGCACAAAGGATTCACAGTCTATCAAATGGATGTGAAATCAGCATTCTTGAACGGAGACCTGAAAGAGGAAGTATACGTCGCTCAACCCCCAGGTTTTGTCAATCCTACTTATCCCAATCATGTTTATTTTCTTAATAAAGCTTTATATGGCTTAAAACAAGCTCCACGAGCTTGGTATGAGACTTTATCTAGTTTTCTTCTTGAGAACAAGTTCTCTAGAGGTAAAATAGATAAGACATTGTTTCTCAGGGAAGTCAAAGACAAGATTTTGCTGGTGTAAATCTATGTCGATGACATTATATTCGGCTCAACGGACAACAATCTCTGCAAAAAGTTTTCTAAACTTATGCAAGGAAAGTTTGAAATGAGCAGTATGAGAGAGCTCAAGTATTTCTTGGGACTTCAGGTGAAATAGTCTGAGGATGGAATCTTCATCTCTCAGACGAAGTTCACAAATGAACTCCTTAAGAAATTCGGTATGGAAAATGCAACCTCTATGAGGACTCCAATGGGATCCACTATGTCTCTGGATAAGGATGAGAAAGGTAAACCTTTCGATGAAACCAAATACAGAAGCATCATTGGATCCCTGCTCTACCTTACTGCCAGTAGACCGGATATCATGTTCTCCACATGTGTCTGTGCCAGATATCAGGTGAACACTAAGGAATATCACTATGTCGCTGCAAAGCGAATTCTAAGATATCTTAAAGGTACTCCCAATCTTGGCTTGTGGTACCCGGGAAATAATGATGTCGAGCTAATAGGCTTTTCAGATGCTGATTTTGCAGGAAGTAGGGATGACAGGAAAAGCACTTCCGGGACGTGTCAATTCCTCGGAAGAAGGCTTATCTCTTGGAACAGCAAGAAGCAGAATTGTGTAGCTACCTCCACAACAGAGTCTGAGTACATCTCGGCTGGCAGTTGTTGCGCACAACTCCTATGGATCAGAAACCAGTTAGCTGACTACGACCTTCAGTTCAAGGAAGTGTCGATGTACTGCGACTCCTCCAGTGCTATTGCGATTGCCAACAATCCGGTATCGCATAGCAGAACGAAGCATATTGAAGTGCGCTACCACTTCATTCGGGAGCACGTGGAGAACAAGGACATCTCTCTCTGTTATGTCCCCACGGACAAGCAGATTGCAGATATATTCACAAAGCCCGTAGACGAAGCCAAGTTCAGTCTTTTCAAAACTGAATTGGGAATGCTCAACTATGAGGAATGAAGACTACAGAAGCTCCAAGCTCGTGCAAGAACTGAGGGGGAGCAAGGGGTCAAATACTACAGACCCAGATTTGCAGAAGCCAAAAAGGGGGAGATTACCCTCTCGACTCAGGCTAAGGTGGCTCCAAAGTTTGCTCGCATGAAATTGGTATCGGTATTGAATACCTCACTTAACTCATTCTCAAATTTATGATTTTCATTCCCATATGCTCTATTCACCTTAGCTTGTATGGTTTAGGCTTCTTCAAATAGGGGGAGATTGTTGGGTATTGTATCCACAACGTACCTGATTTGAAGAAGCCCCTGGACAAGCTAAGGTAAATAGATAATGTATTTGACAAAATATTTCAAGTTGTGCTTGCAGTTATTCCACGCTAAGTGCACACCAATGTCAGGGTGCAGTAGGTCAATATACACGGGTCTGCACGACGTAATCCCTCGTTGAGCAGATCAGTGTGTTGGCCTATGTGTACTCTCTCTATTGGAGTGTACTTAATTTCAAGTACAGGGCTGTGTTAAGGCAAGAGCAGACAAGGAGCAAGGATGGGTCAAGGAGCAGCTCTTGGATGGAAAGATGAAAAATCATCTAAGTAAGAATCGACGAGAATCACCAAGTGATTCTCGCCGATTCGACGAGAATCACTGGCTGATTCTCGCCGGCTAAATCAGCGTGCAATCAAGGCAAATTCGACGAGAATCCCTTTGTGATTCTCGACGAATCGTCGAGAATCCCTTTGTGATTCTCGCCGAATCGTCGAGAATCACCCTTGATTCTCGACGATTCGACGAGAATCACAGGTGATTCTCGCCGATTTTGACTTGGGCATTTTTCTGGAACTCCCTGAACCGGATTCTGCCGCTGGCACTTTTTTGAACCGGATTTCAGGTTTCTACTTGTGGGACCCACAACGGTCATATTGAAAGTGTCTACAGTATATATGCGGGTATTTTTTTGAACAGTAGGTACACACAAAAAAAGAAGCCGAGCCCATCTTAACCTAAAATCGCGAGTTCTACTCCGCCGCCGCCGTCGCCGCTCGAGCTAGTTGGTCGCCGCTGTTGATCGCGATTCTTCCTGATCCTCCGGCGACAGAAGCTTAGCCAAGCTTAGAGTCTCACGCGTCTATCCAGAGATCCCTTGTCTCTCGATTTGTAGATCGGGAAAAACTTCCCCGTCTGAATCGATCGAGACGACCGATCCTCGTGTGACCGTTGGTAGACCTAGCTAGCTTCGTTAGGAAGTTTGGATCTCCAAAGTACAGCAGCCGCACATCGTCGTCGCCGCCGATCCCGTGAACCTTGCCGCCGCCCATCTTGCCGCCGCCGGTTCCGGGGAGATCCTCTCCAAGAGAGATCTAGGGTTGTGGACTCTTTGTGGACTTCAAGAACACGTCGTCAACGAAGAGGAACACCTTAGTCTCCAAATGTAGTTTGTATCTCTTGTACATTCTAGTTTTACTTTTGTTGTAAAGGAACGTTTGTTCCGTGTTGTAAGGGTTGGGTGCAACCCGTGTTGTGGGAGTGTTGACTCCTACATGTGGAAGGGTTCCTTCCGATAGTGCAAGGATTGGATTTCAATCCTGTTGGTGAAGAGACCGAGTCATCCCTTGTTGGGAGATAGGTCGAAGGGGGAAAGTGGATGTACCCAAATCGGGGAACCACTATAAATAGCTTGTGTATTCTGTGTGTTGTGCTGTTTATTTTTATTGTGCAGGTACAATCTTAAATTCCGCAAAAATGTTGCACGTCACCTATTCCCCCCCCCCATAGGTGAAGATAGTTGAAACTAGGTGGACTTTCAAACCTCATTTGGGTTATACACTCGAGCTTCGCCCGTTTCTACCCAAGCCAAGGGAGTACGACACTTCCTTCCATATAGCGCTTCATATGGTGTCATCCCGATGATCTCATGGTAGCTGTTATTATACGCAAATTCTACCATATAGAGATGATCTTCCCATCTCTTTCCGAAGTCGAGGGCGCACATTCGGAGCATGTCCTCCATCGTTCTATTGGTACGTTCAGTTTGGCCATCCGTTTGGGGATGAAAGGCCGTACTGAAAGTAAACTTTGTGCCAAACAGTCACTGAACTAGCTTCCAATCATTTGACGTGAATCGCCCATCTCGATCACTGATGATGCTCCGAGGAACACCATGAAGCCGTACAATCTGATCAACATATAATTTTGCCAAACTTTCGACTGAATCATCCCGCCTTTTCGGGAGAAAATGTGCCAGTTTAGTTAGCCGGTCAACAATCACCCAAATGGAATCATTCCCTCACTGCGATCTCGACAACCAATGCACAAAATCCATGGAAATATCATCAAATTTCGACTCTGGGATCGGCAGCGACTTCAAATAACCACCCGGCTTTTGGAATTCCGCCTTCACCATCACACATGTTTGGCATTTGGCCACATAGAGGGCAACATCTCTCTTGAACCCTGGCCACCAGAATAGCTTTTTCATATCGTTGAACATCTTCGTTCTCCCGGGGTGAATGGAATACTTTGTATAATGCGCTTCATACATCTGTTCTTCCCTCAATTAACCCACATTCGGGACGCACAAACGGCCCTCTTTTCACAAAAGACCGTCATTCCAGGAGAATTTGCCTTCTGGCCCTTCGTGAACATAGCGTAAGAGATCTTCATCCAACTCCATTGCCCATCGAACTCGGTCCGCAAGGTCACATTGCACCTCGGTCCAGTCAAACATGTAGTGGTAGTGGAATTCTTGTTAACACAATAAATCTCCAACGCCTCCAGCTCCTGGATAAGACGTTCATCATGCCTTTGTAACAAACTTGCTCTAGCCGGAACCCTCCGACTCAAGACATCCGCGACAACATTCCCCTTCCCGGGCGTATAGTGCATCTCAAAAGTGTAGTCCCCAAGGAACTCCAACCACCTTCATTATCGCATGTTCAAGTCTTTCTGCTCCAATAGGTACTTTAGGCTCTTGTGATCTGTATAGATCTCCACCTTCACTCCATAAAGGTAGTGTCGCCACAACTTGAGTGCAAAAATCACCGCCGCTAATTCCAAGTCATGGACTGGATAATTTCGCTCGTGCACCTTCAGCTGGCATGAGCCATAAGCAATTACCTTGCCATTCTGCAGAAGAACGCAGTCTAAGCCGCTCCCTGAGGCATCACTATAGATAACAAATCCATCGGTCCCACTTGGCGAAGACAACACCGATGCCGTGGTCAACCGAACCTTCAGCTCTTCAAAAGCTCGTGCGCATTCTGGCGTCCAAACGAACTTCTGATCTTTTCGCGTCAGCGTGGTGAACGGCAAAGCAATCCGCGAGAAGTTCTCAACAAATCTTCGATAGTAGCCCGCAAGTCCAAGGAAACTCCTGACCTCAGCCACAGAAGACAACATTGGCCACTCCTTGATGGCCTTTATCTTTGCTGGATCTACAACAATGCCTGCTCCACTCACCACATGGCCCAAAAAGGTAACTGACGACAACCAATACTCGCACTTCGAGAAATTGGCATAGAGCTGATTTTGCCTCAACGTATTCAACACCAACCGCAAGTGAGTCTCATGCTCAGCTTTCGACTTCGAGTACACCAGGATGTCATCAATGAACACTATCACAAACAGATCCAGGTACTCTCGGAACGTGCGGTGCATCAAATCCATAAACACCGAGGGCGCATTGCACAGTACAAATGTCATGACTGTGAACTCATAGTGCCCATAACGCGTTCCAAATGCGGTTTTTGGAATGTCACCTTCCCGAATTCTTAACTGGTAATAACCAGACTTCAGATCCAACTTCGAATAGACGGTCAAGCCCACCAACCGATCGAATAACTCATCAATTCGGGGTATCAGATATTTATTCTTTTCGGTCAGCTTATTTAGTTCACGGTAATCAATACATAACCGCAACCCACCATCTTTCTTCTTTACAAAAAGCACAGGCGCGTTCCAAGGTGACATACTTGGGCGTATATAACCTTGCTCCAGCAATTCTTGTAGTTGGATCTTCAACTCAGCCATCTCTTTCGGCGCGACGCGATATGGCGAGCGGGCCACAGGTTTCGCACCTGACACCAGCTCGATCGTGAAGTCAATCTCCCGCTGGGGTGGTAGCCTAGGGAGATCCGTGGGAAACACATCTGTAAATTCCGCCACAATCGGAACCTCACACACTGGCCTTTGGCACAACAGCCTGAATTAGTGCGAAGTAACACTCCGCACCCTTCCGAACAGCCTTGACTACCTGGAGTGCAGACATCAACGTCTCGCCCACTCCTCGCATACCCGCGAACTTGGTCTCCTGTTCGGTATTCTGGCCCAACGTGATCTCTTTGTACTGGCAATCAATCATGGCATGCTGCTCCGCAAGCCAATCCATACCAAATATCACGTCGAATTTCGATATTGGCAAAACAAATGCAGTCAAAGTGAAATCCTGACTTCCTATTTGAACCGCCACATCGCAAGCTTGATCCGCAAGCATCCAACAGCCATTCGGCAACACCACTCTGACGCCATCTCTCTTTGCACGACTAGGTATCCCAAGCCGCGCTATAAACTCGTTAGATAGAAAAGAATGCGACGCACCCGTATCAAATAGTGCTCGCACCAGCGTGTCCTGAATAATCACAAAGCCTGTTACAATCATGTCACACACACAAACCACAAACACATATGTACTAAGCAAACCATACCAGCACTAGCATATACAAAACTAAACTCATACCTGTGACAACGTCACTCTGCTTGATGGCCTCCTGCAGGCCAAGATTGTAGACCCGGGGCTGCGCCTGCGAGGTAGAGGAGTCCACTACTGCCTTGCCCTTCTCCGCATACGACGGTCCCGCCTTCTTTTCATTCTTTGGCGGCACCCGACACTCTCGAGCGATATGCCCAACCCGGCCACAATTATAGCATATACGAGTATTCGGCTTTGAGGTAGCCCCCGACGTTGCTCCCGTTGCAACTGATGAAGGAGCTTGTCCACTTGCCTTGGACTTCTTGCCCCACCTCTTCTTATAAAATGGTTTCCCAGATCGGGGCACCTTCCACTCCGGTTGCATCACAACGAAATCTCTCTTCGCCTGCACCCTCTTCATATCCTTTTCCAGCGCGCTCGCAGTGTCAACCAACGCCTGGAAGCCTTGGTTCACAGAACTAGACACCAGGAACCTCAACTCGTCCCTCAGTCCTTCATAGAACCGATTTGTCTTCCTCTGCTCATCAGCAAAAATAGAACCCGCATATCGCCCCACGCGAGTAAACTCATGCAGGTACGCATCCACACTGCCATCACCTTGCGTCAACCTTTGGAATTCATTTTCCATGGCTATCCGTTGAGCCGCAGGAAGGTGCTTCGCTAGGAAGAGTCGGGAGAATTCTTCCATGGATACTTGTGTTAAGGGACGACCCGCCAAGTGATGTAACTCCATCTCATCCCACCACAATCTAGCTTCTCCTTCAAGAAGGAAGGTAGCTAGGGTGACTTTCTGATGCTCCGTCGTTCCAATCGCCGTCATGACTCGCTTGACGTGCGATAGCCAATCCTCAGCCTGCGTCGGAGTTACCGCTCCCAAGAACGTAGGCGGATGGAAACTCATAAACCGCGTCAGCTGCTTCTCAGCCGCTCGAGGAGCCACATCCACTATAGGTTCACGCCTTGCCGCCACCTGTTCTGGCCTCATAGCCGCTTGTTCCTGCCTAAGTGGCTGGCCTTGGATCATGGCAAACAAAGCCTCAGCAACTAAACGCACATGTTCCGCAGACGGTGTAGGTGTAGGCACCTCGGCTGGTGTCGTACTTTCATCAGAATGCTGGGGCTCTGACTGCCCAGCTCCACTCCGTTTCACCTAAAGGTGGACAAGACACACACATTAGCGGCCTTACACAGGCAAACAACACAAAATAGGAACACGCATGTTCCTCAAACACACAAATTTGCATTCCTATCAAGGACATTCAGGAGTTCAATCGCAAAAACGTGGTTTGCACAAACACGTGCTCGCCACCCCACAAAAGAAGTCGACCACGACTTCGAGAGGGAAAGACCAAAACAACCGATACCAAAAATGTAACAACCCCATCCGTTCATTTGGTATATCCTAGAAGGTCCGGCCGGGGCCCCACAGTATATATCACAAAATAGGCGGTGAAGGTACGGGATGATACCAGAGTAGCGCAGCGCACCTATCACAAAGCATTCTAGCGGAAGCCTATACTACCACTTGAACTCCTCTCTTGAATGTCCAACAAATAAAACACCATATTTTATAGCATATAGGAATGCCTTACAACATGTAAACATCATTGGCCTTATGGCCTTACAAGGCTTTCAAATAGTGGCCCAAACATTGGCGCACATGCCGGCCACAATAAAAGAAAACACAACAAGCATCATAAGCCTTCGATGGCTAGCAACAGCAACAGCAGCAGGGACATCAACCTTTATGCATCCCGCTTGGCTCTCCAGCACCTGTACAGGGACAATCCACCAAACGGTGGTAAACAGAAGCAACGGTCAGCGTTCACCTGACCAAATTATAACGACCCTACCCCTTCTCTCGGGGCAGCGGTAATCTTCCCTGCACGCATAATATATCACAAGCAATATATCTCATATAATGTGCTTTCACGCACACATGCCATCACAACCGTTCGCCACCCGGCCCAACGGTCCGTGCACTCAGGGCACATTCTTGGTGTTCTGGCAAAGCACTTGCCCACCACCGTATCAGGGTCACAACCCAACGGTAATTCTCTTGAACATTTACTCCATGGCATGGAGTCGGAGTTCTAGTCTTACTACACCGGGATGGCCCGTAGCCCCCCATTGTGTCATGGCGCGCAAGCCTAAGACTCTCGCTATGTTCTCCAACAGACCACACCTTCTGGTCCACGTCGGACGGACATAACGCAGGTCGGATCCTCCACCCCCCGTTGCTCAAATCGCCTTGCCTTCACCGAGTACGACATACTCGCGGCTTAATCAAAGGCGCGGGTCGGTCTCACCAATCCTGTTCTTGGCATTCAGCCTGGGTGTTTCTCTACACCCATTCACAACATTAGCGGGTCTTTCCTGGGCACCCCAGTACTTCCTGGTATTCTCTTTGCAGGTGGACACTACAAATATCACAATTGTCAGGGGTCTTTCCTGGCTACCATGCCAGTACTTCCTGTTACTCGCTTCACAGGTGGACACCCTACGACATCAAGCATCACAAAGGGCCTTTCCTGGTCACACTAGTACTTCCTGTTACTCAGTCACAGATACGACCCAATAGCACAATCATACACGGATATTTTCCTGGACTACCACTCAAGTACTTCCTGCTACTACCCTTCACAAGCATAACCCGTTGACTCCTTAAACTACACGTTTATCATAGAGTCTTCTCCAATTCGTATGCAACATCACCAATCCAGACCAACCTGTCCAAATGGGCTTCACACAACATGCTTATTCCGTACTCCATTTCCGGATCTATATGCCAACAAAGGGGATTTCATGCATCCACCCAAAGACTCCCAAAATCAGCCACCTCTTGGTGGGGGAATCACAAACATATGCCAAAAGGAAGCCTTCACATGGCTAGGAAGAAAAGTCGTTACCCTTGAAGCCATCTTTGGTGCCATGAACTCAAAGTTGTCTTGAACGACTCACAAGAGCTTTTCCTCCGCAACGTTGGCCTCGGATCTCTAGTCGGTAAACCACAGCACCACCGGTGATCAGCCCCCTTTCCTCCTCCTCCTTCTTCCTCTCTCTTTCTCTCTCTAGAAGTGAAGAAAGAGAAGACCAAATAAGAAATGAGATTGCTCTTCTCATTCACGGCCTTAAGGAAACAGGGAGACCTCTCAGCCCTTGGATCCAGGATGAAGGAATGGACGGCCAAAAATTCACCAAAAAGTATAAATTTTGCCTCACACGGCCTGTGACACGCCCGTGTCCCAGGCCGTGTGCCTCAAGCGGTGCTCAACTGACTTATCCATACCAGTGACATGCCCATGTGACACGCCCGTGTTAGGGGCCGTGTCACCCAACACGCCTTCAGACACGCCCGTGTATGTGGTCGTGTTCATCAGGATGAAAAAAATCCCAAAATCGCCCGAGACTCACACAGCCTGTGACAGGCCCGTGGCTCTGGCTGTGTGCCCATACACGGCACTTTGACACGCGCCAGCTCAAAATTCGTCGGGCTGAGTTCGTCGAAACAAAGGGACACGCCCCGTGACACGCCCATGTCACAGGCCGTGTTCAGTTCACTCGACAAACATCGACCGCATCTCGACACTTGATGATTGTCGAGCAACTTTCGTCGAACGCGCTGACACGCCCTATGACACGCTTGTGTCATAGGCCGTGTCCAGAGTCGACCAAATTTTCTCGACCATTCGTCGACTGTTCCTCTCGACACTCGACGCACGCAGGACACGCCCTGGGACACGCTCGTGTCCCAGGCCGTGTCACCCGAAAATTGGCCTGCTGATAAAAATCGGGCTATTACAAGGTGTGAGGACTGGGTGGACGTGGGGGCCCGGGGAGGGATCGAGGTGATCTATGGGGGTGTCGGGATCGAAGTCACTCGTAAGGGGAGATTTTAGACCATGTTTCTAAGGAGCATTGTCTCGACCTCCCAGACCTCCCCCCTAGGAGGAAAATATCACGTTCTCGGTGAAGTATATGCCAGACTATGAAGACCTGTTCTGCGATGCCTTGGTGATCCAGACGGCGAAGGAAAATTTCACGGTCTCCCGAATTCTGTTGGACAATGGGAACTCGGTGAACGTAATTTTCAAGAAGGCCTTTGATGAGATAAAAGTGGAAGCTCGAAGGGTCCTACCCTCGGATGAACCATTGTTCGGGTTTTCGAGGGAGCGGAAGTAAGTTGAGGGAGGGGTAGGGCTGCATGTGACATTGGGGAGGGGGTATCGAGGAACTGTCGGTTCGTCATCGTTGACGCTCCGAGAAGCTACAATGCAATATTTGGGCATCCTCTCATCTTAGCCTTTCGTTGCGTCCCCTCCTCATTCCATCAGTGCCTAAACTTCAGCAGCGGAGGAGTGCGGGTCAGGATTAGGGGGTATTCGAAGGTGGCAAGGCAGTGCTACGTGACTGCCGTTAATACCATATCTTGGATGGTGGAGGCATAGAAGTTAGGAAAGGAGATGGAGAGAAGATATGAAGCTGCATGGGAAGGATAGATGGGCCTAGGTGAGGTCGGGGAGAAGGTTGGAGATGAGGATGCAGGGGAAGGAGAGATGGGTCTAGGTAAGGCTGGAGAGAGGGCTAGAGAGGAAGTTGCGAGGAAGGGAGTAGTGAGCCTGGATGAGGCTGGTGATGAAGTTGAGGAGGAGGTTGTGGAGAAATAAGAGGTGAGCCTAAGTAAGGTGGTAGCAAAGGCAGCGAGGGAGCAAGGGGTAGAGGGAGAAGCAGAGGGGGAGTCCCAGAGGGGAGAAGGAGTGGAGTTGTCTGGAGGAGACCTGTTGGAGGCAATGGAGGTTGAGGTGGTAGAAGGTTAGGAGGAGCCGGGATGAGAGGAGGAAAGGGCCGACAGAGAGCAGTCTCGGCTGGAGCCGTCGGAGGAAGTCGTGGAGATGGAGGTCACCAGCAAGGCGGGGAAGGTGACGATCAGCGGGGGCTTGCGTCCCGAAGACCAGACAAGGATGCGGGAGTTCATCCAAACGAATGTTGACATCTTTGCCTGGAGCGCGGTGGATATGCTGGGCATTCACACTGACGTGGCATGCCACCGCTTAAACCTAGACCCGATGACGCACCCCATTCACCAGAAGATGAGGACCATCACCACTAAGCTGGAGGACCCCATCTGTGAGGAGGTGAAGAAGTTTCTCGACGCTGGTTTTATTCCGGAGATCCAGTACCCAACCTGAGTCTCCAATGTGGTAATGGTAAACAATGGTGATGGAAAGTGGCGCATGTGTGTAGACTTTTCTTTATTGAATAAATCATGCCCTAAGGATTGCTACCCCCTGCCTCGGATCGACGCACTGGTTGATTCAGCCGTCGGTTTTTCCATTATGAGTTTTTTGGATGCTTTTTCAGGTTATCACCAGATCCTTATGCATCCCCCCGACGTCAAGGATGTCTCCTTCATCACGAAGGAGGGATGCTTCAGCTATAAAATGATGTCATTTGGGCTAAATAATACGGGGGCTACGTACCAACGAATGATGGATCGAGTGTTTAGAAACCAAAGGGGAAGGAACCTGGAGGTCTACGTCGATGTCCTCATGATAAAGAGCAGGGATGTGGAGTCACACTTGACATAGAGGAGACGTTTGAGACCCTGCAGAGGTTCAAGATGAGGCTAAACCCCCAAAAGTGTGTCTTCGGGGCAAGCCGGGGCAAGTTCCTCGGTGATGCAGGCCCAAGGTTTCTACTGTTTAAACGCCACGCGTTCTTAGGTTCAACAATTAAATTAAATATACAGCGAGCAATGTTTTCTCTAAAACAATTCTCCCTGATATTCAACTAATTAAGAAACACTCAAAAGTAAAGGGACGCTACCCCTTTTTATAGATTGAACAAGGGCTATAGGCCAATGTTCGTTCAAGCGAATTAGATCCACACGATCCGGATAATTATCTATTCAAATTTAATTTATCCACAAACAAATCACAAACCAATAAGAGACGATCCAGACTAAAAATACGATTTAAAATTAAGTCCAAATCATTTCCAAAATTAGTTAATAAGAGGGTATACCAAATCCCTTGAACGCAAGGGGAAATCAAGGGCGACAAATCTGATTTCTTCAAGTGTTCACAAGATCTACCCGAACCAAGTTTACGAAAATATTCGAAATTATCAATGCTTAAAAATCAGATTTTAACTAAGCACAAATTTCAATACAAATCAGGACAAAATACTATCCTTCTAATTCCACCAATACCTCACAAATAATATAGAAGAAATCACACACAAAGAGGTTTTAGTGAATCGTTACCCAATCCTAAGAAGTCCGTCAACAAGATGAGTGGAGGAATCGCACATGACGGTGGTTGATTTTTTATTTCCATGCAAACTCCACGGATCCACACCGGATGATGAAGACACGAGCCGTCTTCCCTTTGTAAAACCCTAGAAGAGGGAGAATATTGAAACCCAAAATATATAAGGAAAGATGGAGATAGAAAAGGTGGTGGAATATTTTTCTCAAGATGATGGAGAGGTGGCGGCTAGGGGAGAGATGTGGGGTGGCCGGATTTTTTTGTTAGGATAAAGGTGGTCGGGTTGGCTTTGGTGATGAAGGGGTCAGGTGGTGTGGATGAGGGTGGCCGAGAGAGAGAAAAAGGAAGGGGAGAGGGTGGCGGCAAGGTGGGTGGCCGGCTAGGGTTTGGTGAGAGGTTGAAGGTTCGGTTTTGAGGAGGAGGAGAAGAGAGAATAGATAGGAGGGAAGTGGCCGATGGCCAAAAGGAAGGGGACAAGGAGGTGGCCGAATTTTTGAGAGGAGGAGGAGAGGAGAGAAGGAGGGAAATCTTCAAGCAAGATTAGGGTTTTTAATTTTCATTCATTCTCTACCAATTTCATCATAAGCATGGCTATATATAACTTACACTACTCAATCTCCTCCATTCAAAATTAAAAATGAAACTATGACGGTTATAGGCACCCATCTTACAAATGGAAGGAAATAATTTAAAACAATACATGATGGTTATAAGCACTCATCATTATACATGAAATAAAAATACTATAATGAAATGCTTGCAAATAAAAAATGCTTAAATTAAAATTGCATAAAATAGAAATTGCTAAAAATAATAATTGATAAAATATATAATTATAACTATGTAATTTATAATTATATATTTTATTTATTGACGGCGGCAGACGTCGAGCAAAACATGTAGCGGCGGCGGCGTTGGTGAAGAAACATCGTGGCAGACTCCCATCTTCGAGCTTGCGGCAACGACCATCCCAATCCATGAACTCTCTATGATGGGGATCTACGGCCACATAAGCATCGTCGCCATCAATCCTCCCCCACTCAAAATTACTCATCACCGATGAGTGGCCTATGATGGAAGAACAATCCAAAGCAGCAACAACATGGGGCAAATCTGGCCCCGTTATCCATGTCGTAGTAGCATGTACATCCAACAGCACTGAGAACATGTCTGGCAACAAAACAACAAAACTTCCAAGGAAACTCGAAAGGGTGTCAAGCAAAAGAAATAAAACTTGAATCTTACCATTTGGTTCAAGAACCATGGAATCAACGTGGGAAATAGACACAGCAGAACTAACACTCCCCATCCCAAGAGAACATGTAGTGGTAGAGAAGAACGACGAAGAAAGCCACTCAGGTGGAACAGAGACGTACAGTAAAAAGTTTGGAAACTTGAAATAAAGTGAAACACCCGGTGTTATATAAAAATTTGAAATAGAAGCTTGAAATCCGACGTTCTTCATAATCATGGATGGGTCGGCGTTCCTATGTATTAATTTGTTAACAGAGCCAAAAGGCATCCGCTCAGGGACTGACCAGACTAAACCCAAATCATTAAATCTAGCATCGGACGGTCTCAAAAAGGAGTGAAAGTGCATGCGACATAACTTAAAATGAAACACTAACGTCCCAGATACATGAGAAGAGAATCCATGTGCTACATGACTAGTCCCAAATGAGGAGGATAAGGTTGTTATGTCAGGTGGCACAAGAGACTTATAATTGAAAATGATATCATTGGGCTCCAAACTCGCAGTTTTAATTTTATGTTCAATATTTTCATGCTTGGCATGAAGATATGCCAAGGAGAACAGCTCATCATAAATAATGGAGTTGGACGCTCCCGGATATGATAGGATGTGCAAACGATACAACTCAAGGGACCCAACTAAAGTCACTAACGTGTGGGAATGAGGGTTATCAAAAGACAGTAGATAAATGTGTGCGACCGGGTGTGGTTTATACGTAATTCTAGGGGACACCACATCCAAAGGCACAATAGTCAAAGAGTCAGAAATAGTCGATGACAGAAGCGTAGATGGACATGCAAAAAAATAAACAGTCAAATGTGACGCGTAGTCAGATCTACGAGGTGCGGTGAATAGACCAAATACTAGTGCACTCAAACTAGTAATATCTATACGCTGAGATAACGCCAATGTAGGAATTAATAAAGTGGGCGTGACACAAAAACTCAGACTAGGTCTACCAGTTTCACGTCCTAAAAAGTCAACTAATGTGGGCAAATAAAGGGGGGGGGGGAAGGGTCGGTAAAATCAAACCCAGGATAAAATCTGAATCTGTAAAAATTTCACCCAACGGTGGCGACATCAAAGAAGTCTCTTCCGGGTCTACAACAACAGTATCGTCCAAAATTACCCTTCCCTCAGATGGTAAATCATCCACTATATCACTAGGGTCATCATCACTCTCAGACTCCTCAGATAACTCAGATACAATCTCAGTGAGTATAATCGTAGGCTCTATCACGATGGGGATCGTATCCTGGAGGGGGCACTCAATACTATGGTGATCAGACACAATACTAGTAGGGAACGTAATTGGCAACAAATACTCTGACAGATCAGAATATCATCATCCTAAACATCATCTTCCAAATCACTAGCTATTCCCTCAATTTCAGACTCATCAGAATAGTCTGGCACTAACGTACATGTTGTAATACTCCCACCTATGGGGTCATCCTCAGAATCAAGAGATACCACATCTACATTAGAATCCTCATTGGCTACAATCACAATCTTAGGAGGCTCAGTCGTCGAGGCTAACAGATGCAACAACCTAGTAGTAACATTTTTGGAGTCCAAGACATAAGAGCTATTAGGAATGATTTCCCTAATAGTGGGTGGTGGTCCTAAGATGGACTCTCCCTTTTGAAACGAGCGAGTCTTATTCTTATGAACGCTGTGCTTCTCAATATCCAATGCAACATTAAAAGTGGTGTTTAGGTCGGTGTGACCATAACGCAGTAATTTACCCTGGATGTTGGGTTTTAACCCCTTACGAAACCTAGAGAGGGTGAGCTTTGGCATCTCCTTCACACCACAACTAACCATCATATCCTTAGGAAGACTCATATACTCAGAGACTAACTTATTCCCTTGTTTAAGGGTAGCCAAATCATCTAACATCTGCGTTTGATGGTAAGTAGGGACGTACTGTTCTGTCAGTATGGCCTTCATGTCTGCCCAACTAATAAGTAATTTACCATTCTCGGCTCTCAGATGTTGTTCCTCATTTATCCAAGATATCTTAGCTCTACCTAACAACTTTATTCTCGCCACTCGTACCTTATCTGCGTCAGTCGATTTGTACCACTCAAAGTAGCACTCTATGTCCTTAACCCAGTCTAGGAAAACTTGTGGACACCCTAAACCAACATAATTAGGTGTCTGTATTCTAGCATACATGTCATAGGACATTTTCTAGTGGTGATGGGACAGAAACGTCTACTCGAATCTGGTGCACATGCAATGAAATATGAACCTGACCCACTAAACTCTAGGAAAGACGGATTTGTTCCCGCTTAGCAACTAGGGTAATAAAATATTATTTGTGATTTTCTGGATGAAAAAAATATGGAGATTATTAAAAAAAATTGATTTTTTGCTAAAAAATAAAAAATTTAGGCCGCTATTTACTAACCACAAATTAAAATTTATAATAACATAATAAAAATAATGACAAAATAAAAATAAAATATTTTTTTTGATTTTGTACTAATAAAATGATGGATAATTTCTAGAAATTTGTTTTTCAATTTTGATAAAAACTGAGAATTTTAAGTTGCTTTTGACAGATCAAAACTAAAAATATTGTTTTATTATTTTGACATAGAAACATGCAAGTGCGTGTTGGCAAAATAATAAAAGGGGGAGGGTGCCAATTAGGAAATTGACGTGATGCTCCCTCTGATACCAAATTGATGCAGGCCCAAGGTTTCTACGGTTTAAACACCAGACGTTCTTAGGTTCGACAATTAAATTTAATACGCAGCGAGCAATATTTTTTCTAAAACAATTCTACCTGAGATTCAACTAATTAAGCAACACTCAAAAGTAAAGGGACGCTACCCCTTTTTATAGATTGAACAAGGGCTATATGTCAATGTTCGTTCGAGCGAATTGGATCCACATGGTCCGGACAATTAGCTATTCAAATTAAATATACCCGCAAACAAATCACAAAATAATAAGAGAGGAACAGGACTAAAAATACGATTTAAAATTAAGTCCAAATCAATCCCAAAATTTGTTAATAAGAGGGTATACCAAATCCTTTGAACGCAAGGGGAAATTAATGGTGACAAACCCGATTTCTTCAAGTGTTCACAAGATCTACCCGAGCCATGTTTACGAAAATATTCGGAATAATCAATGCTTAAAAATCAGATTTTAACTAAGCACAAATTTCAATATAAATCAGGACAAAATACTAGCCTTCTAATTCCACCAATACCGCACAAATAATATAGAAGAAATCTCACACAAATAGGTTTTAGTGAATCGTTACCCAATCCCAAGAAGTCCGTCCACAAGATGAGTGGAGGAATCGCACATGACGGTGGTTGATATTCTATTTCCACGCAAACTCCACGGATCCGCACCAGATGATGAAGACACGAGTCATCTTTGTCACAACCTGCATTTTCACCGCATATAAAAACTTATCAGAGTAAGGGAAAATGCGCGTCATGATGCCACGTCAGCAGGGGATAACTGCGGACGCTCAGGCAGACACCAACCTAATCATGAAGAAAGATACTTTAAGTTATTTTAAGGAAAATCAGTTAAGTGCAATAATTAGCCGTATCCCTCGGCTTAGTGACACATTTAGTCCACGAATCAAAATATAGTTATACGCTGCGGAAAAATACTTGTTTAGATTGACTCAAACATCCTACATGAGCATGAAGGTCC
This sequence comes from Platanthera guangdongensis, assembly GCA_039583875.1. NCBI lineage: Eukaryota > Viridiplantae > Streptophyta > Magnoliopsida > Asparagales > Orchidaceae > Platanthera > Platanthera guangdongensis. The sequence continues at coordinate 42,169,909 of CM077159.1, read as the reverse complement.
CCAAAGGACAACTCATGCTATGCAAGACTCTAAATTTATAATAGTAGTAAAGATAGCTTTTACGGTCGCCAAATATAACAAGTTAGAGTCTTTAAATTATGCAGTGCATGAAGTAATAGTAGTAGAGTTTATTCTTGAAAATACATAACATGCATTTCTAGCATAAATCATCCCAGAGAGCAAGTAATACACATCCACATATAGAAAACTAAGCAGCTAGCAAGTATTTAAAAGTAACAATACCGTGGGCGTCAACAAACTGACACGAACCCACATACAGAAAAGTATGTATGAACCAGTGACTAAATAAACAACAAACTACCTCGCTAAGATGAGGTAACAACAACGACCAACACTGCCGCCTAGAAACTCCAAAACTAGCTCTGCTATCTGCTACTGCTCTAAACCTGAGGTATTCCAAAGACAGAACACCTCAGCAAGAAGGCACAAATAGTGCCAAAAATTAATAAGCCAAAAATAAACAAAGGTCGAAGGGTTACCAATCCAAGACCAACAGTACTGAAATAAAGCACAAAAAAAGAACAAGTCATCATCGGGAAAAAAAGAACTCTTACGTGATTCGTCACGTACAACAATAGTACACCAGACGCACGAGGCCTTAAGGTGACAACATGAATAATTCATAAGGAAGAAATACAAAACCTTTATTAGGCACCTGTGGTCGACTCTACCCAAAAACACGGGCGAGGTGGTCACTCGTGGACACACCACCCAAAAAACAAGGGCGAGGTGGTCACTCTTGGGCACACCCACACTAATATAAAATCCGTCTAACTGCGAGGGAGTCTCAAACTCTCCGCCATACACCGCAGACACCCAAAACCCCGGTAGACTTCCACAGGGAACTAATGAAGGAAACAAACACTGCGGAGGTGGAATCGTCTACTAACTCCCGCATTCAAGAAAACCACCAAGAAAACACCACATATCTCGAGATTTGGCTCGACAGATTCTACTTGACATTACTAGATTGAAGACGCGGTTGATCAACCCTTACGGACGATTTACAGTCTTAGGTAAACTCTAATACATTTGATAACGATAAATAAGGCAATTAAAGGCAATACTAAAAACATTTTATCAAACCTATATGAAGTTATAAGATTCAGTTAACAAAACAAGATTTAGAAATTTTCAAGTGATCGAAAGATTAAACATAGCTATAACTTGGAAAGAAGATATAAGAACAAAACTCATTCGTTACCATCAAATCAGACAAGGAGAAACGAGGGGAAACCACCACTTCCCTTGGTTTAGCTGGAAAAGTTCTCTGAGTCACTCCACGTCGTAGATCGGGGCAAAAGGATGCGGGAGGAGTTGAAATCTGAACAAGAACGGCCAAAAAAGAGGTTAGGGCCGAAAACCCCTAACAAGAAATCTCAAGACACGGGGAAGATATTACCACGATGGCGTAGCTCTCGGCGAGAGCTTTCCGGATCTACGTTCGGATGAAGATTTCGAGCACCGGAGCACCGTCGGCGGCCACCGGAAGGTTCACAAAATATTTTCTTTCTCACGCTCACGCCGCTCTGGTTCGGGAGGAAAAATGATCAGAGAAGATGAAGTTTTCTCAAGTATAAATATATATATATATATACATATATATATACACATATATATATACACATATATACACACACACACACACACACACACATATATATATATATATATATATATATATATATATATATATATATATATATATATATATATATATATATATATATATATATATATACATACATAAAGATATATAAGTATGTATGTAAATATATACGTTTATGTTCTGTCTAAAAACGAACTATAAGCGTGCAGGTGCGCGGAAGACAAAAATAAAAGTTTAGCATGACTTCAAATTGAAAAGTGCCCAACATGAAAATTGTAGATCTCGTCGAGACGAACAAATTTCATGTTAACGATTTGTCCAAACGAGATCGTTTTGACACTCAAAAAGGCTCCCGAACGTAAACTGGAACGGATTACACGAGAACAAGCTTACGGGTACTCGAGAGGTAGAAAACGCCTACTCGAGTAGTTTAAAATGGCCACTCGAGTAGTTTAAAATGGCTACTCGAGTAGTTCAAAATGACTACTCGAGTAGTTCAAAACTACTCGAGTAGGTCTAGAAAATTCACTCATGTAGGAAAAAAAATAATCACTCGAGTAGGTAAGTAATCACTCGAGTAGGAAAAATAATCACTCGGGTATATATAAAAGGTCACTCGTGTACCTAAAAACAAAAGACTCGAGTACTTAAAAACATATGACTCTAGTACTTAGGAATCACTCGAGTACCTATAAACAAAAGACTCGAGTAAAATTGCATGCTGAACAAATTTTTGCAATTATAACCTTATGATTAAACTATGCCAATGAATAGTAAAATACATTTTTGAACAGTGATTTAATATTAAAATAATCCTGTTTATATATTTTTGAATACGGAAACTACGAGATCAAAACGGAGGCCCAAACGCGCGACGAATTGAACGAAACTCGTACCGTAGGCAAACACTGACGCTACGAACAAAACGGCGAAGTCAAAACCAAAATCCGACGAGCCATTCCCGAGATATTAATCTTCAAAGTATACGGCGAACATAAACAATCCAAAACTTCAATCGCGCGCCGAGACTCCAAAAATGCTCGGATTACGAGGAAACTTGACGCGCAAGTCCAAAATTACTTAACTTAAATTCCAACTGCAAAATTTCTCATTACAACAAGAATTCAGCCGACTCGACCGTAGGGACGTGAAAATGCCTTGACGGCATTGTGCCGTCAACTCGACGTTAAAAGTAACGCCACGATGTCATAAATATGATGTTGCCCATTCAAATAAAATAATCGAAAAATCGGGGCGTTATAGTCACTCTCCGTAAAAGAAGTTTCGTCCCGAAACTTAACACAACTCCAAAACAAAATGAAAATGATAAAATCAAACATAACTGAAAACATAACGACATACCCGAAACTAAGAGAAGAGGTGCGGATGGGATTCTCTCACTGCTGATTCCAATTCCCACGCCGCGCTCTCGATGTCTTGATTTCTCCAAAGAATCTTGACCATAGGGATGATCTTTCTTCGCAACACACACTCTTGAGAATCCAGAATACGAATAGGTTCTTCCACATACGTAAGGTTGGGCTGAATCTAGGGCATCGAGTCGAGGACTTGACGGTCATTACAAACACACTTCCGCAACTGGCTCACATGGAACACATCATGGACACCAGGGAAGGTCGCAGGCAAGTCCAGCCTCTAAGCTGACACTCTGATGCACTCAAGAATTTGGAAAGGTCCCACGTACCGGGGGTCTAACTTGCGGTTCCTTCCAAACCTTTTAACGCCAGACATCGGAGAAACCTTCAGAAAAGCCAAGTCCCTAACGACAAACTCCAGATCGACCCTTCGTTGATTAGCATACTTCTCATAGCGCTCCTGAGCCACATAGAGCTTTTCTCGAATATGAGTCACAACACAATTAATCTCCTCAAGGGCTTCCGGACCTAGCAACGGTCTCTCACCGACTTCAGCCCAAAACAAAAGAGTTCTACAACGTCTCCCATATAACGCCTCAAACGGGGCCATCTGCAGACTCTCTTGATAACTATTATTGTACGCAAACTCCATGAGTCTGAGGCGCTCATCCCAAGCACTACCATGATCCAAAATATAACACCTGATCATATATTCTACGATCTGATTTACCCTTTCCGTCTGACTGTTCGTTTGTGGATGATAGGCGGTGGAATACCTTAAATCAGTACCCAACCCCTCCTGTAAACTCTTCCAAAAGCGAGACGTAAATCTATAGTCCAGATCTGAAACAATGCTAACAGGCACTCCATGTAATCTGATGACCTCTTCAAGATATAGCTCCGCTATCTTCTTTATCGAATACCCAATCTTGAATGGAACAAAGTGAGCACACTTTGTCAATCTATCGACTATCACCCAAACAGAGTCGTGCCCACGGGGATATTTTGGTAGACCGGTGATGAAATCCATTGAAATACTCTCCCATTTCTAACTTGGAATATCAAGCGGTGTCAACTTACCACCAGGCCTTCTATGATCAGCCTTAACACGTTGACACGTATAACATTCCGATACAAACTTCGCGATATCATTCTTCATCCCCGACCACCAAACAATTTGCTTTAGATCCTTATATATCTTAGTGGAACCAGGGTGGTAGGCTACACTAGAACCATGAGCTTCAGCACAGATCTTAACCCGAATGTCGCCAAAGGCGGGGACGCATAATCTGCCCCGATACCTCAAGGTATCCAACTCATCCAAGGAGAAATCAGGTAGCTCTCCATTTATGGTTCTATTCCTGAGGTGCAACAAATCAGGATCATCCTTCTGATGTGCTCGAGTAAGGGAAATCCAAGAGGGTTCTTCTGCTTCTAGAGTAGTAGACACAGTACGACTCCCAACCTCAATATCCATCAACACAATTTCTTCTACAAGGACTGTACCGACAGATTAAAAATTTTAGCGGTCTTTCTACTCAAGGCATCGGCTACTACATTAGCCTTTCCTGGATGATAAAGAATTTCCACTTCATAATCCGCCACATATTCTAACCACCGACGCTGACGCAGATTTAGTTCTTTCTGAGTGAAGACGTACTTCAAACTCTAAAGGTCCATATAGATCTTGCACAACGCGCCATACAATAAGTGTCGCCACAGCTTCAGCGCATAAATTACGGCAGCAAACTCCAAATCATGAGTAGGATAGTTTCTCTCGTGAATCTTTAGTTGCCTCGATCCATATGCGATCACTTTACCATCTTACATTAAAACGCAACCAAGTCCGATATGTGATGCATCGACATACATGACATACTCAACTCCCTCAGTAGGTAAGGTTAAAATTGGGGCAGTACACAGTCTCTTCTTCAACTCTTGGAATGCCTCTTCACACTTATCACTCCAAATGAATGCAGTATTCTTCCGAGTAAGTCTAGTTAGAGGAGCAGACAATGATGCGTGTAAATCGGCAAGCGCACCAGTCGCACAAGTAATAAAGTTTTGGGAATAAATCCCCGAGTGTCGGTCTCTTGAGGAATGCAATTAGCGTAGAATGGCAACAGTACCGAGAATATCGTTATGAGAGTTATAAATAGAACAAAAAGGAAATAGAGGACTTGAGATATTGTGGATGTTTGATCTACTGAACTAGTAAAAACTATGCGGGTTGAAGGCACCGCTTCGCAAGGTGGAGTGGGTTTGTCGGCCGCGATGCCGAACTTCAGTTGGGCGAGTGGAAGGGAAGCTAATGGATTGAAGTGTTCTTGTGTGAAGTGCAATCGGATAAGACACGGGAATGGAGTGGATGTGGGGGGAGCGAGGCACATTTACAGACAATACTCACAAGCAGAAGAAAATACTAACATTCCATTAGCTATAAAATAAACTTGATGTTCATGGATGGAAATGTTCATTACACTGCTCAAAACATTCATACTACAGAGGAAGGGGAAGAGGAGTAAACCAAAAGAGAGTGAAGATCCACCGTGGGTCGTGGCCGAAGTAGCGAGTTGTCAATCCGCTTCCGGGCTCAGTCCAAGGAGGCTTCCGGTACCAACGAGCTGTCACCTCGAAGGCCTTTAAGTCCGTTCTCTAGGTTATCTACTTCACCAACTCTGCAGGAAAGCTTGGAGTTGAAGTCATCAATGGCCGAGGGCTTCGCCGGAGAGTTGAAAAGCTTCGGAGTAGTTGGCAATGGCCTCCCGATGAAGGTAGAGGTGATGGAGCAGCTGGAGAAGTGAAATGGCGATTCCCGCACACTCTCCGATCGCAGCAAATGACAGGCGTTGACCTAAATCGCGGAGCAGGGCCTTAAATACAGAGGCAGCAGAAGCAGTGTACACGATCAGTGGCGCACGACCAGTGGTCGTACGCACTGTAGGTCAATGATCGTGCTCCTTTTCCAAATAGACCTGCAACCTGGACAATAAGCATCAGCATATATGCGCACGAGCAGTGGCGCATGACCAGTGGTCGTGCGCACTATGGCCAGTGCTCGTGCGATTACTGAGACAGGATTAGGAAAAAGGGAATGTAATGCGCACGATCAGTGGCGCACGACCAGTGGTCGTGCGAAATAAGTCCAGTGGTCGTTCGCAGTATTCCTGCAACGTCGGTATCTCCCGAGCGGTTTCGAAGCACGCACACGACCCCTGTACCAGCAGAAGGGGCAGATAGGCCACCAGAACGTGCACACCACATCTCCGAGATAGGGCTAAAGAATAACAACAATATAGAAACACAGAAAGTACACAGAAACGGGCCTACAGTGCACTTAATCGTGAAATAGGTACATAAGCACATATAAGCAATAAACGCTCTCAAGTGTAGTGCTAAGACGATAAAACTAGCCCAGATGAGTCCAAAAATCAGTGTAAAATGTGGACTCATCAGACAACACCGAAAACCCTTCCACAAATCTTCTATAATACCCAGCCAGGCCTAAGAAGCTCCTAATCTCCTTAGGTGTAGAAGGTCTCTCCCATTACATCACAGTAGAAATCTTGGTCGGGTCTACAGAAATACCGTCCTTGCTTACAACATGACCCAGAAAGGACACCTGAGATAGCCAGAACTCACACTTGCTCAACTTTGCATACAACTTATGCTCCCTCAGGATCGACAAAACCAAACACAAATGCTGAGTATGCTCCTCAACATTGCGAGAATACACCAAGACATTATCTATGAACACAATAACAAATTGGTCCAAGAAATCCTTAAACACCCTATTCCTCAAATCCATGAAAGCAAAGGGTGCATTGGTTAAACCAAAAGACATTACCAAAAACTCATAATGTCTATGCCGTGAACGGAAAGCGGTTCGGGGAATATCTGCCTCACGAATACTCAACTGGTGGTAGCCTGAGCGAAGATCGATCTTTGAAAATACCGAGCTATCACGCAATTGGTCGAATAGATCATCAATCCTTGGCAGGGGATATCTATTCTTAATGTTTACCTTATTCAATTCCCTATAATCAATGCAAAGCCTCATCGATCCATCTTTTTTTTTGACGAAAAGAATAGGAGCACCCCATGGAGAAGAACTTGGTCTAATAAAACAACAACTCAGCAACTCATCGAGCTGAGTACGCAACTCATCCAACTCACGCGGAGCCAACAGTATGGTTCTTTGGCAATAGGACGAGTACCTGGCTCGAGGTCTATCACAAACTCTATCTCCCTTTCAGGAGGAAGTCCTGGAAGACTATCAGGAAAGACATCTGGAAACTCTCACACCACCGAGACATCCTCAAGATGTGGTGTAACAAAAGTTGTTTCCAGAGCAGAAATAGAAACTAAAAACGCCTCACAACCAGACTCTATATCACGACAAGCACGTACCACAGAAATGACAGGGGAAACTCTGTCCTGAAATCCATAGACGCCCATAGGTTGGCCATCGTTCATCCTGAAATCCAGTCGCTTAGCCTTGCACTGGATGACCGCATCATACTTGGACAACCAGTCCATGCCCAAAATCACGTCGAAATTAGCCAGACTAAAATCATCAGATCCGCAAAGGCCAGAAAATTGCCAAGATAAATAGGGCATCTCAGAACTCCTTGATTATATATCACCGAATCACCGGAAGGGAGCTTGACATTGAAGGAGCCTCCTAATTGATCAACATCCAGGCGATGTTTATCAACAAATCTTCGGGCCATGAAGGAATGGGTGGTACCCGAATCAAAAAGAACGAGCACCCGCCTATTCCGCACCTTAAACTCCCCTAAAACCGTAGCATACATAACAAAACGAACGATAACTAGGGCAACAACGACAAATAATAAAGATAAATTAGACTGAGGCTAACCTGATATCACTTGCGTAGAGGTTTGGGCTTCCTCGCTGGTCATCACGTTCAGCTTTTCTTTTCCTTTATCCAGGTTTGGTGGCGGCGGCAGAGCTCGAAGTGGGGCAGGCTGTAGTGGGGGTTGAGCCTGGGTGCACGAAGACTTCTGGTGTCCCTTCTACCCACACTAGAAGCAAATCCTTTCTTTCATCCAGCACCGACTCACATCATGACCCTTCCTTGCACAAAATGAGCACACTAGCTATCCCTTGGGTTCACCTTGGATAGCGTGCACCTACTGCTGCTTCAGGGTGGCAGTCCTCTTGAAACACCTTTCGTAAGGGTGGCCAGGACGACCACAGAAGCTACACACTTCCTTACTTTTCTTTTTCGAAGAAGGGCCAGATGCCCTGGAGCTACCATCCTCAATGCCTTTCCTTTTCTCTTTCCTCGCCGCAGCACCTCGATTCTTGGCATTTTCAATCACCTCCACTTTCAAAGAGGCTTCCACTGCTTCAGCATAACTTTCAGCCCGGTAAGCGCATGCCAACTACTAGACATCGCTTCTTAGTCCTCCAAGGAAACGCTTCACTCTACCCTCCTCAGAAGCTACCAAATCAGGAGCAAACCTACTCATTTTGCTAAACTCAATCTTATACTTGCTCACGGTGAGCTGTCTCTGCTTCAAATGCAGGAAGTTATTCATCAGGCGGTCCTGCTCGACCGAGGGTATATACTTTTTCAGCAGCATCTTCTTAAAAGATTCCCAAGAACAGCCTTCCTTCAGACTCTCTCTTTCCCGAATCCACCAACTCTTTGGCAAGCCTTTTAACTGATAGGCTGAAATCATCACCTTCTGGGCTTCTATAATTCCGAAATACGAAAACATCTCCTCGATGGAGATGATCCAATCATCTAAAATCAGAACGTTGGGAGGTCCCAACCGCTGGAAGTGCGATATGAAATTCATTTCTGGTGGTATCGCCATCGGGGGCACCAGAGGAGCAGGGGTATCGAGCACTACTTGGCCCAAGGCAGACACTTGCACTAAAGGTTGCTGCGTGGGAGCGACAGACAATAAAGACTCAATTTGCGATTACATCGCAACCAACTGTCTCGACAGAGCCTCATTGCTCTGACACATACCCTCGATAATTGCGTCACTTTGTGCACCTGATGACTCACCCTCCGATTGGGGAGTCGACCTCATCGCAGGATGCTTTTGGCGGCATTTTTAAAAAGCAAATGCATGACTCATCAAAATCCTAGCTTACAATAAGGCAACACGACTAGTTCAGACCATACATAAAAGACACTTGCTTATGCTGCAACTTGCTCTGGGATTTTATAATGATGTTATGTCCTACTTAGGATGATATCCTCTCATCATATTGACTCTTGTGCCTATGGCATGAATGCATGGATTATTTATTCTTATTTTAAATCATGTGTGTATATGTGTCATCATGTAAACCTTAACTTAGCACGCGTGCTTATTCGATGATATGCAATGTATGTAGTGCCATGCATTCTATAAAGGCCCTAATGAATGTTATGAGCAGTGTACACATGAAATGTTATGCATCTCATACTACATAACATCACATGCAACAAGAAAAGAAAACGTGCAAATGGGCACCCATGTGATGGTGGTTATGCATCACATACTACATAACCGTCACATGTTGCCACCTATGGTGGATCCATATACAACACATATTATGCATCCCATACTGCATAATATGCCCCGTATACTTCTTATCATGCTATGAGTGTAGTGACTATGCTTCAGCTAAGACGTACTGATGACACATCGGTGTGTGCATGAAATGTCAATAAACAACTAACACTAACAAGAGAAGGTTGCCCGACCAATTATTAGGTTGCTCTTGGGCACACCCACACGAGGGTGGTTACTCTTGGGCACACCCACACGGATATAAAATCCGTCTAACTGCGAGGGAGTCTCATACTCTCCGCCATACACCGCATACACCCAAAACCCAGGTAGACTTCCACAGGGCACTAATGAAGGAAACAAACACTGTGGAGGTGGAATCGTCCACTAACTCCCGCATTCAAGAAAACCACCAAGAAAACATAACATATCACGGGATTTTGCTCGACAGATTCTACTTGACATTACTAGATTCAAGACACGGTTGATAACCCTTACGGACGATTTACAGTCTTAGGTAAACTCTAATACATTCGATAATGATAAATAAGGCAATTAAAGGCATTACTAAAAATATTTTAACAAACGTATATGAAGTTACCAGATTCAGTTAACAAAACAAGATTTAGAAATTTTCAAGTGATCGAAAAATTAGACATAGCTATAACTTGGAAAGAAGATAAAGGAACAAAACTCATTCGTTACCATCAAATCGGACAAGGAGAAATGAGGGGAAACCACCACTTGCCTTGGTTTAATCGGAAAATTTCTCTGAATCACTCCACGTCGTAGATCGGGGCAAAAAGATGCGGGAGGAGTTGAAATCTGAACAAGAACGGCCAAAAAAGAGGTTAGGGCCGAAAATCCCTAACAAGAAATCTCAAGAAACGGGGACGATATTACCACGATCGCGTAGCTCTCGGCGAGAGCTTTCCGGATCTATGTTCGGATGAAGATTTCGAGCATTGAGCACCGTCGGCGGCCACCGGAAGGTTCATGAAATATTTTCTTTCTCACACTCACGCCGCTCTGATTCGGGAGGAAAAAGATCGGAGAACATGAAGTTTTCTCTAGTGTATATATATATATATATATATATATATATATATATATATATATATATATATATATATATATATATATATATATATATATCTACATAAAGATATGTAAGTATGTATGTAAATATATACGTTTATAAAATGTTCTGTCTAAAAACAAACTGTAAGCGTGCGGGTGCGCGGAAGACGAAAATAAAGGTTTAGGATTGCTTCAAATAGAAAAGTGCCCAACATAAAAGTTGTAGAACTCGTCGAGACAAACAAATTTCATGTTAACCATTTTTCCAAACGACATCGTTTTGACACTCACAAAAGCTCCCGAACATAAACTGCAACGGACTACACGAGAACAAGCTTACGGGTACTCGAGAGGTAGAAAACGGCTACTCGAGTAGTTCAAAATGGCCACTCGAGTAGTTCAAAATGGCTACTCGAGTAGTTCAAAATGACTACTCGAGTAGTTTTAGTTAAGTAGGTCCAGAAAATTTACTCGTATAGGAAAAAAAATAATCACTCGAGTAGGTAAGTAATCACTCGAGTAGGAAAAATAATCACTCGTGTATATATAAAAGGTCACTCATGTACCTAAAAACAAAAGACTCGAGTACTTAAAAACATATGACTCGAGTACTTAGGAATCACTCGAGTACCTATAAACAAAAGACTCGAGTAAAATTGCATGCTGAACAAATTTTTGCAATTATAACCTTATGATTAAACTATACCAATGAATAGTAAAATACATTTTTGAATAGTTATTTAATATTAAAATAATTCTGTTTATATATTTTTGAATACGGAAACTACGAGATCAAAATGGAGGCACAAACGCGCGACGAATTAAACGAAACTCGCACCGTAGGCAAACACTGACGCTACGAACACAACAACGAAGTCAAAACCAAAATCCGACGTGCCATTCCCGAGATATTAATCTTCAAAGTATACAGCGAACATAAACAATCTAACATTACAATCGCGCGCCGAGACTCCAAAAATGCTTGGACTGCGACGAAACTTGACGAACAAGTCCAAAATTACTTAACTTAAATTCCAACTGCAAAATTTCCCATTACAACAAGAATTCGACCGAATCGACCGCATGGACGCGAAAATGCCTTGACGGCATTGCACCGTCAATTCGACGTTAAAAGTAACACCACGACGTCATAAATATGACATTGCCCATTCAAATAAAATCATTGAAAAATCGGGTCGTTACAGTCTTCCTTTCACAAAACCCTAGAAGAGGGAGAATATTGAAACCCAAAATATATAAGGAAAGATGGAGAGAGAAAAGGTGGTGGAATATGTTTCTCAAGATGATGGAGAGGTGGCATCTAGGGGAGAGATGTGGGCTCGCCAGATTTTTTTGTTAGGATAAAGGTGGTCGGGTTGGCTTTGGTGATGAAGGGGTCGGGTGGAGTGGATGAGGGTGGCCGAGAGAGAGAAAAAGGAAGGGGAGAGGGTGGCGGAAATGTGGGTGGATGGCTAGGGTTTGGTGAGAGGTTGAAGGTTTAGTTTTGAGGAGGAGGAGAAGAGAGAATAAAGAGAAGGAGGGAGGTGGCCGACGACCAAAAGGAAGGGGACAAAGAGGTGGCCGAAGTTTTGAGAGGAGGAGGAGAGGAGAGGACGAGGGAAATCTTCCAGCAAGATTAGGGTTTTTAATTTTCATTCATTCTCTACCAATTTCATCATAAGCATGGCTATATATAGACTAGACCACTCGGACACCTTCTAACCCCGGCGGGGGTCGAGCCTAACTCGGATAAGGTGAAAGCAATCATGGAGTTGGAATCACCTCGCAACGCTAAGGAGGTTCAACGCTTGACGGGAAAGCTGGCCGGGTTGAGTCGGTTTCTCTCTCGTGCTGGGGAGAAGTGCTCGCCTTTCTTCAAAACTCTTCAGGGGAACAAACAGTTTGAGTGGACGAAGGAATATGAGGAGGCATTTCGTGCGTTGAAGGCTCAGCTATCCCAAGCGCCGCTCCTGCGGAGCCCAAAGGAGGGAGAGGACTTAGCCTTGTACCTTGGGGTAGGGGCTGAGGCTTTATGCTCAGTGTTGGTAAGAGAAGATGGGAAGAGGCAGTTACCCGTCTATTATATCAGTAGGATCTTGAAGAAGGCTGAGCTACGCTACCCCATCCTGGAAAAGTTGGCTTTCTCCTTAATCGTCTCGGTCAGGAAGCTCAGGCCATACTTCCAGGCCCACTCGATCAAGGTGGTGACCGACCACCCACTGCGCAAGATCTTTGAAGTGGTGGCGTACTCGGGGCGGTTGGCCAAGTGGTACATCGAGCTCAGCAATTTCGACATTTCTTTCGTGCCGAGGCTCTCCATCAAGGCAGAGGCGGTGGCGGACTTCTTGGCCAAATACGTCATAGAGCTGGAAGGGAAAGAAGCGCTGCCAATGGAAGCGTGGAGGATGTACGTTGACAGAGGTTCGGGGAAACATTCCCTTAGGGGAGGGGTAGTGTTGGTGAGCCCCCAGGGGGTCAACATAGAGCAAGCAGTGGCGCTGCACTTCCCGATCACCAACAACCAGGCAGAGTATGTGTCTATCATAGCCGGGTTGCGGTTGGCTAAGGAGCTTGGGATTCACGATGTGGAAGCATTCACAAATTCACTGGTCGTGGAATCTCAGATCAGGGGGGAATATGAAGCTCGGGAGCCGACCCTCCAGAGGTACTTGGCCAAGGCGAGGGTGATCATTGGTGGGTTACAAGCCTTCTCAATTCAGCATGTCCTTAGGGAAGAGAATGAAGAAGTGGACCGATTGCCCAAGTTTGGACCCCGAGGGGGAGCAACCTTGACCGAGCTATTTCATCCAGCTATTGAGGAGGGGGAGCTGATGGAAGTGGATCGGCGACCCTCATGGGTGGATCCCTTTGTGACCTTCTTCGCCACGGGCAGCCTCCCTGAAGGGGTCAAGGAGACAAAGGGCTTTCGTCATAAGGCATCCCACTATCTCATGCATGAAGGGACCTTACATCCAAAGATGATATCGGGCCTTCTGGTGCGATGTGTGGTGGAGGAAGAGATGCCAAAGATTTTAGAGGTGGTGCACTCCGGGGAGTGTGGAAGCCACTCAGCAGGTAGAACGCTGGAGGCAAGGGTGGTCAGACAGGGATACTTCTGGCCCACCCTGAGGAAGGATGCGACATATTTTGTGAGGAGGTGCCAAAAGTGCCAGATCTACGCCCCCCTCCAGCTCCTACCCGCTCAACGGCTTCAGAGCATCACAGTGTCATGGCCCTTCACCATTTGGGGGATAGACCTAGTTGTGTCGTTTCCTCCGGCGAGTGATCAGAGAAGGTTCCTCTTGGTCATGATCGACTATTTTTCAAAATGGTTGGAGGTCAAGGTGTTGGCCAAGGTAACCTCCCAAGTCATCTGGAACTTCATCTGAGGAGAGATCATCTGCAGGCATGGGTTGCCTCAGGCCATTGTCACGGACAATGGTCCAAAGTTTGTAAGTGAGGAGTTCATAAGCTTCTGCACTCAGCTAAGGGTCGACCTCAGGTTTGCCTTCGTTCACCCCTCAGGAGCAACGACCAGGTGGAGGCGGCAAACAAAATTATAGTGAACATGCTCAAAAAGAAGGTGGAGGACCTAAGGGGGAACTGGGTGGAGCGACTACCCTCGATGTTGTGTGCTATGTGAACAACCCCAAACATGGCCATTGGCGAAACCCCCTTCAAACTCTCGCATGGTTGTGAGGCGGTCCTACTTGTGGAATTTGAGGTTCAATCTCCACGGGTCGCGGCCGCAGGTAAAGGAGGCGAATCATGGAGGGAAGGGAATGAAGCAGAGCTATGACTCTCATTAGACATGGTGGAGGAACTTCGCAACGTGGCCATAGTCAGGCAGAAGGAGATCAAATGAAGGATGGCCAAGTATTTCGGCAAGCATGTCAGGATAAGGCAGTTCAAGGAAGGGGACTTGGTCTTGAAGAAGGTCGACACCGCGGGAAGGTCGGCAGCTATTAGTAAGCTCAACCCCAATTGCGAGGGACCCTATATTATAGAAAGGGCCCTGGGGTCAGGGGGATACCACCTCCAGAATGTGGAAGGGGAATCCATGAGTCACGCTTGGAGCGGCGATGACCTGAAGCGCTTCTACGCTTAGTAGGGGGGCAAGGTTGTAAATTTTATTTTGTAATAATAAATTCATCAAGTTTTCTCATGATTGGTTTCTTTTTGAGCATTGAAAAAAGTGTTGGGAAACTAAGCAAGACCCTGAGAGGATCCTGTTGCTCAGGCTCCCACTAGCTGGCAGGTCTGGAAGGCACACTCGGCCCCGGGTAGACCCACTGCCAGGCTCTCACTAGCTGCCAGGGCCGTAGGCTCGCCTGGGGGGGTAAGGGAATACCTCGAGTGGTGATTCCGCTGCGCAGACCCTCCTAGCTGGCCTGGCTGGAAGTCATGCTCATCCCCGGGTAGAATCGCTGTCCAGTCTCTCATTAGATAGGCAGGGTTATAGGCACACCTTGGGGGAAAGGAAAGGAGTTCGAGGAAAGAGTTGGGAAACTAAGCAAAACCCCGAGAGGATCCTGCTGTTCAGGCTCCCACTAGCTGGCAGGTCTCGTAGACGCACTCAGCCACAGGTAGACCTGCTGTCAGGCTCTCACTAGCTTGCAGGGCCGTAGGCTCGCCTGGGGGGGGTAAGGGAATACCTCGAGTGGTGATTCCACTGCGCAGAATCTCCTAGCTGACTGGGCTGGAAGGCAAGATCGGTCCCTGGTAGACTCGCTGTCCAGGCTCTCATTAGCTGGGCAAGGTTGTAGGCACACTTGGGGGGAAAGGAAAGGAGTAAGAGGAAAGAGTTGAGAAACTAAGAAAGACCCTGAGAGGATCCTGCTGCTCAGGCTCCCACTAGCTGGCAGGTCTGGAAGGCGCAGTCTACCCCGGGTAGACCCGCTGCCAGGCTTTCACTAGCTATCAGGGCTATTGGAGCATGCATTCCACGCTTCCTAGTTTGCTAATAAAAAATTTTGTTTGTATTTGATATTTGGATGTTTTTGGTGTGCAGATAACACATGTTAATATCTAAGATCTTTTTGATGCTGAATCGGATCATACTTGAGCTCAGGAGATATCGCTAGGTGATATTGGGTAGCGCCAACAGGCGATAGAGCCACTCGACGCATATCCGCTCGACACTCGACGAAATCGTGGCTTCCATTATTTCGCTATCGCTAGACGGCGATAACCGGTATCGCTCGGCGATAGTGCACGATTCGGCACTCAACGTTTGTGTGATGCGAAAATGAGGAGTTCGTGGGACACGTGGCAGCGGTTACCGATATCGGTAGTTGGCGATACCCAGTATCGCCCGGCGATAGTGCTAGAATATAAAAACCTTTCATTTTCTGTGGAAATCATGAATTTCATTACCTGGAGTGTATTTTCCTGCATTGACGTTTTCAAAAAGCTCTAGAACTCAGAGATACTCCATACTTTCAAGAAAGCCATAAGCGCGAAAGATTGACGGCATGTGCAAAGCAGTCAAAGCATCTTTAGCTAGGATTTGTCGGCATCTTCAGCACATTGTTTGAAGGGAGTGTCTAGCCTAAAGTGTTCAATTTGTTTTTGTTCTTTTCTTTTACTTTCTCATTGTAATCGGCAGAGAAATCGCCACCTTGTGCGTGGCGTCTAGGTTCTTGTGTGGCTTAGGAGAGAATCACCGCCTTGTGAGTGGCGTCCAAGTCCTTGTGTGGCTTAGGGAGAAATCATTGCCTTGTGTGCAACATATAGATCGTGGTTAGATCTAGGAGGAGGCTAGTAGTAAGATCTATGAAGAGATACGTTTTATCCTGCCGGTTCTTGGTAGAAGAACCGGCGAAAACACTAGCAAATTATTTATTTCATGAGCCTTTGTCTTTAGCTCTATAGAGACACTTTGTATTCAATTTATCTCTTTTGAAATATATCATTATTGTTTTTAGCTACTATACATTTGCACTCTTCAATTTTATTGTTGTTATTCATCTAGTAAAGTTTGATTAATTTTTAAGACAAAATAAAAAGAACCCTTATTCACCCCCCACCCCCCCACTCTAAGGGCGCCGCAAGATCCAACACTTGGTATCAGAGAAGGTTACTCCAAAATCGGTTTCACCACCGGGAGAAATGGCGCAAAACACTCACGCATTTTCTGAGGGGCAAGGTATTAGTAGACCTCCCTTATTCACGGGCACTGACTACAACTGTTGGAAAGCTCGAATACGATGCTTTCTAATAGCACTAGATATTGATGTTTGGGGCATGATAGAAACATCCTACACTGCTCCTATAACTGTTGTAGGAAGTGTCTTTATGGAAAAACCTAAGGACAAATGGGATGAAGCAGATAAGCTTCGATGTAAGAATAACTCTAAGGCAATGAACGCTTTATTTTATGCGTTAGATAGGACTGAATTTAACCGTGTTTGTGCATGTGATACTGCGTATGATATTTGGAATTTTCTTGAAGTTATTCATGAAGGAACATCGCAGGTAAAGGACTCAAAACTTTTCCAGCTTGAATCAGAGTTTGAGAAGTTCAAAATGGAGGTTGATGAAGATGTAGACTCCATGTACACAAGGTTTAGCAAGATAGTAAACGACTCAAGGATTCTATGTAAGAATTTCTCAAATGGAGATTTGGTGAGGAAAATACTTAGATCGCTTGCCCCGAAGTTTAATCCAAAAGTGACTGCCATCTCGGAGTCACATGATCTAAAGTCTCTCCAAATTAAGAATCTCATAGGCAACTTGAAAACTCATGAAATAGAGTTGAGGATTCAACAACAAGAGTATAGCTTGGAGCCAAGAAAGAAAGCTTTCGCGTTGAAGTACAAGAAGGAGAAGGAAAGCGAGTACGATGAAAGTGACAATGAAGATGAAGAGAGCTTGTTTGTGAAGAAATTTAGGAGATTTATCAGAAATCCTGAAAGAAGAAATTCTTTCAAGAGATTTTTCAAGAGGCAAGAATCTGGGAATAGGAAAGGAAAGTTCCAATCTGAAGGAGAGGATGACGAAGATAGACCACCACCTGAATGCTATCATTGCAGGAAGATTGGCCACATAAAGAGCAAGTGCCCAAAGTATCTGAAAGAGCTAAAGGAGAAGCGGCACAGAAAGAAAGATAAGAAGAAAGTTCTAAAGGCTGAAACATGAGATGAAGCCACTTCTGAGGAGTCAAGCAGTTGAGGGTCAGAAACTGAAGAGGAGGCCAACATGTGCTTGATGGGAAAGAGCGCTTCACCTTATGATGAAGGAAGCAGTGTCTAGAGCGACAATGAGGTAACTCCTGAAACCTTTGATGATTTATATTCTGAATTTTTGAGAACTTGTGAATATTTAGACAAAAACTTGCATGAACTTAAATTGATTAAATCTAAAAATAAAGTATTAGTTAAAGAAGATAAAAAACTAAAAAATGAAGTAAAAGTTCTTGGAAAGGAGAAAGCGTCTTGTCAAGAGGATTGTCCCTCCTTGACAAAGATAGTGGAGCTTGAGAAAGATCTCTCTAAGACTCAGACTCAGGTTGAGACTGTTACAAAAGAGAAAGAGGCCTTAGAGAGATCTCTAAAGTTTTCTCAATCTCAAGTGAAAGGCAACAGGAAGTCCATGCTAATCGTTGCAGCACCATAGTTGCCGAAAATAATGTATTAAGGGGACAATTTCGTAATTTAGAAATGACCACTCACAAATTTGGAGTGGGCCAAAAATCTCTAAATATGATTTTGGGAAACCAATACTATGGTTCTGGAAAATTTGGACTTGGATACTCTCCTGTGCACTATCGCCCGACGACATCCACTGTCGCCGACGATAGCAAAAATTCCAGGAAAGGGTCAAAATCTGATTTTCAGATTAAAAACAATAAACCCCTTGTTCCATCAAGTGCGCCAAATGTTATAAGTTTGGTCACACAACACATACTTGTAAGAAGACAGGATACTGCTGAGTCAAACAAATCTGGGTGCCTAAGGCTTCCACCTATTCTATGGGAGGAACCACTTGTGTAGCCGGATCTTTACTCTCATTCTCTTTCTAGGTGTGTTGGCAGGCTAAGGACAAAGAAGACGTGTGGTACTTGGACTCACGGTGTTTCAAGCACATGACGGGCAATAAATCAAAGTTCCTTAGCCTGGAGATGAAGAAAGGAGGAGTAGTTACTTTTGGATGCAACGGAAAGGGAAAAATCATCGGCATTGGAGTAATAGGTAACAAATCATTTACTATCTCAAATGTTTTATATGTTAAAGGTTTGAAGGATAATTTAATTTCAATAAGTCAATTATGTGATATTGGCTTAAACGTCTTGTTTGACTCATCTTCAAACCTATGCAAGATTATTAACTCTAAAACAAATGATATTGTTATTACCGCTCCTAGATTTCAAAATTTTTACATGATTAGATTTAATGATTTGTCACATTCTTCATTAAAGTGTTTTATTTCTAAAAATGAGGAGTTAGATTTGTGGCATAGACGTCTTGGACATTCTAGTTCCAAACTAATCATAAAATTTTCTCAAAATAATTTTGTTAAAGGTTTACCTTCTTTGCATGGAAATTTATCATCTTTATGTTCACCATGTCAAAAAGGAAAATTTACAAAGTCTTCCTTTAAAAACAAAAATATCGTTTCCACCACTAGGCCTTTAGAATTGATACATATGGATTTGTTTGGTCCTGTTAATACACTAAGTCTAGGTGGTAGAAAGTACACTTCTTTTTTGATTGATGATTTTTCTCGCTTTATTTGGACAATTTTCTTATCGTCTAAATCTGATGTGTTTTTAGAATTTTCCAAATTATATTTACGTGTTCAAAATGTAATAGAATTAAAAATAAAATGCATTCGTTCACATCATGTAGGTGAATTTGATAATGAGAAATTTGTTTCTTTTTTCAATGAGTTAGGAATTAAACATGAATTTTCTGCTCCTCGTACACCTCAACAAAATGGTGTGGTGGAAAGGAAAAATAGAACTTTGCAAGAACTAGCTCGCACTATGCTATCTGAATACAAATTACCTCGATCATTTTGGGCCAAAACTGTTAGTACTTCTTGTTATGTTATTAATCGTGTTATGCTTCGACCCCTCTTAAAATTAACCCCTTATGAGTTATATTTTCAAAAGAAACCAAATGTGTCTTATTTTAAAGTTTTTGGATGTAAATGTTTTGTTTTGAACACTAAGGATAATTTAGAAAAATTTGATGAAAAGTGTGATGAAGGCATTTTTATTGGTTATTCTTCTACAAGTAAAGCTTATAGAGTTTACAATAAGAGGACTAAAATGGTTGAAGAATCGATACATGTTAAATTTGATGAGTTTTTTCCTTGTGTAGAAGCTAATAATACAGGTAAAAATGAAGAGCTCTACCCTCTACAAAGGGTGGATGACGATGAAAACCTTAGAGACAAAGATGAAGAAGAAGGAGTCGAACAAGAAGAATAAGAAGAAGAGCAAGGATACGTGCCTCCAAGCGAATTAAGATTTTAAAAAGATCATCCCCAAGATTTGTTTATTGGAGAACCATTAAGAGGGGTAAGTACTCGTTTATCCATACGTGACTTATTTTCAAATATGTGCTTTATTTCTGATATAGAACCTAAAAGCGTTGAAGCTGCTTTAAATGATAATTCTTGGTTTTTAGCTATGACTGACGAGCTTAATCAATTTGAATGTAATAAGGTTTGGAAGTTAGTAGAAAGACCGTCAGATCATCCTGTTGTAGGGGTTAAGTGGATTTTTAAAAATAAACTAGATAGTGAATCTAAGGTCACTAGGAAGAAGGCTGGACTCGTAGCAAAAGGTTATTCACAAATAGAAAGAATAGATTTTGATGAAACTTTTGCACCTGTAGCACGCTTAGAAGCAGTTAGAATATTTCTTGCATTTACTAGTTTTAAGAAGTTTGAATTATTTCAAATGGATGTTAAAACTGCTTTTCTTAACGGGTATATTAAGGAGGAGGTTTATGTAGAAGAACCTCCAGGCTTTGTTGATGTTAGATTTCCTGATCATGTTTTTAAATTAGAAAAAGCCATTTATGGTTTGAAACAAGCAGCCCGAGCATCGTATGATAGATTAACTATTTACTTACTAAAAAATGATTACAAAATGGGTAGTACTGATTGTACTTTATTTATTAAACATATCAATGATGATCTTATCGTTTTGCAAATATATATTGATGATATTATTTTTGGATGCACAAATGAAAAATTATGTGATAGTGTTATTGAAATTATGAAGAAAAAATTGAAATGAGCATGGTAGGTGAACTCACTTATTTTCTTGGTTTTCAAATCACTCAAAAGCATGATGGAATTTTTATTTGTCAATCTAAATATATTCATGATATTTTAAAAAGATTTGGGTTTGAAAATCTAAAACAAGCAAATACCCCCATGAGTGTCTCATTAAAGTTAGAAAAAGATGAAAGTGGAATATGAATAGATCAAACACTTTATCGAGGAATGATAGGATCGCTATTGTATTTGACTGCCTCTAGGCCTGACATTATGTTCGCAGTATGTTTATGTGCTGGATTTCAAGCTAATCCCAAAGAGTCTCATTTAAAAGCAGTTAAACGCATTTTTAGATATCTTATTGGCACATCTAAATTAGGTTTGTGGAATCCTCATAACGATATGTTTATATTACATGGCTTCTCTGATTCTGATTATGCTGGGTGTTCATTAGATCGTAAAAGCACTGGTGGCACCTATCACTTTCTTGGCCCTTCACTTATCTTGTGGTCAAGTAGGAAACAGAATTCTGTTGCCTTATCCACCACTGAGGCGGAGTACATGGCACTAGGCAGTTGTTGTGCACAAGCTTTATGGATGAAGCAAACTTTAGAAGATTTTGGAATAGTTCATGAAATAATTGAATTGAAGTGTGATAATAAAAGTGCAATTGACTTAACATATAATCCAGTTCATCATTCTAGGTCCAAACACATTGATGTACGTCACCATTTCATAAGAGACCACATAAAACAAAATACGATCAAAGTCAATTTTATAAGCACTGATTCACAGCTTGCAGATATTTTCACAAAACCACTTCCAGATTCCCGGTTTTCATTATTACGGTTAGAACTAGGAATTCTAGATCTTTCAAATTAATAGATTACCATCGCAAGCCAAAAAAAACATAAAATTAATAATTAAATTGCTAAAAACATGAACATTAAACCAAAATAAGCTTACATAAATCATAAATGAGAACATCACATTCTGAGTCTTATGTTATTACAGAAGCACAATACCACATTTAAGTCCCACATAATATTACAGCATAAAAATTTTCAGGAAATTGATGAAATTTCACTGTCGCCGGCGACAGTGACTGTCGCCAGGCGATAGCGGCAAAATGTCCAGCCATATCGAAATCTTAAAAAATTTTTGCTGTCACTTGCACTGGTATCTCCTTGGTCATCTGTCGAACTGTGCTCGCTGCTCCGCGTCCGACGTGCTCGGCGAGTCGA
Source organism: Platanthera guangdongensis (assembly GCA_039583875.1). Lineage (NCBI taxonomy): Eukaryota > Viridiplantae > Streptophyta > Magnoliopsida > Asparagales > Orchidaceae > Platanthera > Platanthera guangdongensis. Next base: position 42,147,807 of record CM077159.1, on the reverse strand, counting down.
TGTACGGGGCGGCTCCATGACCGGATCTTCCCATTCTGCTGCCTCTGCTGGAGTGGGCTTCAACTTCAAACTTTTTGTCCAAAATTTAAAAAATTTCTGAATTCTGAAGAAGTTTTTCTTCACATCCCACTTGTGTTCTTCGAACGACTCTCGCAAGTCGTCTAACCCTTCTCATAACGATCCACCTCTAGGAATTGGCGGGTTTCAGATAGTGGACACCGATTCACTCCTCCTTGATGACCCTCCTCGTGTTGATCGACCGATGGAAGGCGTTCCACTCGTCGAATATATAGATGAGATACAATCATTGAAGTACAACTCTAGGTAGATCCACGTATATTTCTTATATAAAATCCGTTGGATAACGACTCCAATTGGTAGTGTGTTCAATTTCTTACAATTAGGACTCTTCAATCTAAATGCGTAGCATACTATCGAAAGGACAAAATCCGCCATGTCAAACGGCTCTCTCTCCAAAATCATGTACGTCATATAACTGTGTTGAGCCGTTATTTTCCGTGTATCTCTGGATTTCAGTAGGACAGTATGCCTCAGTATATCTTGCACTAGTCGTGCATCCTCCGTAAGGGTGACCGTTGATTGAATTAGTGTTTTGATGGAATTTCCATGCAAAACCATATTCAATAATGTCTAATCCCCATCCTTCCGATAGTTCTCTACTACATCTAAAGTGTTTTCATGCTCGATTAATCCAAACTCATCTCCCAGGTCATAGTGTGTTATTTCTACCGTCTGTCCTTGAATTTTCGATCGGACTCCGCCATTCAATTCCGTGAAACGTGGATCTTTGAGATAATTGTAAAATTCTCTAATCAGTACGGAGGAGAATGTATCTGGAATAATAATCGACATTATTCCAGCCATTTCTAACAAATCATGGATATGAGCATGTCGGACCGGGTCGAATTCGATCACTCGTCCGATTCCTATGTTAGGTTTCTCTTTTCCAGGAAATGTTTGATATGATGAATATGAGTCACTCCCTGTGCTTTTTCGTGCTTTGGAACTGTAAGACATTCCTGCTTATCAATTTTTTTTTCAGAAACAAAATTTTTTCTTTTGCTATCGCCATCCAGCGACACTCACTATCGTCGAGCGATAACGGGAAATGTTTTTCCTCCCTTTCCAACTTCAGATCTGGTTTCCCCCTCATCCCAAATACCAGATCTAAAAGTTCTTTTACTCCAAATCCTCTTACAACTTCTTAAATTCAAGAAACTATTCACATTTTTCACTTAAACAAACCTAGTTTCTTATGATCCACACACACAATCTAAATACTTTAAAACCTTGAAATTTCTCATCTAGGATTACGTGCTACACTATCCTACCAACTAGATCCATAAACATCCAAGGAATTAAAGCCAAAATCCAAGTTTCATGCCTAGGTGTTAGGGTTTCGCCGACTTCTGCTCTGCCTTCCGCGATTTGTCTTCAGGAAAAATTATTGGTTTGATGCCTTTGACTGAATGAGCCCGTTTTTATACTTTTACCACTATCGCCGATCGGCGATACCCGGTATCGCCCGACGATAGTGATTTTTTGCTGTTTCTTCAAATTGTCTTCCTGACTCAGATTTAGGCCAGGTGTAATAATTTTTTTGAGTTTTATAGTAACTTGGATCTCTAGTTCACCACTCTTATATTCGTTCTACATATTTCAGCACTAGTGTTCTTAAACTCGTGAAATTTTTTTCGCATGCCTCTAAGTATGAGAAATATTTTAGTTATGATAATGTTATTTCACTCATGCTTGTGCAAATCTTTGTATGCATCCATCTTACAAAATCTGAATTGTGAATGTTTTACCATAACCACTAGTCATGCATGTTTTCTGCTTCTGCTTTATTCGAGTTTGGTACAGTGCACCATACTATTAAATTATTTTGTATGCTCTCACAAGTGAATTCGGGCTCCTTTGTTCAGTTAAAAAAATGTGTGAGTTACAAAAAATGTATCATCCCCAAAGTGCAGACCTTTGGTCATTATTTCACGTAACAAAAGGAAAAAGAAAACACTCCAATAATACACGGCTGACAAGAAACCTCCACCAAGCACTACTTACCCTCGTGATAAGTCTTCATAAGCATTGTGAGGTTGAGCACCTTGGCAAGAATTGTAAAGTGTCTTGTGCAAATCTTTACATGAATAATTTATTTCTTGTGTGCTCTGAACTCTTGGGTACGAGGTTAGCTACGCATGTCTACCTCTATGTTATGTTGTTTGTTAACATTCTCGTTTTCATGTTTTTTTGTAAGACTATGCATACGTATTTCTGATAACACCTCACATGTACACAACATTATCCTCTCTAAACGTTCTTCTTATGAGAATTGGACTGAGAACTGTTTCACAAAAGCTATTCACTAGTGTATAAGTTTGTGATATAGTTTGTTGAACATTGCCACAGTTACTGTTTACTCATTTTATTTATTCAACATTGCTCACCTATCCTCTATGAGTCTCTCCTTTGTGTTTTTTCCCTTCTTTCGCTTCCACCGCACTTTTACCTATCTTTTGACAATACCAAAGGGGGAGACACTTTACAAAAGAAATCATTCACCAATCATCACCAATCATTCACCAAAGTCTGGTCATATATTTTTGTGCACCCTTGGAAAAATTAAACGGGGGAGATTGTTCACATCTTTAATTAAAATACACGACTTTCCCTATGCTTCCATTTATGGGGAGATCACATGTAGGGGGAGTGTTTCATCCAGGAGCAATTTGTGCACATACACATGCTTCGTATTGATACTCAATTTGGGTGGACCTTTTTAACATTAATGATTTCTTTCTTAATGGATTTTTTATTATCAAAAGGGGGAGATTGTTGGAGCATGCATTCCACGCTTCCTAGTTTGCTAATAACAAATCTTGTTTATATTTAATATTTGGATGTTTTTGTTGTGCAGATAACACAGGTTAATATTTAAGATCTTTTTGATGCTGAATCGGATCAGACTTGAGCTCGAGAGATATCGCCAGGAGATATTGGGTAGCGCCAACAGGCGATAGCGCCACTCGACGCATTTCCGCTCGATGCTCGACAAAATCGTGGCTTCTGTTATTTCGCTATCGCTAGACGGCGATAACCGGTATCGCTCGGCGATAGTGCACAATTCGGCGCTCAATGTTTGTGCGATGCGAAAATGAGGAGTTCGTGGGACACGTGGTAGCGGTTACCGATATTGCCAGATGGAGATACCCAGTATCGCCCGACGATAGCGCCAGAATATAAAAACCATTCATTTTCTGAGGAAATCACGAATTTCATTACCTGGAGTGTATTTTCTGGCATTGACGTTTTCAGAAAGCTCTAGAACTCAGAGATACTCCATACTTTCAAGAAGGTCATAAGTGCGAAAGATTGACGACACGTGCGAAGCATTCAAAGCATCTCTAACAAGGATTCGTCGGCATCTTCAGCGCATTGTTTGAAGGGAGTGTGTAGACTAAAGAGTTCAATTTGTTTTTGGTCTTTTCTTCTACTTTCTCATTGTAATCGGTAGAGAAATCGCCGCCTTGTGCGTGGCGTCTAGGTCCTTGTGTGGCTTAGGAAAGAATCACCGCTTTGTGAGTGGCGTCCAAGTCCTTGTGTGGCTTAGGGAGAAATCATTGTCTTGTGTGCAGCGTCTAGATCGTGGTTATATCTAGGGGGAGGCTAGTAGCAAGATCTAGGAAGAGATACGCTTTAGCCCGCCGGTTCTTGGTAGAAGAACCAGCGAAAACACTAACAAATTATTTATTTCATGAGCCTTTGTCTCTAACTCTATAGAGACACTTTGTATTTAATTATCTCTTTTGAAATATATCATTATTATTTTTAGCTATTATACATTTGCACTCTTCAATTTTATTGTTGTTATTCATCTCGTAAAGTTTGCATAATTTTTAAGACAAAATAAAAAGAACCCTTATTCACCCCCCTCTAAGGGCGTCGCAAGATCCAACAAGGGCCATAGGCTCTCCTGGGGGGTAAGGTAATACCTAGAGTGGTGAATCCACTGTGCATACTCTCGTAGCTGGCAGAGCTGGAAGACACGCTCGTCCTCTGGTAAACTCGCTGTCCAGGCTCTCATTAGCTGGGCAGGGCTGTAGGCACACCTGGGGGGAAAGGAAAGGAGTTTGAGGAAAGAGTTGGGAAACTAAGCAAGACACCGAGAGGATCCCGCTGTACAGGATCCCACTAGCTGGTAGGTCTGGAAGGAGCACTCCGCCCCAGGTATTCCCGCTGCTACGCTCTTACTAGCTAGCAGGGTCGTAGGCTCGCTTGGGGGGGGGGGGGGGGTAAGGGAATACCTCGAGTGGTGATTCCGCTGCACAGACTCTCCTAGATAGCAGTGCTAGAAGGCACGCTCGGCCCCGGGTAGACTCGCTGTCCAGGTTCTCATTAGCTGGGCAGGGATGTAGGCACACCTGGGGGGAAAGGAAAGGAGTTCGAGGAAAGAGTTGGGAAACTAAGAAAGACCCCGAGAGGATCCCGCTGCTCAGGTTCCCACTAGCTGCCACGTCTGGAAGGCGCACTTGGCCCTAGGTAGACCCGCTTTCAGGCTCTCACTAGCTGGCAGGGTCTTAGGCTCGCCTGGCGGGTAAGGGAATACCTCGAGTGGTGATTCCGCTACACAGACTCTCCTAGATTGTAGGGTTGGAAGGCACACTCAGCCCCGGGTAGACTTGCTGACCAGGCTCTCATTAGCTGGGCAGGGCTGTAGGCGCACCTGGGGGGAAAGGAAAGGAGTTCGAGGAAAGTACTGAGAAACTAAACATGACCCCGAGTATACCCGCTGCCAGGCTCTCACTCGCTGGCAGGACTGTACGATCTCTCGGGGGGAAGAAAGAAAAAGGAGATTATTTATTTAAGAGGGCCTGGGTGGACCCAATAAACAAGTTTACATAAAACAGACGAGGCTGTTGAAATCATGATGGAGTCACGAAGCCCTTGTTACCAGGTTTACAAACAACTAACTTTAGTCCTAAGCATGGATGGGATGGCTCAAACCCCTCTCGGCAGGGCCCTCAGCATAACCCTCCAGGCAGGTCTCTCAGCCAGGCTCTTGATAGGGTTCTTGGCATAATTCTCCCGGTGAGACTCTGGTCCATGATTTTAGTAGGGCTCTCGACATAGCCCCCTAGGTAGGGCTCTCGCCATAGCTTTCTCGTCGGGGATCCCGACAAGCACCCCTTAGAAGGGTTCCCGACACGGTCCTGTTGGTAAGGCTCTCAACTGGCCCCTTCGGGCAGGGTTTACTTGGCTGAATCTTTAAGCGGAAGGCGGTCATCACCTAGGATCCTAAGAGCCTAGGGTTGGCGCAAAGGTAACAAACATTCCAGTGACAGAGCAAATTTTCTAACACAATAATAAAAAAGTTAAGTATCAGTGGGTGAATCTCTCCCCTTACAAATGTTACAATAGTTAAAGTCCACAAAAAACGAATGTACAAAAAGTAAAACAAGATTACAATGGAGGCTATTGAGCTGTTTCGTTGGAGCTCCCGCTGGAGGTTTCGCTGGAGTTTCGGCTCGGGGTGTAGCCGGAGGATTCGCCGGGTGAGCTTCCACCGGTTTCCACGTTCAGGACAAGCTCCACCGCATCATTGGTTGGAGATTCGCCCTCTCCCACAGGTTTGGGGATGGGCTCGAACAGCCAAGGCAGGATCCCTCGCACCATGAGGGTCTCGCCTCCTTTGTTCAAGAGCACCGACTCCCGCAGCACCTCGATGACCATCTTGGCGGTGACCTGCACGTTCTCCTGAACGATCACGTCAATTTCATATGCGGAGTAGTGGCGGCGCTCGACCCTCTCATCCCACAACCGCCGGGCCTAGGCCATGGCCAGGGCCTCCTCCAACCGCTTCACCTCAGCCTGCAGCAGCTGGTTCTCGCCATCGCCGCGCTCCACTCTCGCGCAAGAAAGCTCGGCTTCTGCGGAATCCTGCGAGAGGGTCCGGTTAAGCGAAGAGTATATATATGAAAAAATATTAAAGGAGAACGAGAAATATTGAAGGATCCCGCTTACCTCGGTAGAAGGCCGAGCGAGAGAAGTTGTTGAGCGGCAGCCAGGTCGGCCTTCAGGGTAGCAACTTCCGCCGCTGTGGTATCCCTTGCCCTGAGTATGTCAGTGAGGTTGCGCTCTATGGTAAGGGTGCAGCTTTGGGGCGCTTGGCGCGGAGGAAGTTCTTGGCTCCTCCCGGCATACGACTGTGGCGGACTTGGCAAGATCCAAGGGGTCGGCGAGTGTCCTGGTTTCGTCAAAAGGCTGGTGCATGGGAATGTCTCGCTCACCTGCGAGTCTCATAGGTGATTATCCCCATATCTCAAAATGAAGGGTTACAGGTTAAGTCCGGAATGTTACCTTTGCCGGGGGTACCGGTTGGAGGGAATCCAATTCTCACCGAAAGAAGGGGACGTCGAAAACCTTGGTCCCGAAGAATTCCACGAGAGCACCCTCGCGCTTCCCGAGAGCGGGAGGCTTGTAGGTCGCATCGTCGTATTGAACTGGTGCAAGCAGAATGTTTCCAAAATCACCATAGACAAAGACTAATCTCTGTCCCCAGTGATGGTTCTTGTTGGCGAGACCGCTTGTCTTCACCAATTGTCCCGAGAAGAAGACCACTCCGCCCTTCGCGCGAAAGTTGAACAGCTTTTGGAAGATGGGTAGGCTAAATTCGATCCTTTCTGCCCGTAGGTAGCAGATAAACGCCACCAGAATTGCGACGTAGTTTGGGTTACGCTGGGCCGGCACCACCCTATAATACCGGAGAGCCTTGCGCACTTCTGGCCATAGGGGGAGGCGGAAGCCCACCTCGAAGTGCTCTAGGGGAATGACGAGATCCCTGGTCGGCACGAGGTTAAATCTATCGTCATTCCCAGGGTTTTGCGCAGTGAACCGGGTGGGGGGATGAAGTTGGCAACTATCATGTTGAACTCCTCCAGGGTCAGCCGACAAGAGGGGAAGGCATGGTCCATTAAGGCTTGCGCACACTTGGAACAACCTTTGCTCTCGCCTGGCATCTTGAAGATAAAAGGAGAGGAGAAAAAGTCGGGGATGCTAGAGCCTTTGCGCCGCAGAGATTGGCAAAAATAGTTGGCAAGGGGACGAAGGTTCGAGTGGAAGGAAGTAAATGCTGGGGAGTAAATGAGGTAGGTGGATCGGCCTATTTATAGAAGATACAGTAATTACGAGTTTTCTTTAAAAATACGGTGGGAGAACGGTCAACGGGTCAACAAATCCGGACATCTTGACTCCTCGATTTCCGTCCTGTCCCGTCATCTCTCCATTGCAGGAGGCGAGAACCTCCAGTGAGGGCTAGTAAAAAGACAAACAATCTCAGTGCGTGAGAAGTATTGAGCAAGGCGTATGAATCAGCAATTCATAAAGTGTCAAAGAACACAGATATAAAAGGGCTCTCGTTGGGCGAGAGTTCCCAAATGACAATACCAAGAATGATAATAATAATAATGATAATAAAAAGTTACACTTATGATAATTGTCTGAAGCCAAAATGCACAAGGGGTACAAAGGAGAAGGGTAGGCTGGGAAGATGAGAAAAGAAGAGGTTAGCCACAACGGCTCAGTACGACACCCACCTCCAATGTCCTAGCTCTCGCCTTTCTGACCTTGGAGGGTCTCGTGGGTCAAAGAAAGCAGTCAGGTTGGTTAGACCCTGGTTGTCCAGGCGGCGCTGATCTCGAATTCGTGCAACGTGTCTTCTAGGGGAGGTTTCGGCGGAAAGCGTATACTGGGATTCCGCCCCGCCAAGGAGGTAGGCGCAGTCCCGCTCAACGATCGCCAGCCGCCGCTCCATCATCTCGTGGATCCTCTTCACCGCCGCGGAATTAGCCCGTTGATGTCGCGCGAGCTTTGACAGGACTCCCGCAATCCTCTGCCTCCGAGCCCTACCGCTCCCAGAGGCCTCGAAAAAGTCTTCCATCTCACTGGCGGAGGGGAGGGGAGAGTATTCCCCTTCTTCTTCTTCCTCTTCATCTTCATCTCCTTCCACTTCCGCTTCTTGCTATTTCGGCTCTAGAGGACAGATTTTGGTCAGAATAGGAGAGGAGTGAAGGGAAAGATGGGACGTTCTCACGTTCCTGAGGAGCGATGGATGCCCTCCCCTGATGGTTGGTGAGAAGGGCCTGGCTGGCCCTCGAGACTCTTTCCGAAAAGCAAATGGAGCGGCTTGCTCCGGCCCGGACGAAATGTCCTACGCTGCAGGGCCTCAGTCTCGCCTGGTGGGGGAATAGAGACACCCTCTCTCGTCGGAAGCTGTGATCCCGACGTGGGAGCGGATGGCTCAAAGATAACCCCTCCGGCAGGGATGGCGAGATTGGGCGCCACATCGGCGCGATCGGCCGTGGAATTGGGCATCACAGCCCCCGTGACTGACGGTGCAGCCCCTGAAGTGGATGGTAGACCCTCAGTGTGGAGGTGGGTCGCCTTTTTGTCCGCTAATGGAGAGTCGACGACATCTCTTGGTACCGTCCCCTGCGAGAAGAGAGGTACTTCAGTATGCAGTCACGTTCAAGCTTTTTAACATTCCGCGCTAACAGGAAGGGCGAAAGGCGAGAAGGGTACCTCCGGCATGCATGAAGGGACCTCGTCACGATCAAGAGTTGGGGAAGGCGGTGCTCGGTTCTCCGTCGATAGGTCTCGCCTGACGGACTTGGCCTTCTTCTTTTTCTTCTTTGGGCGGGAACTCTCACCGGCTGGCATCTCGCCGGTGGATTTCTCCCCCACTACCTTCTTATCGGCAGGCCTCTTGCCCATCATCTAAGGGGAAACCTTGACGCAGTTCGCGCGAGCTCGTGCCTGGGCCACAGCGAGGCGGGCCTGGAGCTCTTCTGAGAGCGGCTTCTCAACGTTTTTGGCACTATTTCATAGCACGACAAAGGCTCAATCAGTGAGTAATTATGGCAGAGGTGGCCTGAGGGACAAACTCAGCTGTGTATTTATAGGATGAAGGTGGGATCTTCAAAAAGGTTCCATGTCATGTCAGCCTGTACTCACCAAATATTTGGGGTTGGACGTGTCTTTCTGAGCGCAAGGCTAGCTCGCAAAGAGCGGGGATGTGTACAACCCCATATTCGCCGAGTAGGACCGAGATCCTCCATGGACCAAGATTGGGATTGATTTGGAGTTATAATTGGAACAAGTAAGAAAGTGTTCGGGAGTGCTCTCGCCGTAAGTAGCCGTGAGGGCTCTCACCCAGGGGTTGAGTAGTGCCATTTCATCGAACACCAGTACGTCGAGCTCAATCTGTCAAGCTGGAGGCATGGTTCATCGAACGCCAATTCGTCGAGCTCAACTCGTGGAGCTGGGGCTTTGGCTTAAGGTTATGATCGTCGAATGCGGATACAAGGCTCAGGCCACGGCGGAATCAGGGCGGGCAGGAAGGCTGCCGCCCCTGTTAGGTGCTGGGGGCTCACGGCTCAGGATGGTGGAAGCCTATTGGACCTTGGCGTTGAGTGATGCTTCTCCACTCAATACTCCCGCCAGCCATTGACGTTGAGGGATGCTTCTCCACTCAACGCTCCCGCCTGCCATTGGAGTTGAGTGATGCTTCTCCACTCAACGCTCCTGCCAGCCCTTGGCATTGAGTGATGCTTCTCCATTCATCGCTACGAGCATCTCTTGGTGTTGAGTGATGCTTCTCCACTCAACGCCCCCAGCAGCCTTTGGTGTTGAGTGATGCTTCTCCACTCAACGCTCCCGCCAACCATAGGCGTTGAGAGATGCTTCTCCTCTCAATGCTCCCGCCAGCTCTTGGCATTGAGTGATGCTTCTCCATTCAATACCCCCAGCGGCTCTTGGCGTTGAGTGATGCTTCACCACTCAACGCCCCCAGCAGCTTTTGGCGTTGAGTGATGCTTCTCCACTCAAGACTCCCTCCAACCTTAGGCGTTGAGAGATTCTTTTCCACTCAACGCTCCCGCCAGCCTTTGGCGTTGAGTGATGTCACTCCACTCAATGCTCTAGACAACCTTTAGTTCCTGTCCGGGGTAGGCTTGAGGGCTTGCGCTTGGGGCAAGCCGGGTTCCCGTAGTGCTCAGCGGGAAGAGCTTCCGCCAGGTGGGAACCAGATCTGAAATTACCTAAATACCCATGGTCTGTATTTAGCTCCTCAGAACAGCGGAGTTTGGCTATTGGCAGACCAGTCTGGGGGCATTTTAGTAATTTTAGGGCAGCATAAGTACGTTTTTTGCAGACCGGATATTGGAAATTTATAAATAGACCCACATGATACCTCAGAGGGAAGACGTTCGTATACTCTCATTTTGCCTTCTATAGCTTTCTAAGGTACTCATAGCCGAGCAATTGACTTTGGATTGGAAGCACTCGGAGAACTTTCAGTTTTGTGGAGGGACCTCCGAACTGAGGCTTAGGGTTAGTTTCCAGTTCTTTGTGGCCAATCTTGGGTTGACGTTTGGGAGAAGTAGGTGTCGGCCACACCCCAAGGTCCGAACTCTCGTTGAGGCCAGTTTTTGGCTTCAATAGTTAGACTAACCTCTTAGGAACTAGTCAGACTGTTAAGTCCCTTTTTGACAAATCTCCCTCTGATACTGCTTGAGATTATAGTTAGCGGTAGTCTAACTCACCTAGAGGGGTGTGAATAGGTGTCTTGCAGTTTTAGTGGGTTCTTTTTGGTTTCAACAGTTAAGTAAGAAAGAAAGCAAGCACATACAAAGCACACAGAGATTTATATTGTTTCCCCAAGGTCTGGGTACATCCACTTTCCCTCTACACCTATCTAGCTATGTGCTAGACTAGGTAACCTCCTCCAAACTTGGCTCAACAGAGCTTATAACACAAATCCCTCAGGATATCTCAGGTCTCCTCCAAGACCATACCTCAGGTACACAGACCCTACACTCAAGCTTATCAAAAAGCCCTACCTCAGAGTTCTCCATGTCCTACAACTTAGAAACCTTCCAGTTTCCTACCTCAGACTTGACTCAAGTCCTACCTCATATTTTCATTAAAATCCTACCACTTAGGTTGGGAGTACAACCCTACAGCTCTAGCACAAGGGCCGTACAACTCAAATCACAAAGACCCTATAGTAAATATAATGAAAGAGATTACAACAGAAGTCTAGTTTATAGTTAGACCTTGAAGACTGGGACCTTCTATTGTTCTTGCTTTGATTACAAGATCTGAAGCTAGTCCCTAACTGAATGATTATCAGGTTTAGCATAGGTTGGGGCAAGCTCCAGCTTGATATTCTTCTGCTTGTAGATGGAAGAAGATCAATATTTGAGACACATAATCGACACCACTTGTTCTTCTGAAAGCCTTCAACAAGAACTATCTTCTTTCTTTGAGTGCTTTCAAGCTCTTTGTTCAGATTAGGTTTTATGTAACAACACTGTTCCATTGACCTAGAGGTCCCACTTTATACTCTTTGACAAGCTATAACGGCTTCAGAAGATGTCTTGTCAAAGCATGGATAAGAATATAATTGTTTATTCCTGCCTTCGATGTTAGCGCCAAATTCGACTTCCGTCAAACAGTACTAGCTCAACAGCATTATTTGAATCTTGTTAGTCATATCGCTGAGATTGACTTCATTCTCAGCGGTATTAGACTTGATGTTGAGACCCGCGGCTTCAGCTTCTATAACTAAATCTTCTTGATTGTACTGCTGATAAGATCATTCATTCTCAGTGGTATTTACCTTGGCAATGAGATTTGCGGCTCTCAACAGTTTCTGAATGCTTCTCATAGTTTCAGAGATATAGCTGAGAACTGTAAGCTATCTCGGCTATATATTTCATCTTAGCTTTGATCAATATATTGGAGTAAAAACCAAGTTCCCTCCATGCTCAAAAAGTTGATATGCATCGAATACATTATGTTCTTAGCATTGGCAGTGCTGCCACTTCAAATTTTGGAAGATTGAGGGAAATCTTCGCAACAAAATCCATTCCTCAAATTACGAAGTGAAAAGGTGTTCTGATGCTCCTAAGTGTTTGGGACAGTAAGAGTTGGAGTGGAGAAGACAACTGACACTTTTTATATCTCCTTGCAAACTCCTCCACATCTTTGCTTTGGGTCAGCCAAAAATACCATTGTCTCATCACCCTTGACTCCAAGGTCCTGCTTCCCGAGTTACTGTCGCACTCGCTAGAGTGAACTTCCTCCAAGATCTTCGGGACCTCCTCTTCACCCATGCACCGTGCTAGAAGCTTTGAAAGGTCCTTCCGATAAAAACCTTCGTCGTGAAATATGTAGTATGCTGATTTGTGCCTGTAGCATTTGTGTTATGGGACCTCCTCCGAAAACCTACCTGTTGTTAAAAAAAGTTATGAAAGATCCATCCATGAGGAATACTGGTATACCTCCATCAAATCGTCTTCTTCCATGGATAGGCGAAACAAATCTGTCAGGGTCCCTCCATTCCAGTGTCCAAACTTGGTTAATCGATCAGTGGAGTGCTTTTTTACCATGGTATGTGTTGAATGGAAAAGGTTCGAAATTCCCCGATGAGCCCCTTCAACTTGGCCATGTACTTAATGACTGTGGGCTCCCTCACCTCAAATTCTCCCCTGACCTGTGACACCACCACCATTGAGTATATAAACACCTCCACAACTTGCACCCCCATCTCCCTGGCCAGTCGTAGTCCTACGATCACAGCCCCATACTCCTTCTGGTTGTTTGTGATGGGAAAATGTACTTCCACACCTTGCTCTATCCTGATCACATGGGGGCTTACCGACACTACCCTGTCTCTCATGGATTGTCTTCCTAAGGCTCCATCTACCAAACTTTTCCAGGATACATGTCATGAGGATTCTTCGTCCTCTACCTCAATCACATAGTCAGCCAAAAAATCTTTTACCGCCTAATCCTTCATCGATTGTCAGGCAATGAAAGAGATATCAAACTCGCTTATCAACATAAACCACTTGGTCTGCCTTCCTAAATGTTATACTCCTTTGAATATCTTGTGGAGAGGTTGATCGGTCACCACTCTGATCGAATGCGCTTGAATGTATGGTCTGAGCTTCCTGGCTGAAATGACCAAGGAAATGCCAACTTCTCCTGAATCTGATATCAAAGCTCTTCCTTCTTTAAGACCCTGCTCATGCAGTAGATGGGCAACTGCTTCTTACCCTCCTCTCAGACCAGGAAGTAGCTTACGGCCACTGCTCTGACTCTGATGTACAAAGTAATATCCTCCCCCTCCTTGGGTCCCTAGAGAAGTGGAGCCTTGGTGAGTTGATTCTTCAAGGCTTGGAATGCCTCCTCCAAAACTTTCGATCATTTGAAGTTTTGGTTGCAGCGCAGGACTTTGAAAAAAGGTGAGTACTTCTCCCCTCCCCGAGAGAGGAACCCGCTCAACCCTGCGAGCTTTCCTGTCAAACGCTGAACTTACTTAGTTCTTTGTGGCGACTCCAACTCCATTATGGCCTTTATCTTATCAGGATTAGGCTACACCATCATCGGGGTAAGAAGATGACCCAAGAACTTCCCCCCGCTAGCCCCAAAAATGCACTTTAAGGGGTTCATCCACATCTTCAACTTTCATAGGTTGGAAAATGTTTGCTCCAGGTCCCGAAGGTGGGAGATCACATCCTTGCTATTCAGTATGAGTTCATCCACATACACCTCCAAGTTCCTTCCCCTCTGCTCCCAAAAGACTCGGTCCATCATCATTTGATACGTTACCTCTGCATTCTTCATCCCAAAGAGCATCATCTTATAACAGTAACACCCCTCCCTCGTGATGAAGGAGACGACTTTGATATCTAGTGGATGAATCCTGATCTGGTGATAACATGAAAAATCATATAAGAAATTCATCATAGAAAAACCGATGGCTGAGTTAATCAGCGTGTCGATTTGAGGCAAAGGATAACAATCCTTAGTGCATGATTTATTTAAAAGAGAAAAGTAGACACACACCGTCCACCGACCATCTCCTTTCTTCATCATTACTTTATTTGGAGACCCAGCTGGGATATTGGAACTCTGTTACAAAACCTACCTTGAGGAGTTTCTCAACCTCTTCCTGGATGGGCTCCTCCAACTTGCTGGTGACAGTCCTCCTCTTTTGGAAATGGCGCTTGTGTTTTGGGTCGAGGTTCAGACGGTGGCACGCCACACCTACATTGATGCCTTGCATGTTTGTCGCACTCCCTGAGGAGATGTTAATGTTATTTTGGATGCACTACAATATCCTCTCCTCGTCTTTTGGGCTCAAGATTTCGCTGACCCGTACTTTCTCTGTCTTCCCTGCCAGGGTAAGAACTTCCATCTATACCACCTCTTCCACCGCATATATCCAAGACTGGTCCTCCCACTCTCCCCTCATCCTCTCTCCATGGACGAGTGACTCTTCATTCTCCACCTATTCTACTGTCATTAACTTGGCTCAATTTCTCAGTGACTCATCTGTCCCTACCTCTTGGGCGTGGACCTCCTCTTCCCTTGCTTCTTCAACCTCCACCTTCTCATCTCTTAGCACTGCGACCCCCTCATCGTCTCTTTCTCAGCCACTTCGGCTTCACCCTCCTACCCTGACCGTTCCTCCATCTCCTTATCCACTTCCTCAGCCTCTGCAATCCATGAGATGGTGTTTATGACAGTCATGTAGCACTGCCTCGACACCATAGGATCTCCTCTAATCCAAACCTGGACTCCTCTAGTGTTAAACTTGAGACAGTGATGGAGCAATAAAGGAACATAGTGGAAGGCGCTAATGATGGGAAGCTAAAGATATTATTATAGTTGCTCGGAGCGTCGACGATGACAAACCAATAGTTCCTTGACACTCCGCCCAGCGTCACATGAAGCTCAAGTTCACGCTCGACTGTAACGATCCGGCCCACGATACGCTCGCCGACCCTAAGCATCGTTACAAGGCTGCAGCCCATGACACCCCAACCCATCTCCGGCCTGTTTATCAGCACGGTAGGTTGTAGAGGCGGGGCTTCGATCCCACGACCTCCTTGGTAAGGTGCCTTAAACCGTAACCCCATCACCAACTGAGATGCAGCTCAATTGGTGATGGGGTTGCGGTTTAAGGCACCTTATCAAGGAGGTCGTGGGATCGAAGCCCCGCCTCAACAACCTACCGTGCTGATTAACAGGCCGGAGATGGGTTGGGGTGTCATGGGCTGCAACCCTGTAACGATGCCTGGGGTCGGCGAGCGTGCCGTGGGACGGATCGTTACATAAAAAGTTCACTTTTTTATGTAACGGACAAGTTTAGAGCTCAGAGGCTACCACACCCAACCATGGGCCGCATAGCGTGTCTCGCTCCGAAGCCCCATTACAGGGCGACAACCCAATACACCCCAACGCCTCTCCCGCCTGTTTTTCAGCAAGGCGCATTGTTGGCACTATGTATCGAACCCGTAACCCTTGATAACACTCTCTTCCACCAGAGCTTATCACCAATTGAGCTGCAGGTCAGTTGGTGATGGTGTTACGGTTTAAGGCACCTTATCAAGGAGGTCGTGGGATCGAAGCCCCTCCTCAATAACTTACCGTGCTGATAAACAGGCCGAAGATGGGTTGGGGTGTCATGGGTTGCAGCCCTGTAACGATGCTTGGGGTCGGCGAGCGTGCCGTGGGCCGGATCGTTACATAAAAGTGCACTTTTTATGTAACGACCCGGTTTAGAGCTCAGAGGCTACCACACCCAACCATGGGCCGCATAGCGTGTCTCGCCCCAAAGGCCCGTTATAGGGCTGCAGCCCAATACACCCCAACGCCTCTCCCGCATGTTTTTCAGCAAGGCGCATTGTTGGCGCTAGGTATCGAACCGGCAAACCTTGATATCACACCATTCCACCAGTGTCCATCACCAACTGAGCTGCAGCTCAGTTGGTGATGGCCACTGGTGGAAGGGTGTGTTATCAAGGGTTGCGGGTTCGATACCTAGCGCCAACAACGCGCCTTGCTGAAAAATAGGCGGGAGGGACGTTGGGGTGTATTGGGCTGCAGCCCTGTAACGGGCCTTCGGGGCAAGATACGCTATGCGGCCCATGGTTGGGTGCGGTAGCCTCTGAGCTCTAAACCGGGCCGTTACATCGACTCCCTTCCTCCCTCCAGAAAATTCGAACAATAGCCCATCTGAGGACAACACCCTCCTTTCCTCCACCTTAATCACATCGAACCCCTTCTTGAAGATCACATTTACGGAGCTCCCATTGTTGACTAGAATCCTAGAGACTATGAAATTCTTGTTTGTCATCTGAATCACCAAGGCGTTGCAGAACAGATCTTCGTAGTTTGGCATATCATTTGATAAAAAAGTAATTTTCTCCTCCGGAGGTGGGTTCTGGGAGATCGAAGCGACGCACCTTCTGAACATTATTTAGAAGCTTCCCTTGAAAGTGGCCTCGATTCATACTCCTTCGTGGATCACCCTGATCCCTCCTATGGAGCCCATGTCAGTCCATTCCTCGCATTTATCCTCCTCCCCTTATAACATCCCCACGCCCTAACATGTACTCTAATTTCCACCTGGTCTGGTTTTGGTTACCGGGCTACAGCCCAAGCACCCCATGGAGCCCATGTCTCTCCATGTACTGTACTTCACCTGGTCTGGTTTTGGTTACCGGGCTACAGCCCAAGCACCCCAACCCCTCTCCATGTACTGCTTCAATCGGAGCCTCTAGCCACTTATAGGTTATTGGTGGCCACAACCTTCCTTTGATGAGCGAATTCGATAGTTAAGTTGGGCCGTAGGAGGACTTCCCCTGAGTTCACCCACCCCAGTACTACTCTCGCCCAAGCACGCTTAATTTTTAATTTCCTTCACTTCTCTTCACTAATTGAGCTGCTCAATTGGTGAAGAGAAGTGAAGGAACATAATCATTAAGCGTACTTGGGCGGGAGTAGTACTGTGGTGGGTTTACTCGGACGAAGTCCCCGTACGACCCCACTTAACTATCGAATTCGCTCATCAAAGGGAGGTTGTGGCAACCAACAACCCGCCAGTGGCCAGAGGGGCCGATTGAGGCAGTCCATGGAGAGGGGTTGGGGTACTTATGCTGCAGCGCGGTAATCAAAATCGGACCAGGTAGAAATTAGAGTACATGTTGGGGCACGGGGTCATTATAATAAAAAGTGCACTTTTTGTGACGACAATGGCGCGGCTCTAATCGAGACCATGTACACCAATGGAGACCCAGCTCGCATCGTCCAGACTGCAGCCCATGCACGAAAACCACTCTTTAGCCCACCGACCTGTTCTTTGTGGCCACAGCCTCCCATTGATGAGTGAAACTCTGTTAAGCGGGCAACACGGGGACTTCCCATGAGGTCTCTCATTCCAGTACTACTGTAGCCCGAGCACGCTTAACTATAGAGTTTTCTAACTTCTCATAACCAATTGAGCTACAACTCAATTGGTGATGAGAATTAAAAATACTCCATATTTAAGCATGCTCAGGCTAGAGTAGTATTGTGTTGGGTGACCTCCTGGGAAGTTCCCGTGTTGCGCGCTTAACTGAAGAGTTTCGCTCATCAAAGGTAGGTTGTAGCCACCAACAACTTGTTAGTGGCTGGAGAGGGTTGAGGTGCTTGGTCTGCAGCCCGGTATCATCGCCTAGAGCGGATCCGTGACATTGTTACGTTGGATCGGGTAGGGTCGTTACAATAAAGTGCACTTTTTGTGATGACCCAGACCGGCTCCAATCAGGACCACGTCCACCAAGGGAGATCCGGCAGGACCCAGCTGTCATCTTCTGGGCTGTAGACCAAGCACCCCAACCACTCTCTACCCCAATGTACCCTATTCCCCGCATTTATTCCAAAGTTCCGTCCATCAGTCAATCGCTTTCGCCTTCTCCAGAAGCGCAAGGGTTCTCGCCTTCGCATCCCATTTTCTCTTCTCTCCTTCCTCCGAGATGCCGGGCGAGAGCGAGGGCCATTCTAAGTGCGCGCAATCCTTCCTTTATCATAACTTTCCGCCCTGCTGATGTTAAAGATCATGGCAGTGAACCGGTCGCACAAGTAATATAAAATGGGCGAGTTTTCCCAAGTATCGATTTCTCAAGGAACACAGTAAGGTGGAGTTAATGTCAAGGAGGACTTGAGATTGAAGTCCTCAAGGTCGGCGAAAATGATGGGGGTTTTGATACTTGCGAAAAAAGAAAATAAAAGGCTAACAACTACTCCTATGCAACGCCGCTATGCGATGCTTTGCCAGGCGGGATGGAAGACTAGTCGGGCCGCTATGCACCGAATCGCTGGGCGGATGGACTAGTAGGCTTGCGGATGAGGTGGTTAGAACGGCAGAATGAGGGTCGAAAGCACCACTTCGCTACGCACGCCACTAGCAATTGCTAGTGCGGCAAGGGTGGATGGATGGTGGATGAAAAAATAGGCGCACCTCAAGTAAATAATGAAAACATCAAATCACATAGACATGATTACACATAAACGTATATTACACTAAGCATTACTTGTAACGCCCCCGATTTTTCTGCGATTATTTAATTTTCCTTTGGCGTTACGTCGGCGCGTTTCCGGCTTGTGCCATTGTTTGAGTACCTCGTTAGGTGTTCTTAGTGGTCGTGGCCTGTTTGTAGGGTTCCCACGCTAGCCAGAGTCTGTTTTGGGGACTCGGCTGAGCCTCTCAGGGAATGCTTGTGCTTTGACTTCAGGAGGTGTTAGCCTGAGTGTTGATCGTCGGAGGTTGTTTTTGACTCTGCCGTTATTTTTGTAGCATGAGTGTCTAGCTGCGATACGAGTTTTGTCGAAATCCGAGATCGTTTGTTTTCGTGTCGTTTCGACGGTTGCTAGTTAGCGGGTCGTCATTTTATATAAGAGTATATATATATATTTATGCATTTTAGCATGATGAGTTATTTAGGCATGCCGGTGTATAAATGCACACGTACGTGCGTGTGGAGATTTATAAGAATTTCTACGTGCGTGTTTATATGTGTAGAGGCGGTATACATATAGTTATAAGCGTGGAATTATGTATACTACTAAAAGATTTTATATGTATACTAATATACGTGCATAAGTTTATGTATGTATATGTGTAGGTATATAGTATATACATATATTTATAAGTGTATGGATATATTTATATATGTATAGGTATACGTTTATTTGAATAAACTTTTAATTAAAACCAAAACTCATTTAGTTGTTAGAATAATGCTTAATTAGTTAGGATATATATATATATATATATATATATATATATATATATATATATATATATATATATATATATATATATATATATATATATATATATATATATATATATAGGATTTTTATCTTTAGGCTTAGGTTTTCTTTCCCATTTCCTGAACCCGGCGGCCGACTGCAGCAGGTCGTGCGAAAGGTAGAAAAGGGCGGAAACCTGGATGGACTCCGATCGCCGGTTTCCTTGCCTAATCTAGTTGGAAACTCCAGTTTGAGGCCGCATCCGAGCTCCTCTAGGCTAGATCTTCGTTCCGAGGTAAACTTTTTGAGAGTTCACCATCCTTTTCTCCAAGCCTAGGGCTGCGGTTTCCTTGCTAATTAGTGCCTAGATTGTTTTCTTTTTCCAGGATTTCATAGATTTGTTGCTGGCCGAATTCTTCCTAAGATCAAGGCAAGTGTACCCTTGCCAAAGTAATTCCATATCTTATCTTGCTTGCTTGATTCATGAGAAGTCTTTTGTATTTTCTTTTTACTTGATTATACGCATGAAAATCGGTATAAAGCCTCTTATACCTCCCCTTTTTATTTTGCTGATTTCATTCCTTGGTATGTGGTTTTAAGTTTTTCATTTTTTTTCTTTTTGCTAGGGATCTTGCCCCGATAGGATATAATCCGAGTGCCCTTGTTTCAAGCTTGGTTCATTCATGAGATATTTAGTTGTTTGCGGCTTTCTTTGGGTGTAAACCATTGTTGTGGTTTTGTTATTATTAGTTTCAAGAGTTTTATTATAGTTTCCCCATGGTTGCTCTAAAATCGGATTGGTATCAAAACCACCCAAACCTCTTGTCATTTTCTTTTTTTTGTGTGTCAATTCCCTTGTTTGCAATTAGTGTCAAGCCCCTTGCTAATGTTGGTATCGAACCACCCAAGTTAATTGTTTATGGGTTGTATCAAGCTAAATGTTTATGGTTGTAGCAAGTTAACTTTTAGGGTTTTGTACCAAGCTAATCGTATAGGTTTAGTTGGAGATCAAGCTACTTGGTTATATTTAATATCACGTTATTGGTAAGCGTTTAGTATCAAGCTACTTACATAAATTCTGTATCGTATCACTTTTAATTTATTTGTGTCAACTACTTATTTGGACAAACTCGATGTTTAGTCCATTGGTATGTATATAAGGCTCTTAGGTGGGTTGCTCTAGAGTGTTTAAGGTTCAGTGTGACTTCTTGGTGGTTCATGGAACCACTAGTAAGGGTTTTCCCGAGTCACTTAGTGCTGGAGTAGGACGTGATTTTAAGATGGGTCGGACCGATGCCTCCACCCTTGTTTTACTTCTTGTCTTATTAAGACAATATGGGTTACTTGGTTGAGTTGGACTGATGCCACCACCACAACACCTTGAGATATTTAGGCCTGATAGACTTGGTTGGACCGTTGCCACCAGCCTAGGCCATTGTTATTGATTTTGTCCATCTCCAGTATTAGGTGATTCTTTCTGCTCTAGCTTTATGTTAGGATTTATTTATTTTGCTAATCCTCCTTGTAGAGATTTGTGAAGCTTGACTTCATCCATGCACTTGGTGCACCCCTTTTTACTCACTTTTGACGAGTATTTTTCCTTCACCTGTTTACTTTGTCCGTACCTGTTTCACTTCTTATTTATACTATTGTCTCATTTTCCTATTGATAAATTGCTTTGCTGAGGTGTTCTTTTTTTGAATGCCTAGGGTTCAGGTTTATAGCCGACTGTGCGGCTAGGTTTCTTCTGAAGCTTGCTAGTTCTATAGCTGCTGCTGAGTTTTTCTCTTCCTTACTCTTGGGAGGTAGTTTCTTTAGACTTGTAGTACAAATATGCCTACTCACCAGTGGGTTCGTGTCAGTTGTTGACGCACACTGGTGGTTTCTCTTTTAAATGCTTTGTACTTTGCTTATACTGCTAGATTTCCTGTTTTGGAGTTTATTCAACTTGCTCTTGGGAAGATTTATGCTAGGTTGCTAGTTACTTTTAAAATCTAAAAGCACTATTTATGTATATCTCATGATCAGCATGCTTTATAAAACTAAACACTACTTTCCAAACGACGTAAAAGATTATTTTCATAAATATGATATAACATAAATGTAGGGTATGCATAGTATAAGTTGTCCCCTGGGGACACTTATGCTCTCTTTTAGGATGTTAAAGTTGTCCCCTGGGTATGCTCTCTTTTCCAAACTCAACACTCCTTTCCACTGCGTATAAGTATAGTTTTTAATTGTGGACTAGCTGATCCACCGAGCCGAGGGATACGGCCTCTAAAATACAATTGATTTTCACATCATTAAAGCTTGTGTTTTTTTATATTCTTAGTAGTTGGTGGTTTCCTCAGCGTCGGCAGTTATCCCCTGCCCGACGTGGCATCACAACGCGTGTTTTCTCCTACTCTGATACTTCTAAATTTTTGGAGAAAATGCAGGTTGTGACAGTTGGCATCAGAGGGAGGTTGCTTGACAATTTGTCGGGCAACCTTTCGTTGTAGGTATTAGATGGTTAGCATCATATCATACACACACCGATATGTCATCAGCATGTCTTTGCTGAAGCACGAACACTACACTCATAACATAACATGAAGTATACGGGACATATTATGTAGTATGAGATGCATAATATGTGTTTGTATATGGATCCACCATAGGAGGCAACATGTGAGGGTTATGTAGTATGGGATGCATAACCTCACCACATGAATGCGACTAGCATGTTTTCCTTTTCGTTGCATGGAAATGTTATGTAGTATGGGATGCATAATATTTTCATGTGTACGCCGCTCATAACATACATTAGGGTCTTTTTAGAATGCATAGCACAATCATGCATAACATAACATTGCATAAGCACAACGTGCCAAGCTAAAGACTTACGGGATGACATATGTACACACATGGTTTTGAGTCAAAAAGAATATAAATACATGCATTCATGGTCTAGGAACCTGATTTAGTATGATGGTGGTGAACCATCTTAAGTTAGGCATAACATTATAATTGAAAACCCCAGAGCAAGTTGGCAGTTGAAGCAAGTACTTATGTAGGTTTGTCTGTACTTGTTTGTTTAGTCCTGGCAGTTGGACTAGGTTCTGATTATTGTTCTGTTTATTCCTTTTTAGCATGGCGCCTAAGCGTAGAGTGATGAGGTCGACTCCCCAATCTGAGGTCGAGTCTTCTGGAGTGCAAAGAGATGCAGTTGTAGCAATTCTGAGGCAGAGCAATGAGGCCTTGTCGAGGCAGATGGTGGATGTTCAGTCTCAGATCCAGGCCTTATTATCTATGGTGGCAGGACTAGCCCCGAGAGCGTAGGATCCTGCTGCGGGTATAGCTGTTCCAGCACCTCCTGCACCTCCTGCCCCTCCTGCCCCTCCTGCCCCTTTGGTGCCTCCAGTTTTGGTGCCCCCAGAGATGACCTTCATCTCACAGTTCCAGCGACTTCGACCCCCTACCTATGATGGGAAGGCGGATTTCATGATCCTGGATGATTGGCTGATTTCCATAGAGGAGATGTTTCACTATTCTGGAGTTTCTGATGATCATAAGGTGATGCTTGCCGCCTACCATCTAAAGGGGTTGGCAAAGAGTTGGTGGATGAGAGAGAAGGAGGGCATGGTAGGAGGATGCTCTTGGGATTCCTTCAAGGGGATATTGATGAGGAAGTTTCTACCTACAGTTGAGCGGGACAGATTGATGAACGATTTCTTGCATCTGAAGTAGAGGCAGCTCGCAGTCAGCGAGTATGAGATTGAGTTCAGCAAACTCAGTCGATTTGCCCCCAGTTTGGTGAGTTCCGAGGAAGATAGAGCGAAGCGATTCCTTGGAGGCCTGAGAAGTGATATTCAGCAGTTAGAGGTTGCTCATGGAGCGGTGAGTTATACTGGTGCGGTAGAAGCTGCTTTGAAAGTGGAGGCCATCGAAAATGCTAAGCAAAGAGGGCAGCAGGCGAGGAATGAAAAGGGGAAGGTGGCTAAAGGGAAGAGCCCCCAGGTATCCGGTGCTCCTTCAAGGAAGAGGAGCAAGGAGGTCTGTAGCTTCTGTGGCCGGCCAGGCCATCCCGTGGAGAAATGTTTCAAGAGGAAGGCAGCGCAGAAGGACCAGGTTCATGCTATTCAGGGCGCTCCCAGGAAGAATGTGGTGTGTACCTTGTGTAAGAAAGAGGGAATGATGTTGCCCGCTGCTGGTTGAAATATAAGGTCTGCTATCAGTGTGGACAGAAGGGTCATACCAAGGCAAGGTGCCCGCAGCTCCAGTCTATTCTCCGACCAGTTCCTCTTCAGGCGTTGCCACCGCCTCAGTCTATGGATAAAGGCAAAGGGAAGTTGAATGTGATATCATCAGCGGAGGCTCCAACTCCGACGCAAGTCATTTCAGGTTAGACTTTCTCGCTAGTATTTATGCTTTAATTGTAATTATAGTTTGCAATTGTTTCCTTGAACGCGTGTGCAATTTTATATAGGTAGTTTTAAGGTAAAGAACCGTTGGGCGTGCGTTCTCTTCGACTCAGGTGCTACCCACTCATTTGTGGCTAGGGCCTTTGTAGAGCGGTTCCAGTTGGATCTAGATCGTGTCGGTGATGCCTTTTACGTCAAGTTCCCCTTGGGTGATTCTGTGATATCAGATCAGGGCATTCAGGATTGTCCTATTATGTTGGGGGATTTTCTGGCTAAGGAAAATCTGAAGATGATTGACTTGGAGGATTTCGATGTTATCCTAGGCATGGATTTATTGTCCCGAAATGATGCAGTGATCTAGTGCAAGGGTAAGCACTTGGATTTCAAGAAAGACAACGGTCAGCCTGGGAGTATTTATGGCGATCTGCGCCAGGTCTCTCCGGTGATTTTTGCGGTATGTGTTCAGAGGTTATTCAGTTCTGATTGTTTTTCTTGCTTAGTCTCAGTGCTGGGGACTGTTAGAAGTTTGCTGCGGTTGGATGAGATTCCTGTTGTTCGTGAGTTTTCTGATGTGTTTCGTAGAGACCTTCCCGGTCTTCCTCCTGTCAGAGATGTCGAGTTCGTGATTGATTTGGAGCCGGGTACGCGTCCTATTGCTGGAGGAGTTGCGTACCCTGCTGGATGAGTTGTTGGAGAAGGGTTTCATAAGGCCGAGTTTGTCGCCTTGGGGTGCCCCTGTTCTCTTTGTAAAGAAAAAAGATGGGTCGATGCGCCTTTGCATCGATTACAGAGAGCTGAACAAGGTCACCATTAAGAACAGGTATCCTTTGCCTAGGATCGACGACTTATTCGATCAGTTGCGTTGTAGCTCTGTGTTCTCCAAGATTGACCTTCGATCAGGATATCATCAGCTCAGGATCCGGGAGTCGTACATTCAACGGACGGCTTTCCGATCGAGGCATGGACATTTCAAATTCCTAGTTATGTCTTTTGGGTTGACCAACGCGCCATCAGCATTCATGGACATGATGAACTGGGTGTTCAAAGATTTTCTGGACAAGTTTGTGGTCATATTCATAGACGACGTTCTGATTTATACTCGGAATGCTGCGAAGCATGATCAGCACTTGCGGTTGGTGTTATCTGCCTTGAGAGATCATTAGTTGAACGCCAAGCCGAGTAAATGTGAATTCTGATTGCCTCAGGTTTCCTTCCTGGGTCATGTGGTGAACAAGGATGGCATTTCAGTGGACCCGGAGAAGATTTCTGCAGTGATGGATTGGCATAGGCCGAGCACACCCAAGGAGATTAGAAGCTTCTTGGGGTTGGCCGTCTATTATAGAAGGTTTGTTGAGGGCTTTTCTACCTTGGCAGCGCCCTTGACTAAGCTGACGTAGAAGCATGCGGCGTTTATTTGGAGCGAGAAATGCGAGGAGGCTTTTCTGGAGCTGAAAAGCAGGTTGTGTTCTGCCCCTGTGTTGACGTTGCCTATGGAGTGCTAGGACTATGGTGTATATGTGGATGCCTCGCATGTTGGGCTCAGAGGCGTGTTGATGCAAGAGGGGAAGGTGATTGCGTATGGGTCGCGGCAGTTGCAGACTCATCAGCGGAATTACCCTACGCATGACCTCGAGTTTGCGGCGGTGATTTTTGCGTTGAAGCTGTAGAGGCATCTACTCTATGGGGCTCCGTGCAAGATTTTCACAGATCATAAGAGCATGAAGTATGTGTTTACACAGAAGGAGATAAATCTGCGCCAGTGGCGGTGGCTAGAGTTTGTGGCTGATTATGACGTGGAGATCCAGTATCATCCAGGCAAGGATAATGTGGTGGCTGACGCCCTGAGCCGCAAGACAGGGAAGATCTTCAACCTCACGGTAGACCGTTTAGTGGAAGAGTTCTTATTGATGGACATCTCCGTGGGATGCTGTGATTTGCAAAGCAGTTTGGCAGTGGCAGAGCTGTTGGAGTTACCATGGTGATCTGAAAGTGATCAAACATGTAATCTCACTGCCAACGCGATATGAGCCTGCAGGGTCGCACATAAGAGATGTGGAGAAGTTGGATGATTGATTGTGTTGGTAAAGGTTACCAATCACCGACCTGAATGGGGTTTTGGGCAAGGTATTGCCTTAAGGAATCATCGGGTTGGGCAAATGTTGCCTTGAAGGACTGGTAAGAATAGTCGGACGAGGGTCGACGAGAATCGACGAGAATCGTTGAGAATGGTTCTCTGATTCTCGCCGATCGACGAGAATCGTCGAGAATAGTTCTCTGATTCTCGCCAATCGGCGTGTATCGTCGACCCACGATCGGCGTGAATTGTCGACCCACGTTCGGCGTGAATCATCGAGAATAGTTCTCTGATTCTCGCCGATCCGGATGATTCTCGCCGATTGTGATTCTCGCCGATCCTGATTCTCACCGATCCTGACCGACTCTCGCCGATTGATACTCGCCGATTCTGAACCCTATTTCTGGGTGGTCTGCGGATAACGATTTTCTTAGGTTTATTTATACCTTTGGTATAAATAGGATACTTAGGGTTTTTTGGAATGACATTCTCTCATCGGCTGATAGAAACCCGCGACGGAAGAGTTCCGTTCCGCGATCGTTCCGCCGATCCCGATTCCCGTCGCCGGAAGAGTTCCGCCGCCGTGTTCGCTCCGTCGACCTCCTCTTCTCCGGCGACTGTCGCTGGCGTTGCAATCCATGGCGCGGACCTAGCAGTCCGTGGGAAAGCAGAGGTGCGGTTTTCTCCTTCCCGATAATCCGTGCGACGGATAGATCGGCGTTCTCCCGCTCGTGTGGACTTCTGTAGAAACGTGGACATTATGCTACGTAGAACTCGTCACTAGCAAGAAGAAGAAATTTGGAGCATCTCCGTTGAGTTGTGACTCAACGCCACCGAGGTAATTTTGCCTAGTTTTTGCAACTTCTTGATTCAACGTTCATAGCCCGATCCACATCTCTTTGGGTTTTTCTTGATGTTTTTCTTTTCCGCTGCGTGCACAAGCGTTGTGCCATCCTTAGAGAGAAACCCAACAGTGGTATCAGAGCCAGGTTTCGGCCATGATCGTTGAATTGGAAGTTTTGTTATTCCGGTGCGTGTAAACCTAGGGATTTAGAAGCGTTCTAAATGTCTAGATTTAGTCTTGGTACCTCTCCAAGAACGACTGGAATTTCGGTGGAATTTCTAATTGTTAGAAATTGTTGTCTCCTTAGCAGTAACCATCCCTCGAGTATGTTTTGGATTTTGAATCCAACATAGAGAGATGAGCTTGTCTACTGCTTTAAGTTGAGTCGTCTTTGCCTTTGTCCAATACATGTAAATCTGAGGATTTGGAAATTTCCTGATGTTCAGATTTAGCCCTTCCTTCTATCAAATGTTGATGGTGTCAGGTTGTGCACATAAGGGATGCATGTGGTTTTAGAAAATTGCTTTTCTTTGGATGTGCACATTGATCAAATGTTGATCATGGTTAATTGTTAACCTATAGTTGAAATCCCTTCATCAAATATTAAGTGTTCGGATGCCTTCCGATGGATGACACTCTTCCTGCCTCGATCGATGAAGTGTGGGCTTGCCAAAGCAAGGTGCATTAATCTATCTTGGTAAGGGTGCGAGCGGATAATTGTGATATCCCACTGTCGACATCGGGTCTAGCTTAACTAGGTGACCTCAAAGGTTGAGTGCCTAGAGGCATAGGGTTGGCATGCACCATATGATGGATGCGAATAAGGAGTTATTCACCAACCATACAAGAATTGCATGAGGATGCAATTGGCAAGCGTTGCCTACCTAAATAAACGTATCGTGAGAGGAACGCCAAAGCGGACTCATAGTGTTGGTGAAATACGGATCTTGACACTAAGAGAGTAGCTCGCATGAACTCTCCGAATTGTTAGTAAGGGCTATCATTTCGAATAAAATAGTGGGAGTATTTTAATTGAAGTCCAAATTAAAATAAATTGTATTTGAAATTTTGGTACTGATTTTATTCTGCATAAATTCTTGTAGAATTCCATGGCAAGTGTTTCACACTCCACGTTGTCTCTGAGAGCCATCCTTGAGAAGGATAAGCTCAGTGGGACAAACTACATGGACTGGTACAGGAACCTGAGAATTGTTCTCAGGCAAGAGCGAAAGCTCTATGTCTTGGAAGAAGAAGCCCCCGAGGTGCCGACCGGGAACTCTTCCCGTGCTGAGAAAGATACTTATAAGAAGTATACTGATGATGCTTTAGATGTCGAATGCCTTATGCTTGCCACTATGAACTCTGAGCTTCAGAAGCAACATGAGAACATGGGGTGCAAGGAGATTGACGAGCATCTCAAGAAAATGTTTCAAGGGCAGGCTCGTCAAGAGAGGTTCGACATCACAAAAGCGTTGTTTCAGTGCAAGATGGGAGTTCGAGACTCAGTAGGGACTCACGTACTCAAGATGATTGGGTATATAGAGAACCTTGAAAGGCTGGGTTTTCCTCTTGGTCAAGAGTTGGCCACGGATCTGATCCTGCAATCGTTACCGGACAGTTATGAGCAGTTCGTCTTGAACTACAACATGAATGAAATAGACAAGACATTGCCCGAACTCCTAGGCATGTTGAGAACTGCCGAAATCAATATGAAGAAGGCCAAGCCTGCCAGCCCCATACTGATGGTGCATAAGGGCAAGGGCAAGACCAAGGGCTCTAAGAAGACGAAGGTGGGACCTAAGTCATACCTTGAGCCCAAGTCTTCAGCACTGATGAAGAAGAAGAGCACGACGAAGGAAGGGAAATGCCACCACTATGGCAAGGCTGGTCATTGGAGGAGGAACTGTCCTTCGTACATTGAAGGTCTGCAGAAATTGAGGGGAGGTATGACTTCCGCTTCAAATATTTACGTTATAGAGATAAACCTTTCTGCTCCTTCATCTTGGGTATTGGATACCGGATGTGGTTCTCACATTTGTACAAATGTGCAGGAACTGGGAAGGAGAAGATTGCTGAGTAAAGGGGAGGTGGACCTCCGCGTCGGCAATGGAGCAAGAGTTACTGCTGTAGCCGTAGGGGTTTATCGTCTTTCTTTGCCAAGTGGGCTTGTAATAGAACTAGATAACTGTTATTTTGTTCCGGCCATAACTAGAAACATTATATATATTTCATGTTTGGACATGATTGGATTTTCTTTTATAATTAAGAACAATTGTTGTTCTATATTTAAGAATGATGTTTGTTATGCTGTAGCCCAATTGTTTAATGGTCTTTATGTTTTGAACTTGGACCATCTGATCTGTAATGTAGAAAATAATAAAAGACTAAGAACAAATGACTCGAACCCTACTTTTCTCTGGCACTGTCGTTTGGGCCATATCAACGAGAAGCGCATATCCAAGCTCCATAGAGATGGACTTTTGGACTCATTTGATTATGAATCATTTGAGCGATGCGAATCTTGTTTGTTAGGCAAGATGACTAAAGCTCCTTTCACTGGTTATACTGAGAGGGCTGAGGATCTCTTGGGTGTTGTACATAGTGATGTATGCGGACCCATGAGTTCCATGGCTAGAGGTGGGTATTTCTACTTTGTTACATTTACTGATGATTTCAGTAGATACGGATATGTGTATCTTATGAAGTGCAAATCCGAGACCTTTGAAAAGTTCAAAGAGTTCAAGAATGAAGTAGAAAACCAGTTGGGTAAAAGGGTTAAAGCACTCCGATCTGATCGAGGTGGCGAATACCTGAGTCATGAGTTCCGTGATCATCTGAAAGAGTGTGGTATTGTATCACAGCTCACTCCACCTAGAACGCCACAACATAATGGTGTGTCTGAGAGGAGAAATCGTACTCTGTTGGACATGGTACGTTCGATGATGAGTCATGCAGACTTGCCTGTTTCCTTTTGGGGTTTTGCTTTAGAGACTGCTGCAATGACATTGAATCGCGCTCCAACGAAAACGGTTCTGAAGACACCATATGAGATATGGACTGGGAAGCGTCCTAGTATGTCGTTCATTAAAATTTGGGGCTGTGAGGCATACGTGAGACGTCAAATGCCTGACAATCTGGAACCCAAATCGGATAAATGTTATCTGGTGGAATATCCTAAGGAAACGAAAGGGTATTACTTTTACCTACCGTCTGAGGGCAAAGTGTTTGTCGCAAGGACTGGTGTCTTCTTGGAGAAAGAGTTCTTATCAAGAAAGACTGAAAAGGTAGAGCTTGAAGAAGTTCAAGAACCACATATAGTGAATGAACCGGAATTGGATTCTGAGACAGGACTACAAGATGTTGTAGCTAGAGAACCTGCTCAGGGAACACAAGTCCTACGTAGATCTGGTAGACCGACGTTTGAGCCTGAGAGATATGGATTTCTCGTGTCTCAAATAGGTAATGTGTTGCTTATGGATCATGATGATGAACCAGCAACCTACCAAGAGGCTATGAATGGACCGGACTCCGACAAATGGCTTGAGGCTATGAAATCCGAAATGGACTCCATGTATGCAAACCAAGTTTGGAACTTGGTGGAACCACCTGAAGGGGTACGACCCATAGGGTGCAAGTGGGTCTTCAAGAAGAAGACCGACATGGATGGGAATGTAGAGACATTCAAAGGGCGACAGGTGGCTAAGGGTTTCAAGCAAATTCATGGTATTGACTATGATGAGACCTTTTCCCCTGTTGCTATGGTGAAGTCCATTAGGATATTGCTTGCTATTGCTGCGTATTATGACTACGAGATCTGGCAGATGGATGTCAAAATGGCTTTCCTTAATGGAAACCTCCTTGAGGAAGTGTATATGACATAACCCGAGGGTTTTGTATGTAACACCACAGTTTTTGCAAGAGGTTCAGTCTGCAGTTCTGAACATTTTTGGGTTTCTGGCAGGAGGTACACGACCTGCGACACGGGCGTGTCACAGGGCGTGTCGAGGCCGTGTCGACACTCGGCCCAAGTGTCGACACTTTCGCTCGACAAAGTGTCGAGAGTGGGGCACACGGCCTGCGACACGGGC
Source organism: Platanthera guangdongensis (assembly GCA_039583875.1). Taxonomy (NCBI): domain Eukaryota; kingdom Viridiplantae; phylum Streptophyta; class Magnoliopsida; order Asparagales; family Orchidaceae; genus Platanthera; species Platanthera guangdongensis. Next base: position 42,117,231 of record CM077159.1, on the reverse strand, counting down.
GTGTCGCAGGGCGTGTCGAGGCCGTGTCGACACTCGGCCCAAGTGTCGACACTTTCGCTCGACAAAGTGTCGAGAGTGGGGCACACGGCCTGCGACACGGGCGTGTCGCAGGGCGTGTCGAGGCCGTGTCGACACTCGGCCCAAGTGTCGACACATTCGCTCGACAAAGTGTCGAGACTGGGGCACACAGCCTGTGACACGGGCGTGTCACAGGGCGTGTCCCGCTTGGTCGACGATCTTCGCTCGACGTTTTTCCGCGGTGTCGACACAAAGTCTGTCGACGGGTGTCGAGACTTGGCACACGGCCTGGGATACGGGCGTGTCCCAGGCCGTGTCATCTCTCGGGTTGGTTTCGGGGCCGTGTTGTTGGAGGCACACGGCCGGCCACACGGCCGTGTCACTGGGGACACGGGCGTGTGGGGTTGGACACGGGCGTGTCGGATGCCCGTGTGCGGTTCCAGGCGCGTCGATTTGACGGCGAATGAGGCACACGGCCCTGGACATGGGCGTGTGCCAGGCCTTGTTTGGCCCAGGTCTTTTATTTTCCAGGCGAATCGTGGCCATTCTTTCCCAGATTTTGGGATCTGACTGCTCAGGACTGTTCTTGGGAAGTTAAGTCCGATTCTAGGGTTGGAAACCCTCATTTGTTTTCCAAGTCTTCTCTTTCTAAGTTCTTGAGAAAACTAGAGCAAGGAGGAAGAAGAAGAAGGTCTTGGGCTGTAGGAAGGGTTTCGGAGCTCCAAATCGCGAGCCGAGTCCGAATCCGTCAAGCTCGGAGCGCTGCGAAGATTTCCATCCGGCTATTTTGCCATGGCAAGGAAGAGGAGTCGGAAGGTAACGACATCTCTCCTCTCGGTCCTTAGGATGCATGTATTAGCATCATTTAGTTTTCTTTCTCCCTAATTTTTGGGCACCGAACTCTCAAATGAGAGGGATTTTGGTTTGCCAAGTTTCAAGAGGAACTTCCGGGTTGATTGAGTCCGTCCCCGGCATATTTTGCATTAGAGATCCGCTTCGCTAGTGGATTAGGCATGGTGGGTGAAGCCGTAGTCGCGACCGTTAGTCCGACTCGGTGATGTTGCATACGAACATAGGGATTCGTAGAGATTTTCCGTTGCGGCAAGATGCCGTTTGTGTTGTGATGGTGATTGTCCTGTTTATTTACAAAGGTACGTGTAGTCGGACCCGGACAAGGTTAGCTCCTCGTGGCGGTAGATGGTTTCCTTGAGGGACAAGGTTAGCTCCGCACGAGTTGGAGATGGTTTCCTTGGTGCGCGGGAACGCTGCAGTACAATGAGGGATTATGTTGTATTTAGTCTTGGTTTTGTTGTGCCAAGGCGTGGCTATGTCTCTGTGGTCGGCTGGCTATCCCGTGTCATGTGCGTCATGTGTGGAGATTGTCCCGGCGAGACTAGTCCCCTTCTGTGAGACTGACGAGAATGCCAAGCTTGGGGCAAGCCCGGGCAAAGAGGCCATGAGCGGGTGGGGTCCAGCACGGCTTCTTAGAATCGGTCGGTCTGTGTTTGTTGGAATCCTGACATGAGACGTCAGAGTTTGCAGGCAAGCCCGGGGCTAAGCCCACGAGCGGCTGGGGCCTTGGCAAGAATTCCATGTGGCGGCCTGTGCGCCGTTTGAGGGAGTTGTGTCTCCCTCATTGTTTGCGGCTTTATACCAATGGGGAAATGTGAGTACCCAAATGTTGTGATGTTGTGCTAGTTTCATACGCAGTAGGGTGCCTTGGGAGAAGCCTGAGTGTTGCATACATGTTGCATAGTAGGCCATTTTATTACATGCTCAACCAGTAGAGAACGTGTTTGATGATTGAGACATCCAAGCCTGTTTTAATGCTTTTCTATTTATAGATGATTATATTGCATACGAAGTGCTGACTTGCAGGTTGGAGGGTTCCCCGGGGTCCGTTAGGGGCGGCTGGGAGGAGATGTGTTGTTGCACAGTTTGAGGTCAGCCTTTGCTGACCCACGTTACTAATAATTTTTACAGGGCAAGGATCGCATGCAGAAGCTAGCACGCCGGCCAGAAAGGCCTAAGCCCATGAAGTATTTTTCCCTTTTTGTAGCACTACAGTTATGATGATGTTTGTTTGAGACTATTTTGTCCGGCTTGCATGCCGAGGTAGACTAGGAGTGCTGAGCACATTCATGTTTGATGTACTATTTCTTTTTGGACACTTGATGTAAGGCCTTAAGGCCATTTGTTTTACTCTTTAGTGGTGGATAACTTCTAGTCCTGTTTTGTTTTCCGCTGTGTTGTGCAAGTGTTTTGAGTTTGGGTAGTCATATCAACTTATAATACCAAAGTTGTGGCGTTCGTATGCTGTGGGGCCCCGGCCGGACCCATATTATACGTCCACTACAAGGGAGGTGTTACAATTTGGTATCAGAGGGAGGTTAGATTCAAGGTCAGTGCGTAGAGAAGTTATCCACATAAGAGTAATGCGGGACCGTGAGTGTCCTTACGTTCTAGTCCTGAGATTGGAGACTAATCCCTTATTTCTTATTTTCCTGAAGAGTGCAAGCAACGAGGCGGGCACTTCAAGAGCAAGGGATGATCTCTCGGCGAGCAGTGCAACTGCTCCAGGCCTTCTGGGCATGGGTGTAAACCCGGCTGACTTCTGTCGTATGCTTGCAGAAGCGATGGTGGCGGCGCAAGCGGCGGCTGCAGCCCAGGTAGCAACCCCTGCTACACCGGACACGGCGACGGCCGTGCTAGGCGGAGAAGCCAGGCGAGTGGAGCCTTTGGCAGAAAGGGTGGTGGTAGGGCATGGAGACCGACACATGAAGTATTTCCTGAGTTTCCATCCCCCGTCTTTCAAGGGTGTAGGAACGCCAACGGACGCGGAGGATTGGTGGGTTTGTATTCAAGAACTGTTAAGGGCGGCAGAGACGCCAGAGGAGAAGAAATCCGAGTATGCAGCGTTCATGTTGGAAGGAGACGCCAAATTGTGGTGGGTGAGCCATAGCGGCCGCCTGTTCCCCGGGCGCACCCCGTCAGTGGAAGAGTTTGGGGACGCTTTTCTTAAGAGGTACATTCCAGTTTCAACACGGTTGGCCCTGCAGAGACAGTTTCTGCATCTAATGCAGCGAGACAAGACAGTTGTTGGGTTCCATCAATGCCCCCGGTGTTGGGAGGTACGGCGTGAGGCGCTATGGCCCGCACTAGTCGAAACAGAAGGGTGTGTCCCCTGGGGCCTAACTGGCCGCCCCGTGGATCCTAGGGTAGCCAGCTCCATAAAGGAGTGGTAGCGCCGTCCTCAAATAGTCCGGGCTTTTGGCCGAGTTGGTTGCGCCTTCCCTACAAGTGGTATCAGAGGAGGTCACGAGTTCGATACCCCGGGGTCGTTGCTGGGGGGCGATTGTTGGGTTCCATCAATGCCCCCGGTGTTGGGAGGTACGGCGTGAGGCGCTATGGCCCGCACTAGTCGAAACAGAAGGGTGTGTCCCCTGGGGCCTAACTGGCCGCCCCGTGGATCCTAGGGTAGCTAGCTCCATAAAGGAGTGGTAGCGCCGTCCTCAAATAGTCCGGGCTTTTGGGCGAGTTGGTTGCGCCTTCCCTACAAGTGGTATCAGAGGAGGTCACGGGTTCGAAACCCCGGGGTCGTTGCTGGGGGGCGGGGGGGGGGGGGGGGGGGGAATTGTTGGGTTCCATCAATGCCCCGGTGTTGGGAGGTATGACGTGAGGCGCTATGGCCCGCACTAGTCGAAACAGAAGGGTGTGTCCCCTGGGGCCTAACTGGCCGCCCCGTGGATCCTAGGGTAGCCAGCTCCATAAAGGAGTGGTAGCGCCGTCCTCAAATAGTCCGGGCTTTTGGGCGAGTTGGTTGCGTCTTCCCTACAAGTGGTATCAGAGGAGGTCACGGGTTCGAAACCCCGGGGTCGTTGCTGGGGGGGGGGGGGGGGGGAATTGTTGGGTTCCATCAATGCCCCCGGTGTTGGGAGGTACGGCGTGAGGCGCTATGGCCCGCACTAGTTGAAACAGAAGGGTGTGTCCCCTGGGGCCTAACTGGCCGCCCCGTGGATCCTAGGGTAGCCAGCTCCATAAAGGAGTGGTAGCGCCGTCCTCAAACAGTCCGGGCTTTTGGGCGAGTTGGTTGCGCCTTCCCTACAACAGTGGATGAGTACATGCAAGAGTTCACCCGTTTGGGTCGTTATGAGGGAACGACAATGGCGGATGATGTAGAGAGGGATAACCTCTTCTACCAAGGTTTGAGGGAGAATCTGAGACAGCCTCTCATCTCCATGAAGAGGGCGGGATTTAATGAGCTAGTTGAAGCCGCCAGGAGTTTGGAGAGTGATCTGGAGTGAACCCAGCGTCGAAAGGGTTTTACTCCCAAGCATGGGGAAGGGAAGCCCTCCCAATCTCATGTAAAGTCTGATGGGAGCAGGTGGAGGAGGAAGCCTCACCCTTCCAGGTCGGGTGAGAGGAGCACTTGGATGCCTGGGGGTTCTCACTCTAGGGGACCGCCGACGTGTTACAACTGCGGGAAGGTTGGGCACATAGCCCGTGCTTGTCAGCAAGGGGGAGCGGGGCAAGAATCAAAGCAAGAGCAGTCTGTGCGCTCGGGCCCCAGTGCTGCAGAGAAAGGAAAGATGGCGGAGTCGAGCGCTTCTCGGTTCCAACCGGTGCAACCGAGGGCTTACAACCTTGGACAGCAAGAAGCGATCCGCCAAACCGATGTGGTGACAGGTATGAAGAAAATTTAAGTTTGCGTTTGTGCTTCATACTTTTAGACCCCCCCCCCCGTTCCGTGTGTTGTCTTGTTATAGGCTTCGTGTTAGTTTCTGGATACCCCGCTAGGGTATTGTTCGATACTGGGGCTTCACACTCTTTTCTTGCGGAGAGTTTCATCCAAAGGGTAGGAGTCGAGACTTTCTCGGCGGACGCGGAACTGAAAGTGCACATGCCCAATGGGTCATCTATGACCACCGGGGCTAAAGGGCGCATCTGTTGGGAGCTAGACGGAGTTGACTTTGTTTTGGAAGCGGCAGTGTTGCCGTTAGTAGAGTTCGATGTCATTTTGGGAATGTACTGGCTTGCAGAGCAGCGCGCCAGCATTGATTGTTTATCCAAGGTAGTGACCCTAAAGAGTAAGGGGCAAGCGGAAGTCGAGTTTATGGGCCTTTGTGGAGTAGCCCATTCCCTAATTACGACCATGCAAATGATGCGGGCGGTTAACCAGGGAGGTGTGGCGCTGGTAGCGTTGTTGGAGGTTCGTCTCTCCAAACTTTCGATTGAGGAAGTGCCTGTGGTAGCAGAGTTCAAGGATGTGTTTCTGGATGAACTTCCTGGAGCGCCTCCTCGGCGGGAGATCGACTTCTCGATCGAGTTAATGCCGGAGGCTAGACCGGTGTCGCGTCCCCCATTTAGGATGGCACCAAAGGAGTTAGCGGAACTTAAGGTACAGCTACAGGAACTGTTGGAGCAAGGGTATATTAGACCCAGTTCTTCACCGTGGAGCGCACCGGTGTTGTTTGTAAAAAGGAAAGACGGTAGCATGCGCCTATGCATAGACTACCGAGAGCTGAATAAATTGACCATCAAGAATAAGTATCTGATCCCTCGGATAGACGATTTGTTCGACCAATTGGTGGGGTCAGAGGTATATTCGAAACTGGACTTGAAGTCAGGCTACTATCAGCTGCGAATTCGGGACGAGGACATACCCAAGACTGCCTTTGGTACAAGGTACGGACACTTTGAGTTTACGGTGATGCCGTTCGGGTTAACGAACGCACCATCGGTGTTCATGGACCTTATGAATCGGGTATTTCGGGAATACTTGGATTCGTTTGTGGTTGTCTTCATTGACGACATTTTGGTGTATTCCAAATCGCAAGTGGAGCATGAGGCCCACTTGAGAATAGTTTTGCAAGTGTTGAGGGAGAATGAGTTGTATGCAAAATTCTCCAAATGCGAGTTCTGGCTGGAGAAGGTGGCATTTTTGGGCCACGTGATTAGTGGTGATGGGATGGCAGTGGATCCGGCGAAAGTGGAGGCCATCAGAGATTGGCCGGTGTTGAGGACCGTGGCGGAAGTCCGAAGTTTTCTTGGACTAGCCGGGTACTTTAGGAGATTCGTGGAGAATTTCTCGAAGATAGCTCTACCCCTCACCTCACTCACTCGTAAAGACCATAAGTTTGTGTGGACCCAAGAGTGCAGTCAAGCATTCGAGGCACTGAAGGAGAGGCTTATGATGCCTCCGATCCTGAGTTTACCGCAAGGGACCGATGGATTTCAGATTTTCAGTGACGCATCGGGATGCGGTTTGGGTTGCGTGTTGGTGCAACATGGCAAGGTAATAGCTTTTGGGTCTCGACAGCTGAAACCTCATGAGAGGAATTACCCCGTCCATGACTTGGAGCTGGCGGCGGTAATCTTCGCGTTGAAAATATGGCGACACTATGTGTATGGCGCAAGGGTGGAGATCTTCACGGACCATAAAAGCCTGAAGTATCTCTTGGATCAGAAGGACTTGAACATGCGGCAACGCAGATGGGTTGAATTTCTTGGAGACTACAAAGTGGCGATTCAGTATACCCCGGGTAAGGCCAACGTGGTGGCGGATGCGTTGACTAGAAAGTACTCGGGGCAAGGAAATTGGATCGAAGCTCATGATGAGCGGTTGGTTCGGGAATGGGAGTCCCTTGGGTTGGAATGTGTTGCGAGAGGCGAGTCTAGCGTGGCTCGGTTGAACTGGATTGAAGTGCAAAGCGACTTGTCCGATCGTATTCGGGAAGCGACTCGATTGGATGTGGAGTTTCAACCTTTTGTGTTGGAGGCTCAAAAGGGCGAGAGCAGCGCCTGGGAGATGTTTGGGGGAATCTTGAGAAAGGATGGAAGGGTTTGTGTACCGCAGTTTGGCAATCTCCGTGAGGAGTTGATGTTTGAGGCTCACTTCTCAAAGTACTCCATTCACCCGGGCAGTACAAAGATGTACTTGGATATGAAGAAATCCTTTTGGTGGCCGGGGTTGAAGCGAGATGTAGCTTTGTATATGAGTCATTGCCAAACATGTGCCTTGGTGAAGGCTGAATGTCAGAAACTGGGTGGGTTCCTGAAGCCCCTTCCAATTCCTGAATGAAAATTTGAGGACATCTCCATGGACTTTGTGCATGGTTTGCCTAGATCGCAGCATGGTAATGATGCTATTTGGGTGATCGTGGATCGCCTAACCAAGGTGGCTCACTTCATCCCAAATCGGAAAGAGGACAGCGTGGAGAAGCTGGTGGAGTTGTATGTTCGCAACATTGTGCGACTGCACGGAGTTCCTAAGAGCATAGTCAGTGATCGAGATGGACGATTTACGTCCAAGGACTGGAGATTGGTTCAGAAGAGCTTGGGCACGAAGCTAAAGTTTAGTACGGCATTCCATCCTCAAACTGATGGGCAAACGGAGAGAACGAACCGTACTATGGAGGACATGTTGAGGATGTGTGTTCTTGATTTTGGCAAGAGGTGGGAGGATCACCTCTTCATGGTAGAATTTGCGTACAACAACAGTTTTCAAGCTAGTATAAAGATGGCGCCATACGAAGCTTTGTATGGGAGGCGGTGTCGAACGCCAATGTCTTGGGCAGAGGCGGGAGACACCAAACTTTTGGGAAAGGGTGCGGTAGTTGACGCTTGTGAGCTGGTACGGACCATTCAAGAGCGTATGAAGGTGGAACAAGACAGGCAAGCAAAATATTTTAATGCTCGTCACCGGAAGTTGGAATTTACAGTTGGTGATTGGGTTTATCTGAAGGTCAAGCCGTTCAAAGGCGTCTCACGGATTCGCCGACTCAAGAAGTTGAGTCCAAGGTTTTTGGGGCCTTTTGAAATTGTTGAGCGGGTAGGAGAAGCAGCATATCAGTTGGCATTGTCCGCAGACTTGAGTGGATTACATGACGTCTTCCATGTCTCCGCTTTGAGGAAAGCCTTGGTGGAGGCTAGCGTGGTGATAGAGCCGACATCGGTGCCGATTGAGGAAGACTTGAGGACGCGAGTCCTCCCAATTGCTATAGAGGATTCGGAGACTCGGCAGTTGCGGAATAAAGAAGTCAAACTCGTGAAAGTTCGATGGGACAACTGCGGTCGTGAGGAGTTCTCTTGGGAACGAGAACAGGCCATGCTAGAAGATTATCCAGAACTTTTCATGTCAGGTACAATTTAAGTTTTGTACCCTTTTGTTTTGTAATTTCGGGACGAAATTCTGTTAAGTGGGGGAGAGCTATAACACCCCAGTTTTTGCAAGAGGTTCAGTCTGCAGTTCTGAACATTTTTGGGTTTCTGGCAGGAGGTACACGGCCTGCGATACGGGCGTGTCGCAGGGCGTGTCGAGGCTGTGTCGACACTCGGCCCAAGTGTCGACACTTTCGCTCGACAAAGTGTCGAGAGTGGGGCACACGGCCTGCGACACGGGCGTGTCACAGGGCGTGTCGAGGCCGTGTCGACACTCGGCCCAAGTGTCGACACTTTCGCTCGACAAAGTGTCGAGAGTGGGGCACACGGCCTGCGATACGGGCGTGTCGCAGGGCGTGTCGAGGCCGTGTCGACACTCGGCCCAAGTGTCGACACATTCGCTCGACAAAGTGTCGAGACTGGGGCACACGGCCTGTGACACGGGCGTGTCACAGGGCGTGTCCCGCTTGGTCGACGATCTTCGCTCGACGTTTTTCCGCGGTGTCGACACAAAGTCTGTCGACGGGTGTCGAGACTTGGCACACGGCTTGGGACACGGGCGTGTCCCAGGCCGTGTCATCTCTCGGGTTGGTTTCTGGGCCGTGTTGTTGGAGGCACACGGCCGGCCACACGGTCGTGTCACTGGGGACACGGGCGTGTCGGGTTGGACACGGGCGTGTCGGATTCCCGTGTGCGGTTCCAGGCGCGTCGATTTGACGGCGAATGAGGCACACGGCCCTGGACACGGGCGTGTGCCAGGCCGTGTTCGGCCCAGGTCTTTTATTTTTCAGGCGAATCGTGGCCATTCTTTCCCAGATTTTGGGATCTGACGGCTCAGGACTGTTCTTGGGAAGTTAAGTCCGATTCTAGGGTTGGAAACCCTCATTTGTTTTCCAAGTCTTCTCTTTCTAAGTTCTTGAGAAAACTAGAGCAAGGAGGAAGAAGAAGAAGGTCTTGGGCTGTAGGAAGGGTTTCGGAGCTCCAAATCGCGAGCCGAGTCCGGATCCGTCAAGCTCGGAGCGTTGCGAAGATTTCCATCCGGCTATTTTGCCATGGCAAGGAAGAGAAGTCGGAAGGTAACGACATCTCTCCTCTCGGTCCTTAGGATGCATGTATTAGCATCATTTAGTTTTCTTTCTCCCTAATTTTTGGGCACCGAACTCTCAAATGAGAGGGGTTTTGGTTTGCCAAGTTTCAAGAAGAACTTCCGGGTTGATTGAGTCCGTCACCGACATATTTTGCATTAGAGATCCGCTTCGCTAGTGGATTAGGCATGGTGGGTGAAGCCGTAGTCGCGACCGTTAGTCCGACTCGGTGATGTTGCATACGAACTTAGGGATTCGTAGAGATTTTCCGTTGCGGCAAGATGTCGTTTGTGTTGTGATGGTGATTGTCCCGTTTATTTGCAAAGGTTCGTGTAGTCGGACCCGGACAAGGTTAGCTCCTCGTGGCGGTAGATGGTTTCCTTGAGGGACAAGGTTATCTCCGCACGAGTTGGAGATGGTTTCCTTGGTGCGCGGGAACGCTGCAGTACAATGTGGGATTATGTTGTATTTAGTCTTGTTTTGTGTTGTGCCAAGGCGTGGCTATGTCTCTGTGGTCGGCTGGCTATCCCGTGACATGTGCGTCATGTGTGGAGAGTGTCCCGGCGAGACTAGTCCCCTTCTGTGAGACTGACGAGAATGCCAAGCTTGGGGCAAGCCCGGGCAAAGAGGCCATGAGCGGGTGGGGTCCAGCAAGGCTTCTTAGAATCGGTCGGTCTGTGTTTGTTGGAATCCTGACATGAGACGTCAGAGTTTGCAGGCAAGCCCGGGGCTAAGCCCACGAGCGGGTGGGGCCTTGGCAAGAATTCCATGTGGCGGCCTGTGCGCCGTTTGAGGGAGTTGTGTCTCCCTCATTGTTTGCGGCTTTATGTCAATGGGGAAATGTGAGTACCCAAATGTTGTGATGTTGTGCTAGTTTCATACGCAATAGGGTGCCTTGGGCGAAGCCCGAGTGTTGCATACATGTTGTATAGTAGGCCCTTTTATTACATGCTCAACCAGTAGAGAACGTGTTTGATGATTGAGACATCCAAGCCTGTTTTAATGCTTTTCTATTTATAGATGATTATATTGCATACGAAGTGCTGACTTGCAGGTTGGAGGGTTCCCCGGGGTCCGTTAGGGGCGGCCGGGAGGAGATGTGTTGTTAAACAGTTTGAGGTCAGCCTTTGCTGACCCACGTTACTAATATTTTTTACAGGGCAAGGATCGCATGCAGAAGCTAGCACGCCGGCCAGAAAGGCCTAAGCACATGAAGTGTTTTTCCCTTTTTGTAGCACTACAGTTATGATGATGTTTGTTTGAGACTATTTTGTCCGGCTTGCATGCCGAGGTAGACTAGGAGTGCTGAGCACATTCATGTTTGATGTACTATTTCTTTTTGGACACTTGATGTAAGGCCTTAAGGCAATTTATTTTACTCTTTAGTGGTGGATAACTTCTAGTCCTGTTTTGTTTTCCGCTGTGTTGTGCAAGTGTTTTGAGTTTGGGTAGTCATATCAACTTATAATACCAAAGTTGTGGCGTTCGTATGCTGTGGGGCCCCGGCCGGACCCATATTATACGTCCACTACAAGGGAGGTGTTACATTGTATCCCCAGATGAAGCCACTAAAATATGCAAGCTGAATAAGTCCATTTATGGACTGAAACAGGCCTCTCGAAGTTGGATCTTTGTTTTGATGAGAAAATCAAAGAGTTTGGTTTCATCAAGAATGAAGATGAGGCTTGTGTTTACAAGCGAATCAGTGGGAGCATTGTTGTCTTCCTGATATTGTATGTAGATGACATACTGTTGATTGGGAATGACATTCCTACCCTGAAAGTTGTTAAGAACAACCTAGGGAACTGCTTTTCAATGAAGGATTTGGGTGAAGCGACTTATATACTCGGTATTAAGATCTATAGAGATATATCGAAGAAGTTGCTGGGTTTGACCCAGAGTACGTACATCGAAAAGGTGTTGAAGCGGTTCAACATGCTTGAGTCCAAGAAAGGATTTTTGCCCATGTCTCATGGTGTGAATCTCTCTAAGGACTAGTGTCCAAAGTCTTGTGAAGATAAGGACCGCATGAAGTTGATTCCATATGCTTCGGCAATTGGATCAATCATGTACGCGATGTTATGTACTCGACCCGATGTCTCCTTTGCTTTGAGCATGACTAGCAGGTATCAGTCAGACCCCGGTGAGTGTCACTGGATTGCAGTCAAGAGTGTCCTGAAGTACTTGAGAAGAACTAAGGACGTGTTCTTGGTGTATGGTGGAGAGGAAGAGCTCGTTGTAAGTGGTTACACGGATGCTAGCTTCCAAACTGATAGAGACGACTCCAAGTCTCAGTTAGGTTTTGTGTTTTGCCTGAATGGAGGAGCTGTGAGCTGGAAGAGTTCCAAGCAAGAGACAGTTGCTGATTCTACAACAGAGGCCGAGTATATCGCCGCAGCTAATGCAGCGAAGGAGGCTGTATGGATTAGGAAATTCATCGGCGAGCTTGATGTAGTTCCTAGCATTGTTGGTCCCGTAGTTCTCTACTGTGATAACAATGGTGCAATTGCACAATCTAAGGAACCTAGATCCCATCAGTGCTCCAAGAACATACTTCGGCGTTTTCATCTTATTCGTGAGATTGTCGAACGAGGAGATGTGAACATTTGCAGAGTGCCAACTGAGGAGAATATTGCGGATCCACTGACAAAGCCTCTCGCGCAGAGAAAGCATGATGGTCATACTAGATCGATGAGTATACGATACCTAAATGATCAACTCTAGCGGGAATCTTGTGGATTGCATGTAAATATGTATTTTGTTGGCTGTTTGTTCATATGATGAACATTGTACCTTGTTTTTCACTTACAATTAATGGCAAATTCTTTTATTATGAGTTTTTCTATATATGATAGTTAAATGTTAACATAATAGATACCCTTAGAATGTTCGCTTCCATAGGACATCAAGTACGTGACTTGAATGTGAGAGCCTATGATTTATTTGAAGCTTCATTCTTAAAGGTCCCTGGTCGAGTATCATCATAGAAGCTAAGGGTGATGATGGTACTTGGAGACTAGCACGCGCGTTGACTGATGACCAGTTCTTACAGGTCATGATATTGTGATATCAAGTCATCACGTGGGTACTTGTTAGTGAACAAGTTGTACTGGACAGACCAAACCTGAGACTACTCTGTGGATTATCATCCAATAGTGTCACGAGTAGGTCTCAATTGACAACGGTGTTGTGGTCCTTTGACCTGAAGTCACAGCATTCATCAAGTGAGGAAGAGCGTGCTTTGGTGCCATCTAAAGTCTTCCTTGAGAAAGGTTGATGATAAGGGTGGTTGTTGGGCATGTTACGAATTATTTGGGTGTTTGTGTGTGAGCAGATATGGGATTTGTCCTCCTGTATGACAGGAGTTGCATCCATGGGCCCATTGATGGAACTGGACTGAGAAACGCATGGCCATGCTTGGTTGAGTCAATATGTGATATTGGACTCACCATTCTTTGGAAGTCCGTCCTGGATCAAGAAACTTGGATTGAGCTATTATGAGGGTGACACGGTCCATGCCTCTAGTTCTTTCCGGATGTAAGGGACAAAGGGACAAAGACAACGCTGATACATTGGTCATAAAGGCTTATGAGTTATAAACTCTTATTGCTTGGGGAGCAATGATGCATTGCTAGATGCCGCTCATTATTTGTGAGGTTTTTGCTTTGATACTTTCGAGATCAAGTGGGAGTCTGTTGGAGTTACCATGCTGATCTGGAAGTGATCAAACATGTAATCTCACTGCCAACGCGATATAAGCCTGCAGGGTCGCACATAAGAGATGTGGAGAAGTTGGATGATTGACTGTGTTGGTAAAGGTTACCAATCACCGACCTGAATGGGGTTTTGGGCAAGGTGTTGCCTTAAGGAATCATCGGGTTGGGCTAATGTTGCCTTGAAGGACTGGTAAGAATAGTCGGACGAGGGTCGACGAGTATCGACGAGAATCGTTGAGAATGGTTCTCTGATTCTCGCCGATCGACGAGAATCGTCGAGAATAGTTCTCTGATTCTCGCCGATCAGCGTGTATCGTCAACCCACGATCGGCGTGAATTGTCGACCCACGTTCGGCGTGAATCGTCGAGAATAGTTCTCTGATTCTCGCCGATCCGGATGATTCTCGCCGATTGTGATTCTCGCCGATCCTGATTCTCACCGATCCTGACCGACTCTCGCCGATTGATACTCGCCGATTCTGAACCCTATTTCTGGGTGGTCTGCGGATAGCGATTTTCTTAGGTTTATTTATACCTTTGGTATAAATAGGATACTTAGGGTTTTTTGGAATGACATTCTCTCATCGGCTGATAGAAACCCGCGACGGAAGAGTTCCGTTCCGCGATCGTTCCGCCGATCCCGATTCCCGCCGCTGGAAGAGTTCCGCCGCCGTGTTCGCTCCGTCGACCTCCTCTTCTCCGGCGACTGTCGCTGGCGTTGCAATCCCTGGCGCAGACCTAGCAGTCCGTGGGAAAGCAGAGGTGCGGTTTTCTCCTTCCCGATAATCCGTGCGACGGATAGATCGGCGTTCTCCCGCTCGTGTGGACTTCTGTAGAAACGTGGACATTATTCTACGTAGAACTCGTCACTAGCAAGAAGAAGAAATTTGGAGCATCTCCGTTGAGTTGTGACTCAACGCCACCGAGGTAATTTTGCCTAGTTTTTGCAACTTCTTGATTCAACGTTCATAGCCCGATCCACATCTCTTTGGGTTTTTCTTGATGTTTTTCTTTTCCGCTGTGTGCACAAGCGTTGTGCCATCCTTAGAGAGAAACCCAACAAGAGCCATCTTGGATTTCACTCACCAGGTTGCACCAGAAGGATGATCCGGATTTGTTACACCTGTACCTCAGGGCTGAGAGAGGGGAGTTGCCGGATTTCTCTATCGATGATTCGGGTACTTTGAAGTACCGCGACAGGTTTTGCATCCCCGCGGTTGGAGACATCAGGAGTATGGTATGCAAAGAGGCTCATGGATCCAGTGTTGCCTACCACCCAGGATCCACAAAGATGTATCATGATTTGAAGCAGATCGCCTGGTGGTATGGTATGAAGGGGGATATAGCTCGGTATGTTTCTGAATGTTACACTTGCAAGAAGGTGAAGGCCGACAATGGGAGGCCTGGTGGCCAGTTGACTCCTTTGGAGATCCCGACTTGGAAGTGGGAAAGTATCTCTATGAACTTCATTACGGGCTTACCGAAGTCTCCTAGAGGTTTTGACTCTGTTTGGGTGATAGTGGACAGACTGACAAAGTGTGCTCACTTTATGCCGTATAAGATTGATTATCCGATGAAAAAGATAGCGGAGCTATATTTGAGCGAAGTCATCCGATTGCATGGAGTTCCCGTTAGTATCATTTCAGACCGAGACTCCAGATTTACTTCCCATTTCTGGAAGAGTTTGCAGGAGGGTTTGGGTACAGACTTGAGATATTCTACGGCGTACCACCCGCAGACTAATTGGCAGACAGAGTGAGTCAACCACATTGTGGAAGATATGATCTGCTGTTATATTCTGGACCGCGGAGGAGCGTGGGATGAGCGCTTTAGGCTGATAGAATTTGCACATAATAACAGTTATCAGGTGAGCCTACAAATGTCTCCTTTTGAAGCCTTGTATGGGAGGCGTTGTAGAACACCGTTGTTTTGGACTGAGGCTGGTGAGAGGCCTTTGTTGGGTCCTGATGCGCTTGAGGAAATGGAAGTTACTATGGAGCTTATTCGGGAGAAGCTTCGTTTAGATCAGGAGAGATATGAGAAGAACGCCAACTGGCGTAGGTCCGATTTGGAATTTTCAGTGGATGATATGGTATTCTTGAAGGTGTCCCCGATGGTTGGAGTAAGGAGGTTCGGCAAGAATCATAAGTTGGACCCAAGGTATGTAGGCCCATTCAATATAATGGAGCATTTTGTCGTGGCAGCTTATAGGTTGGATTTGCCAGCAACCTTTCCAGGCGTGCATAATGTTTTCCATGTAAGCCAGCTGCGGAAGTGCGTGCGGAATAGTAGGCAAGTGTTGGATGCTGTGCCTCAGTTTGAGCCAAATCTGACTTTTGTGGAAAGGCCGGTCCGCATTCTGGATTCCCAGGATAGAGT
Source organism: Platanthera guangdongensis (assembly GCA_039583875.1). NCBI lineage: Eukaryota > Viridiplantae > Streptophyta > Magnoliopsida > Asparagales > Orchidaceae > Platanthera > Platanthera guangdongensis. Next base: position 42,101,873 of record CM077159.1, on the reverse strand, counting down.
GTTGGGGCGGAAGACCATTCCCATGGTCAAAGTCTTATGGAGGAACCAGGAGGTGGAAAGCGCGACTTGGGAGTTGGAGTCGGCAATGAGGGAGGGTCACCCTCATATGTTTCCTTGATTTTGTGCCTGGTATGTTTTGCCTTCTCCTTTAAAGCTCTTGTTAGGCTATTTCTGTTTCTTCCTTGATAGAAGCTTGTGCGTAAAGTTTCGGGATGAAACTTTCTTTTAGGGGGATTGACTGTAACGCCCCTGATTTTTTCTGCGATTATTTAATTTTCCTTTGGCGTTACGTCGGCGCGTTTCCGGCTTGTGCCGTTGTTTGAGTACCTCGTTAGGTGTTCTAAGTGGTCGTGGCCCATTTGCAGGGTTCCCCAGCTAGCCAGAGTCTGTTTTGGGGACTCGGCTGAGCTTCTCAGGAAATGCTTGTGCTTTGACTTCGGGAGGTGTTAGCCCGAGTGTTTGATCGTCAGAGGTTGTTTTCGACTCTGCCGTTGTTTTTGTAGCATGAGTGTCTAGCTGCGGTGCGAGTTTTGTCGAAATCCGAGATCGTCTGTTTTCGCGTCGTTTCGACGGTTGCTAGTTAGCGGGTCGTCATTTTATATAATATATATATATATATATATATATATATATATATATATATATATATATATATATATATATATATATATATATATATATATATATATATACGCATTTTGGCATGATGAGTGATTTAGGCATGCCGGTGTATAAATGCACACGTACGTGCGTGTGGAGCTTTATAAGAATTTCTACGTGCGTGTTTATATGGGTAGAGGCGGTATACATATAGTTATAAGCGTGGAATTATGTGTACTACTAAAAGATTTTATACGTATACTAATATACGTGTATAAGTTTATGTATGTATATGTGTAGGTATATAGTATATACGTATATTTATAAGTGTATGGATATATTTATATGTGTATAGGTATAAGTTTATTTGAATAAACTTTTAATTAAAACCAAATCTCATTTAGTTGTTAGAATAGTGCTTAATTAGTTAGGATATATATATATATATAGGATTTTTATCTTTAGGCTTAGGTTTTCTTTCCCATTTCCTGAACCCGGCGACCGACTGCAGCAGGTCGTGCGAAAGGCAGAAAATGGCGGAAACCTGGATGGACTCTGATCGCCGGTTTCCTTGCCCAATCTAGTTCAAAACTCCAGTTTGAGGCCGGATCCGAGCTCCTCTAGGCTAGATCTTTGTTCCGAGGTAAACTTTTTGAGAGTTCACCATCCTTTTCTCCAAGTCTAGGGCTGCGGTTTCCTTGCTAATTAGTGCCCAGATTTTTTTCTTTTTCCAAGATTTCATAGATTTGTTGCTGGCCGAATTCCTCCTAAGATCAAGGCAAGCGTACCCTTGCCAAAGTAATTCCACATCTTGTCTTGCTTGCTTGATTCATGAGAAGTCTTTTGTATTTTCTTTTTACTTGATTATACACATGAAAATCGGTACAAAGCCTCTTATACCTCCCCTTTTTATTTTGCTGATTTCATTCCTTGGTATGTGGTTTTAAGGTTTTCATTTTTTTTTCTTTTTGCTAGGGATCTTGCCCCGATAGGATATAATCCGAGTGCCCTTGTTTCAAGCTTGGTTCATTCATGAGATATTTAGGTGTTTGCGGCTTTCTTTGGGTGTAAACCATTCTTGTGGTTTTGTTATTATTAGTTTCAAGTTTTATTATAGTTTCCCCATGGTTGCTCTAAAATCGGATTCGTATCAAAACCACCCAAACCTCTTGTCATTTTCTTTTTTTTGTGTGTCAATTCCCTTGTTTGCAATTAGTGTCAAGCCCCTTGCTAATGTTGGTATCGAACCACCCAAGTTAATTATTTATGGGTTGTATCAAGCTAAATGTTTATGGTTGTAGCAAGTTAACTTTTAGGGTTTTGTACCAAGCTAATCGTATAGGTTTAGTTGGAGATCAAGCTACCTGGTTATAATTAATATCACGTTATTGGTAAGCGTTTAGTATCAAGCTACTTGCTTAAATTCTGTATCGTATCACTTTCAATTTATTTGTGTCAACTACTTGCTTGGACAAACTCGATGTTTAGTCCGTTGGTATGTATATAAGGCTCTTAGGTGGGTTGCTCTAGAGTGTTTAGGGTTCAGAGTGACTTCTTGGTGGTTCATGGAACCACTAGTAAGGGTTTTCCCGAGACACTTAGTGCTGGAGTAGGATGTGATTTTGAGGTGGGTCGGACCGATGCCGCCACCCTTGTTTTACTTCTTGTCTTATTAAGACAATATGGGTTGCTTGGCTGAGTTGGACTGATGCCACCACCACAACACCTTGAGATATTTAGGCCTGATAGACTTGGTTGGACCGTTGCCACCAGCCTAGGCCCTTGTTACTGATTTTGTCCATCTCCAGTATTAGGTGATTCTTTCTGCTCTAGCTTTATGTTAGGATTTATTTATTTTGCTAATCCTTCTTGCAGAGATTTGTGAAGCTTGACTTCATTCGTGCACTTGGTGCACCCCTTTTTATTCACTTTTGGCGAGTATTTTTCCTTCACCTGTTTACTTTGTCCTTACCTGTTTTACTTCTTCTTTATACTATTGTCTCATTTTCCTATTGATAAATTGCTTTGCTGAGGTGTTCTTTTCTTCGAATGCCTCGGGTTCAGGTTTATAGCCGACTGTGTGGCTAGGTTTCTTCAGAAGCTTGCTAGTGCTATAGCTGCTGCTGAGTTTTTCTCTTCCTCAATCTTGGGAGGTAGTTTCTTTAGACTTGTAGTATAGATATGCCTACTCACCAGTGGGTTCGTGTCAGTTGTTGACGCCAACTGGTGGTTTCTCTTTTAGATGCTTTGTACTTTGCTTATACTGCTAGATTTCCTGTTTTGGAGTTTATTCAACTTGCTCTTGGGAAGATTTATGCTAGGTTGCTAGTTACTTTTAAAATCTAAAAACACTATTATATATATATCTCATGATCAACATGCTTTATAAAACTCAACACTACTTTCCAAACGACGTAAAAGATTATTTTCGTATATATGGTATCACATAAATGTAGGGTATGCATAGTATAAGTTGTCCCCTGGGGACACTTATGCTCTCTTTTAGGATGTCAAATGTAACTAAATTAATTTCCACTGCGTATAAGTATAGTTTTTAATTGTGGACTAGCTGATCCACCGAGCCGAGGGATAGGACCTCTAAAATACAATTGATTTTCACATCATTAAAGCTTATGTTTTATTTATAGTCTTAGTAGTTGGTGGTTGCCTGAGCATCTGCAGTTATCCCCTGCCCGACATGGCATCACAACGCATGTTTTCTCCTACTCTGATACTTCTAAATTTTTGGAGAAAATGCGGGTTGTGACATAACTTCTTCAAATACAAAGAGTTCAACTAAACCATCAACAACAAGAGAAGAAAAGTGTGCGAAATTGACCAGATCCGAAGTCTTGCTGAGGATTCACGGTTGGAATTGTCGGGTTGTTAATCCGCGTCCAAACTCGGTCCTCAACTGCGTCCGGGGTAGAGGAGGCTGTCAGTCACTCCCAATGGACCCCTCTTCTTCGTGTCACGAGCCGGTGGAGGATGGCACAACTTCTCTAGCGTGGTGGAGATAGCTAGGTCTAGCTCTTCTTGAAGCTCAAGGATGAAGGAGGAGGCCGAGAGGAAGCTCTGGCTTGGATTTGGCGGTGAGAGCATGCCCGGAGCACCTCCCTAGGATGGAGATTGAAGGAGGACGGCGGAATACCTCCTCGGAGACGAAATGGCGGAGGAAGGATGCGCTATCCTGAATTAGGGCGGCACCTGCATATTTATAGAAAGCAGAGAATTGAACAATGCACACGATCACGGGCGTACGACCAGTGGTCGTGCGCATTATGTCCAGTGATCGTGCGCACTGGCATGGCAGATTAGGAAGGAGAACTGGGGTACTGCGCAAGAGCAATGGCGCACGACCGGTGGTCATGCACACTATGTCCAATGGTCGTGCGATTACCCTAGACAGGACTCCAGGAAAAGAGGAATCAATGCACACGATTAGTGGCGCACAACTGGTGGTCGTGCGCACTATGTCCAGTGGTTGTGCGATTACCCCAGGCAAATTCTGGAAATCAGTGTACATTGCGCACGATCATCGACGCACAAGTAGTGGTCGTGCGCACTATATCCGATGATCGTGCGCAGTATTCCTGCTTCCAAACGTACCCGGAATACGGAGACGACCTCTAAACCCAGCACTGATATGTGTAGACATTCCAGACGAGCATAAAATGGGGTATAGAAAAATATACACAACCATGGGCTTAAATGTGTACTTCCTATGGAAATAATGATAAGATGAAATATATACGATAATGAACTAAAAGTGAAGTGCAAACACGTGAAAACTAGCCCAGATGAGTACGAAAAACCCTATATAAATCGGACTCATCACACCCCCTTACTTAACTGTTTGCGCGTCCCGAGCAAACAAAATCTATGCAGATAGGGAAAATGATTTAGCTAATAAGGAAATTGCGATACAGAGTACCATGCGAAGTCGCATGCTCGCACACGTAAAAATATAATAGAAGAAATTTCTAAATATACAAAATAGGTTAAACTTTTCACAATGCATATCAACATTTTATTATTACTCAAAAATGGAATCACGGTGAATCAGCCGGTCACGCGTAGGGGCAAAGTAGACTAATCGATAGGCGAGCATTGCCAAAGATCAGGGCTCGGGATAACCTCCAAAGGAATCCACCAATGTCGGTGACCATATGCTTGCCCTTTTACATTCTCTCCACGACACTAGTTTGGTTCACACACGAATCAGTGGGACTTTAGGTGAAGATATGAGGCTTGAGTTTCAGTGAGGTAAACAATGATAAAAAGAAAGGCTACGCACCTAACCTAAATGAGCTAGTCTAAAAAGAATCCAACCGCTAAACAGAATATATGCAGGTACAGCACACCTCCAGACTTAACTTTTAACATATGGGTGTGTGCACCGCCTACTCCAAATATAATCACATCTCAAAAAGAATTTTCAATCAAACTTTTTCTTCTTTTCACTTTTCTTTTTCATAATTAATTTTTTTTTGTATATATATATATTTTTTGAATCCTATTTTATTTTAACGAAGAAATGAGTTTAACTCGCGGCACACTAACAGCTAAGCACGCGCTTAAGTGGGTGCAGTGGTATGTATTGCAATGAACTAATCAAATTAAAACTGTAAAAGCTTCTAGTATGCACATGAGATGTGCACGTGAAAAAGGTAACAAAACTGGCTCTCCCCCAGACTTAAACTAAACTTCACAACATATGATAGAGAAATTAAAATCATAAAGAGCTAAGGGAAGAGGTTACCCAATGCTCAGCTAGTGAGCATACCAGAAGACGCGTGGAAACCTGAAGCAGGCCCGCCATACGAAGAATCACAACCCCGCCAATGCAATTTGCCATGAATACTTGCAGGGGTGAGCTCCGTAAAAACAAAAGAAAAATATACAAAATACAAAGAAATACTAAAACTAAGTTAGACATGAAAAATAAAAATACATGAAATATAAGATAACTACTGGGGTTATTGTCATCCCAGCACGACTTATTAAATTCTATACAGTTCTAGCTAATGGGCATATGAAAAGAAAAATGCACAGACAACTGTTCTGTTATCCGTTGCGGTAACGGGTACCGATACGGTGATAAAATAGGTACCCCTCGAGATGAAGGGCTATCTTTGAGAATCCTTTCACGAACTTGCGATAATACCCAGCAAGTCCAAGAAAACTCTGCACATCGGCCGCTGACTTCAAAGACGACCATTCCTTCACCATACGCACCTTGACCGGATACACAACTAATCCAACACCACTGATCACATGGCCTAAAAAGGCAACTTCTCGGAGCCAAAATTCAAACTTGCTAAACTTGGCAAACAAGGTATGCTCCTACCTCTTCAGTACCAAGGTCAGGTGTCCAATATGCTCTTCTGCTGTCTTCGAATAGACTAAAATGTCATCAATGAATACGATGATAGAGACATCTAAGTATGAATCAAACATCTTGTTCATCAAACTCATGAACGCTGCAGTGGTATTTGTGAGCCCAAACGGCATCACGGTGAACTCATATGGGCCATAACTTGATGTAAATGTCATTTTCTGGATATCCTCCTCTTGTATTCTCAACTAATAATACCCCGAGAATGGATCCAACTTGGAAAACCAATACGCTCTTACCACCTGATCGAATAACTAATCGATCCGGGGTAAGGGATAGGTGTTCCGCACCTTTAAACAGTTGAGCTGTCGGTAATCTATACATATCCATAACGTTCCATCCTTCTTCTTAACAAATAGACTAGGGGCTCTCCAAGGTGATGAACTGGGGCGAACGAACCCTAATTGTACTAGTTCTTGTAATTGAACTCTAAACTCCGTGAGTTCCTTTGGGGCCATTCTGTTAGGGGTCCGAGAGATGGGTTTGGCACTCGGTAGTAACTTAATTTGAAAGTCCACCTCTCTATGTGGAGGTAACCCTCACAACTTCTCAGGAAATACCTCGGGGAAGTCCCACACCACTCGCACGTCTTTCATATCCTTTATCATTTCTTTTAGTTTGAAGCATATCATGTAGACTCCATCCCCTTTAATATGGCCTTTTAGGATCTGAATTGAAGACAGTAATATACGGGGCCCAAGTCTAATACCTTGAAAGATAACCTCAGAGTCCCCATGCTTCAAGGAAATTTGTTTCTCCACACAATCAATCCTGGCGCGGCGCCAATCCAACCACGCCATGCCCAGAATGAGGTCGAATTCTGGCATTCTCAATACTGTGGTAGGTGTTTCAAAGATCTTTCCTCTAAAAAGTACCTCCAAATCACACTTGGCGTATGCAGTCATCTCAGAGCCATCCAGGAGGCGTACTCTCCGATCAATACCGGCGAAGTATTACACACCTTCTAGGTCTTTAACGAAGTCTGCCGACAAAAACGAGTGTGTGACACCGGTATCGAACAGAGTATAGGCTGGTTTCCCACCAACCATCACGGTGCTAAGGTATCAATTATAAAGACTCAAAGCTAGACCCCTAACATATCCTAGGCAATCAAAAAGGAATGCTTATAACATATTAATCAAATCAAGACATAACTGCAATCACCTCCTGAGAATTCCTCTCCTACGCCATGTCCAACGTAAATACCTGATCCCGAGTAGGTCCGGGGTTCCTTCCTCATTGTCCTCGTCCTCAACCACGCACATGTCCCCGTCCTTGTGGAGCTGCCGGAGGAAGGGCCGAGAGTTCAATTCCACCTAGCTGTGGGCAAAAGTGCCGAATGTGGCCCGACTAATTGCACTGGAAACAGACTCCCTCATATTGCTACCTAGGCAGCAGGTATTATGGTTGTGGTGAGGGTAGTGTTGGCTGCGGTGCCAGACGCTCCATTCTAAAGTTCTGACGGATGCGACCTCCGCCTCTATTGTTTCCTCTTCCTCTGTTGCCCTGCCTCCTTCTATAACTTTCACCGGCCTCCATTACTCCCTCAGTGGGTCTCTTATTACCAGCCTGGACCCCCAAGTGATCCGCTTCCAATCTCTTTGCCATGTCAATTATCTCCGCTAGGCTCGAATTTGTCATAAACAAACGTGCTTGCCTCAGGGGATCTCACAAGCCTTTGTAAAATCACTTTGCATAACCTCGATCATCCAGCTTGTAGACAACTACAAACCTAGCGAGATGTTGAAACTCCCGCTGATATTCAGTAACTAACTTGGATCCCTGTTTCAGCTGCAGGAATCTTTCCTCAAGCTCGTCTCTAGCGGTCGAAGGGATGAAGTTTTCCAAGAAAGCTTCAGATAACTCAGTCCAACTGATCTCCTTATATAACCAACACTGGAATGTGGAACCCATGAGGGACTTCCACCACCTCTTCGCATGCATTTGTAGGACTGAGACTGCTAAGGTCACAGCCATATTGGTTAGGCATCTGATTCCAGCAAATAATTCATGCACCGTGTCGAGCCACTCTTTGGTGTGAACAGCCGACTCCGTCCTAAGGTAGGCGGGTGGGGAAAGAGCTCGGAAGGTGCTCAACCAATTAGAGCCTGGGGCTTGTTGTTGCACTGGGGCCTATTGGGACTTAAAGGCATCCAAAATAGCTGTGAGTGTCTGCCCCAACTCTGACTGCTGAAAATGTGTGGGTACGGTAGGGTCCGGAGTGCCCCCTACTGGCTCTACATGTACTGGGTTCTACATTTAATGTACAAATCTAAGGTCAGGTTGGCTAATCATAAGGTCAAAATTGGACATACTTAGTGTGGATTACATATGGGCACACCACTGCTTCCGCTAAGTCAGTTTGTCCCCAAACTGTCTAATCAAACGGGGGTGGAACCATTGTTCAATGATTTCTTTAGTTCAGGATCGTAGCAAACTAATACCATTTGTAATACCCCCTCCCGGTATAACAACCCCATCCGTCACATGGGATATAACAGAAGATCCGGCCGGGGCCCCACACCATATACCACAAACAGTCAGTGGAGTTACCTATTAATACCAAATAACTATTACACAATATCAAAACCTAACACCGAGCATTCTAGCGGAATCTTTTTAAACAAGTTAGAAGAACCCATCATAGAACATGAATGTCCACTATAGCCCAAAGTAGGAATGAAAGAACAAATACACATGGAGTCTTGGCCTTACGACCTTACAATGTTTTGTTAAACAATAAGTGTTTTACATACTTCGGCACGCATGCCGACCATACATTAAAATAGTAAAAGTAAACACTTCGCTTTGGCCTTGAAGGGCCAGCACAACATCAATGGCCTTAGCTCGCTACTTGCCACTTGGCTCACCTGTTCCTGCAAGAACAATCCACCGAGCGGTGGCAAAACAAGACAACAGTTAGCTAAAACTGACCAAATTATAAAGACCCCACCCTCTACTCGGGGCGGTGGTACTCCTTCCATGCATTATATTAGCAAAACCAAAAATAACAATGAAAGTGAAATTTAAGCACACTTCACCACAGGTGTAGGCACGAACGGCCACACACCCCGTGCTCTCAGGGCACATTCTCGGTGTCCGGAAAAAAAACCAGGCACACACCACTGTTCTCCAGACAGCAACAACATGAGTATTTTGGTAGTCTTTATGGCCTGCGCAAGGCCTAAGACCCGTAATAATGGCAGCGACAGGTAACACTACCCACAGATGCTCGACATAGTTACTGGGTAGGTTCGGACCTTTCCCGTTGCTCACATCGCCGGGGCAAACAACCATGATGCCGTTCGGCCTCCCCATTCCTATTTCTCCAATCAATACATAACCCTGTTATATTATACAAATGGCTCGCAGACCACCAAGCTGGGCTCTCAGACCACCAAGCTGGGCTCTCACAGCACTCAGCACCAAATCACAGGACCCAGGTCTCCACGATATATGCCACAAATACTGTCCCCAGGTATCCATGACATGGGCCTCAATAAAAGCTCTCAATGAGCTACCGCCGGCAGTAGTACTACCGCCGTGCTGTACCTGGCAGAACTGTGTTTCTGCCTAGTTTTCTGGGTGCCCCTTGGAGTTAGTCCCCAAGGTTCCCTATTGCAAACTACCGCGTAGAAAACCAGAAAAACAGACATCACAGATCCTTCTTCGGCCATTAGCCAGCATAATAAAAATCATCACCAATCCAGACCAACACATCCGGATGGGCATCACACTCTATGCCAACGTTCGTACTTCGTTTCCGAACTTCTAAATATAATACTACAGGGATACATTGTATTAACCCGAAGAAAGACCTCACCCTCATCACACACTTGCGAGAGAGGGTTTCCTATGCAAAAGAAAGAGGGCTTCATATGTCCAGGTTGAGAATCATTACCCTTTGCGCTCTCTTCGGTGCCATGCCAAAGATCTAGACGGATGAATGTGACGACAACGATCTTGCCTCCACTGATCTGGACTCGTCTTGCAAATCAGAGCTTCAGAACTCCAATGGTGGTGAGATCACTCTTCCGGGACTGTTGCTCCTCCTCCACAAAAACCAGGAACTCCAAAAGAAATGGTGTGAAAATGGCCAAACCAAGCATATAAATAAAGCTACCGCCGTGTGGTAACTAGCTACCGCTGCGCGGTAACTAGCTACCGCAGCGTGGTACCTTAATTCAATGACTCGTTTCGAGCGCAACCGCTCAAACCCTCCAATCACAGGTCGATATATGGCCACGCCGTTAAGGATTCACTATCGTCGCGCGATAGGGTGTTAACGTCGTGCGGTAGCCAACATCAGTTATGACTCGACACCAATCCTATCGCTGCACGCTGACTTCTATCACCGCGCGGTAGAATCCCGAGACCGCCATCAATTAAATCGTCCTCACTATCGCCAACGGTAATACTATCGCCGGGTGATAGCTTCCTGAGAACTCTGCCAGAATAATTCAGGCTAGAGCCGTACGGTAACAAGTTTCTGCCGTGCTACAACATCTTTCTCGAGAACTCAACACTTTCTTGAGAACTCAATGTTCTCGACGCAAACCCTGGAGCTACCTCCGCGTGGTAACTAGCTACCGTCGAGCGATAAACCCCAGTCAAGCATCTCTCGCCCTATGAAATTTGAGGTGTTACAAATCTCCCCTACTTAAAGAATTTCGTCCCAAAATTTGGTGATGTAGGAAACAAAGGAATTAAATAAACTTAAACTGTGTACCTCAACTGAACAACTCAGGGTACTCCGACTTCATGGTTTGCTCCCGCTCTCATGAAAGCTCCGCTCGGCCACAGTTGTCCCAATAGACCTTGACCATTTTATTGGATTTGTTTCGCAGCTGCTTGACCTCTACGTCCTCGATCCGAGTGGGCTTGACCTTCGTCATCAACCTACTGTGGACCAGCACTTGATTCGCAGCAACCACATGAGTAGGCTCTTGAATAGCCTTCCACAGCACTGATATGTGGAATACAACATGCAAATAGCTCAACTCCACCGAAAGTGCCAAACGATAGGCGGCTTTACCAACCCGCTCCAAGATCTAAAAGGTCCAACATACCTCAGACTAAGCTTCTTTAAGGGTCGAATCCTTGATATGACCTTAAACGGCTTAATCTTGATGTATACCCAATCACCCACCGCAAACTCCATGTTCCGATGCTTGGCATTATAGTACTTGTCCTGCCTATCTTGAGCAATAAGTAACCATTCCCGAATCAACCGTATTATTGAAGTATCATCTTTAACGTCCCTTCGCTTGTACAACTTCAATTCTCCCATTTCTACCCAAGCCAGAAGGGTACGACACCTTCTTCCGTACAGAGCCTCAAAAGGCGACATCTGAATACTAGCTTGGTAGCTATTGTTATATGCGAAATCAATCATAAAAAGATGGTCCTCCCACCTTTTCCCAAAATCCAAAGCACACATACAGAGCATATATTCCATCGTCCTGTTCACCCTTTCAGTCTGACCATCTGTCTGTGGGTGAAAAGCCGTGTTGAAGTTCAACTTGGTACCCAACAACTGATTAGTGGCCTCCAATCGTTAGATGTGAAATGAACATCTCGGTCACTAACAATGCTCCGAGGTACGCCGTGCAAAAGGACTATGCTGTCCACATAAAAGTTTTTCTACTAAATCATTCTTCCCATTAGGTACGAAGTGTGACACCTTCGTTAAACGATCAATGAACACCCAAATGACATCGTTCCCCGTGTGCGATCTCGGTACGCCGTGCACGAAATCCATAGAGATGTCATCAAATTTCCACTCCGGTATAGGCAAGGACTTCGGGAATCCGCCAAGCTTCTGGCATTCGGCCTTTACCAAGGCACACGTCTGACATCTCGCCACATACAATGATATGTCTTTCTTCAGTCCTGGCCACCAGAATAGTTTCTTCATGTCCTTGAACTTATTGGTGCTCCCGGGATGAATCGAGTACTTAGTAAAGTGCGCCTCGTACATCAATTCTTCTCGCAAATTCCCTACGTTGGGGACGCACAATCGGCTGCCTTTCCATAAGAGGCCATCGTCGATAGAGAACATGTCAATAGACCCATCAACGGCATCCGCCCAGTGACGTTTCAAGCTCACGTACAACTCCAAGGCCCGTCGAATCCTGTCTGCGAGGTCATATTGAACCTCCATCCAACTCAAACACGTGTTTGTACTAGATCCCTTGTCAACACAAGAGATCTCCAAGGTCTCCAAATCCCGAATAAGCCCCTCGTCGTGTATCTATAACCAGTTGGCCCGTACAGGGGTCCTACGGCTCAAATCATCTGCCACAATGTTCCCCTTCCCGGGAATATAATGAATTTTGTAGGTGTAATCCCCAAGGAACTCCATCCACCTTCGCTGACACATGTTTAGGTCCTTCTGATCTATCAGATACTTCAGACTCTTGTGATCTGAATAGATATCGACCTTAACCCCATATAGATAATTTCTCAAAAGATTAAGAGCGAATACCACGGCAGCCAACTCCAAATCATAGACCGGGTAATTCCTCTCACGCACCTTCAACTCACACGATCCATAGGCTATCACCTTCCCGTGCTGAAGCATAACACAACTTAAACTACTCCCAGATGCGTCACTACAAATCTCAAAGCCCTCTGACCCACATGGCGAAAATAAGATATGCGTCGTGGTCAGACGACAGTTTAGTTCTTCGAAAGCTTGTGCGCACTTCGGTGACCAAAGAAATTTCTGATCTTTCCTTGTCAGAGTAGTGAGGGGCAGTACTATCCGCAAGAAGTTCTCCATGAAGTACCTGTAATAGTCGGCAAGCCCCAGAAAACTTCGGACTTCTGACATAGTAGGAAACAAAACCCACTCCCCCATCAGAACTATCTTCACCGAATCTATCATAATTCTCGCTCCACTAACCATGTGACCATGAAATGTTACCGAGGACAGCCAAAACTCACATTTGGAGAATTTGACATACAGTTGGTTCCTCCTCAGGGTCTCCAAAACCATATGAAGATGCTTGAAATGATCCTCCTCGCACTGTGAGTACACCAGTATATCATCGATGAAGACTATCATGAACTGGTCCAAGTACTCTCTAAAAGTCCGGTTCATCAAATCCATAAATATGGATGACGCATTCGTCAGTGCAAACGACATGATGGTGAATTCATAATTCCCATAACGTGTGCTGAAAGACGTCTTGTGAATGTCACTTTCCCTTATGCTCAGCTGATAGTACCCGGATCTCAAATCTAGCTTCGAGTAGACTGTCGACCTGACCAGCTGATTGAACAAACCATCAATTCTCGGGATCAGACATCTATTCATCTCTGTCAGCTTATTCAACTCTCAGTAATCAATACATAGTCGTAAGCTTCCATCCTTCTTCTTAACAAAAAGGACTTGCGCGCTCCAAGACGACGAACTTGGACGCACATACTCTTGATCAAATAGCTCTTGCAGCTGTACCTTTAATTCCGCCATCTCCTTAGGAACTAAGCAGTACGAGGAACGTGACACAGTCTTGGCACTTGACACTGGCTCGATGGTGAAGTTGATCTCTCGCTGAGGTGGTGCTCTGGGGAGATTTTCAGGAAAAAGCATAAGGAAGCTCTAATACGACTGGGATAGCATCCAGTCCTGGCTTGGGCTTCGAAGTCTCCAATAAGGTGATAAAAAGCTCTGCACCACTACGAACTACTTTAACCACCTGGAGAGCAGACATAAAAGTCTTGCTTGATTACTTCAAGCCAGAGAATTTCGTCTCAAGCTCTGTATCCACATCCACTCTAACCACCTTGCGGTTGCAATCAATGTACGCACGCTCCTCCGAGAGCCACCCTATGCCAAAGATCACATTAAACTCCACTATCGGTAGTCGCGACACTTGCAAGTTAAGCTCTTGACTCCCAATCTGTACCTTCACGCAACAAACTTTATCTGTGCATAGAACACACGTTAGGCAGCAACACATCCAATTTATCCATTGTCATCGAATAAGGTACTCCGATGCGCAATACAAATTACTCGGACAAAAAGGAGTGCGAAGCTCCCATATCGAACAGTGCTCTCGCCGGAAATTTAAAGATCAAAACAAAGCCTAACATAACAAGTCACATGCTAACGGGCATAAGGCAACAAGTATGTAAATCTAAAAGTGCTATTCATGAAATCATACCTGTCACCACATCAGCCTGCTCTATGCCCTCCTGCTGGCCAAGGTTGTAAACTCTAGGCTAGGCTGGAGCGTAGTGGGATGCGACTGATTCCACTGCCTTTCCCTTCTCCGCATAAGTTGCTCTAGGCATCTTCTCTAACTTCGGGCGCCCGCTTCAATAGTCCCGGGCGAAGTGTCCCTGCTTGCCACAATTATAGCAAGTAACCAGACCTCGCGCTATAGTAACTCCAAACGCACCCGAAGGTAGGGTGATGAGTTGTAAATATTCATATTTTTACGTACTTTATTTTGATCGTTTTAGTTTATTTTTGTTGTTTTTACTTACTTTTATTCAATAAAATGTTCTTTTTTGTATATCCCCTTCTAACTTAGATTTATTTTTGTTTTCCAGAAATTTCAGAAAAATTCGAAATTTTCAAAATACACGCCCGTGTCCATTGGGTCACGCCCGTGACCTGGGCGTGTCACTTTGATTCCAGTGGAAAACTGTCGCCTGCAAATGAAAAATTTAGTCACACACATGTCCCGCGAGACACGCCCGTGTCCACTCCGACATGCCCATGTCACACCACTCGACACCAGTCGACACTCAATGTTATAGACATGCCAGTGCCATTTATGGCACACCCTTGTCTATCCTGGAGTTTCCAACCCAATCTAAATGTCCTGTCAGACCCAAGGTATATGCCTGTTTCATTCGGCGCACGCTCGTGACCGCCTCAACTTTTCCCGACAAGACGTCGCCAGCAAGACAACAACGTGACTCCTCCAGCACGCCTTCGCCAGTCATGCCCTCAATACACGCCCGTGACCTCCATGTCATGCCCGTGGCCGCCATGTGGAATGAACAGAAGAAGCCCCGAAGTCAGCCTCCAATAACTATTCAGCTTATCCATCCGCCGGATCCGACATGCCCCCTACACATCCTTGACCTGGGCGTGTAAATCTCAAATATTTGCTTATAAATAGATGTTTTCTGTATGAGACAAGGGTTCAAAATTTTGATCCATTTTGCTGTTGGGCTGCTTCTATGAGGCTTTTTGTGCTATGTAAGGATAATTCCCCCCTCCTCTTTGTGTTTGTTTTAGCTTTTGTAATCCGACTTTTTTCTTAATAAAATATTTTTAGTTTTTCATCCTTACATTGTACTGGAATGCCTCTGAGTGCCGCTCTTTCATCGATCTTATGTATCTTCATTTTTCTTTTTAATATGGGTGTGTGTGTGTATGAGTTCGATTTATCATTTTTACATTTTCAAATCATCAACTTGCGTAGCTTAGTTTTAGATTTCTTCAAACTTACTAGTTGTTATTAAAATGTTTCTTATGCTGTCTTTTAGGTTTATTTAGATTTAGGATTTTTGTGCTTTTTATTCATTCTTATGGATTTATAAAAATGGTTTTAAAGTGGTTTTTATCCCTTTTTTACTTAGGTTTTTTTAGCTTGTAAAACTTTTGGTTCTTTTAAACTTTCTTCCACTTTTTAAGCATTTTTACAAAGTTATAAGAATAGATTAGTTGTTATTTTAATTTTTCAAACACTTTAATTTTTTGCGTTTATTTAAAAACCTTTTTGCTCCTTTAATTTTTATTTCTACTTTTTATGCGTTTTCAGCAAATTCTAACGGTAAAAATGTAATCATTTTAATTTTTCGGTCACTTTGTTTTTCTCGTTTTCGTTTGTGTAAGTGTATGAGTTTGATTTTCATTGCTTTCTTTTCTCATGTAGAGTGTGTGCGTATATGAGATAGCATTTACAACTTTTATTTCTCCCCTACTCGTTTGAGTAGGACTCGCAATTTATAGCTTTAATTTCCCGTCTATTCGTTTGAGTAGAACTTGTCATTTCCCTCCTACTCGTTTGAGTAGGACTTGTCATTTTACTGCTTTCATTTCCCGCCTACTTGTTTGAGTAGGACTTGTCATTTCCAGCCAACTCGTTTGAGTAGCACTTGTATTTTACTGCTTCATTTTCCGCCTACTCATTTGATGAGGACTTGTTATTTCCCACCCACTCGTTTGAGTAGGAATCATAATTTACAGCTTGAATTTCCCGCCTACTTGTTTGAGTAGGGCTTGTCATTTTACTGCATTCATTTCCTGCCTACTCGTTTTTGTAGGACTTGTCATTTCCCGCCTACTCGTTTGAGTAAGACTTGAAATTTTCCGCTTTAATTTACCGCCTACTCATTTGAGTAGGACTTGTCATTTCCCTCCTACTCGTTTGAGTAGGACTTGCAATTTCGATTATGTAATTTTCCCTTTTTTATAACTTAGCATTTTATTTTATTTATGGCTTTGGTCGAGTGCGTGCGTTCCTTTTTTTAGGCTTTTCTCGTTCTAATGTTAGGTTATTTTATTTCTTCTTTTTTTAACTCTTCAGTGCCTAATTTAGAACTCACGCCTCACCAAACTCATAAGCCGTCCCCATTACGATGAGTGACTAATCGCTCTTAGCCCTCAATATCGAAGAGCATTGGGACATACAAATCTTTTTAAATAATTAAAGGTCTTTTTTTTCTATTTAATTAAGAACTTAAGGTTTACTCCGGGTATACGATGCGTAGAACCATATATTAATGTATGAGCTCTATTTTCGTTATCCATATGCTAGCTGGCCAAGAGGCCGTGCGTATGAACCGATCACACTTGAGTAAAGAGAGTTCCACACTAAACCTCGAGAGAGGAGGAGCGGAATTCTTCTGGATTGGGTTCCTCCCCAATAGCGGGGCTCTTAGCGCAAAGCGAGCATTAAGAGGAATCCTTCTCCGAACGAGAGCTCGGTCGAATAATCTTAATGTTCCAGTGAGCGATGTCCTAAATATAGGTGAGCTCATTCTTTTTGAACCTCCACGGCCAAGTTTCCCCTTTAATTGGATTGAAACTTAGGATCTCTAGTTATATAAATTTATTTTAGTCCTAACGTAATTCGATACCGAGCATTAAATATTCATCGATCTTTTTCTAAATGTATTTTCAGCTCTTTCTTATAGCCGCTTTAATTAGTTAATCCGACAACATAAATTTTTTGGTAAGATAAATGTCCTTCTGGGAGGAGTAGAGATAATCAACCCGCCCTGGGAAATATACGATCTCAATATTCCCCCGAATATCCTATTTTACTTGCGATAGGTGCACTTGCCTACCTTCGTCGCGCAATATCCGAACCCAGCGTGCTCACTGGATAAATCAGAGATGAGCTTAACGCGCATCATGGGGCTGGACCCGAAGTCATAGCCTTCTTATTCCACTTACGAAACTCAGACTTTGACGAGCTCGGTACCTTGAACTCTGACTTCTTCAAGCCTGTGTCCTTCTTTGCTTGAACTCTCTTCATATCTTTCTCTAGAGATCGGGCAGTATTGACCAGAGTTAGGAAATACTGCGTCATGGGCCCAGAGAGCAGTAGCCTTAGGTCATCATGCAGAACCTCATAGAACCGGTTGGTCTTACACTCCTCGTCAGTAAAAGTAGCGCTAGAATAACGTCCTAACCTCGTGAACACTTGCAGACACTCATCCACGCTACTATCTCCCTGCGTCGGTCTCTGGAACTGATTCTCCATGTCGGTCCTCTGCATCGAGGGGAAGTATCTAGCCAGGAATAACCTCGAGAACTCGTCCATCAAAACATTGATGAGTTGTCTTCTAACCAAGAGATTCAGCTCCAGATCTTCCCACCACAGTCTTGCTTCTCCATCCAATTGGAAAGCGACTATGGTTGACTTCTGCCATTCCTCCGTTTCAGTCACTGTCATGACTCTCTTAACACGAGAGATCCAATCTTCGACCTGGCTTGGGGTTCCAGTCCCCATAAATACTAGAGGATTGAAGCTTATCACATGTTTAAGCTGTCTTTCTGTCGCTCTGATTGGCGCCAAAGGTTCTACAACCATTCTTTCCACCACTCCAAGATTTGCCGCACGAAGCGGTACCTACTCCACGACATGAGTAGGAGGTTGTGCTTGCCTCTCTGGCTGGGCATTTATCATCGCAAACACCGCCTCAGCAACAAGACTTATTGTTTCTATCGGAGGGGTTGCAGGCGCATCATTAGGTGCACTACTTTCCGTAGAGTGCGAACGTTCCTGCTGTTCTGCACCATTCCTGGTCACCTATATATGGAGGACACAATATAAAGGGACCAAAGTAAATTACAAAAAAACAATCATAGGAACACGCAAGTTCCCCAAACATGTGTATTTTCATTCCTAAGTGGACATTCATGGGTTATTTTCATGTTATAACGATGACGCACATACATGTGCTCACCACCTCTTAAAATAATTAGCCCATGAATTCATATAAGAAAGACCGACACCATAGTCTGATACCAAATTGTAACACCCCCATCCGTCGCATGAGATATAACAGAAGGTCCAGTCGGGGCCCACGCCATATACCACGGACAGTCAGTGGAGTTACATATTAATACCAAATAACTATTACAGAATATCGAAACCTAACACAGAGCATTCTAGCGGAAGCTTTTTAAACGAGTTAGAAGATCCCAACACAGAACATGAATGTCCAATATAGCCCAAAGCAGGAATGAAAGAACAAATACACAAGGAGTCTTGGCCTTATGGCCTTACAATGTTTTCTTAAATAATAAGTGTATTACATACTTTGGCACACAGGCCGACCATACATGAAAATAGTAAAAGTAAACACTTCGCTTTGGCCTTCAAGGGCCAGCGCAGCATCAAGGGCCTTAGCCCGCTACTTGCCACTTGGCTCACTTGTTCCTGCAAGAACAATCCACCGAGTGGTGGTAAAACAAGACAACAGTCAGCTAAAGCTGAGCAAATTATAACGACCCCGCCCTCTACTCGGGGCGGCGGTACTCCTTCCTTGTATTATATTAACAAAAGCAAAAATAGCAATGAAAGTGGAATTTAAGCACACTTCACTACAGGCGTAGGCACGAACAGCCACACAACCCGTGCTCTCAGGGCACATTCTTGGTGTCCGGACAAAAACCAGGGATGCACCACCGTTCTCCAGACGGCAACAACATGGGCATTTTGGTAGTCTTTACGACCTGCATAAGGCCGAAGACCCATAACTATGGCAGTGATATGTAACACTACCCACGGACACTCGACATAGTTACTGGGTAGGTTCAGCCCTTTCCCGTTGCTCACATTGCTGGGGAAAATAACCACGACACGGTCGACCTCCCCATTCCCATTTCTCCAATCAATACATAACCCCCATTATGTTATACAAATGGCTCTCAGGCCACCAAGCTGGGCTCTCACAGTACTCAGCACCAGATCTCAGGACCCAGGTCTCCACGACACGAGACAAAAATATTGGCCCCAGGTCTCCACGACACAACCTCAATCAAAGCTCTCAAGTAGCTTCCGCCGGCTGTAGTACTACAGCCACGCGGTACCTGGCAGAACCGCATTTCTGCCCAGTTTTTCGGGTGCCCCTTGGAATTAGTCCCCAAGGTTCCCTGTTGCAATCTATCGTGTAGAAAACCAGAAAAACAAACATCACAGAGTCTTCTCCGGCCATTAACAAGCATAATGAAAATCATCGCCAATCTATACCAACCCGTCCGGATAGGTTTCATACATCATGCCTACGTTCGTACTTCGCTTCCGAACTTCTAAATGCAAAACTACAAGGATACATTATATCTACCCGAAGGAAGACCTCACGCTTACCATACACTTACGGGAGAGGGTTTCCTATGCAAAAGAAAGAGGGATTCACATGTCCAAGTTGAGAATCGTTACTCTTTGCTATCTTTTTGGTGCCATGCCAAAGATCTAGACGGATGAACGCGACCACAACAATCTTGCCTCCACCGATCTGAACTCGTCTTGCGAATCAGAGCTTCAGAAATCTAATGGTAGTGAGATCACTCTTCAACCACTGCTGCTCCTCCTCCACGAAAACCAGGAACTCCAAAAGAAATGGAGTGTAAATGGCCAAACCAGGCATACAAATAAAGCTACAGTTGCGCGGTAACAAGCTACCATCGCGCGGTACCTTAATTCAACACCTCGTTTCGAGCACAACCGCCAAACCCTCCAATCATAGGTCGACACGTGGCCACACCATTACAGATTCACTATCACCGCGCGATAGGGTTCTAACTCCGCGTGGTAGCAGACGTCGGTTAAGACTTGACACCGATCCTATCGCTACGCGCTAACTTCTACAGCCGCGTAGTAGAATCCCGAGACCGCCATCAATTAAATTGTCCTCACTATCACCAGCGGTAACACTATCGCCGGGCGATAGCTTCCCGAGAACTCTGCCAGAATAATTCCGGCTACCCCAACGTGGTAATAAGTTTCTGCCATGTGGTAACATCTTTCTCGAGAACTCAACACTTTCTAGAGAACTCAACATTCTCGATGCAAACTCTGGAGTTACCGCCACGCGGTAACTAGCTACCAATTAGCGATAAACCCTAGAGAAGCATCTCCCGCCCTATGAAATTTGGGGCGTTACACCCGGAACACAAAAAACGGCCGAGGGGAGTCTTATGCACAGAATAACCGTCTTGCGGTATTGTTAGCACATGGGCTAACCTGTACTACAAGACGCCTATCCTGTCAGTGATAAGTTGTAAATATACGTATTTTTACGCACGTTATTTAAGTCGTTTTAATTTATTTTCGTTATTTTTAGTTAATTTTCTTCAATAAAATGTTTTTTTTTTGTAAATATTATTCTAACTTAGTTTTAAATTTATTTTTCTGAATTTTTTCAGGAAAAGTCAACAAAATTCCGAAGTACACGCCCGTGTACTTCTCGGTCACGCCCGTGACCCGGGCGTGTTACTTGATCCCAGCAGAAAGTCGCCACCGGCTCGACGATCGCCGTTCGACGTTCGTCAAACTAGCTGACACCCCCATGTCCCGATTCGCATGCCCGTGACACGCCCGTGACATGCCTGTGACACGCCCGTGACATGCCTGTGACACGCCCGTGACATGCCCACGACATGCCATCACCACTCGACGCCATCTCCACTCGATGCCATCGCCACTCAACACCATCGCCACTCGACGCCATTTCCACTTGATGCTAGGCAACCACTTGACGCCAGCCAACCACTCGACGCCATTGCCGCTCAATGCCATCGCCACTCAACGCCATCGCCACTCAACTCCATCGCCATTCAACACTTCTAGATCGATGTTAAGTGTTCGAAGTTCGTCGAACCCACCTACATGACCATGCCAATATTCGATACGCAAGTGATCAATCCACCTGTCCCAGACAAGACAGCGACGGCGACGAAATGACACGACGCCTTCCCCAGATAAACCTTCTAGACACGCCCCCCCCCCTATACGCCTGTAACAGCAGGGTCACACCCGTGACTTCCACGTGTACAACTCCAAAGTCAAACCAGTAATAAATGTTCAGGATCACTTCAGCAACAGTAGCTACACGCCCCCCTACACGCCCTTGACCTAGGGCGTGTAACCCAAAAATTTTGATTATAAATAGAACTTCTCTGTAAGGTTTAAGGGTTCGTTTTTTTGGACCATTTTGCTTAGGTAGATGCTGCTTAGATGCTTTCAAGCTATGTAATGGAAATTTTTCCCCCTCTTTTTAGTTTTTATTTTTCTTTGTAACTTGTTCTTAACTTAATAAAATATGTGTTTTCTTCTCCTTACATCGTTTTGGAATTGATCTAAGTACCCCTCCTTAACAACCTTATTTATTTTATCTTTGTTTTTATTTTTTTGATATGGGTGTGTGTGTGTATGAGAATAGATTTTATGCTTTTATGTTTTAGTTATGCTTTGTTTAGATTTAGGATTTTATAGCTTTCTATTCACTCTTATAAATCCGTAAAAGTGTATTCAAGGTAGTTTTCATTATTCTTTAACTTAGATTTTCTATTTTAGGTTGTAAAACTTTTTGTTCTTTTTAATTTTATTTCCACTTTTTACGCATTTTTACGAAGTTATAAGAATGGATTTATAATAGTTTTAATTTTCAGGCACTTTAATTTTTGCTTTTATTTGAAAATCGTTTTGCCCCTTTAGTTTTTATTTTCTCTTTTTATGCATTTCTATCAAGTTCTAGCGGTAGAAATGTCATTGTTTTAATTTTTAGATCACTTCATTTTTGCCTTTTTCGTATGTGTGCGTGAGTGTATGAGTTAGATTTTATTGCTTTGTGTTATTCAAGTAGAGTGTGTGCGTTTTATTTTATGTAGAGTGTGTGCATTTTATTTTATGTAGATTGTGTGCGTTTTATTTATGCAAAGTGTGTGTTTTTTTATTCCTGTAGAGTGTGTGCGTGTGTGCATCTATTTCCTCCTACTCATTTGAGTAGGACTCGCTTTAATTTCCCACCTACTCATTTGAGTAGGACATGTCATTTACCGCCTACTCGTTTGAGTAGGACTTGTTATTTACTGCATACTCGTTTGAGTAGGACTTGTTATTTCCCGCCTACTCGTTTGAGTAGGACTTGTCATTTCCCGCATACTCGTTTGAGTAGGACTTGTCATTTCCCGCCTACTCGTTTGAGTAGGACTCGCAATTTACTGCTTTCATTTTACTGCTTTCATTTCCCGCATACTCGTTTGAAGAGGACTCGCACTTTTCAATTATGTAAATTTCTTTTCGTAAGCCGTCCCCATTCGGATGAGTGGCTAACCGCTCTTAGCCCTCAGTATCGAAGAGCATTGGGATAGATAAAATTGTTTTAAATAATTAAAGGTTCTCTTTTTCTCGTTAATTAAATTACTTAAGGTTTGCCTCGGGTTTACGACCCGTAGAACCACATAACGATGTGTGGGCTCTATTTCCGTAGTCCATACGCTAGCTAGCTGAGAGGCCGTGCGTATGGACCTATCACCGTTGGGTAAAGGGAGTTCTGCACTAACCCTCGAGAGAGGAGGCGTGGAATTCTATCAGATTGGGTTCCCCACCAAATAGCAGTGTTCTTAGCGTAACGCGGGCATTAAGAGGAATCCTTCGTTGGACGAGAGCCCAGTCGAATAGTCTTAATGTTCAGGTGAGCGATAGTCCTAGAGATAGGTGAGCTCATGTTTGTGGAACCTCCACGACCAAGTCTCCACCTTAATTGATTTGAAATTTGAGATCTCTCTTTATTTTATGTTTATATATATATAAATAATAACCCGACAAGTTATTTTCGGTAGAATAATAGTTCCCTCCACGGAAGAGTAAAAATAATCAACCAGTCCCCGAGAACAATACCACCCCGATATTCCTCACTGGAATATCCTGTACTACACGCGATAGGTGCACTTGACTGCTTTCGTTAAAACTCGGTTTCAACTTTTTTATAGATAATAAATCCGCGCTCCTCGTCCTTCCAAAATAAATAAAATCAACCGCTTTTCTAAAAATAAACCCGCGGGGCACCGCGAGTTTTAACCATTATGTTTTTGGTGCCGTTGCCGGGGACTTGGTTAATCATCAATCGGCTAAACATATCATCCATGCCAACTCATCAAAAGAATATAAAACAGAAATCAAAATCACAAACTAGTATAAAATCCACAAGTACAACAAATAAAGGAAGCAACCAAGGCTTCCACAAACAATCATGCTTCCACAAGAGGCTCACAAACCATCATGATATTCCACATGCACATGTAATGTTCACTAACATTTCCATTCATTTGATCATGAAACTCTGCCAAGTCAATTGTGTAACGTGTTTCACCAAACCACTTGTTTACTTAAGGATCTATCAAATAATCTCATCAATATTTTGTTTAGCACAATCTCCAATAGTTTAAGTTCAACAACCACATGCAAATCTCAACATTAAGCTACCTTTACTTCTATACCAAGTTCAAACCCAATCCTACACCAACCCGAGAGCAACATGTAAGTAAGACTTGACAGTACAACAACATTGACTTGACATTACTGATTCTACACGACTCATATGAAAACGTGTAACCATCTGTTGGAAAGGTATCTCCAAGGACTACAACTTTGGTATTTGGTCCATCACCCATATCACATCGTAAGGTACTTCAAATCAGCCTCGAAGTCTGCTGCATACAAAAAAAAAACAGATTTTTGCATGTATAACAAAACAGTCCAGCTGGTTTGATTGAACTTTATCGAGGATACAGACCTCGTATGAAAACGTGTAACCATTCGTTGGAAAGGTATTTCCAAGGGCAACGAATTTTGTGTTTAGCCAAATGCACAGATCTGGCCTTATCATACTTGAAAATGGCATCGAAGTTCACTGCACGAAGAAAACATATTTCTGCACGCATCTTAAAGAAAGATGAACGACATCGGTTCGTCTTCCTCGTCTAGCCATTTATTCAAAACTCAGTGCAGATTTTCCTCCTTCCTTATTCATCCTCACAAGTCCACTTCTCTTCACGAAACCAAGTCCTCCTTCACAACGAAGTGAGGAAGGTTGAAGACAACAAATCTCTAGGACACAAGTCCTAGCATGGTCTCTCCCTAGGAAATATTCATCTCGCATGTCCAACCCTTTTGAGTCGACATCACTCCTAGAATATAACTAAAGATCTAGCTCCAAGGGAGAGGGTAGGAAGCTCACCTCGTTTCCAGCAGTTTCGGCCATGGATCTCGTCACTCTTCTTTGCGGTATGGTTCTTCTTCGTTAGTGTTACCCATCACGGAAAGAGGACATCGACTCCAGCAACTGGTTCGTTTCCGTTTAGTTTGACAACAATATCCGCTCGACAAGAATCGATCAGTAAGAGTGATGGCTAGGGTTTTGGTTTATTCCATTTTATAGTATGTATCAGGATTAAGTCACTCTGCCACGTGTTGCATCCTCATTGGACCGCCCCTCATTATTACTTAAATAAAGTCTTATTGAAAAGACCAATCCAAGGAATCCATCCACACAAATCCCGAGGTCGGTTCAGTCCGTCTACACAAGACAGCGAATTCGGTCAGTGTCGTGAATCGCCTAAGTTAAATTCGTCTGGTATCTTTCCTTATACTCGACGAATCGACAAGCCCCATCATATAATATCGACGAATCAGTTAAATGATTCACGACAAATTCGTCGAATATCCTTGGTGATATTCGACGAATTTCCCTTAGCCAAGTTCCCATGTTTTAATCCCAACGAATTCCACTCAACCATATTTGACGAATTCGTCAGATATCATTGGCGATATACGATGAATTTTACTTGGCTGATATCTCCATCCAGCCCGGTGTCGGGTGTGTCCAGTATCACCCAACGATACTTGATGAACCAGTAAGCATACTTGACGAATTCGTCGGATATCGTCGACGATATGCGAAAAATTTAACTTGGCCGAATTTCCTTTCTTCATCTCGCCGAATCCTTCGCAACCATATTCGACAAATTAGTCAGATATCATTGGCGATATCGAATGAATTTTACTTGGCAGTTGCCCCCAGCCAAGCGTCAAGTGCGTCGAGTATCACCAAACGATACTCGATGAATGATAATCATACTCGACGAATTTGTCGTATATCCCTAACGATATCCGACGATGAATTTGTCGGATATCCCTAACGATATCCGACGAATTTCCCTTGTTCATTTTATCTGAACTCTCTTCCCCCACAATTCGTTGGAGATTACTTGCTCCCAGCCTTCCGGTCAATGCACGTGGCACCTGTTGCCAGTGCACCTCGAGCCTGAGTCAAGTCTCTTGACTCAGAATGTGTGCGAGGAGCCTAACGCGAAATGTGTCGTTATAAAGTATGTGTAAATGTGAGGGTACCAATCAACTTCAATCTCGATTGAAATGACCATGCTCACTGCGACACTGTCTACAGTAGGACCCTGTTAAGTCCCTCGAGATCGCATGTGCTGGAAGCTTCTTCATGCCTAGGAACTGGAGGAAGCCATTTCCTGAAATAAGAAGAAGTGAGCAACTAATCAGGAATGAGAACTATCTGAAAACTGATTTAGATCAATACCATCATGTGGTAGGCCTGATACCACAAGGTAGTAGTCGAATGAAATGGTCATCTTCTCACTTTCCATAAATCCCCCCACTATCACCAGATGTTTTGATGGTGGAAATCGAACATATGAGTTCAAAAGAGCAACTTAAAGCAAGGAACCTCCACTAAGAACTTAGATTTATGGATGAATCCGAAAAGCAAAACTACAGCACACCATGAAATCCAAAAAAATTCATAAAATACCCTGGATAAAGCCTAGAATAAAAAATTTTCCACCAAATTCTTCCAAAAAATAAAAAAATTGTGAATTAAAATAAGTAAACCAAAGGGGGAGGTACCATTGATCTGGGAAGTGTCGACTAAAACAGGAAAACATAAAGAAAAAGAGTAGGACGAAATGAGGGAATCAGACCGGGCCAACCATATTTAAAGCACGTTACCACGGGGCGACAACCTACCGCTGGCGGTAACTTATTTTATTTTAACATCTGACTCAAAAAATTCTATTTTGAAAAATCAAATTTCTGTCGGTATCGCCTGACGTTAGCCTACTTCCACCGGTAGTGTATTTTTATGATAACCTTCGATTTTTCAACTAATTTTCTTTTGTTTGTTTTAATGTTTGTATTATTTCCAGTCCAGTTCATGTTTTTCATTTTAAAACTTGATAATGACATTAAAATTTGAAAACCTTAAAATTCTAAAAACATTTTCTCGCTTTGTTTTCTTTTCTTATTTGTTTCTCTTTAAATAAATAAAACTGATCAATATGAAGGGGACATACATGACTTGATTCAAATCAGTAACGATTATATACAATTTCTAATTTAGAATTGCTAATCATTGTTTACATTGTATGTCTTGGTCATGATGTATCCCGATCTATTAGTATTTTTCTACTGAGTGTTATGTGATATGTAATGTTTGCTTTATATGTCTCTAGGTATGTGTGAGAATTTAGGCTAAACAATAATATATCACTTAATTACCACGCACCTTTAGAGAGTGTGTTCAAGTAAAAATTTCAAAACTTAAATAGTATAACTTGTGATATTGTGCATAACACGCTAGGCATGACTTGTTAAATCAATATTACGTAGTTCTTTTTCATATATAGGGCTTAGAACGGTTGGGCCAAAATTCTATTGTTAAGGTTTTTGTATACAAGTTAAAGTATATCTATCTATGCGGTAGATTTCGATTGATTCATGAATCTTGTCTTAAATAAAATTTACAATTTGATAGCACACAAATAAGATAAATTAGTCGTTATCAATATAGTTAATAATGATATCCCCTATGCACTATTCACTCCTGAAAAGCCTTGATGAGCATTGCGAAGATGGACACTATGATATGGTATTTAGTCACCGCTATGATTTATCATGCTTATCTTCAAATGTGAATACTTGTGGTTTTAGATGTTTATTACACTGCATCTGTAACATCCCATTTCCAACTAGACCCCTAAGAGTGTTTTTGGTCATGACTAGGTCATGACAAAACCCTAGGAAGCTCAAGAAGACCAAGTGAGCTTAGGCATGAAGTTGGAAATCATCATGGTCTGCAAATAGTAGAATTCTAAACAATAGTTTAGGATGACCATGGGGCTACACCTTGACTCCAGGACCCTACCACAACACCCCCAAACATTTTGGGAGGCCAATTAGAGCCACAAGGACCCATTGGGGTCAATAAGAGACTAAGTTGACCAAAGTAAACTCTAACCCTAAATGGGTCAAACTAGCCTACTTATGGTCAATTGACCTTCCCCTAGCCAAGTGGACCCCACCCATGCCTTCCTAGACCTAAAGTGAGGTCAATGGGTCACTAAGGACACATTGGGTTCAGTCCTAGGGGCCAAGTTGACCCAAGTCAACTCAAGCCCCTAATCTGGTCAAAATACCCTTACTAAGGGTAGGTGACTTCCAAAGTGCAATCTAACCCTAAATAACCCTCCCTATACCTCAAGGGAAGCCATGGAGTCACCAAGGACCCCTTGGGGTCAATCAAAGAGACTAAGTTGATCAAAGTCAACCCTTGCCCTAAAAAGGTCAAAGTGCCTTAACTAAGGGTCAAGTGACCACCAAGGTGCCCAACCAACCCTACCCAAGCCTTCTTAGACCTTAGGGGAGGCCAATGGGTCACCAGGGACCCATTGGGGTCAACCCAAATGGCCATGTTGACCAAGGTCAACTCCACCTAAAGGTTAAGTCAAATTAGCCAAATAGGCTAACCCAAGCTCAAGCCCACTTCCAACACTTGGGCTAACTTTGTTTTAATTAATCATAATGATTTTAAGGGCAGCAAATAGGCTGTAATGATGGACAAATTATTCCATGAGGGGGCAGGAGAGAGAAAACTCCAAATTCCTTTTAATGGAGGAGAGAGAAAATGGGGTTAAGGCCATTCATGACATGGGGCAGCCAAGGGCCATCCTTCTTTGCTTGATTCATCTCCCCTATCAGCCCTAAGAAGATCAGGAGACTTTCCAGGCCCTTGCACTGGCTGGATGCATTGAACCACCAAGGCCGAGAGGTGGCTTTCAAGGCCATTAATGGTCATTTATGATCTAGCCTCTCCCCTCCCCAATTGAGCCTTTATACACCCTCAGTGGGCCGATAGGAGGATTTCCCACGCTTTACCTGAAGAAACCAAGCCACCCCACTGTGTTGTTGCAGAAACCGAGCGGCGCCGCCTTCAAAAATGACTTGCCGGCGATCTTCGCGACTTCAGGCCGCCGGCAAGGTCCTCCTCTACTCCTTTCATGGGTAGATCTTAGGAATCGTTAGGGCCAAGGTTCGGGCTCAATTGAGCCTGTTCCAATTCGAAATTTCCCCTGGTTGTTCCGCAAATTTCACCTCTCGAGTTCGTCGGAAAGTGGCCCTCCGGCGGCCAAGCCGCCGCCTGGCGACAGCCACCACCTCAACGGAGGTGATCGTGGCGGTGGCCGGCCGGGGCAGCGGCTGGATGGCCGGCGCCAAGCGTTTGAAGTCGGCCCAGGAGAAACGAATCCTGGACGTCGGCTCAAGGTAGAAGATGACGGGATGCCGTCCGTCGCGCGCCAAGATTCGCGCTTCATTTAAATATTAAACTATAGGATATATTTCAAGATATTTTAATTATGTCACACATATTTGTAATTAATGGTTTTAATATTTAAGACTACCTATGCTCCTTTACTGAAAAAGTCACTAACATGAAACGTGTAGCCCTAGGTGTCTATGTTATTTTAAAATTAATTTAGACCCATTTGGGTTCCTGGTGTGACCAGGGCACCCATTTTGGTGGGCCCTATACATAGGGCTAGGCAGACATTAAACTGAGTGCCCACACTTCATCCTTGGTCCAAATTAATTCTAATTTTGGCAGGGAGCCTAGCCTAGCAATACCTAGGACCTATCCAAAATTAAGAATTTTTAGAGAAAATGTTTCTATACTTTTTAGGAAAATTCAATAATCAATGATTAAATTAATTAGGTGTCCTAAACACCTCAAAAGCCTCCCAAATTTGGCTGGGATGTCTTAGAGGGCATGTTAGGGCTCTGGTAAAAGTTTCATTGCATTTGTATATGTTTTGGTTAGGTATTGATCCAACCCTAGGTTGACACCTTTTAGGGTTAATTAGGTCAAGCATCCCCTTTGGGTTTTGAGTGGTCAAATCATCTCAACAGAGGTTGATATTTTGGCCACTGACTTTTTATAGTATATCTCACCCTCCAATGGAATTTTGGGTGGTTAAGTGTAGGGTAGCCCTAGAAGCCTAAGGTAAGTCCCTTAATAGGGATTCTTAGGGTTTGAAGGACATAGGGTCAAATGACCTTGGAAGGACCTGGAAATTTGTGGAAAGGACCATAGGGTTAGTATGGCCCTCTAGTTAAAATTTTAGAGAATTTGGAAGCCTTAAACCCCCTCAAAACCCTAACCCTAGCCTAGGACACAAAAATTGTGGGGATAGAAAATGTCACAAAAACTCTTTGAAAAATGATGAGATTTGGGTTGAGTAGTTTTTAGGGTTAGTAGAAGCTCTGGAGAGTTTATTATGAATTTAGGATTTTTATTTTGGATACTTCATTAACAAATTGGTAATTTGTATTATATACTTGAGAATTTAGTAGGAAGAAACTACTTCCTGGAAATTGATAAATTTAGCCAGAGGAATTTTTATTATGTTTTAAAGCTCTGTGAAGTTTTATAGAATTTTTGGATTATCATTTTTAGGGGTTGCTTCAGTAAGTATGGTTTCCCATGAAAAATTAATTTAATTTATTTTGGAGTCTAGCAAGTCTCTAAAATTATGATTTTTGCACATTGATCTTTTCTAAACCAAATTAAGTTTCTGAAATTTTTGTATAATTTTCTGATGAATGATTTTGGTACTTCCTTCTTTACATATGATTAAGGGAAATATTTTGGATAAATTAATTAGAGGTCAAATATTTTCTGCAAAATTATGGAAATTTGTATCTAGTCCTATATCTCTGTTAATTTAGTGATCAAAGTTTTGGGTGGCCATTACTTGAGTAGATCATATAGTTCATGTTCAAAATTGCCCTTGGCCAAACATTTGAAAAAATTCAATAAATATCAAATTAAATAGAAACATTATGGATCTCTGATTTTAGACTAAATTTATTATGATAGACCACTGGTAAAATTTATAGGAGATTTGGAAGACTAACCGGAGTGTCTCCTTTATACATCTCATATAGTATAGGGTGGTCTGCATATAGTAACTGCGGAAACTGAACTAGAGTAGGTATGAATTTTGAAGGGTTGAATCCTCAGTAAGTTGCTGGTTTGGGTAATAAAGGAGTTCATCATTAGAATACATGATTTGTAGTATGAGAGGTTGAATGGTGTTAGGTGGTGCTCGGGATCGGCAAAAGATCGCCCTTCCGGTAGGGAGGAAGTGTTTAATGTACTAGGGCTAGATTCAGTGAAATTAATTAAGAGTCGGGAAATCGGGTAGCAACAAATAATAATAAGTGCCTTGCAAAAGGGAGATTTGGGCGTAATCCCATCGTAGTTCCTAGTGCCTTCGAGAGCCCTTCACGGGGTATACCTTGGGAAGTCCTGTGCTAACGTAAACTATAGGAGTGATAAATCTTAAAGAGCAACTTGAATTATTAGGGTTCACTTTCACACACCCCGGTGTCTCGGGAAGTTGGTTTGACTCGGTTGATATTTGGGAGGGGCAGGATGGCCCGGCGAGCTTTGGTTCGGTTGATGTTTGTGACGGACAGGATGGTCCGGGGAGCTTTGGCTCTGTGCTGATACATAAGGTTGCATATGCATAAAGTAAAGGTGGTGAGTCTTCGGTATTGGAGTGTCGATGCACCGACGCCAATACGTTGACTCAGCAAGTGTGGTTAGCACTTCGCCAACAGAAGTCCAGTGCACCAGCCGGCAAGAGTACGTAGGAGCTCCGCTTAGTGCACCAGCATTGAGGCGTACGATAGGTCTGACCGGTAAGGATTTACTGGTTTAGAGGTGGGTGAGGCCCAACCCACCGCTTCCGTCTGCCACTATGGAGGTATCCTGGGAGGTTCGACGCCATAAAGGGGAACTAAAGGACTATGTGCAAAGAGTCGGGTGGGTGAGTTGCACTTGCATGATAGCATCATAACCCACTTGCATGTTATAGCATAATCATAGCATAAGACCCCTGTCACCTATTTTATAAGTTGTATGGGACGCTTATACAATAGGCCCTGCAAAACGACCCCTTGGTCTATAAGCTTGTGTGGGCAAGTTTATAAATTAAGGTTAAATTCTTTATATATATATATATATATTGTTGTTAATAACGGACAACCCAGCGTATAAATTGGTATGGGTCTCTTTATACGATGGGAGCCCTGTAAAAGATCCCTTGCTTATATGTTTCCGTATAAGTTAATGTTACTTTTCATACTTTTCTCTATTGCCACATGTACTATAAAATTGCTAGTATAGGTCCGCTGCCATCTGTTTCTTGATTACTCTCCACCTTCAAGTACTCCACTTTCTTCCTCCCCGCTCAGTGCCTACGGGCCATGGGGGAAGGGGTGGGGGATGATAAGACTTAGTCTTTTAGACTAACGGTTTTCGAACCACATCATTTAGGGGATCATGGACTCCAGCATGGAAGAGCAGCCCCGCAGGTCGGCATGCTTGGAGATGGGGCAGTCTAGCACCGGAGTTCAGACGGCGGGGACTGTGAGCCCCTGACCATAGTTGTGTTTTATTTTGCTTCCGCTTGAGTGACTATGTAGTGAGGATTTGTTGTAGCGGGCTTAAGCCCTTATTTTTAGTACATTATATTTTGTGGACTCTCCCTTCGTGGAGATATATTTACTTTGATGTGATATTATTGTGGACATTTGGTTAGAGTTTTTACCTCACTTGTGTTTACTCTACTTTTGTTGCTTTTCTGTGATCGAATCGGCCGGCAGAATCGACGATTTGCGGTGATGACCCTTCAGGGCGTGAAGGTGTCACCGCAAAGCGGCGGTTCTGGGCCTAATAACCCGGTGATTCAAAAAGAAAAAAAAAGGGGGTCTTTCAACATCTCGCCTATTTTGTATTTCGATGACCCTACCCCTTTTGATAATATCAAAGGGGGAGAATAAACAGTTCATAAGCTAGCTCTGTGCTAGTCTTCTAGAGAAGAGCACGCATAGGGGGAGCACACATGTAAATAGATAAAAGGGGAGCACATATATAGGGTGAGTCATTCCACTAGAACATGATCACACAAGATCTATTTAGTGCTAATTCCGAGTAGTATCTTGATATATAAACCCGCGTATTTTACATTGTTTGTAGTTTTTACACTATACCATATTATATTCTTTTCTGTGTGATTTACATCTCTTAGGTTTGATAACAGTAAACCCCAAGATGTTTTCGATTATACATGGTTTGGGTATAGTTTACAGGTTTATAGGTGTGAAGTCGTGCAAAATCTCAAAGCTTTGTGAGTTACCGTCGGGCGCTAGCTCGGTTCCTTTACGCCGACCGGACTTGCTAGAGTCTAAGGCAAATATCATTGTGACATGGACTTATGTCATCATGGCTGGTGTAACATCCTCGTCTGTCACATAGCATATAACAGAAAGTTCAGTCGGGGCCAGACGCCATATACTACGAACAGTCAAAGGAGTTACTAATTGAAATCATTATCCATTATTATATATCCTAACTCAGAGAGAATTCTAGCGGAAGTTAATTTCAGGATTATAATTAGAACCCAACCATATGAATGTCCACTAACATAAAACATGAATGAATATCCAAATACACAAATAGTATGGGCCTTAAGGCCTTACAATGTTCAACTCAAATTAAAATGTCTTGCATACATCGACAGGCGAGTCGACCACACATGAACAATACAGTAAACGGGTAAGTCGCTTTGGCCTTCAAGGGCTAGTTTAGTAATCCTGGGCTCCAGCCCACTATTTCCGCTTGGCTCGGCTACACCTACATGAAACATTCTACCGCACGGTGACAAACAATAGCAATGGTCAGCATTAGCTGACCAAATTATAATGATCACACCCCTCACTCAGGGTGGCGGTGCTGAAAGTCCACTTAGTGTCAACTATCTTCACCTATGGGGGGGGGAATAGGTGTCTTGCAACATTTTTGCGGAATTAAAGTCGTACCTGCACAAGAAAACAAAATAACATAGCACAGAAAGGACACAAGCAAATTATAGTGGTTCCCTGATTTGGGTACATCCACTTTCCCCCTTCAACCTATCTCCCAATCAGGGACGACTCGGTCACTTCACCAACATGATTGAAATCCAATCCTTGCACTAACTGAAGGAACCCTTCCACACGTAGGAGTCACCACTCTCATAACACGGGTTGCACCCAACCCTTACAACTAGGAACCAACGTTCCTTTACAACAAAATAGAAATTGGAGTGTATTAGAAATACAAACTACTTATGGAGAATAAGGTGTCCCTCTTCGTTCGACGACGTGTTCTTGAAGTCAACGAAGAGTCCAAACCCTAAATCTCACTTAGAGAGAATCTCTCCCGAAACCAGCGGCGGCAAGAAGGGCGGCGGCTTGGTTCTCGGGATCGGCGGCGACAACGGAGTGCTGCTGCTGTACTTTGGAGATTCAACTTTCGTAGCAAAACTAGCAAGGTCTTCCAACGGTCACAGTAGTATCGATCGTCTCGATCGATTCGGAAGGGGAAGGTTTTCCCGATCTACGAATCAAGAGACAAAGGATCTCTGGTTAGACGCGTGAGATGCTGTTCTTGGCTGAGCTTCTGTCGCCGGGAGATCTGGAAGAAACCACGATCAAAGACGGCGAACGACCGCACGAGTGGCGACGACGGCGGCGGAGAAGGATTTCTGATCTAGGTCACGTCGGCGGCTCGACTTCTTCCTGTTTCAAAATCGCGTATTCGTTTTCTTGTCTTGTTCTCTTACTATTCATAAATACAGATGTATTTATACATTAGGTCTTCAAGATGACCGTTGTGGGCCCCACCAACAAGAAACCCCAAGCCCGGTTCAAAACAGTGCCAGCGGCTGAGTCCGGTCCAGCGGGTTCTAGAACAATCGCCTAAGGCAAAATCGGCGAGAATCAGCCAGTGATTCTCGACGATTTTGTCTTAGCGACAGATTTGCACGCTCTGATTTAGCCGGATAGAGACGGCGAGAATCAGCCAGTGATTCTCGCCGAATCGGCGAGAATCACTTGGTGATTCTCGTCGATTATTACTTGGACGATTTTTCGTCTTTCCACCCATGAGCTGCTCTTTGACCCATCCTTGCTCCTTGTCTGCTCTTGCATTATCACAGCCCTGTACTTGAAAATAAGTACACTACAATAGAGAGAGTACACGTAGGCCAACACACTAATCTGCTCAACGAGGGATTACGTCTTGTAGACCCGTGTATATTGACCTACTGCACCCTGACATTGGTGTGTACTTAGCGTGGAATAACTGCAAGCACAACTTAAAATATTTCATCAAATATATTGTCTATTTACCTTAGCTTGTTCAGGTGCTTCTTCAAATCAGGTACGTTGTGGATACAATACCCAACAATCTCCCCCTATTTGAAGAAGCCTAAACCCTACAAGCTAAGGTGAATAGAGCGTATGGGAATGAAAATCATAAACTTAAAATTGAGTTGAGAGAGATATTCATTACCAATACCAATTTCTTGAGAGCAAACTTGGAGCCACCTTAGCCTTAGCCGAGAGGGTAATCTCCCCCTTTTCGGCTTCTGCAAATCTGGGTCTGTTGCATTTGACCCCGTGCTCCCCCTCAGTTCTTGCACCTGTGTTCACACTTGAGTTCCTGTCAGAGGCTCCCCCTATATGCACGAGCCTGGAGCTTCTGTAGTCTTCATTCCTCATAGTTTAGCATCCCCAATTCAGTTTTGAAAAGACTGAACTTGGCTTCATCTAAAGGCTTTGTGAAAATATCTACACCGGATTGTTGGCAATTGTAATTGCACTGGAGGAGTCGCAGTACATTGGTACTTCCTTGAACTGAAGGTCGTAGTCGGCTAATTGGTTTCTGATCCATAGGAGTTGTGCGCAACAGCTGCCTGCCGAGATGTACTCAGACTCTGCTGTGGAGGTTGCTACACAATTCTGCTTCTTGTTGTTCCATGAGATAAGCCTTCTTCCAAGGAATTGACACGTCCCGGAAGTGCTTTTCCTATCATCCCTACTCCCTGCAAAATCAGCATCTGAAAAACCGATTAGCTCGACATCATTGTTTCTCAGGTACCACAAGCCAAGATTGGGAGTACCTTTAAGGTATCTTAGAATTCGCTTTGCAGCGACATAGTGAGATTTCTTAGTGTTCACCTGATATCTGGCACAGACACATGTGGAGAACATGATATCCGGTCTACTGGCAGTAAGGTAGAGCAGGGATCCAATGTTGCTTCTGTATTTGGTTTCATCGAAAGGTTTACCTTTCTCATCCTTATCCAGAGACATAGTGGATCCCATTAGAGTCCTCATAGAGGTTGCATTCTCCATACCGAATTTCTTCAGGAGTTCATTTGTGAATTTCGTCTGAGAGATGAAGATTCCATCCTCAGACTGTTTCACTTGAAGTCCCAAGAAATACTTTAGCTCTCCCATACTGCTCATTTCAAACTTTCCTTGCATAAGTTTAGAAAACGTTTTGCAAAGATTGTTGTTCGTTGAGCCGAATATAATGTCATCGACATAGATTTGCACCAGCAAAATCTTGCCTTTGACTTCCCTGAGAAATAATGTCTTATCTATTTTACCTCTAGAGAACTTATTCTCAAGAAGAAAACTAGATAAAGTCTCATACCAAGCTCGTGGAGCTTGTTTTAAACCATATAGAGCTTTATTAAGAAAATATACATGATTGGGATAAGTAGGATTGACAAAACCTGGGGGTTGAGCGACGTATACTTCCTCTTTCCGGTCTCCGTTCAAGAATGCTGATTTCACATCCATTTGATAGACTGTGAATCCTTTGTGCGAAGCATATGCCAGGAACAATCTGATTGCCTCGAGCCTTGCCACTGGTGCAAAGGTTTGGTCGAAGTCAATCCCCTCCTCCTGTCTGTAACCTTGAGCCACCAGCCTGGCCTTATTCTTTATGATGACACCATGTGCATCCAGTTTGTTTCTGAAGATCCACTTGGTGCCAATCACATTCTGCTTTTGTGGTCTGGGAACCAGCGTCCAAACGTTGCATCGTTCGAATTGATGCAGTTCATCTTGCATGGCCAAAATCCATGCCACATCTTTGTTCGCCTCGTCGAACTTCTTTGGCTCAACCTGTGACAGGAAGCTAAGATGCAAAATCTCGTTAATAGTACCTCTTCGAGTTCTGACACCGTCACGAGGATCTCCGATGATCTGATCTCTAGGATGATCCCTCACGTGCCGGAGCTCTAGAAGTCTGGCGTCTGGAGCTTCGACTACTTCTTGTGCTTCTCCTTCTTCTAAGAGATTTGCTCCATTTTGATCTTCAACATTCCCAGTTGACGTTGAGGTGGAAACTTTGACGTACTTAGGAGTTTCATCTTTAGTGGTCTCATCGAGACTCAGCTGTTCAAGTCGTGCACCTGCATCTTACTCTTGATGATAGAGTCTTCATTCCGAAGTTTGGCGGTTGCGAAGAACTCCATCACTTTCTTGTCCAAAATTTTTGCAGGGGTGCTCCAGTATAAAAGAGAGTCCAGCCTCTTCAAGCATGATGATGATGTTTCTGAACTCATCCGAGGCATGTGAGAACCCGGTTCGAACCAACTCACATCCAGTGACCAGGCCGGCGGTGGTCCTTGGAGCCATTGCAAACCATTGTAGATAATACTTCTGTTATTCCAGATACTTGTTCCAATTCATTCTTGAAACATCTTCTGTCTAGTTCTCATCATATTTACGGGAACCTAGACTACCCTGCAAAAGAGTGTTACCTTACCATAGGAACCCAATATGTATTGGGTCCTAGGTTCTTGTTAGCATAAAAACTCGAATGCCTTCCCTCAGAAATCTTGTCAGGAAGACTACCTCTGCCCAGAAGAGGTGGATAAGCCCTTGCCCTTGACACAGAGGGGTTGTGCCAACAGTCTATGGCAATGTGTCCCACCTTGCCACAGCACCAACACGTGTGAATGTTGTACCTCCGTTTCTGACCTGATCCAGTGACTGAGGTAGTCATGGTCCTAGGTCTAAACGGGATAGAGCCGGATCTGCTCACAAAATTGCCTCTTCCACCGTGACACTTGGAAGGGTGGAAGGAATGCATGTAGCGAGCGTCATGAGGCCTGGGAGGTGGTGCCTTCCTTTCAGTCAGCACCCTTCCAGAGGCCCCATAAGAACTAACTGCATGACTTCTAACCTCCCTTTCCTGTGTCCTAGGGTGGTGAGAAGCGCACTGAGAGCTGATACAAGTAGATTCATGCCGAGTTGGGGCAGTGGCCGAGAATACAAAGGGTTTAGAATGAGCCTTAGGTATTCTCTCAAGGGTGGCCATGACAGCCCTTGCACTATGGGTGTCTCCACATGAGGGAAGATCACCCTTGCAGTGACCACGATTGTTCCTGTGATCATACCTGAAGGCATGATGAGTACCCTTCCTGCCTGGAGTGGGGAGGGGTCTGAATACCGTTTCCCCATTTCTCCATGAATTGATAATTTAGGAGATCCACCCATTTTCTTCCTTTCTCTTGATAGCATTAACCTTGGAAAAGTTGGATACTATCCTTTTCTCATTCTCTAGACTACTCTCTAGATCTGAGATTTTAGAGTCCTTAACCTTGTTGGATGTCAATTGGAGAACCAACAAGATCTTCTGCCGTGCAATCTCCTGAGCTTGCGCCTCAACAAGTAGGTTGCTTTTCTGAAGGGCTCTCTTCAGGGAATCAGGATTTTCTGAAGGGTAACAATTCCTGTCTTCAGGAACTTCAAGAGAAAAGGGGCAAGATGAAGAAGTTACCTGCTCTTCAGAGTTGTTGTTACTATCGCCAGAGACTGTTGTGTCAGCTTCATCAGAACTGCTTTCCTCAATTTCTTCTTCAGTCTCTGACAAGGACACCGGAGCCCTGATGCTGTCCGATTGATCCTTGCCTTCATCTTCAGAGGCGAGGACCCCCACATAGGCTTCATCCTCTTGCTGACAGCAGATCCCTAATTTCTCTGATCCCTCCATGAGATCTGAGATGGTTACCCACATAGATTTGGCCGTCCCACACTTTTCCAATCTAGATCGAGAAGGTCCGGACCAGACATCCATGATGATCTGACGAATCATCTTGTCTAGATTAAAAAATGAGAGTTCAGTCTCCAATATCTCAGTAATACACTTGGGAATTTGGATATCCTTTCCAGAGCTGGAGGTCTTCATAGGAATGAATGGACCCTCTTCTAAGATGAGAGATGCTCGAGGATCGATAGCCTCCAAGTGATAGGACATTCTCATCTTCCAGACGGGATAATACTCCTTTGTGCACGTGGGAAGTCTTAGTGGAGAGATCCCATGATCCAGCTCCATGCTTTTGACACTGGTGGCAGGATTCTACTCAAGGTGTGAACCTTTTTGATGAGTAACCTGCCTCTTATACCACTTGAAAGTCCACTTAGTGTCAACTATCTTCACCTATGCGGGAAAATAGGTGTCTTGCAGCATTTTTGCGGAATTAAAGTCGTACCTGCACAAGAAAACAAAACAACACAACACAGAAAGGACACAAGAAAATTATAGTGGTTCCCCGATTTGCGTACATCCACTTTCCCCCTTCGACCTATCTCCCAATCAGGGACGACTCGGTCACTTCACCAACAGGATTGAAATCCAATCCTTGCACTAACGGAAGGAACCCTTCCACACGTAGGAGTCACCACTCCCACAACACGGGTTGCACCTAACCCTTACAACTAGGAACCAACGTTCCTTTACAACAAAATAGAAATTGGAGTGTATTAGAAATACAAACTACTTATGGAGAATAAGGTGTCCCTCTTCATTCGACGACTGTTCTTGAAGTCAACGAATAGTCCACAACCCTAAATCTCACTTAGAGAGAATCTCTCCCGAAACCGGCGGCGGCAAGAAGGGCGGCGGCTTGGTTCTCGGGATCGGCGGTGACAACAGAGTGTTGTTGCTGTACTTTGGAGATTCAACTTTCGTAGCAAAGCTAGCAATGTCTTCCAACGGTCACACTAGGATCGATTGTCTCGATCGATTTTGAAGGGGAAGGTTTTCCCGATCTACGAATCAAGAGACAAAGGATCTCTGGTTAGACGTGTGAGACGCTGTGCTTGGCTGAGCTTCTGTCGTCGGGAGATCTGGAAGAAACCACGATCAAAGACGGCGAACGACTGCACGAGCGGTGATGACGGCGGCGGAGAAGGATTTCCGATATAGGTCACGTCGGCGGCTCGGCTTCTTCCTATTTCAAAATCGCGTATTCGTTTTCTTGTCTTGTTCTCTTACTATTCATAAATACAGATGTATTTATACATTAGGTCTTCAAGATGACCGTTGTGGGCCCCACCAACAAGAAACCCCAAGCCCGGTTCAAAACAGCGCCAGCGGTTGAGTCCGGTCCAGCGGGTTCCAGAAAATTCGCCTAAGGCAAAATCAGCGAGAATCAGCCAGTGATTCTCGACGATTCGGCGAGAATCACTAGTGATTCTCGACGATTTTGTCTTAGCGACAGATTTGCACGCTCTGATTTAGCCGGATAGAGACGGCGAGAATCACTTGGTGATTCTCGTCGATTATTACTTGGACGATTTTTCGTCTTTCCACCCATGAGCTGCTCTTTGACCCATCCTTGCTCCTTGTCTGCTCTTACATTATCACAGCCCTGTACTTGAAAATAAGTACACTCCAATAGAGAGAGTACACGTAGGCCAACACACTGATCTGCTCAATGAGGGATTACGTCTTGCAGACCCGTGTATATTGACCTACTGCACCCTAACATTGGTGTGTACTTAGCGTGGAATAACTGCAAGCACAACTTAAAAGATTTCATCAAATACATTGTCTATTTACCTTAGCTTGTTCATGGGCTTTTTCAAATCAGGTACGTTGTGGATACAATACCCAACAGGTGCTCCTTCCCTACAGGCATTATTATAATCAAATATTGGTATCCAGAACGTGCAACTTAAGCACCATTCACCATAGATGTTGGCACTGTCAGCCACACGCCCGTGCACTCCGGGCACATTATCAGTGTACCAGAATTATCATGTTCCCATCACCGTTCTCAGTCACGGTTAGCATACCTGAGCATTTTCTAGTCTTTCAGAGCCGAATCCAAAGACTCATCTCTATGGCTACGACTAGTCACAATGATCCCCCAGATTCACTCACTGACTTAATCCAAGTCGAACGACATAGGGCTGGATATAGTTCAGCTCTTTTTTGTTGCTCAAATCACCAGGAGCAACAAGACACGATGCGGGTCAAACTCACCTTTCTCATACACAATCATACATAACTTCATTATGTTCAAAGGCTGGCTCTCACAGCCACCTAAGCTAGGCCACACAGGCTCTTATCTCTCACATGCTGGCCCCCAGGTCTTCAAGAGATAGGCCTCAGCAAACCGCCACCAGGTCTCCATGAGACAGGCCTCAACGAACTGCCACCTGGTCTCCATGGGATCAGTCTCACAATCAATACATCGCTCACTGGGATCTATCGTCGGTAGTAGCGCTACTGCCGCGCGGTAGGGGACAGACTATCGATTCTTCCCCCATATCTGGTGTTTTCCTGGAGTCTATGGGATTACCACGGAGTCTTCTCCGACATACAAAGCATACAAACATCACCACTCCAGACCAACCTGTCCTGATGGACTTCACACAACATGCGTATTCCTTACTTCGATTACGGATCTAAATGCAAAACTAACGGGGATACATAGATCTACCCGTCATGAGACCCACTTCCACGGGTTCGTGGAGTGTCTACCCTCAAATGCCAAAAAGAAGGACTTCACATGTCCAAAGAAGAGGATTGTTACCCTAGAAGTCCGTTTCGGCGCCATGGAAGGGATTCTAGCTGGATGAAAATGATAGTTTTGGCTTTGCCTCCGTAGATCCGAACTCGCCTCGCGAATCAGAGCTCCAAATCTCAAACGGCGGTGAGATCTCCTTTCTCTCCGGCACTGCTTCTCCTCTTCCAAACGTCCAGCCCAAGTTTCTCAATCTCCAAAATAATGAAGTAAAAACGACCAAAGCAACACTATAAACTGAGCTACCGCCGCGCGGTAACTAACTACCGTCATGCACTACCAATAATCGACGCCTCGTTTCGCATTCCACTGCCCCGACCGTCTAATCACAGGCCGATAAGTGGAAATGCCGTTACTGATTCGCTATCGCCATGCGATAAGATGCCAACGCCTCGTAGTAGCTAGACACAGTTACGACACGACCGCTCCAGCTTCCGCCACGCGACAACTACTACCGCCGCGCGGTAGAAACCTGAGAACTTCGACAAATAAATTGCCCAAGCTACAGCCTGTGGTATCCCTACCGTCGAGCAATAACTTCCCGATAGCTCGGCCAATTAATTAGCTAAAGCCGCGTGATAATAACCTACCTCCGCACAGTAGACTATGCGTCGAGTCAACCCGCCTCACACAATGCTCTCGACGCCTGACACTATCGCCACACAATACCAGTAACACCACGTTGTACCTTCTTTTCCTGCCTACGAAAACTTGGGAGTTACAGCTGGCCTAATGTCGTCTTGACAAGACTCCACCAGACATCAAGATGATTGTGCTACCACTAAGTGCTAAGTCTATGATGGGCTCTATCCACACCAGTTAGAAGGAAATCTCGTCAAGAAGCATATGGATTGCCTTTAATCAATGTCAACGAAAAGACAACACAATTCATCATGAAGGCAACACAATATCGTGGTCATGACAATATGTTTCATCATGTAGCTTGTGCTACCACTGACGCTAGCACTGCCACTAAGTGGTAATGTGGATCATTGTAACAACTAAATATATCACTACGACAGACAGTATTGGCTGACTATATCAACATGATTCATTGGCTACTGCCGCAGTTACCTCTACCATGCCGCAATAATGGTGGTGTGCAGGTCAACAATCCGAGTGATTCAAAAAAGTTGGAAAATGTTGGGAGCTTAAAATAGTAACAGAAAGCTGAAAGAAAAAGTGTGCCACTTTCTCTATCTACTATAAACAAGCTGTCTAATCACGCTCCACTGTACACAAAAAATGACAAGGAATTTTTTGCGGCCTTCTCATCATAGAGCAGGACAGCTAGACAACATGTGTACCCCATGCTACCACCGTGCGGTAACCTATCGCTGGTGGTAGCATATTTAAATTTCAGTGTAAAAACACTCATTTATTCCTTTGTTAGAGGATGCTAAACCTTAGAATGAAAGAATGCAGTTGCACCATCTCTACAACAAGGAGCCGTCATCCAAGGATAAGAACCCTTTCCCATATTCAAGAACGAATAAGAAGGTATCTGAAGAAGGAAAACATAAATGAGATTCTAATGTCATTCACGAAGAACGTATATCAAAAGCACCGATCACCCACCACCTTCAGACACATAATTTTGAGTGAGCAAATCTTCTTTAATCTATTTCTTAATTTCTTATATTTTATTGGATGTATGATGGGAAAATTATCTGGCAAGGACATCCAAATTGGGGTGATCTGGTGGGCCCGAAGATCATAGGCGAGAAGGGAGAGAGCTGATTAAAGACCTTCGGGTGGAAGAGAGAGAGTTCGGCTCGAAGACCTTGGGGGTGAAGGGAGAGAGATGACTTGAAGACCTTTTGCGTGAAAGGGAGAGAGCCAACCGGCCCTCAGGGTGAGGGTCGATATAGAAACCACAAGACTTTTCCAATTATCGCCTACAATCTTCAACGTCAAGGAGATCTAGTTTTGTAATAGTAAATGTTTTTAGTATTTAATGAAATCATGTTTCCATATTTTGATCTGATGTTACATTAAGTTACCGCTACGTCTCTGAATCAGTGTTTATGTGTGTGCTAGAATTATACTCTGTAGTTAAGGAATTTGGTTTCTACATATATCATCGACGGTAGCTCTATCACCCAACGCTAGCGTACAGAGAGTGTATTACTTGTTTAGAAAACTCTTAAATCTCCAATATTTTCAAAAGGACCTTATTCCCCCCTTATAAGGTTGACCACTAGATCCAACATTATAGAGTTATATGGAGATGGTACACGCCTAGAACCTGCACAGGTGGTCTGAAGCATTACTGTGATTGGAGGAGATGGAGATAGAGCACTCTCCAATAATGCTGAGTTGCAAGATAAAGAGAAGATCGAAATGATCTTTGAAAGAAATAGTGTCTA
Source organism: Platanthera guangdongensis (assembly GCA_039583875.1). Classification (NCBI taxonomy): domain Eukaryota; kingdom Viridiplantae; phylum Streptophyta; class Magnoliopsida; order Asparagales; family Orchidaceae; genus Platanthera; species Platanthera guangdongensis. The sequence continues at coordinate 42,057,937 of CM077159.1, read as the reverse complement.
ACCACCTAGAGGGGGGGGGGAGGAATAGGTGTACTTTTTCTTTTTAATTTTAAGGCAGAAACTCTGTACAATTAAACCTGTATTTGCAATATTCTACAACTATTCAACACAGCTAGCTCAGCAATCACAGAAATAATCAAACACAGAGTGCACACAGATTTTTATAGTGGTTCCCCAAGGTCTGGGTACAACCACTTTCCCCCTTTGCCTATCTAGTAGTGTACTAGATTCAGCCTAACTTCTGCACTTCTCCTCAGATCCTCAGATACTACAGCTCAGAACCCCAAATCAGGTTCCTACAACTCTTAGTGTCCCCACTCCTACAACTCAGGAACAAATCCCTACCACTCAGTCTTCAACAAGACCTACACTCAGGCAAAACAGCCCTACCTCAGCCTTCAACAAGGCCTACACTCAGAGAAAAGATTCTCCTATACTCAGGCTCGAAATTCCTACCTCAGGCTTTATAAATTTAGGCTTACAACGCATATCCCTTAGGATCCTACAAAAAGAAAATAATAAGTTTTAGATCACCACTCTATTTGAGGGAATAAAGAGGGCAACCTTCTTGATCAGTTCTTGATAGTACTGATTCTTGAGATCAACTTTGTCTTTGCTTTCTTCAAGGCTTCTTGAGTCTGAACTTAGTAAAAGTTGATCTTCTTGAAGTAGACCGGCTGACACCTTTCTTCTTAAGATGAAGAATTAAATCTCGATCTTTCTTTGCAGTCTGGTTCAGAACCCTCTCCTTAAGAGATCTGATTAAACAAATCTCTTTCTTGATTTCAATTACTGGAGTTCACTCTCTCCAAGTAAATCTGAAATTTCTTCAAAATACTGATTTACAGTTTTCTCTGGATCTGTATTCTGCAATGATTGATTTTCTGATCTCTCAATTTGTTGTTGATTGTTCGATCTCTTTCTGTTGAAGGAGAAAGGCCTTTATATAGTCTTCCTCCAAGGTAACCGGCAGATCCAGTTTCTAACGAACTTCTGACAGCTCTGACAGTTGTAGTAGACCGGTTGAAATGGCAGCTGTCAAGTCATCCAGTTACTTCTTGAAAATACTGTCTCTGTCTGAAAGTGTCGAGACTGATTTTCATTATGTGTCGACACAAATAGACTAAGTGTCGACACAAGTGAACTAAGTGTCGACACTAGCCTTGATGGTGTCGACACAACGCCTTGTATTGTTGTAACAGCTTCTCGACACTACTTCTTCAGAATGTGTCGACATTGATTCTGTGTGTCGACACAAGCCTTCTGTTGAATGTGTCGACACTGATTCTGTGTGTCGACACAAGTACTTCCTATTTAACACTTAGTTGAATTCTACTGTGTATCGACACATCTCCTTTGTGTCGACACATTCCTTCTTGTGTTGAAACTTGCTGAGTGTCGACACATCTCCTTTGTGTCGACACAAGTACTTCTTTTAATTTAATTTTGTTGAAGCTTGCTGAGTGTCGACACAGCCTCCTGGTGTCGACACATTTGATGTCGACTAAGCTTTTCTGGGTGTCGACACTGCCTCTAAGTATCGACACAGATTATGTTGACAATTCTTCACAGTGTGTCGACACTGCCTGTATGTGTCGACATAATTCTTCTGGTGTCGACTCTGCCTTTCCTGGTGTCGACACAATCTACTCCAAGTGTCGACACAACTTTTCTCAAGTGTCGACACAAGTTTTCATAAGTGTCGACACTACTTCTCTAGGTGTCGACACATGGACTTAGAAATTTTCTGCATTTCCAGCAATTACTTAACCTGCACATATAAACTCAAAACACATCAAATACACCTTGATGTATATCATTGAGTAGGGTGAGGCTTCTTCAAATCTGGTACACATTTTCCAATGTACCCAACAATCTCCCCCTATTTGGAGAAGTCATAACCCTTAGTCAAAGATATACACCATTCATAACAAATACTCAATATGATGTATAACAGTATTATATGATAGGGTAAATACTAAACAAAACATGTATAAACAATCTTCTCAGAATAACAATGCAATATATTGAAGATTAAACATTGTTTTGTTACAACTTCCAATAGTTTCATTAATCAAAAGTTTACATGGATTTTAGTGCAAATGATTACAAAGTTGTAAACTTAAGAAAATTCTATTCTTTGGCTGCTCTGGCTCCTTGATGACAATGCCCTTTCCAGATTGAATCTTGGCTTGAACTGGAGCATCAGTGTCATCAGCAGGCTTCTTGCCCTTAAGATCTTTCTTCTTCTGTTCTTCAGCCCTTATCTTTTGTCTCTCAAAATAATGATAAGGCTTAGGGAAATACTTGCTAGGCTCCTGTGCATTAGGAGGTAGCTTCCCTAGTTTAGCCTTTCATCTGTACTGTACAATAGCCTCTTGCCCGGCTTCATGTTTTCTCCATTCTTGGTCAGAGTACCATTTACCCCTCTCTAGGAAATTATCCTTTGTAGCCTTCCAAGCAGTCAGAATAATATTTCTAGAAGTTGGGCTCCACTATTCAAAATCGGGCCTTAACTCTGCCTGTTCTCTGAAGCTCTTCTTAGATAATTGAGCTTCTTACTCTTTCAAAACTTCCTCTAGCACAGGATGTACTACTTTCTCAATGATCACATTTTGAGCACCTTCTGGAGGGCTATACATAGATTGTATCTCTTGATGTATCATTTCAAAATCTGCTGGAGGGTAGATCACTTGAGCCACTTCAGTCTGCTCACCTCCAAAAATAACAGGATGTATACCAGATTCAGCAACATTATCATCATCACACAAAGGTGGATATCCAAGGGTAGCTCTGATGCTGTTTGAAATCCATTTAGCATGGTCAGAGCCTGCTTTAACTAATACCCTCTCCCCCTTTATGACCTCTCTTTCTATATGATCCCTAAGATCATCCTTCTGAAATCTGATCTGAGCATTCAGATAGTTAACACCATCTTTATAAAAAGGTTTTAACTTTTGGAGCTTTTCAGTAATAGCCTTTTGAGAATCTTCAATTGCAGTTTTAACAACAGTTATTCCTTCTTGTAATTTCTTGTCAAACTCAGCCTTGGCAGTAGTCCTTGCTTCAGTTTGAGCAACTGCAATTGTCTTCATTTCAGTTACTATCACATTATGGGATTCAGTTAGATTTTCATTCATTCTGATCTGATTCTCAAGAACATATCCTTGTTTTACAGCCAGATCATCTACTTGTGTTTTGATCTTTTCTTGGTGAGTGGCCAGATAAACCACTGCATTACCTCCTTTATGAAAACAGTCAGTCATTTCCTTCTTATTTTGATTCACTTCAAATCTTATAGATTTTATGTCTTGAGCCAAATCAAATTGAAGTTATTTATGTCCTTCATCCATATTTTTTTCTAAAGCCTTCCTTTTCTCATCCATTTTGATCTGCAAAGCCACCAACAATGAACTATATTCAGCAGTTGGAGCTTGTTGTGGAGCAATAGTTTGTAAAGCTTTCTTGTAGGTCTGGCTTCTCCTTTTGAAAACCATAAGCTTTCTCTTCTTAGCTCTAGCAGCTTCCTCATCCTCAGAAGCAGAAGTACTGGCAATGTCTACCCTTTCCTTAGGACTAGAAGGCAATTTCTTCTCATTCCTTGGTAGCTCCTCCCGTGTTCTTTGCTCCTCAGTGTCATTTCTAGCAGTCTCCTCCTGTGACCTGACATTTTCCCCCTCAAGGTTAGCTGACTCCCCCTCAAAAGCTGCTTTCTCTCCCTCAAAATCAGTCTGTAATAGATCAGGGAACAGCTCTTCTAGAGTAAACTCCTGTTGAGTAGGGACTGGAGAATCTCTTATCTCAGGAGCATTATCTACAACTGATGTGTCTTCCATGACAACATCTTGTTGTTGATTATATATCTGAGTTTGCTGATCAACATCAATTAATGATTCAGTCAATACTTCATCCTCAATATTGGAAATTGATTGATTAACTTCATTGATTACCTCAAGAATTGTTTCTGTTGCCCTTTCACTGTCTAAGTGAGTTAGCTCATCTACATGATGAGGCTCCCCCAGGAGTGGATCCAGGTGAATGAGGCTAGCAGATGGTTGCTTCCCTTGCCTCTGTGCATCTGCATTTCTTGCTGGTGACTGTCCTGCATTTCCAGCCTCTCCATCATCAGAACTAAAAACTACTTGCTCCTCTAAGCTACTGGATGATTCAGGAGCCACTATGGCTTTCTTCTTCTTCTTCTGAGGTGTTTCCTTCTCTGGTGTAGGCATTTCCTTAGTTAACACCCTATCCCATCTTGAGATTATTCTGATGTCCATTTTCCTCATGTGGTTTACCTTAGAACTAGCAGCTTGGTTCATGACTTCTGGAATACTTCCAGCCAAGAACAAACTCATAATCCTACCCAGATTGGGCTTCTTCAGACTTTCCTTAATCTTGTCAAACATCACTGCTGAACAATCAGTTTTGAGTTTGAAAATGATCTTTGTCATTAAACTGAACATGTGAGCTGATATTCTATCACGCCCACATGGCTTGCTCAGAAGTACCTTTCCTACCACTTCAGACAAGAACTTGCCTTGCATGTTCATGCCTTTCCTATTAAAAACTGATCCAATCTTCATGTTTGAATCTAATCCACACCATTGCAGTGCCTCCCTTATCCTTGATGAAGGTACATCTTCCTCTTCTTTAGTTCTAGGTAGATGTAGAACTTTTCTTAGACTTTTCTGGGTGACTTTCACCTTAACTCCATGGACTTTGGATTTAATCTTAAGACCAGTTGCATAAAGGGTAGCTGCATTAAAGAATTCGTGGAGCTCCTTCTTCCAAATCTTGATTGGCTCTGACATTAAATACTCTAACCCAGTCTCTGCAACTAGGGTTACAACACCTTGAATTTCTGGTTCCGCGTCGTCAAAGGCATGTCGCACTAGCTCATAACCTTCATTGATGTTCTCTTCTAGCTTGGGCGCCATTAGGGTATGGAGAAATTTTGAATTTAGAGAAGAGAGATGTCGACACACAAGTTTGGTCTCGAAACTATGAAGAGAGTGTCGACAAACAATGGTGAAGATCTATTTATACCTTTCTAAAATCGGAGGTGAAAAGGCGCGTCAAAATACTCGAAATGTGTCGACACTGTTGAAAAGTGTCGACACTTACTTCTAATGTCTCGACAACTATGTGTCGACACAAATGTAGTCGACAGAATATATGTGTCGACACTTAAACATCTGCGCTCGACCATTAGTCGATACTTCACTCGACAAATTCTGTGTTAATCCTAAGTGTCGACACCACACTGGATATGTCGACACCTACTCTGGATGTGTCGACACTAATTCTCTGAAGTGTCGACACGGACTTTCTAGATGTGTCGACACCATTTCTCTAAAATGTCGACACCACTTCTATGTGTCGACACAGACAACTCTGTGTGTCGACGCCATATCAGCAATCTGATTATCTGTTTTAACATATTCTAGGGAAATGTCCTCTTTTTCTACATGTTCTCTAAGAAAATGTTATCTAATTTCTATGTTCTTAGTCCTACTATGTGAGACAGGATTATTAGCTATAGAAATTGCACTTGTAGAATCACAAAGTAAAGGTATTCTACTTACTTGAATACCATAATCTAGTAGCTGATGTTGAATCCACAAAAGTTGTGCACAGCAGCTTCCTGCAGCAACATATTCTGACTTAGCTGTGGAGATTGCCATACTGGTCTGCTTCTTACTTCTCCAAGACACCAGTCTTCCACCTAGAAATTGACAGGTTCCTGTAGTACTCTTCCTATCTTCCTTGCAGCCTGCAAAATCTGCATCTGAATAACCTGTCAGTACAAAATCTCCATTCCTAGGGTACCAAAGGCCTAGATAAGGTGTGCCCTTAAGATATCTCAAAATCCTTTTGACTGCAGTCAGATGAGATTCTTTAGGGCATGATTGGTACCTAGCACAGACACATGTACCATACATGATATCTGGTCTACTATCAGTCAAATACAGTAGGGAGCCAACTATCCCTCTATACAAAGTTTAATCTATAGGTTTCCCTGTATCATCTTTGCTTAGAGACATGCTTGACCCCATAGGAGTTTTCATGGTAGTGGATGATTCCATACCATACGTCTTTATCAACTCTAGGGTGAACTTAGACTGGCATATGGACATGCTATCTTCAGTCTGTCTTACTTGGAGACCCAAGAAGAACTTAAGTTCCCCCATACTGCTCATTTAAAATTTTCCTTGCATAGGTTTTGCAAACGTTCTGCAAAGATTACTTTCAGTAGACCCAAATATTATTTCATCTACATATATTTGGACTAAGATAATCTTGCCTTTAGATTCCCTAAGAAATAGAGTCTTGTCTATTTTACCCCTTGAGAATTTGTTCTCAATGAGGAAACTAGACAGGGTTTCATACCAAGCCCTTGGGGCTTGTTTTAACCCATACAATGCTTTCCTAAGTCTATAAACATAATCAGGTTTAAGAGGATCAACAAAACCTGAGGGCTGCTCTACATAGACTTCTTCCTTTAGATCTCCATTTAGGAAAGCTGACTTCACATCCATTTGGAATACCTTAAACCCTTGATATGTTGCATAGGCAAGGAACATCCTGATTGCCTCCAGTCTTGCTAATGGAGCAAAAATTTGATCAAAATCAATATCTTCTTCCTGCCTATATACTTTTGCAACAAGTCTAGCTTTATTCTTTATAATGATTCCATTCTCATCCAACTTGTTCCTAAAGATCCACTTAGTTCCAATGATGTTGTGGTCTTTTGGTTTAGGAACTAGCTCCCAGACCTTGCATCTTTTGAACTGATTCAGCTCCTCTTGCATGACATCAATCCAATGAGAGTCTAGAACTGCTTCTTTAAATTTCTTTGGCTCTACTTGTGATAGGAAACTGGAGTAAAGAAATGTACTCAGATTCCTGCTTCTTGTTTGCACTCCTTTTCTGGGTTCACCAATTATCTGATTGGCTGGATGATCCTTTAAGTGTCTATTTGCTGGAGGTAGTCTGTCTTCAGGTTGTACACCTCCAGCCTCTTCATTTAGCTGCACCTCTTGGTCTTCTTCTGCATCTAGAGAGTCTTGTACTCCCCCTGGATAGCAGCCACCATCTTCCACTTATTGAGTTGCAGTAGAACCTTCTGTAATGGTAAGCTTGTCCATCCTATCAGTTATACCTGTAGAGCTGCAAACACTACTTGGCAATTCACAGTTAATGAGTCTTGTTTCATCAAAGACTACATGTACAAACTCTTATACAACTTGAGTAACCAAGTTGTAGACCCTATAATCCTTAGTATTGTTGTTGTACCCAACAAAGATCCCCTCTTGGGATTTGGCAGCAAACTTGGTTAGATAAGACTTGTCATTGTTAAGTATATTGCACTTGCAACCAAAGATCCTGAAATAGGATAAATTTGGTTTTCTGCCCTTCACAATCTCATAGGGAGTCTTCTTGTGGCACTTGGTGATAGTAGCCCTATTGATCACATGACATGCAGTATTTATTGCCTCAGCCCAGAAATATTCTGGGAGAGAAGTGTCACTCAATAGGGTTCTACCAGCCTCTATCAATATTCTATTCTTCCTTTGAGCAATACCATTTTGCTGATGTGTTCTTGGTGAGAAAAATTCCTGAAAAATCCCAAATTCTTCACATAGTTTTGTCATACTTTAAGACTGAAATTCAGTGGCATGGTCACTTCTGATTTTGACCACTGTACTGTCTAACTCATTCTGAATTTGTTTAACAAACTATATAAGATACTTGGGGTTTCAGATTTTTGTCTTAGGAAGAACACCCAGGAATATCTAGAATAGTCATCTACTACCACAAATGTGTAGACCTTCCTACCTAGAATGTGAACTGACATAGGACCAAATAGATCCATATGCAAGAGGTATAGACACCTCACTGAATCCTTGTTTTCAAGGCTATGAAAGGTGGATTTGGTCTGCTTGCCTTTTTGACAAGCTGAGCATATCCCATCCTTTATACACTTAACTTGAGGACCATTTCACACTAACTCTTTGCTAAAGAGTTTGCCAATTATCTTATAGTTAAGATGAGCCATCCTCTTGTGTCATTTAACACAATGTGAGACTCTCTCATCAGCTACAAGATAAATAGGAGAAACATTGTTCTCACATACAAAGTGAAGACAATAAACATTTCTCTTCCTATATCCTGTCAGAATGATCTTTTGATCACTTGACCTTTTGATATGATAACCATTCTTGACAAATGAGATGTAATATCCTAAATAAATCAGATGACTTATGCTAATGAGGTTGTGTTTCAAAGCCTTTACATAAGACACTTGAGTGATAGTAATCTGATTACTAGAAATTTTACCAAATCCCTTGATGATTCCTTTTTCTGAACCACCAAAGGTTACTTTAGGGCCATCCTTGATAAGTGTGTAGTCCTTCAGCAACCCCCTTGTTCTAGTCATGTGTCTGGAACATCCACTTTCCAAGTACCATATAGGGGCATGGCCACTTGGACTCACCTGCAAAACAAATTACTTAACCTTAGAACCCAAATAACACTTGGGTCATTGGTGCAAGTTAGTCTGACTTTTAACAAAACTACTTGTATCTCTTCTAGCAGGAAGTTTTCTACTCTCCTTGACACTTCAATTGTTCCAACAATCTAAGACAAAGTGGCCTATCTTGCCACAACACCAGCACTCAAACCTGTTGTACCTTTGTTTAGGTAATACCTTGGCTGAATTATCTACAACAGGCTTCTTGTTTTATGCTGAGGCTTTGCCCTTAGATTTGGACCTAGCAGTGCAGACAGGTTTTTTAAACCCTAATCCAGCCTTATCCTTTTGAGGTACAAACTCATCTATCAAGGGTAAAACAGATTTAGGTTTAGAAAAACTTGCTACTATCTCTTTCTCCTTCTGAAGTCTAACCTCCAGATTTCAAATCTGATCATTTTTGAAATTGATTGTGCCCATTTAAATAACAGTTATGTTTTTCAATCTGGCAATCTCATTCAGTTTTTGATCCAGTAATTTCTCTGAATCTGTTGCAGCCAACTTAAGACTTGCAATCTCCTTTGCCTGAGTTTTGGCCAAGCTTTTGCTTTTCTTCAAGGCCTGCAACAATTCCCTATATTCATCAATTAACTGATGAATATCTCCTTCAGATTCAGACCCACCCACATCACTTGATGCATATGTATCTGACTCTGACTCAGTACTAAAAATTGAACTAGAAGAACAACTTTGTACCTTACTTGGTCCAGGCTGATCCTAGATCTTGTCTCCTTCAGATATAGCCATCAGTCCCTTGCACTAATGATCTTCATGCTCATAAATTGAGTTCATTAGCTGCATGAACTCATCTTCTTCCTCTTCAGCAAATAATCCAATGTAGGCTTCAGCTTCTGATTTTATTTCTGAAGATGACTGGTCTGTTAGACACTTGTCTTTTTTAGTAACAAAGGACTTTTCCCTTTTGCTCTTAACCTGAGTTTTCTTTTTGTCAACTGACTCCTTCCTCTTTTCAGGACAGTCAGCCACCACATGTCTCTGTCTATTGCAACAATAGCACACAATCTTTGAAGATGTAGCTTTGCTTGGCTTGGACCTGCTTCTGTCATTCCTGGATGACTTTCTCTTCTGATAGTAGTCATCTTTTGGCTGAGAAGTGGAAGGCTTAGACCTCCACTACTTCTTCTTCAGAAATCTTTGAAAATGCCTAGTAAAAGCAGCAAAATCTTCATCACTTTCACTGCTATCAGAACTCTTGCTATCTGAGTTATCTGTGACAGCCTCAACAATTATCTTAGGTGAAGATGGAGACTTTCTTCTATACTTCTTAGTGGCTTAAGTCTTGAAGGCCGCAGTATTTTCCTTGTGCTCCACTCTAGTATTCTTCTCTTACTCCTTTCTAGCCATTAACTGCATCTCATAAGATAGCAGTTTTCCAAACAAAGTTGTAGGAGGTATATCAGCAAGTTTGGCTACTTCCCGAATGACACAAACCTTGGTGTCTCATTCCTTAGTCAGAGATCTTAAGAACTTGTCATTCAGCTCATAGTTGTTGAAGACTCTTTCATAGTACATCAACTTATTAACTATCCTATAGAACTTCTTGTAATATTCTGTAATGCTATCAGACTTTCCTTGTTTGAAGCTTTCATATTCCCCATTTAACATTGTCTTCCTATCTTGTCTTACTTCCTCTGATCCCTCCATATAGACTATTAATGTGTCCCACATTTCTTTAGAGGTTTTACAATGAATTAAGTTCTGAAATGTTGAATCATCAATGGCACTAACAATTATATTCTGGGTTCTCTTGTCCATAGTGGCCATGATGATTTCATCTTTAGTCATTTCAGAAAAGTCCTTGGGAGTTTTCTGATTTGCATCCAGAATGGATATCTTCATTGGCACATATGAGACTTCTTTGACTGTAATATATATCCTTGGGTCAGAAGCTTCCATAAAGAGTCCGAACCTCTCATTCCATATGCCAAATATCTCTTTTCTACATATTGGCAATTTCATTAACCCCAGCTCTTTGTGATTCTCACTAGAACACATTTTCTTGATTCTTTCTTGATTCTTAAATCTGCCTTAAAGATCTTACTCTGACTGTTAAGTCCTTCTTTAAGCAACCTCCCTCTGATACCACTTGAAACAAATAGTGCCTAACCACCCAGAGGGGCGGGTGAATAGGTGTACTTTTTCTTTTTAATTTTAAGGCAGAAACTCTGTACAATTAAACCTGTATTTGCAATATTTTACAACTATTCAGCACAGCTAGCTCAGCAATCACAGAAATAATCAAACACAGAGTGCACACAGATTTTTATAGTGGTTCCCCAAGGTCTGGGTACATCCACTCTCCCCCTTCGCCTATCTAGTAGTGTACTAGATTCGGCCTAACTTCTGCACTTCTCCTCAGATCCTCAAATCCTACAGCTCAGAACCCCAAACCAGTTTCCTACAACTCAGAGTGTCCCCACTCCTACAACTCAGGCACAAAGCCCAACCACTCAGTCTTCAACAAGACCTACACTCAGGCCAAACAGCCCTACCTCAGCCTTCAACAAGGCCTACACTCAGAGAATAGATTCAACTACACTCAGGCTCAAAAGCCCTACCTCAGCCTTTATAAATTTAGGCTTACAACTCAGATCCCTTAGGATCCTACAAAAAAATAATAAGTTTTAGATCACCACTCTTTTTGAGAGAATGAAGAGGGCAACCTTCTTGATCAGTTCTTGATAGTACTGATTCCTAAGATCAACTTTGTCTTTGCTTTCTTCAAGGCTTCTTGAGTCTGAACTTAGTAAAAGTTGATTTTCTTGAAGTAGACCGGCTGGCAACTTACTTCTTAAGATGAAGAATTAAATCTGGATCTTTCTTTGTAGTCTGGTTCAAAACCTGCTCCTTGAGAGATCTGATTAAACAAATCTCTTTCTTGATTTCAATTACTGGAGTTCTCTCTCTCCAAGTAAATCTGAAATTTCTTCAAAATACTGATTTACAGTTTTCTCTGGATCTGTATTCTGCAACGATTGTTATTATGATCTCTCAATTTGTTATTGATTGTTCGATCTCTTTTTGTTGAAGGAGAAAGGCCTTTATGTAGTCTTCCTCCAAGGTAACCGGCAGATTCGGTTTCTAACGAACTTCTGACAGCTCTGACAGTTGCAGTAGACCGGTTGAAATGGCAGCTGTCAAGTCATCCAGTCACTTTTTGAAAATACTATCTCTATCTGAAAGTGTCGAGACTGATCTTCATTATGTGTCGACACAAATAGACTAAGTGTCGACACAAGTGAACTAAGTGTCGACACTAGCCTTGATGGTGTCGACACAACTCCTTGTGTTGTTGTAACAGCTTCTCGACACTGCTTCTTCAGAATGTGTCGACACTGATTCTGTGTGTCGACACAAGCCTTCTGTTGAATGTGTCGACACTTATTCTATGTGTCGACAAAAGTTCTTCCTCTTTAACACTTAGTTGAATTCTGCTATGTGTCGACACATCTCCTTTGTGTCGACACATGCCTTCTTGTGTTGAAACTTGCTGAGTGTCGACACATCTCCTTTATGTCGACACAAGTACTTCTTTTACTTTAACTTTGTTGAAGCTTGCTGAGTGTCGACACAGCCTCCTGGTGTCGACACATTTGATGTCGACTAAGCTTCTCTGGTTGTCGACACTGCCTCTAAGTGTCGACACAGATTATGTTGACAATTCTTCACAGTGTGTCGACACTGCCTGTATGTGTCGACACAATTCTTCTGGTGTCGACTCTGCCTTTACTGGTGTCGACACAATCTACTCCAAGTGTCGACAGAGCTTTTCTCCAGTGTCGACACAAGTCTTCATAAGTGTCGACACTGCTTCTGCAGGTGTCGACACATGGACTTAGAAATTTTCTGTATTTCCTGCAATTACTTAACCTGCACATATAAACTCAAAACACATCAAATACACCTTGATGTATATCATTGAGTAGGGTGAGGCTTCTTCAAATTTGGTACACATTTTCCAATGTACCCAACAATCTTTAATCTCTTTGAAAATCAGAACATCTTTTCTTGGTCGACATCAGACGTGCCTAGGGTGGACCTCGATGTTGCTTGCCATCACCTCAACATTAGCCCGTCTTTCAAATTGATCAAGAAGAAGCAAAGAGCCGTAAAAACAAATCTCGAGGGGCCTTCTATGAAGAGATATTCAAACTTCTCAAAGCAAATTCTATTCAAGAATCTCAATGCCCTGAATGGATTTTTAATGCTATAATGGTCAAAAAGACCAGAAATAAGTGGAGAATGTGTGTAGGCTTCAATCGATTGAATAAATCTCGTCCTATATATTATTATATGTTGCCTCAGATATATTCTTTAATCCATTTTATGGTATGACACTCATTTATGAGATTTTTAGATGCATTCTTGGGCTATCATCAAATTAGGATGCAAAAGCCTGATTTTCTTCATACCTCATTCATTACTAATTATGGTTTCTTTTTTATCAATTGATGTTGTTTGGTTTGAAAAACACTAGCACAATATGTCAACATATGATGGTTGTACAACCACGTATCCAGCGAGTGGTGTCAGCAAGGGCCGATCCATCCATTTTGGCGCAGTCCAAGTTCCCGGCGAGTCAGAAGAGGGCCGAGTACCTTTGGGGCTGCTCGACTCGCCTAGGTTGTGGGTAATATAGAATGGGCGAGTGGAGCAGGCGGGCTCGCACTCGCCCCTGACAACTCGACAGGTAGCCGGCGAGTGGGGCAGGCCGGGCCCGCACTCGCCCTTACCCTCGAGGAGGTGGCGAGTGCTAGCCTCATCATGCACTTGCCACCCAAGGCGAGTGGAATATCATGGACCACTCGCCCAGTGATGTATCCTTTACCATTTTACTCCCGTTGTCCTGCCCATAGCCTATCAGAACAGCGGAGTTGTGGTGTTGGCAGGCCAATCGGGACTACATATAGCTGTTTAGTACAGCGGAGGTTGGTTGTTGGCAGACTGTTTTCAGAAAACTATAAATAGACCCGAGGGGGTACCTCAAATGGCATGGTTACTTGTCCCCTGGTCTTCTTGCACTTTATTAGGTATCCTTAGCTCAGCACTTGGCTAAGGAGGGGAAGTGCTCTAAGATCTTCCAGGTGTGTAGTGGGACCTCCGTGTTGGAGCCTTGGGTCTATTCCTTATGCTAAGCCTTTGGTTGTTTGGCTTGTGAGAGAGAAGTAAGTGTTTCATCACCCCTTCCCCAAGGTTAGAACTCCACAGAGACCGATTTTTCAATTTCATTAATTTGGTGCAGTGAGAGTGGAGCGTAGTCAGCACCAAAATTGTTCTACGAGCTCAATGACTGCGGAGAAGTACAAGGTTCGGGCAGGGCTGACTGGCCACCCCTCCCCCTCTCGCCACCGACGGGATGTTCGAGAAGTTCAAGAATGAGGTTCTTAGCCTCGTCAAGTTCGCACTCGGAGCGCACACCGAGTGCTCGACGCCGGGCATCCCAATCTCCGCTACCCCAGCCCTAGGCGAGGACGCCCCAGCTAGGCGACCTGGGAATGAGGTAGCAGCGGATGTGAGGGAGAGAGATCTGTAGGGGCAAGTGTTGTTCCCCGGCTCGGCAAGTGGAGGCCGGATCAGCGAGATGGGTGTGCGAGATCCCCCGGCTCGCCCGGTAGGGGGAAAAAGCCCCTTCAGTGAGTTGGTTTCATCCGCCCCAGTTCTAGAGGGGTTTTAGGAGCCGGAGATGTCCTACTACACTGGGAAGGATGACCCAGTTCAGCACATCCAGTGGTTCGAGGATGTGGTCTCGATCCGACAGATGTCGTATGCGTTCAAGTGCAGAATCTTCGCCATCACCCTCAAGGAGAAGGCAAAAGATTGGTTCCACTAGCTGCCGGCCAGTTTCATCTACTATTTCGAGGACCTATGCCGAGGGTTCATGCTGAGGTTCAACACTTCGAAGAAGAGGGAGTCCGATTCCCTGTTCTATATCAAGCATGGGGTGGATGAGACCCTAGGGAGCTATGTGGACCGGTTCCAGGAGGAGGTACTCTAGGTCCAGGAGATTCTAGGGCACACCCTGATGATGGCATTCACCTTGGGGCTGCAGCAAGACTCTTCAGGATGGAGCTTAAGAGGGTGCCGCCTCTCTCCTTTGAGGAGCTGATGGAGAGGGCAGCGTGTGAGGTCGAAGGGGAGGCATTGAAGCCGTACTTTGCCTTAAAGCTGGCCAAGTGGGCCACATAGGAGGAGAAGGTGCCAGGAGGTGGCAGGGGTATGGAGGTGAGGAGAGCTAAATCCTGGTAGAGGGAACAACAATAGTAGTAGCAGTAACATCCGCTGTTGGGGCCCCAGGAGCCCAACAATCGGCTCGACCGGAGGCAGCATGAGTGACAAGACAAAGGCTAGTAGAGAGGTTTCTATGGATGAGACAACTGCCAAGGGGGACAGGGTCAATTCAACCCCCAGGCTGGAGGCAAGGCCAAAGACCTCCTCTCCCCGATCAACATCAGGCTATGGAGATAACCTTGGGGAGGAGGAGGAGGAGGAGAGCACATCTGAGGAGAAGACAGGGAGTTAGGGTGGAGTTGCACTATTGTGACTTCCATTAGCAGGAGGGTTATGCTATGGCCACGCGCCCAGAGTTCCTAGATTTGAGGGGAACCAGGGAGCAGCAGCAGCAAAAAGACCGTCAAGAGGTGTGTATTGAAGAAGTCCTGCCTAAGGGAGAGGAGAACCGATGCGAGGATAGGGCTAATGTCGGCAACCGAGGAGGGATTAGAGTGATCAACGGGGGGGGGGGGGGATTCAAAGCCGCTCGAAAGGCAAGTCTCCATACTATGTAATGGCGGAGCGTCACCTTCACATCTCTAGGCCCACCCCCGAAGGAGAAGATCACCTTCTCCTGGAAGGACATGCCGGATCATGAGGATCCTTTTTGCGATGCGTTGGTCATCCAGATCACAGTCGAGAATTTTACTGTCTCCAAGATTCTCATCGATAACGGGAGCTTGGTCAACATCATCTACAAGAAGGCATTTGATGCGATTAAGGTGGAGTCCCGGAGGGTGCTGGCCTCAGATTAAAGGTTCTCAAGAGATAGAAAGGAGGTGGAAGGAGGAGTAGGACTCCATGTTACCTTGCCGGGGGGCGGGGGTGGGGGGGTGGGGGGCGTTGGACAATCCAGAAACTGCAGGTTCGTCATCGTGGATGCACCCAACAGTTATAATGCTCTCTTCAGACAACCACTCATCAGTGCCTTTCACTGAGTGCCCTCATCTTTCCATCAGTGCTTGAAGTTCAATGCTGAGGGCATCCAGGTCAGGGTCCGAGGAGACCCCAAGGTGGTAAGGGAGTGCTATGTCACCATGGTGAACTCCATCTCTTGGTAGGGAGGAGTTGACGAGATGGAGAGGAAGATGGAGGAGCTTGCCAGGCAGGAGGCCAAAGGAGAGGTGAAAGAGATGGAAGTGGAGGAAGAAGTCCTCACCCTGGTGGAGGTGGCGGAAGGAGTTCTGGAGTTCGCCGGCTGAGGTGATGGTCGTTGAGGAAGCCGAGGAGGAAGAGGTCCTGGTTTCAGGCGAGGGATCCATTGGAGAGTAGGAAGAGCAATCTCAGCTGGAGATAGCTGATGAGGTGGTGGAGATGAAGGTTCTCACCCTGGGAGGCAAGGTGGAGAAAGTGCGAATCAGTGGGGGGTTGATCCCGGAGGACCATGGGAGGATACTGAAGTGTATCCAGAAGAATGTCGACGTCTTCGCGTGGAGCGTGGTAAAAATTTTGGGGATCGATGCGGACATTGCCTGCCACCACCTCAACCTAGATCCAAAAGCCTGCCCCATCCAACAGAAGAGGAGGTCCACAACGGACAAGTTGGTCGAGCACATCAGGGAGGAGGTGTTCAAGCTCCTCAAGGCTGACTTAATATTTGAAATACCATACCTCTGCTGGGTCTCCAATGTTGTAATGGTTAAAAATGGAGACGGTCGATGGAGGATGTGTGTTAATTTTTCTTTATTAAATAAATCATGTCTTAAGAGCATCACGACATCCTGTCCCTTCACCATATAGGGAATGGATCTGGTGGGACCCTTCCCTCAGGACAGTGGGCAAAGGAGGTTCTTATTAGTCATGATTGATTATTTTTCTAAGTGGTTGGAGGTGAAGGCGTTGGCCAAGGTGACCTCCCAAGTAATTAAGAACTTTGTATTGGGTGAGATCATCTGCCGGCATGGAGTGCCCCAGACCATTGTCACAGACAATGTGTCACAATTTGTCAGCGCCATGTTTATTAGTTTCTGTGGGTAATTTGGAATTCATCTCAGGTTCGCGTCAGTCCACCATCCCAGGAGCAACAGACAGGTGGAGGCGGAGAACCAGATCATCATGAACCTCTTTAAGAAGAAAGTTGAGAACTCGAAGGGGAGCTGGGTAGAACAACTTCCTTCAGTCCTCTGGGCCTTGAGGACCACCCCTAACACAGCCATAAGGGAGACCCCTATCAAACTCTTCCATGGTTGCGAAGCAGTACTTCGTATAGAATTCGAGGTCCGGACACCTCGGGTGGTTGAGGTAGAAGGAGGTAGAGAAGAGTGGTGAGCTGAGAATGATGATGAGATGCGGATCTCCCTGGATATTGTGGAGGAGATACGCAACCTATCAGCTATCCAGTGGGAAGAGGTCAAGTGAAGAATGTCTAAGTATTTTGACAAGCACGTTCGAATCAAGAAGTTCACGGAGGGGGACTTGTTCTTGAAAAAGGTGGATGCAGCTGGAAGATCAGCTGGCGTTGGGAAGCTCAACCCCAACTAGGAAGGTCCATATATTATACAAGATGCATTGAGGTCAGGAGGGTATCTCCTCCGAAATGTGGATGGCGAGACTTTAAGTCATACCTGGAGTGATGATTACTTGAAGCATTTCTATCCATGAAACATGTACGAACTTCCCTTTGTTAAATAATGAAATCCCTTGACGTTTCAGCTTTCTTGGTAATGGTGTTCGTGGCAGGCTAATATTTCCTTAGACCCCGAGCAGATCCTGCTGTCAGGATCCCACATAGCTGGCAGGGCTGGATGTCACTCGAGGAGTCTACCCCAATCCCCAAACACTCTGCTGCCATGCTTACACCTAGTTGGCAGGGCAGGGATCCTCGGTGGACATTGTTCTTGCTCTAGAGCCAAGTCTTGAGATGCTCCGCTGGCAGGCTTCCACCTAGCTGGCAAGGCTGGGATCCTCGGTGGACATTGTTATTGCTCTGGAGCCAAGTCCCGAGATGCTCCGATGTCAGGCTTCCACTTAGCTGGTAGGGCTGAGATCCTCAGTGAACATTGTTCTTTCTCTAGAGCTAAGTCCCGAGATGCTCCACGGTCAGGCTTGCACCTAGCTAGCTATAAGACCCCCCCCCCCTTACCCAGGGGGTAATCAGGAATTCTGCCCAGAACTATCACCTTTTGGTGACACTAAAACACACAGGCTAGTCGACACCGCAAGGCGCCAATCCTACCAGCTTGTACGATCATTCAACCTGTTGGCCAATCGAGAAAAGAAGTATAACTAGCATTAAATGAAAACTAGAAAGTCCACAAGTCAAATCAATATCATCACATATATAGATGAAAGGTACAACCGTCCACAATGTGTATAAAAATGAGAGAAGGGCTTATGCCCAGTACATGCCAAATAAAATCAATTCTCTTTTACACAAACACTAAGCAGAGGTTGTAACTAAAACACTCGTCATCACTTGACGCTGAACTACAGTAGTAGTACATGGCAACAACTCCTCAGGTCCTGCCACCTCATCCCACTGGTCGTGCTGGCACTCCAAATTATCGAGCTCTTAAAATGATACAACCACAACCGATCATTAGTCATAAATACTAAGCCATTTTGTCCTCGCCTCACCCCCGTGACTCCTAAGCACCGCACGGGAGGACGAAAGCAAAGTACAATAAAGCAGTATCAAAATGGAAGTAGGTCACAATAGTTCTACTCTAACATGATGGTATATACACTAGCAGTTCTATATAGTACAAGTGAGGAAGTAATAAAAGTAGTACCAGAAGGAAGTACTGAAAGATAAGTAAGGTAAAGTACTGAGCAGAAATATAAACTATCTACTACTGTACTATCATCACAGGAGTACCTTAACTTATATGAATGTCAATACAAACTTATAAGTTACCGTTTTAGGAATATAACTTATCATATAAAAGAGCCCATACTAATTTATATAATAAGGATCTGCGGAACATATGACCTAAGTATTTATGTATGTTATGATGTGTTATGCGAGTTATGATTCATGCAAGTGCAACTCACACATATGAATCTATGATCACACACCTTTAGTTCCTACTTTTTGGAGTTAGTTGAACTCTCCGGTACCACCGTTGTGGCTATGGAAGCAGTGGAGCGGGCGTCTCCACTTCCTAGGCATGTATGCACACTACCAGGCCTAGACCCTTTGTATGCCTTTATGCACGTCCGAGGTCCACTTTAGAGTCTCTGCGTACTGATTTGCTGGCAAATCCACTAGTCCTTTTGGTCGGGTGTGCATTTTCGGGGATCGTCCTCCAGACCATAGTATAAATAACATACTGGCCCCTCAAACCCTCACACCTCACCTGAGTCACCGTACTACCTTCAGTGTGACGACTGGACAGTACCACATGACCCGCCAATAATATGTTTTATGCACATGCAAGTTATTTGGAAACACCAAGCCTCCAGCTCGCAAGACCAACCCGTCCTGAAGTAACCACCCGAGCCTCTAGTTCGCAGGACTAAACCCGTCCTGGTATCAAACATCCAAGCCTCCAACTCACATGACTAAATCCATCCTGTATCCGAACATCCGAGCCTCCAACTCGTAGGAATAAACCCGTCCTGAATCCCTCCAACCCTATACGGGTTATTTTGTCACATAGTTCCCTTAAACTATTAGACTACTCATGTCTAATTCTTATTATACATAGCAGTTTAGGGTTAATATTTGGACTGCCAAGGGCATGCCCAGTGAAGGGCTCTTGAGGGCACTAGAAACTACGATGGGCTGAAACCCAAAGCTCCCTTTCTCAAGGAAACATACTTATACTAATGTCTACCCATTATTAATACCCCAATCTTGTTATTACTCTTGAGTAAACCTAATGACTTGTGGTACTGATTGGGAGAGCGACGGTCTTTCGTCGGCCCCGTTGTAGTTGTTCTCCTTGTGGCTTGCACTCCATCTCTCATTACTATGTAGTGACATACTCATGACACCAAGCATGGTTTCAAGTTCCCAATACATCTCTCAATCTAACCACAAATCATTTCCTTGTGGGTCCTAGTGTTATACGTCACTTTTAACTAAGCACAACCCTTGATCTAATTCTAACCTGTATGAGAGGACTTCCAATTCCTTGGGCCAAAGACCCCTAAATATTTACCATGGGTTTTCCATGTGTATGAAGTTGACCATATAGAATTTCATCATTTTTCTAAGTATTTAGGATCATAAATTAAATCATTTAATTAGGTGACCAATGACACTTTGAACATGAACTACTATATCCAATGGTCCATTATGTCTAGATAGTTTATCTGGAGTTCATCTAGGTTAAAAATGGCTGTTCACCAAAGATGCTAATTTTTCCACTTGATTTGCCATTTATTTTCTATTTATAATTATATTTACAATTATTTCATTTTCCAAATGAAGTGCCTAAAATATTCAACTAAAAATTCATAGAAAATTACTGGTGATTAACATTGTCATAATAGTACTCAAAAAAGAATTTCATACTCCTAGCCAGTGATTTGACCTAAAATAATTACAGGTGAACATTATTACAAAAATGCGACAACTAAGGTTTTCGGTATAATAATCATCCAAATATTCTTAGATAAATTCATAGGGGTTTATATCACAGAAATAAGATTTTATAAATTTTTCTATAATTTTTTAAACACTATTAACCCCACTTTTAATTTAAATCCCAAAAGGGTAAAATTTTAAATATACAAAATACACAAGATATAATTCTCAGACAAGCTCATAACATTTTCCAGAGATGTGAAATGTCCTATTAGGGATTTAATCAAAACTTTGGAATTTCCTAAGGTTAGTAGCCCTACCTCTCATTTTTATTTCTAAATGAGCCTATTATTCAAATAATTCACATAATGGGATTTTGGTCCCAAAAATCCCAATCTTTCTGTGGGAGGTGTAATTAATCTCTATGAGCCTCTTTCCAAAATCTCTTGAACAAGCATTAAGCCAAATGGGCTAATTTCCCATTTTCCCATTTTTACTATTTGCACACCATTTGCAACTCTACCTCCACCATGCAAATTGGATTTCCGCAA
Organism: Platanthera guangdongensis; assembly: GCA_039583875.1. Classification (NCBI taxonomy): domain Eukaryota; kingdom Viridiplantae; phylum Streptophyta; class Magnoliopsida; order Asparagales; family Orchidaceae; genus Platanthera; species Platanthera guangdongensis. Next base: position 42,037,089 of record CM077159.1, on the reverse strand, counting down.
CTGCAGATGTTCAAATGGTCTTAGACTTTTACCATGGTCATATGATGATACTAGAGCCATGCCACCCAAATTTGGTGGTATTTAGAGTAGTAAAACTCCTCAGGTTACAATTATTTAATAAATCAAATTTTCATTAAAACTATAAGAACATGTCCTCCAAAAATTCTCATTTTTGGGCATAGTCTAAGTATGGTTTACACACATGCTTGACCTAAATTTCACTGCATGTGTACTTATAGATTAGCCTAGGCATCCATTTGAAGTTCTGCCCTAGTATAGGAGCAGTTCTAGGAGAATGACCCTACAAGGAGCTACAATGCTCCAAATTTTAAGTTTAGGGTTTCGAAACAAAGGAATGACCTAGGGCTATAGTTTATATGTTGAAAGTTTTCTCTTAATATGCCTATACAAGGCCTAAAATTATCATGTAAGTGGTTGTTTAACATGTGATAGAAATACACATAATAATAATACTATGCTATAGTTTATAAGATTTAAATCGACGTCATCCATGCATCTTCCTCCTCCAGCCGATGATCCAGATTAACCCGCCTGTACCAAATTCAAACTTTGTTTCCGGGACATTGAGCCACTGCCATCACCAACGATCATCACCACCACCTCCGTTGAGGTGGCAGATAGCGTTTTCCGATGACATTTCCGCCAGAGGCGGCACCTCCGACGAACCCAAGCAAGAATAAAAGCTCGTATTTCTCCCTCTTTCTCACATGGAATCAGGCTCAATTGAGCCCGATATCTATCCCAGTGGATCTAGAAGACTAGCATAGAGGTAGGGGAGGAGAAACGGACTGGATGCGAGCTTTCTAGCGGGTACGGTAGTGGTCAGCCATGACCGACCCTTGCTCCGACGAGTTAGCTCGATTTATGGTTTCTCCAACAAAAGATTAGCCCCAACAGTCGTTTTCCACTCCTTTGGGTTTAATGAAGGTGATGGTGTGCTTAGCAAGAATGAAGGTGACGGTAGGCTTCTCATTTCTTCCTTTTATAAGAAGAGTTAGGGTTTAAGTGGCTTGCCACGTGTTACCCTAATAGTGGACAGTCAATCATCACTTTAAATTAGTCTTGGCCTAGAGACGCTCTAATATTGGACATACATTTATTTCTTTAACTAGGTCTTGATAGAGGAAATGGGGTCCAATGAGCCTTCAGCACTTATCCCAAAAATCCTATTCAACCCGTACATATGAACCAGTAAACACAGATTTTAGATCGAAAAAATACTCTAAGTACAAGAGCGTTGAGTGGTGTTGAGACCACTCAATGTCGCGTTGAGTCCACTCAATGCCTCAACATCCAGAATGTTTCTAAGTCAAAAGCATTGAGTGGCATTGAGACCACTCAATGCCGTGTTGAGTCCACTCAACGCCTTAGCATCCAGAATGTTTCCAAGTCAAAAGGAATGAGTGGCGTTTAGACAACTCAATGCCGCATTAAGACCACTCAATGCCTCAACATCCAGAATGTTTCCAAGTCAAAAGCATTGAGTGGCATTGAGACCACTCAACGCTGCGTTAAGTCCACTTAATGCCTCAGCATCCAGAATGTTTCTAAGTCAAAAGCGTTGAGTGGCGTTGAGACCACTCAACGCCGCGTTGAGTCCACTCCACGCCTCAGCATTCAGAATGTTTCTAAGTCAAAAGCGTTGAGTGGCGTTGAGACCACTAAATGCCGCATTGAGTCTACTCAATGCCTCATCGAATGACATTGAGTGAACTCAACGTACTCGATGCCTATTGACTCTAGAACATTATTTTCCTAAGTTAGAGTTGATTGAACCCCATAGTGGGTCCTATGTGAATCCACCCTAACCCTTGGGTCAAACTTAGTCTATCCTCATTCATCCACCACATGTCTTACCCTAATCTTAGTTAAGGGATCTAGTAGGAAATGAGATGTTACAAATCCCAATAAATAAGAAAAATTAATTTCATCCCTGAAATTCAAGTTTGGGTCTACGAGGTTTCTATGCACCAGAATTTTAATAAACTTTCAAACATAATTAAGATATACCTGAGGCGAAGAGTCCCGGATATCGTTCCTGCATCAGATCCATCGACTCTCAGGTGTGCTCCTCCAGTACATGGTTGGACCACAACACCTTGACCAAGGGAACCATCTTCTTCTGCAGCACTCGAATCGCTGTATCATCGATCCGGGCCAGCTCCAAACGAACTGATCTATCGGGTGATACCAGGCCTGATGTAGTGGTAATATACTGCTCTGGCCGAACGAGAGCTCTCGAAAGCAAGGAGACATAGAAGACATAGTGCTGACTCCCAAACTATGGAGGCAGCTCCAGCCAGTAAGCCAAGGGACCGTTCCACTCCAGGATCAAGTATGGTCCCATATATCGAGGGTTGAGCTTCTTGTGCCTCCGCACCCATAAGACACCATACACCGAACGTATATTTAAGAACACCCTATCCCCCACCTAGAACTCCACCTTCAGATGACTCGCATTGTAGTACTTGGCCAACCTACTATGTGCCTACAGCATCCGATCCCTGATCAGCCATATCTGAGCATCCATATCCTAATATATTGTGGTCCAAGTGCCCTAGGGTCCTCATCCTGGACCCAATATAGCGGTGTCAGATAATTTCTTCCATATAGGGTCTCATATGGTGCTGAAAGTCTTTGTTTTCATGGTAGCTTGAAACCTAGAGGGGGGAGGTGAATAGGTTTGTTGGAATCTTATGACTTTCTTTAAGTTTCTTCTTTAAGTGCTTAATGTGTTAGCAATTATTAGCTTTCAAGTACCTGCAATAAAGAAACAACACAAAAAAACACACACAAAATATATAGTGGTTCCCTAGATTATGGGTAAATCCATTCTCCTCACACCTTTCTAACTTTCAGTTAGACAAGAAAAGTCTCCAAAACTCAGCTCAAAGAGCTTACACCTTAGATCCCTCAGGATCTCTTAGTCTCCTCCAAGACTTACATCTCAGGCACTAAGCCCTACAACTAAGTGATCAACTGATCACCTACCTCAGGCCAAAGGCCCTACCACTCAGGCTGGGACGACAGCCCTACATCATAACAAACTTGCTTCTATCTCCGAGAGAATGACTCTCCTACAACTCAGGCCCAAAGGCCCTACCTCATATCCAAAGGATCCTACAGCTCAGGCACAAGTTCCCTAAAACTAAGAGAGAATGACTCTCCTACCTCAGGCTCAAAAGCCCTACAGCTCAGATCCAATAGGATCCTACAGAAAAATAATTATTTTAATTTATTTGACACAGAGAAATTTCCCTGTGTCAACACCTAGAGCTGAGCTATCCCAGCTTTATCTGTCTTCACAGTAGTACAAAGATGTTCTTCAATAAAAGGTTGCCTCTGCTGGAAGTAACTCAGAATGTTTATTCTGAACT